>JAJPGS010000595.1:0-600000 GCA_028654335.1 Alnus rubra | reverse complement strand
AAACAGTGAGTTAGCTTAGCTGTTCTCCTTATGGACCATCACATTCAGCTGCTTTATCCATGCCGGGTGTCCAGCTTCTACTCTCCACACTAGTCTTCTCACGCACGTCGCACACACTGTCCAAGGATTGAACACACTGTCCAAGGGTTGAACACTTCACGTCTTCACCTGTCCAGCAGCTTCCTTCTGTTATTTCTTTCTTCCTCCTTACACCTAATGTCTTCTCTTTTCTATGTTGTCTCCTTCAGCAGCTTTCTTCTGTTCTTTCTTTCTTCCTCCTTACACCTAATGCCTTCTCTTTTCTAAGTTGTCTCCCTCGATCTCCTCTCCTCTCTGTCTCGCATATGCCCAACTTTCCCTTTTCTTCCTCTCTTCGTCTCACAGGCGCTCGAGAGTGAAGAATCAAGAGGGAGCTACCGAACGGAAAATGCAGATCGAGGCTAAGAGGCCGTGTTGCAGAGAAGAAGAAAATAAGAAGAAGATGGTGAAATAAGGAGAAGAGGTTGAGAAGCCGTTTTACTCGCGAGCCGGGCGAGCCTAGTGCCCGATAAGACACTCGGCTCGTCAAAAAACCAAGCTCGAGCTCGAGCCTGGACATTACTTTACTCTTGGCGAGTCGAGCCAAGCTCCATATCTAATACCCGTCACGAGCTCGAGCTCATAAATTTTCTCAACGAGCCGAGCTTGGACAACCACTACTCGCCCGAGCTCGGCTCGTATACATGCCTAACATTAGCACAATAAACAAGAGTAATTAATGCAAGTCTCAGACTAGTTTTGGCATTAATTTATGTTTTCTTAAGCATAATAATGGAACAAATTAAAAGAAGGTAGCACAGCAGAAATCAAAAGACTAAATCAGCTGCCCATTTGCATATAGAGTATAACTTCAGTCAGGTCATGGCATGAAACAAGACTTTTCTGCCCACCAATAAAAAATAGACACGTTATCTAAGAACAAAAAAACTCAAAAAATTTAATTGTTGCTAAAACACCGGATCATAGCAAATGCCCCACCCATTTCTCGTGAAAACCTCTCAGACCCGTTAAGAGTCCTTGCACCGAAACTCCTCTGCCCACATCCAGCAGGTCTCGCACATTGGGGGTGGCCTAATTGGGCCAACCCTAGATCCGGCCACCCCCGGCTACTAAGGTGTGGCCGTGCGGCTACCCCCGGTACGTCCATGGGGCTGCCGCGTGGCCACCCCCAGGGTCTGGGGGTGGCCTTCGAGCCAACTCTAGATGGATCTAGGGTTGGCCCCTTGGGCTTTTTCTTTTACTTTGTTGCTTCTTCACTCTTAGGCCTTTTCTTTTACTTGGTTTTGTTTTGTTGGAATACAAAGGATGATTGTTGCTTCTTGTTAGAATTTAATGCAGAAGCTTGCTTCTTGATGGTGCATGAACATTAAGTAAAAATTTTGGTGGGGTCTGCAACGTTTTAGTAGAAACAGATTTTTTTTTTTTTTTTTTAGGTAGATAAGCATTAAATCCTACTAACAAACAAAAAGATGAATTAGCTTCGAATTTATTAGAATTCAATGTATTTTTTAATATAGAATTTGTTCTTTTTTCAAACTCTATGCATCTGCAACGTTTTAGCCATTTAGAGTAACATTTCATGGTAGTTAAAGTTGTTAGAGGTGGTTTCTTAAAAGCAATAAAAAAAATATTTAATTAAAATAAAAAAATATTTAAAAAATTTGATGTAAGAAATTTCTTAAAAGCAATAATTAAAATAACAAAACTAAAAGTTTTAACTAAAATTTGGAGAGCTTGTTGGATGCTCTTCCATCAAAACGCATTGTACTAAATTAAAACACAAATGACTTGAAATGGATTCCAGCTACGCCTCGATATACTCTCCTACCACACCAGACCTGCTTAAGCTACGGCCATGCCTCGTTTCAGCAAAACTTCATCTTCCTTTCTTCTTTTCACCAAAACCCAGCAAATAGAGGAACCAATCGAACACAAGGTGATCAACTTTTGATTTTGAGTTCTACAGACTACAGTAGAAGTAGCTTTGAACATGAATCTTGTTCGGCGGACGAGCTTTTCTCTAGTGGCATACTTCTTTCACTTCACGTTAAAGAGAGATTTGTTGCCCCAAAAGAAATCCATGGTGGTGATTCTTGTGAACCTTGGCCTCTTGCTCCACTTCTTCCTCTTCCTTGTGATAAATCAATGAAATATTTGATGGGTAGGGGCCGTGGGGCCAAATTTTCGAAAGGGGAAGGGCGCCCTTCAAAAAAATTACACCTTCTTAAAAAAAAAATTCACATGAATTTGGGGCGGGGTTTTGGCCAATACCGGCCACCGCCAGCTCCGTCTCTACTCGAATGAACTTGCGGTAGTATCCTTAAGCCTAGAGAATCCTTTAAGGATTTTAAGTTTTTTGGAAAGAGCCAATCTAACATAGCCTTAATTTTTTCTTGGTCAACTCGCACTCCCTGCTCTGAAACTACACCTCGATCGCAAATAGTCAACTTTATTACATCCAAAACAACACTTAGACATGTTAGCAAACAATTTGTTTTGTCTCAAAATGTCTAAAGTGACATGCAAATGGTCTTTGTGGTTGTCTAAATCCTTGCTTAATATTAGTATATCATAAAAAAAAATACTAGTATGAACTTCCTTAGATAGAGATTAAAAATATGAATCATAAGGCTTTAAAAAGTGAAATGTGTATTAGTGACACCGAAGGGCACACAAGAAACTCATAGTGGCATTCGTGAGTACAAAAGACAGTTTTATGAATATCCTCCCCCACTACCCTTATCTGATGGTATCCAGATCATAAGTCCAATTTGAAAAAATAAAATAAAAAAATTAGCCCCCCACAGCTCATCTACAACAGGTATAGGAAATTTATCCTTTATAGTTATGTGATTCCAAGGGCAGAACCAAGATTTGATATGAGGGTGTACAAAAATAAAAAACGAAATTTTTTAAGGGTAAAAAATTAATTTTGGGGGGTTGAACTCATAAAAATACATAAAATTTAGGGGATTCTTTTTTTAGATCTTTTTAAAAATTGTGGGGGGGGTGTCACGCCCCCGTTTTGAGATATAAGGAAAACGCGAACTTGAGCTATAAAACATCTCTATAATTTAAAACATGTACACATTTTCCCAGGAGGTTTTGAGGTAGTGTTTTCCCTTACCTGGTATTTTCTGAGTAGTATCTTAGCTACCTTCTACCTAAATAAATTGCAAGAAAAAGTTCAGAGAAATATTCTGAGATTTGAAACCTAAAACTTAAACTAAAGTATCCTCTCCCTATTAATTCTTTTCTTTCATCAATTAATTAAACACATATATATTATTTATATAACAGATAAACATAATAACTTGCCAAATAATGAGTTTTATATATCAAAACAAATTAATAGAATAATAACTTTATTTTATTCTTATAAAATTCAGGTAGAATAACGGCATTAGTATCAATAACATTTAAAATACTTTAAATATTAGGACGACGTAATAGCGCTTTTGTAAAAATATTTATTTAAAAACAACATAAAACACAAAAACATTGCAGTACTTTTAAACTCATAAAACCATAAACATTTAAAATACTAATAACTTTAAAATCATGAAATAGATAAACAAAGCTAAATAATAAACTTACCAAAATTAAAGTAGTATATTTTGTAAAAGGTAGAAAAGGCTTTTTTTTTTGTTGTTCTTTTCCTTTTATTCATTTTCTTTTATTTTTAATTTTTATTATTCATATCTTTTCCTCTTGCTCTCCTCTTTTCACATGTGTTGACCGAGAAGGTGAAAAAAACTAAAGAATTGGTTCAAGTGACTTCTTTCTTGTCTTCTTTGGTTTCCTTTCTTATTTATCCAATAAAAGACACACACACACACGTTTTCAACACCATTTCAGCACACACACAGGTCCTTCTAGAATAAGACAAGTGCTGTCCTATATCTCCTTATTTGCTACCGAGAGAGAGTTTGGGGAAGAGAGACTTACCCACGGTGAGAGGATCCTATTCCTTTGCTGTTCTGGACAAGAGAACAGAGGGCTTTTAAGGAAATTTTCTGCAACTGTAAAAGGAAGGAGAAGATGGGTTGTTTTTTTCGGGTTTTAAGAGCTGCTGTGAAACTCAAAGGAAGAGTTTCTGCAGAAGTTGCTGGCCGTGACTGATTTGAGAGTCTTGGGTTGCTGTTTTGCTGCAGATTGAGAGGCAGAGACACAGGGGATCTTGCTGTAAAAACCAGGAAAACACTGCAGAATTTTAGAGAAGAAGCAAGCGAAGGAAGAGTTGCTGCAAACCGAAGAAGAAGAAGAAGCTGTGCGATGAACTCAAGGGGAAATTTGCTTCTCTTTATACTGAAACGGGTGGTTGAGATTGCTTGCATCAAAACTGATCAATGGCTGTGAATCCAGGCGTGGGCAGCAAGAAGAATCAAAGGGTGGGATTTATTCTTGGGTAGCAAGAATGATCAATGGCTGGGATGAAATTCCTTGGACAGCAAGAAGATATTTTTGGTGTACAAGAAATCTAACGTAGAGAGCAAGTTTGGGCGTGATCAACGTGTATGGGTGCTGGCTGGGCCTTTAACGTGTTGGGCTGGGCTGTTTTAAAGGCTGGGCTGATGTATATTGATTCATATGGGCTGTGCTAGAAATAAAATGAACCCACAAATTTATTGATGCTAATTTTCGTCCAAAACAGTGGTAGTTGTTTGCGCGGGTGTTTTCGTATCCTTAACGAAGTCCAAAAATTATGAAATTCGGAGGGTAGTTAGAGGACTTTGAGACGAGCGTTTTGACTTTTGAATCGACCAAAACGGAGTTCATTTGACCACATTTTCGTAATTTCAAAGTTTAAGGTCCGTTTAAACCTTTATTGAACTATAATTAAACTAAAACAATAAAGGTAAATGTTCCTTAGTAATTAAATATTCATTTTCATAAATATTCATATTTTAAAAAAAATATGGGGTATTAAGGGGGGGGGGGGGGGGTGGGGAGGGATGATTGCCCACCAAAGGCCAGGGGCAATTTCGCCCCTGCCTGATTCAGTGATTTGTAGTCCATACATATTCTCCAAGTGCCATTTGCTTTTCTAATCAACAACATCGGGGATGATAATGGACTGTGGTTGTGCCTGATCACTCTAGATTCCAGCAACCCCTTAACAATCTTCTCTATCTCTTCCTTCTAATAAAATGTATATAGGTAGGGTCTCACCAAAAATGGTTGCACCATTTCTTGAAGAAGAATGGAATGGTCATATGATCGAGTTTGTAACGCCCAAGAAAATAAATAAGAGTTTAGTATTAATAGACTACATTATTTAAATAAGATGGAACTAATATTAGATTTTAAATGATTACATTTATATAATTGGAATAAAAATGGGTTTAAGTTAATGTGATGGAATTAAGAAATTAAATACTGATAATTTTCGCTAGTGTGTTAAATAATTAGTTATAAGGGGTAAACTATAGTTTGATTATATAAGCAGATATTAATTAACAAAAGATATAATTAAAATGCCTCCTCCCCATTTCATCTTCTCATCTCGTCTCACACACCACAACAGATTGAGAGAGAGACGACATAGAGACTGAGATGTAGAGACGTAGAGAGATCGAGGCACAAAGGAGAGAGAATAGATCGAGAGTTACCCAACATGAGATACAAGGCTGAGAGAGTGGGGGATGATGTGCGACCCAGAGTGGACTAGGCTTTGGCGTGGTTGGTGGTGCTTCCACCCTAGTCCGGCCGGTGGTCTGTTATGGGCCAAATCATGGTTAGTATATTTAATTACTAGCTGTAGAATTAATATGTTTAGTAGTTGTGAGTTATGTAATTGGGGTTAATTGTTTATGGGCAATTATTGTTAGTGGGCAGTTGTCTTAGGGGAAGTTAAGTGTTGGCAGGTCTCAACCGTAGAAGTTATCCTATGTTGTGGGTAGTGGGTAGTTATTTCCAGCATTTTGTGAGTAGTCATTTGAATCATTTGTATTTAAATTCAGCATCATCAATAGAATGAGTATCTAGAGTATTATAATCAGAAAACCTGTGTGGTTATAATCGTGTGCTAGAGGAGGACTTGGCCCCTTGCAGTGCCAAATTGTTACTTTTATTGTCATTTTACTATCAATCCCACCACTGAATATCCAAGCCCATTACAAGTGGTATCAGAGCATCAATTTTGTGACTATGGCAAAAGGTGCACGAATTTCTGATTTAGTATAAGCAATGGTTACGCTCAAAGAAGACAATGCCTTTGATAACCCTGTTAGTGCTCTCATCAATCTTAAACAAACATCAACAGTTGATAAGTACCAATCATAGTTCGAGGTACTATCCATTAGAATCCTTAGAAGTTCGACTAATGAGTTTTGGTTGCGTATGTTCATCGGTGGTCTTAAGAAGGAGGTAAGAATTACTGTTGCCATTGAGTCACATGCACAAAGAAATGATAGAAGTTGAGAGCCAAGAAATTGATGAAGTGCATGAAGAACAGCCCACACAAGTGCAAGGGACGATCCTTGTTGGAATGTCTTCTTCCAATTCTTATTCGTCATCATTAATAGTTGTTGCATTCAATACAATCATTGTTCCTTGCAGTCAAGGAGATGATCCAACTGTTAAAGATGACAAAAAGCTCAAGGATGAAGAGAAGCTTGTCCAACCAACCAGTGAACACCATGAAGTTGATGATGAGCAAGGATCGACTTCACCATCACTCTCAAGGGCACGTATGGAATTGCTAATAGCTTGGGCTAGTCTGAGTTTGGTTAGAAATAGGTTTCACACTACACCTTGTGGGCAAGGTGCTTTGAAGGAGTGGAGTTTGTTATGGGCCAAATCATGGTTAATGTATTTAATTAGTAATTGTAGAATTAATATGTTTAGTAGTTGTGAATTATGTAATTGGGGTTAATTGTTTATGGGCAATTGTTGTTAGTTGCCAGTTGTCTTAGCGGAAGTTAAGTGCTTGTGTGTCTCAACCGTAGAAGTTATCATATGTTATGGGTAGTGGGTAGTTATTTCCAGCATTCTTGTGGGTACTCATTTGAATTATTTGTATTTAAATTCAGCATCATCAATAGAATGGGTATCCAGAGTATTATCATCAGAAAACTCGTGAGGTTATAGTTGTGTGCTAGAGGAGGACTTGGCTGCTTGAAATGGTAAATTGTTACTTTTATTGTCATTTCACTATCATCCACCACCGAATATCTAGGCCCATAACATGGTTAACCTTGGTAGGGTCAATTTCGGCTATGGCCATGGCACCAGATTTCTCTTCCCCATCGTAAGTTTCATCTTCATTTTCAATTGATTGGTTTTCATGTTAGCTTTGGGCTTTGGATATTGTAGTAGACAGATTGTTGATTTTAGTAGACTGATTGGTGGAGATTTTCTGGGGTTTGTGTTCCTCAGTGGTTGTTTTGGCCATTGCTCTATTCCGGTGGCTGTTGGTTTTGGAGAAGTATGGGCTGATCGCTTAGCAAAGATTGTAGGATGGGCTGATTTGGTGTAGTGTTTCCTAGGTGTGGTTTTGAGTATAGCTGAATGAGAGAGTGATTTTCTGTTAGTTAAATCCTTATGTGGATGTTGATGGTTGAATGGAGGAATGGTGAATTCTTGATGAAATATGGTTTGGTTGATAGTTGTTGTTGGAGGTTGATCGTGGTAGCTTTTGGCTAATGCTTTGTTCTGAATCATAAGAGGGGTCTTAAGTGCGGAATGTGAAACAAATAATGAAGTGAAGGGAATAGATAAAAGTAAAGTGTAATAAGTGAATAAATAGATATAAAAGAAATACAAGAATTAATAAATGAATGAACCAAATAAACATAGATAACGATTAGATATTGAAATATAAATATAACTAATATCGAAATAGAATTCATAAGAGATATGAACTAATAACAAATTGATTCTAAGTATAATACCTAGTTTAGAAATCAATGTATACGCCTAAAGCTTTAGTAAATGAATATGTTACAAAATGGAAATTATAATCGAATCTAATAGGAGTGATTAAATTAACAATGTAAATAAGATTAAGGCCCTATATTCTAATTACTTAAATATGTATATAATGAGAGAACAAAGTGTTGAATATGATAGTTTAAGATGAAAGTGTCATGGGATTTATAGTTTAATCTAATTAAGTCAACAACCCATTAAACCGTTTAGGTCCTATAATCTAAACTACTTGGGTGCTTAGAAATTAATAAGGGTAAAGTGTTAAATGTAACGGTTAAGATGAGAATATTGTAAAATTATAAATGGTCTAAAATAACCTCCGGTCAATAAATATAAATTAATAATGTTATAGAAATACATAATTAGACTTTGAATCTATTTGGAGTAGTAATTAAATAAGTAATGCATTTATTCATGTACAATAAAAGTAGTTAAATGTGTTATTGAATTACGTACACTTGGTTTAATAAGCATTTAATATATATGGACCAAACATACTTTGTTAGTTTAAGTAGATCAAGCTTACTTTGTTAACTTAATTACATGAATCAAATAAGTTAGGAATTCGAAGATTAAATTCCTTAAGTGTGTGTTTAATAACCAAGATAATACATGGTGTAAGAGTAATGGTAATCTTAGATACTTCAGAATCATGTAGCTAGTTAGAATAAGACCTTAATTAAGTTGGTTTACATATAGGGACTACGGTGCTTGACTATATTTTAGGAAATCGATAAATGCTACGTGATAGCATGCAGGTAGCTTCATTTGAAATGGGGTGTAGGGCTCGATATTTTAGCCGAGTCTAATGATGCAATTATTTGCAGACACGTGACACGAGGTTGGAGGCTAAAACTAGTCCTTCAATGTATAGTATGAGGTAACTAGATCAAGGATGAGTACTTGAGTTGCGAGTCCTTTGTGGTCTTCTAAAGGTGAGTATTTAACTCACTAAGAAAACATATTAAGCTTTATGGTTATATGATCGAAGTTACAAGAATACTATTAAATGATTTAAATCGAGTCGATAATGTTTTGTGATGATATGTGTTTTAAAATTGCTTATAATACCTTGAATTATGTTGAGATATGATTTTGTTGATGACTTATGAGCTTTAAAGTATGTTTCATGAAATTGAGAATTGAAATATGTTGTTGGTGTAGTTTTATGATGAGATAAAGAATGCATGTCATGTTTGCAAATAGTATGAAAAGTATATGGTGTTAAATCATGCATGAGTATGTGAAAGCATTAACATGATGACTATATGACATGGATGCATAAAGCATTATGTAAAACGAAAAACAAGAACATGAAACGCTGATCTAAGACCTTTTGGGTTAGGGTCCCATCGGCATCAAGCAACAAGACTATTTGAGGGAGAGTCCCATTGGCGTCATATGTAAGACCGGTTGGATTGAAGTCCCTTCAGTATCAAGCAACAAGACCATTTGGGTGAGAGTCTCATCGGCATTATGATATGATGAAAACGTATGAAAGCATGCATAGCATGATGATCATAATGTTTGAAATGTTTTATTGTTGATTTTCATGCTAGGTGTATCAGTATGCATATGAGTCGAAATGGGGCAGAGTATATGTATACTGTTATTGTAACACCCCACCTTTTACAAAAAGGCGTAGGTGAAAATTTCGATTTTGCATGTGACATTACGACGTCATCAGAGTTGAGAATTAGCAGCAGAATATATTTTTCAAACTTAGGAATTGACATAACATATTGAGTTGACTGAATTACTTCTAGGCATTCATTAAAAAATCATCTAGTTTCTTTATACTAAATACATTAAAATGTGTGTCACAGATGACACTAAGCATACAAGGAAAGCGTACCAAATACAAACATCTCTCCAAACATGTTACATACAAAAAGAACACGTAGACAAATGCTCCCTTCTGAAAGCACAGAAAGCAAAGGTTAGGAAAGAAGTGCCCAGACAAGCTAATCATGGCACTAGACCTCTGACCCAGCATCATGCTATGCTCCATGGAATCAAGCACCAAGGTATCAGGCTCCTCAATATCAAGCTCCTTAGTCTCATGCACCACGATACCAGGGATCTCAGCATCAGCGACCTTAGCAGAGATTTGTACCTGCCAATCACAGTGGCAAATCCAAGATCAAATCCAAGCACTCTAAAAGGTCACAGAAGGTGGAAGATGATCAATACTACAAAGAGCCACCTATTTGGATGCAAAGCATGATGGAGTGGATAGGTCAACAGATGAAGTCCTGCCAGCAACCACCCACAGGAAGGCAGGCTTGGGTCAAGAAGAAGAATGACATTCATCCCATGAGGGGGAATGGGCGCACCTAGCAAGAGAAGGTGTTAATGCCTAGGATTTGGTTCCTAATCCTAAGGCATCAGGTTTGATTGCTTGACATTTACTTGTTATCTTTTGTGCCTATTATGCAATCTAGGAACCAGTTGTGTTTTGGCCCCTATTTCTCTTGAGAGAATATTATAGGTACTATTTGGGGAAGACAGAAAAAGCAGGTCGAGCGACTGTTTTTCTGTATTGGCAACATCGAGCCTACACAGGTTTGATCATGCCTTGCATATGATGTCATTTCCATATAGCATTTTGTTTAATAATAATAATAAAAAAAAGGGAGAAATTAGAAGATTTTTCTTTTCTTTTCTTGGCATATCAGATATTGCATGTGTTTTCACCTGATATCTCAATTCTTTATGCATTAATCTACTTTGCTTAGATATGATTGAGAGTTTATGATTATATCTGCCAAGTGTTTTCCTGTGTATGCAAAAGTTGGATAGCTTCTTTCCTCATGCGATGAAAATGTACACTATCCAAGACTCCCTAAAGGTACATCTTTCCTTCCCTGACTTTTTGTTTATAGAAATTCTAGATAAGAGAAAAGGTTTTTGATAAGATGGCCAAATTGACCAAATGCTAGTCGAACCTAGAACCTAAAAATTCTGGCATTTTCTCTAGGTTGCAGCATCAAAAGAATCAAGCAGTTACTCTGATGAATTCTATGCTATATATGTATATTTTCTGTTTTTGTGCTAAAATATGCCTTGTCCTTCATGGTGCAAGTAAAATATTTACCTTGTCCTTTATGGTACAAGTAAAACAATTGGATGTTGCATCTTAGGGGGAGTGTATCAGATAAGGGTGACTAGGCCCTAGTACTGAATAAAGTTTGACTTTTGACTAATTTTTTCTCTTGTCTAGAAAATCTGGTTGCTTTTTGTCATATCAGTGAAAGTCATACCTTGTGGGAAAAGTCTTCACACGCACACGCATTGCATGAGTTGAGTCGTCTATTTAAATTTTCTATCTACAGGAAAATCTTTGTGCTGATTGAACTCTGAACTCTCTCTTATATCTCTGCTTAGTTTTGAGATGCTATTTGATTGTATTATCAGTTGATTATACATGTGTGTTCTGAAGCTGACCTTAGGAAAAATAATTTATGCAAATTTTTCCTCAGTTTTTGTCTTTTTCAGTGTGAAGCGTCCGAACAGCTTCTCTTTGCATCCGGACGGGTGTGGCTTAATCAGCCACATGGTTCTGTTATACATTCGGACGCGCGCGGTTCCAGCAACTGGACGGCAAGGTTACACGTTCTGATGCGCGCGAACTGTCCGCATGTTTACGAGGCAACGCGCGTCTAGACGGGGTTAATAAGCCGTCCGGACGGGGACCCCACAGCTTCTATAAAACCTAGCCGCCGCATTTCTGAAGCTACCCCACAAAAATCTCTCTTTTGGCTTCTAGTGAGTAATTTTTCGCGAGTTTTTGTATTTCTGAAGCTACCCCACAAAAATCTCTCTTTTTGTGCATTACTCTCTCATTCCAGGTACTCCTCTAGCTAACCTTATTCTTTTTAGTTGTTTTAACACTGTTAGTATTTTGATCATTTTGGGAATGCTGTTGAGATTCCAAAATGCATATTTGTAATATCTGCTATGTTGGGATTATCTGGTTCGGTATTATTGTAGACTGTATTGTGATATTTTCTATCTGAAAAAGTCCCTCTTACTGCCGTTATAATGCCAGATTTTCTTTGTGCACTAACAAGATTATTTCTTTTGGATTATTTTTGGTAAATCTTGTTGGTTTCTTTTGCAGAATCATGTCTGCAAGCAGTCCACAGCACAGGGTCTGCCAGAGGACAGAGGGAGATAGAGCAGCCCTTACAGCCAAAAGTATGGATCGACTAGTAATTACTGAGAGAAACGTTGTTTGGTCCGACATCATGGTGGCTCCTCTGGATAGTATCCACTACACTATCCAGACCTATCATTAGGGGTATCTACAATTTGTGCCTGTGTTGTGTACACCAGGCTAGTCAGGCTGTTCTATGCCAACCTTGAGGTGGTTCAGGATGATGACCGCGGGTTGGTGCTTTAGTCCATTGTTGGAGGGCATACTATCACTGTTGATCCCCAGATAATCAGTCAGCTCATAGGAGTTTCTGTTCTCTAGATGCCTGGCAGCCCTTACAATGAGGTGGTAATCCCTTCTTCTCTGGATGATCTCAGAGAGTTTTTCCATGCAGTTCCACAAGGAGAGGAGTGCGCCACCACCATTAGGATCAGTGCTTTATCTGCCCCACACCGCATGCTAGCCAAGATTGTTCAGCACAACCTTTGGCTTGTTGTCAGGCGCAGTGACCTGATTTTGAAAAGGGCCCAGTTCATCTATGCTATCCATCTTTGCTTGCCTTTCTGCCTGTGCAAGCATATTTTGGACGTTATTTTGGAAGCCCGTGATGAGGGCAATACCAGTCTTCCATTTGGCTGCCTACTCACACAGATTATTCTACAGTCAGGTATCAGTGTTGCTGGCGAGCCGAAGATGAAGATCCAGGATCCTATCAGCAAGCAGACTCTGATGAAGTCCAATGCTCAGCTGTAGCTCAATGAGCAGGATGATGATGTGCCCCCGCCTCCTCCTATTCCTGTAGGAATTCCAGATGTGGCATCCTCTTCTCAGACTGTTCTGCCACCACAACAGGATGCTAGCTACTCTCAGATTATGGAGGCATTGGCTGCTATTCAGGGGGGCATGAGTTCCATGCATCTCTCTATGTCATCCATGCTGCAGTCCATCTCTGCCATGCAGCAAGAGGTTCACTCCATTAACCTCCGTGTAGAGCAGAACCAGTTGGACCTCCGGGAGTGCCTCAAGTTCCATCACCCATCCAGCAGTGATGATGAGGATGATGCGCCTATGGTAGAGGCTTCTTGATCTTATTTTGTTTTGTTGTTGTTGTTTATTTTTTTTTGAGACATTTTTATCATTTTGCTACATTTGTTTAAACTCTTGAATTATATTACTTTGTTTACCCTGGTCCTTCTGAGACCTTTAGGGGGAGTAATTTTTGGTATGTTTGATTTATATTACTCTGTTTTACCCTTTGTCCCTTTGAGACAAAAAATGGGGTGTAATTTTTATTTTTAGATCGGGATTGTATTTTTAACCGGTCAAGTAATTTTTGTTCCAGAATGGCCAAAGGGGGAGTTTGTTAGTTTGTAATTGGCCACATTTTATTGGACAAAATCACTTCTTCGTAATGATGCTTTTTAATAGGGATTCTGCTATTCAGAGTGCTTCCAGAAAATTCTGCACATTTCACAAGTCAGAAAATTTGGTTCCCTGCCAGCCGTCCGGACGACGTGCCATACCCTCCGGACCTTCCACTGTGTCGAGAAGCTTCGAAACTGCTCCAGCTTGCATCCGTCCAGACGTTTTAGCAGCACGTTTAGACAACTCTCAGTGTTCGACAAGCTTCTGGATTTCTTTCCATAAACACAGTTATGGGAAGATCGCTGCAATCGTCCGGACGACGTGGATTCCCGTCCGGATACGCTTATTCATAAGGCAAGTATCGCATTCAAAATCCAGACGTCTGGACACCAGTCAGCATGGTCCGGACGTGCGTGCATCATATTTGGAAATTGCGTGCATCAAATCAGCCATTCGGACGACCATTCCCCTAGTCTGGACGCGCGAAGCCTTTATATGGAAATTGCTTGCAATGGAAGTGCGATCGTCCGGAAGACAAGGCATCACCGTCCGGACACGGTTCAAAAACAGGAAAGAATTTCAGCGAAATTCTCGGGAAGTCGATTGCATAGCTGTCCGTCTAGACGGCCCTTGACTACCGTCCGGACAACGCCTAGGTTTTATCAAGCCAGATGCTCAGTTGAACCTGCAGCCTATAAATAGAGGTCCCTAGGTTTGAGAACAACAAGAATTCGGTATTGAATTCCATTAGTGCTTAGAGAGTTAAATTGTGAGATTATTAAGCTGAGTCAGTCTCTTTGAAGCCATTATTGTGTGTGCTGTTACTGCGTTGATTTGAAGTCTATCTTAGGAGTTGGCCCTAAGGTAAATGATTCCATTGAAGACCCCTTCAGGTACGAGACCTGGTTGTTAGGCGTTCGTGTTGGGTTACACGTTAGAGTGCAAGGTACGACCACTGCATCAGGGGTATGTGAGTGCTACTACTTTATAACTAGTCTTGTCTTCTGAATAGTGGATATCCTGGGTTTGGCTGCCCCAGAGTGGTTTTTCTCATAATTGAGTTTCCACTTCTTTAACAAAAATCTTGTATTGTTTAAATTCCGCATTATTATTTTGTGCGCGCCCACACATTTACTTTGTGTTAGAAGTCATTTCAATTTTTCAACTTCTAACAAAACCCAATCATTTTTTTAGGAACATCAATCCAAGCACCAAATCTCCCATCTTTGATTAATAACATAAATTTAGCATGTATTAGTTTATAATTTCATAATCAAAGTAAATTAACATATTTAACATGTTCTTAATTTAGTTATTAAGACTAAATAATTAATATAATCTTTATTAAAAACCTATTTTTCCATAATTAAAAAAAACATTTTCAACAGATGTAGAAATTCCCAAAATCAGCATCTCATTTAGTTAAAACATCAAATTCTAATCTCAATTCTAAAAATCAACAAGCCACAGGGTTGACAACATAAAATAGGAGTCTACATATCAAAACTATACGAGTTCAATCATGCATCACTAACTTAAAATTATTTTAACCGAAATAAGAGAGACTCGACTAAGACAGAGAATAACACAAGCTCCGAAACCATGGATTTAGCCAAAATCACCAAAACTCAAAGACATCACAACAACTATATCACACGGCTAACAGAAACTATAAGCCTAAATACCCATCATTACAACAAACCCAAAAGAATGTAGCCAATTACAAACAAAATGTAGCCAGTGCAGAATCTAACTTGTAGACAGTGCAGAATCTTCTAGAAGATCTCTGAATAGCTGAATCCCTATTTAAATGCATCATTACATAGACGTAATTTTGTCCAACAGAATGTAGCCAATTACAAACTAACAAACTCCCCCTTCGGCCATTCTGGGACAAAAATCACTTGACCAGTTAAAAATACAATCCCGATCCAAATCAAAAAATTACTCCCCATTTTTGTCACAAAAGGACAAAGGGTAAAACAGAGTAATTAGAAAACAACCACACAACAATTACTCCCCCAAAATATCTCAGAAGGACCAGGGTAAACAGGGTAATAAAGTCCAAGTGTCTTAAAAAACAAAAGAACTGAATAAAAACATCTTGCTGAAAAGAGAAGAGAAGAGCAACAAGATTAGTTCCTTTACAAGTAGTAGCACACACATGTATTCCAAGTCTTAGAAATTAGTCAAAGAGCAAGTCAGAATTATGTAAACATAGAGTCGATAGACAAGTATGAGATAGACAAAGATTTCCCTGCAAACATAATAATCAAAATAGCTTACCCAACTCATGCAATATGTATGTGTGTGTGTGTGTGTGTGTGAAGGCTTTCTCAAAAGGTATTAAAGTTTGCTGATATGACAAAGAGCAATTGGATTATCTAAACCTGAGAGAAAATTCAAGAAAGATCAGTTAAAAGTCAAACCTTATTAATTACTAGGGTCTAACCACCCTCATTTGATACACTCCCCCTAAGATGCAGCACTTAATTGTTTTACTTGTACCATGAAGGACAAGATAAAGTTTTACTTGCACCATGAAGGACACGGTATATTGCTAATTTAGCACAAAAGCAGTGAAAATAAGCATATTGCACAAAACTTAGAAGAATAACTACTTGATTCTTTTTGGTGCTGCAACCTAGAGAGAATGCTAGAATTTTTAGGCTCTAGGTTCAACTAGCATATTGGTCAATTTGGCCATCTTATCAAAAACATCTCTTTTATTTAGAATTTCCAGAAGCAAAAAGTCAAAGAGGAAAAGATGTACCTTAGGGGAGCCTTGGATAGTGCATGAAGTCATCACATGAGAAAAACAACCATCAATCATAAAAAGTGAGCAAGCAAACTTTGCATATTTCAGACTTATGTTCCCAACCACATGTAAGAATAATTCTTCAAAGCCAAATGAACTAATAGACCAGAAAAGAGACATGAGATAGCTGACAAATCTTTAAAAGAACCGTCCTACTAAAAAAACTCTCCAATTTTTTCTTATTATTATTATTATTTTTATTTTTATTTTTTAAACATCATGCTATTAGAGGACAAGACTTAAGAAACACAAAGAAGTCTTATCCTAGCATGGAAGAGCATATCTAGGACATGTCACAAACACCAATGGCTTTCCGAAGGTACTCAAACCTGCTACCATCTAGAGGTTTGGTAAGAATGTCTTCCAATTGGTTTTCAGTGGGAATGAAAGAGAGAGAAACTACCTCGGATTCCACAAAATCGCGCAAGAAGTGATGTCTGATGTTGATGTGCTTGGTCCGAGAGTGATGAACGGGATTCTTGGAGATATTTATGGCACTAGTATTATCACAGTTGATAATCATGGTATCTTGAGAGAATCCATAGTCGCCTAGTAGCATCTTCATCCACAGTAATTGGGTACAACAGCTTACCGCAGCAATATATTCAGCCTTAGTAGTCGAGAGAGAAATATAGGCTTGTTTCTTACTCATCCAAGCTATGAGATTGTTTCCCACATAGAAGCAACCTCCTGAGGTGCTCTTCCTATCCTCAGCATTTCCAGCCCAGTCTGCATCAGAGTATCTTGCAACAACAAGATTTGTTTCCCTAGAATACAATATGCCATAAAAAAGAGTATCATTTACATACCTGATGATACGCTTGACTGCAATGAGGTGAGATTCCTTAGGATTTGCCTGAAAGCGAGCACAAACTCCCACATTGAAGGCAATATTTGGTCGGCTGGCTATAAGATATAGGAGACTCCCTATCATACTCTTGTATAGAGATGGATCAACTGGTTTCCCTGCAAGGTCACTACTAATCTTGACACTAGTGCTTATGGGAGTTCGGGCACGACTCTTCCCATCTAGGCCGAAACGTTTAACCAGATCATTAGCATACTTGGATTGGGAGATGAAAATGCCTTCAGCAGTCTTTTTGACTTGAAGACCAAGAAAATAGTTCAACTCACCAATCATGCTCATCTCAAATTCCTGCTTTATCTCGTCAAAAAATTCATGGGCAAGGGAGTCTAAAGTAGCTCCAAAAATAATGTCATCCACATAGATTTGAGCAATGAGCTTGTGAGTACCTTGATTTCTGATGAACAAGGTTCGATTAGCTTGTCCCCTTGTAAACCCCTTGGCCAAAAGATATGTGGTGAGATGCTCGTACCATGCCCGATGAGCCTGCTTAAGACCATATAGAGCTTTCTTCAATTTGAACACATGATGGGGATGATGAGGATCTTGAAATTCTTTCGGCTGTTCTACATAAACCTCTTCTTGAAGAATATCATTCAGGAGCGCACTCTTTACATCCATTTGATACAACTTGAAACCAAGATGGCAAGCGATAGAGAGAAGAATTCTGATGGATTCTAACCTGGCAACTGGGGCAAAGGTTTCATCAAAGTCTATTCCCTTAATCTGATTATATCCCTGGGCGACAAGACGTGCTTTATTTTGGACCACTGTACCATGCTCATTTGTCTTGTTCTTGAAAATCCACTTGGGGCCAATGATATTATCCTCAGCAGGTCGGGGAACCAGAGTCCAAACATCATTTATGGTAAACTGATGGAGCTCGTCATGCATGGCAGACACCCAGCTTTCATCTTGTAAGGCTTCGTCAACTTTCTTGGGTTCTGTTTAAGCAAGGTAGCAGTAGTAGAAAACTTGATTAGCACCTTCATTGGTCGGATGAATGATTTTATTTCTTAGCTGAAGCCCTTCTTTATCGGTCCCAAGAATCTGCTGAGGAGGATGATTGAGCTTCACCCATGACCGCTTAGGTGGACTTTCAGGAGTATCCTCATCTTCATAAGAACTGGCAATGGTATCCGATGTTGTGGGAGTAGAAGGAGATTCAGCTGGAGACACACTTGAAGAAGTCTTGACAATGTCAGTTGAAGTCACTAGTAGTTCAGTTGAATTGAGCTGATTTTCCTCCCCGCTGCTTAGTGCCTCAACTTCTTCATCATCAATAACAACATTTGTTAGTATTTTGGCCTTATTCTATGTTTGGAAAAAATCACTTATATGTAAGGATGCTGCAAACAGGGATTCCACTGTTCAGAGTGAAGTCAGAAGAATTTCAAAGTTCCCTGTCAGCCGTCCGGACACCCATCTGTCTACTGCTCCATCCGTCTGGACGATGTGTCATCCCGTCCGGACGCCAGACACTCCAGCATCATCCGTCCGGACGACGTGCTTCTTCCGTCCGGACACTTCACTGTATTGAGAAGCTTATGTGCCAGCTTGCTCCGTCCGAACATTTCAGCAGCACGTCCAGACGCCTATCAGTTCTCGAACGGTTCACTGATTCTTTCCAAGTTCCAAGAAAGGGAAGATCAATCAACCGTCCGGACGATGTGGTATACCGTCCGGACGCGTATCTCCGTAAGGCAAGAATCGCAGTTCAAAATGAACCGTCCGGACATCTGACAGCTGTGGTCCGGACGCTGGTGCATCGTATATGGTAACTGACGATTCGACTTCAACCGTCCAGACGTCTCCCTCTTATGGTCCGGACGCATACGCATTAGATATGGAAATTGGGTGCTGAAGTTTAGCCGTCCGGACGCTCCTGCCCCTTGGTCTGGACGCGCGAAGCCTGTTATGGAAATTACTTGCAGCGGACGTGCGTCCGTCCGGACGATCGAGCTATCCCGTCCGGACGATGTTCTTATACATGAAAGATTTCTCCGCAAAAATTTTGAAAAATCCTGTCGCACAGTTGTCTGTCCGGACGGTCATGGTCCACCGTCCGGACGGCTCATAGGCTTATTTTGCCTGACGCTCATTCTGACCCCCAAACTATAAATAGGGGTCCTTGGGCACTTAGAGCTGTAAGAATTCGGTGTGAATTCCATTAGAGCTCAGAGACGTGTTATTTCCTCTAGAGCCGTTTTTCAAGTGTGCTGCGCTATAAATCGAAGTCTATCTTAGAGGTTGGATCTAAGGTAAGGAGTTCCATTGAAGACCCCTTCAGGTAGGTGAACCTGGTTGGGAAGCGTTCGTGTTGGGTTACACGTCAGAGATCAAGGTACGACCACTGCATCGGTACATGTGAGTGTTACTATCTTGTATCTAGCTTTGTCTTCTGAATAGTGGAATTCCTGGGTTTGGCTGCCCCGAAGTGGTTTTTCTCTTAACTGAGTTTCCACTTCGTCAACAAAAATCCTTGTGTCATTTACTTTCCGCTGTGCCTTAATTTTTGTTGACACTTATGCACACACTTTACTTTTAGAAGTCATTTCAATTTTTTAATTGGTATCAGAGCTTGGTACACTCTGAGAAGATTAATTTCTTGAGTGTTTTTATATTTGACTTCTATCTTTATTATGTATCAAACTCTTAATTCTATTCCTGCCTTTGATGGCTCGAACTATGGCTATTGGAAGGCACGTATGCGTTTCTTTTTAAAATCTATTGACTGTTGGGGTATTGTTGAGACTGGTTGGACTAAACCAGAGGATACAACACTTGAACTAGTCACTGAAAAGAACGCTTGTCTTTCAAATGACAATGCCCTCCATGCTCTATGCCAAGCACTTTCTCCATCTGAATTCGCCAAAATTTCAAATTGCGAATCAGCCAAAGCAGCATGGCAAATTTTGGAAACAACATATGAAGGCACAAAACTTGTAAAATCTGCCAAACTTCAGATGTTGATTTCAAAATTTGAAGAAATTAAGATGTTAGAGGAAGAGACATTTGGAGAGTTTTACTCCAAAATAAGTGACCTAAGGAACTCCATGGTGAGTCTTGGGAAACCTATCTCGGATGTAAAACTCATCCGAAAATTCTCAGATCTTTGCCCGAGCGTTTCAGGATTAAGGTAACGACTATTGAGGAAAGCAAGGATCTTGAAGAAATGAAGATTGAAGAGCTGGTTGGATCTCTTCAAACATACGAGCTGTCTCTGCCCTCGGTCAAGAAATTAAAGACCATTGCTCTTAAGGCTTCCAAAAAGAGGGTAGAAGCCTCCTCTGAAGAAGAATCTGAGGATGAAGAAAAAGCTGTGGCAATGCTTGCCAAAAATTTCAGAAGAATAATGAAAGATGATCGGTTCAAGAAGAAGTTTTCTGAAAAAGCCAAGAAACCTCTCAGAGAAGCTGAAACAGAGGATGAGAAAGATCCCAGAGGACCCCGATGTTTTGAATGCTCAGGCTATGGGCATATCCGGGCCGATTGCGGGAATCTCAAGAAGGGCAAGGGGAAGGCTTTCAATGTGACTCTCAGTGATGAGTCCGAAGAAGATGCTCCAGATTCTGAAAAATTTCTGGCGTTTGTGGCCCCTTATGTTGAAGAAGAAGACTCATATTATTCGGAGCATAGTGAGAATGAGGTAGAGCTCAAGGAAGCATACAAAACTCTCTACAAAGAGTTTGAGAAGCTGAGGGAAGGGCGAAAGCAGCAAGTTAATGATCTAAACAGTCTGCATACTGAGAAGAGCTCACTGCTGCTCAAGATACAGGAGCTCGAGGAAAAGCTACTTGAGACACAGCTCCAGCTAGAGAGAGTCACTGATGAGAAGTTGACTCGTATGCTGTCCATCCAGAAGAGCCCACATGACAAGACTGGTCTCGGGTATGTAGCTTCCTCTTCTGATATTCCTTCTTCCTCGAAGACTGTGTTTGTGCCTCCTACAGTCCCAGAGCTTCCTCCAGTTATTGAAGATAAACAGAAGGAAAAGGTCAATGATGATGTTCCAGGCACTCAGCAGCCTCATTCCATTAGAAGACCTCCTATTTGCCATCACTGCGGTCTCAGTGGGCATGTACAGCCTCAGTGCTCCCTCTTGAAAGCACAAAAGGCCAAAGCCAAGAAAGAAGTGCCTAGACAAGCTCAATATGGCACTGTACCTGCAGTTCAGCATCAGACTCCTTGGCATCAGGCACCATGGGGACAAGCACCAAGACATTGGTTCCAAGCCTCTTGGTCTCATGCTCCTCAGCATCAGCGGCCTCAACAGCAGTTTGTACCAGCCAATCAGAGTGGCACTTACAAGAGCAAACCCACGCATTTGGGAAGGCCTCAAGAGCAATACATCGGTGAGCCTCCTGTTTGGATGCAAAACATGATGGAGTGGATGATGCAGTCTTGTCAGCCACCACCCACTAGAAGGCAGACTTGGGCTGAGAAGGATAGTTACCCCAGGAGGGGGACTAGGCGCACCTAGCAGATTCAGGTGTTCATGCCTAGGATTTGGTTCCTAATCCTAAGGCATCAGGTTTGATTGCTAGCATATTTTCCTTATCATATTTATGTGCTAGTTATCTAGGAACCAGTTGGTTATGCCCCCTTGTTTTTTAGAAAACTTTCCAGGTATTCTTGGGGAAGACAGAAAAAGCAGGTCGAGCGACTGTTTTTCTGTAGTGGCATCTTTGAGCACACACAGGTTTGATTGTACCTTAGCATATGATGTCTTTTTTCCATATTGCTTGTTGTGTTGGTTTATTTCTTTTAATAAAAAAAAAAAAAAATTTGGGGAGAATTTGCAGAATATTATTTCTCTTGGCTTATTAGATATTGCATGCATTCTTGCCTAATAGCTCAATTCGATATGCATTGATTAAATACGCTTAGATATAATTGAGAGTTTTGACTATGCTAGCCATGTGTTTTTCCTGTTTATGCAAAAAGTAGGATAGCTTCTTTCCTTATGCGATGAAAAAGTGTACTATCCCTGGCTCCCCTAAAAGTACATCTTTCCTTCTCTAACTCTTTGCTTTTGGAAATTTTAGATAAGAGAAGAAGTCCTTGATTAGATGGCCAAATTGACCACAGGCTAGTTGAACCTAGCATCTATAAATTCTGGCACTCCCTTCAGTTTGTAGTACCATAAGATTCGAGCAGTAATTCATAAAAAGTTATGTGCTTTAAATTTTGTTTAATCACTGCCTATGTGCTTAAATTTTCCTTGCCCTCTATGAGCAAGTAAAAAATTATATGTGCTGTATCTTAGGGGGAGTGTATCAGATGAGGGTGTCTAGGCCCTAGCAAGCTATAAGGTTTGACTTTTGGCTAATCTGTCTTGGATTTTCTCTCATGTCTAGAAAATCTAGTTGCATTTTGTCATGTCTAGGATAGTCTTACCTTGTGGGAAAAGAGTCTCCACACACACACACACTCATTGCTTGAGTTGAGTTGCCTATTTGATTTTTATATGATCAGGAAAAATTATGTGTGCTAATTGAAATCTCAACTTCCTTTTATATCTCTGTGTATTTCTGAGATGCTCTCTGATTGTGTTATCAGTTGATTATGCATGCGTATTCTGACACTGGCTTGAGAAAATTTGATCTCTGTAAATTCTTCTTAGCCTTTCTGGTGTTTCAGTGTGGAGCGCCCGGACGGTCTACATTGACGTCCGGACGGACTGGTGGTCCGGACGGTTATCCCTTGGAGTCCTGACGGAGATGGAGCCCACATGTCCGGACAGGACCTGACGGAGTCCGGACGCGCGCTGTGATCATCGTCCGAACGGTATCTTTATATCGTCCGGATGCGCGCGACCTTTATGTTCCTTTCCGAGGCAGCGAGCGTCCAGACGTCATCAATCCACAGTCCGGACGGGGACCCCACAGCGACTATAAAATGCTCAGATCGCCGAATTCTCTTCATACCCCACAAAATCAAATTTTTTGGCTGTTTGTGAGTAAGGTTGGCTTTAAGTTTTTGGCATTTTGCATATATCTCTCATATTTCAGGTATTTTTCTAGTCTTTTTCTCTTCAGTTTTTTTTTAAAACTGTTAGAATGTTATTTATTTTTGGAATATGAGATGCATATATCTGCCATGCTGAAATTTCTTGGACTTAGTTGATATTATTTTTGAAGTCCCTTTACTACTGTTACTCTGCCAAATTTGTGTTATCCTAACAAGAATATTTTTGGAATATTTTTCTTTGGAAATTCTTGTTGGATCTTTTGTAGAATCATGTCTGCTGGCAGTCCACCCCGCAGGGTCCGTCAGACGCTTGTGGAAGATAGGGCTGAATTTCAGGCCAAAATTATGGACCGCTCCGTCATTGCTGAGCGGAATGTGCTTCGGGCTGATATCATGGTGCCACCACTGGACAACATACTTGACATCATTCAGACGTACAACTGGGGATATCTCCACAGCTGTGCTTGTGTGGTGTACACCAGATTGGTCAAGCTGTTCTACGCCAACCTGGAGGTGCTGCAGAATGATGATCATGGAGTGGTGCTCCAGTCCTCCGTTGCAGGCCATCTCATCACTGTTGATCCTCAGGTCATCAGTCACATCATCCAAGTCCCAGTTCTCGAGATTTCGGCCAGCCCTTACAATGAGGTGGTGCTGCCTCCATCCCTGGATGATCTCAGGGAATTCTTCCGTACCGTTCCACAAGGTGTGGAGCGCTCTACTGCCATCCGGATTGGTGCCCTGTCACCCTCCCACCGCATGTTGGCCAAGTTAATCCAGCAGAACATCTGGCCGGTTGCCCGGCGCAGTGATCTGATCCTGAAATGGGCCCAGTTTGTCTATGCTATCCACCTCCGCCTGCCTTTCTGCCTATGCAAGCACATTTTGGGGGTTATATTAGAGGCCTGTGATGAGAGCACTGCTGGTCTCCCTTTTGGCTGCCTCCTTACTCAGATTATTCTTCAGTCGGGCATAAATGTCAATGGCGAACCAAAGAAGAAAATCCAGCTGCCCATCAGCAAGCAGACATTGATGAAGTCTAATGCACAGCTGCGGAGAGATGACTCTGATGATGATGAGGCGCCCCCACCTGCTGCTATGCCAGTCAGCTTTCTAGATATGGCTTCATCCTCACATACTGTACCGCCATCTGAGCCAGAGGTAAATTATGCTCAGATTATGGAGGCTCTTGCTGCACTTCAAGGAGGGATGAGCAGCTTGCAGGTGTCTATGTCCTCCATGCAGCAGTCTATGAGTTCCTTGCAGCTTGCTGTGCACTCCATCGACAGACGCGTGGAGCAGAACCAGCTGGACCTTCAGGAGTGCCTGAAGTATCATCATCCTAATAGCAGTGATGATGAGGATGGTGCAGATGGGATTTTACCCATGACTGAGGATGTTTGATTCCCTCTTATGTTTCTTTTGTAGTCTTTTTGTTATTTTTGAGACAATTTCTGTTTGTGGTTAAAACTTTTTGGATATATATTACTCTGTTTCCCGGGTCCTTCTGAGACCGTTAAGGGGAGTAATTTTTATGGCAGTTAGTTTTTTTTATTACTCTGTTTACCCTTTGTCCCTTTGTGACAAAAAGGGGGAGTAATTTTCATTTTGGACCAGGAATGTATTTCCGAACTGGTCAAGTGATTTTTTGTCCCAAAATGGCCAAAGGGGGAGTTTGTTAGTATTTTGGCCTCATTTTGTGATTGGACAAAATCACTTATATGTAAGGATGCTGCAAACAGGGATTCTAATATTCAGAGTGAAGTCAGAAGAATTTCAAAGTTCCCTGTCAGCCGTCCAGACGATGTGTCATCCCGTCCGGACGCCCATCTGTCTACTGCTCCATCCGTCTGGACGATGTGTCATCCCGTCCGGATGCCTGACACTCTAGCATCATCCGTCCGGATGACGTGCTTCTTCCGTCCGGACAATTCACTGTATCGAGAAGCTTATGTGCCAGCTTGCTCCGTCCGGACGTTTTAGCAACACGTTCGGACGCCTATCAGTTCTCGAACGGTTCACTGATTCTTTCCAAGTTCCAAGAAAGGGAAGATCGATCAACCGTCCGGACGATGTGGTATACCGTCCGGACGCGTATCTCCGTAAGGCAAGAATCACAGTTCAAAATCAATCGTCCAGACATCTGACAGCTGTGGTCCGGACGCTGGTGCATCGTATATGGTAACTGACGATTCGACTTCAACCGTCCGGACGTCTCCCCCTTATGGTCCGGACGCATACGCATCAGATATGGAAATTGCGTACTGAAGTTTAGCCGTCCGGACGTCTCCCCCTTATGGTCCGGACGCACACGCATCAGATATGGAAATTGGGTGCTGAAGTTTAACCGTCCGGACGCTCCTGCCCCTTGGTCTGGACGCGCAAAGCCTGTTATGGAAATTACTTGCAGCGGACGTGCGTCCGTCCGGATGATCGAGCCATCCCGTCAGGACGATGTTCTTATACAGGAAAGATTTCTCCGCCAAAATTTTGGAAAATCCTGTCGCACAGTTGTCAGTCCGAACGGTCATGGTCTACAGTCCGGACGGCTCACAGGCTTATTTTTCCTGACGCTCATTTTGACCCCCAAACTATAAATAGAGGTCCTTGGGCACTTAGAGCTGTAAGAATTTGGTGTGAATTCCATTAGAGCTTAGAGACGTGTTATTTTCTCTAGAGCCGTTTTTCAAGTGTGTTGCGCTATAAATCGAAGTTTATCTTAGAGGTCGGCTCTAAGGTAAGGAGTTCCATTGAAGACCCCTTCAGGTAGGTGAACCTGGTTGGGAAGCGTTCGTGTTGGGTTACACGTCAGAGATCAAGGTACGACCACTGCATCGGTACATGTGAGTGTTACTATCTTGTATCTAGCTTTGTCTTCTGAATAGTGGAATTCCTGGGTTTGGCTGCCCCGGAGTGGTTTTTCTCTTAACTGAGTTTCCACTTCGTCAACAAAAATCCTTGTGTCATTTACTTTCTGCTGTGCCTTAATTTTTGTTGACACTTATGCACACACTTTACTTTTAGAAGTCATTTCAATTTTTCAACATTGATAGATTCCATCACAGTCTCTGTTCTCTTATTGAAAACCCTAGAAGTACGACTGTTTGTGGAATACCCCAAGAATATACCTTCATCACTTTTGGGATCAAATTTCCCAAGATTCTTCCTGTCATGAACGATATAGCATTTACTTCTAAAAGTTTTGAAGTACTTAACTGTGGGCTTTTTACCTCGCCAAATCTCATAGGGAGTCTTGTTTGTTTCAGGCCTTAGGTAGACTCTGTTGATAATATGGCATGCAGTATTAACAGCTTCTCCCTAAAAATGTTGAGCGAGATTCTTTGAGTGGATCATCACATGAGCCATCTACTGAATCACCCTGTTCTTTCGTTCTACTACTCCATTCTGCTGAGGAGTGATAAGAGATTAAAATTCCTGCTTGATTCCATATGAAAGGCAGAATTCTTCAAATTTGGTATTTTCGAATTCCCTTCCATGATCACTGCGGATTCTCATAATCTGGCAGTTTTGCTCAACCTGAATCTTCTTGAATAAATGTTGAGCTGCATCAAAAGCATCATATTTTTTTCAAAGAGGAATAATCCATGTAGATCGAGAGAAATCATCCACAATTACCAGTATATACCTTCTCCCACCTAGACTAGAAGTTCTAGTGGGACCCATTAGATCCATATGCAGCAATTCTAAATTTCTGGAAGTTAGAATACTTGAGGTCTTTTTATGAGCTACTCAAGTCTGTTTGCCTAGTTGGCAAGAACCACAGATTCCTTTCCCAGTCTTCTCCATTCTGGGCAGATCTTTGACAATATCTTTGCTAGCAATCTTTAGCATATCTGTGAAATTTAGATGCCTCAACCTTTGATGCCACAGTTCACTGTCATCTATGGTTGCCTTATTGCAGAAAATTTGAGGGTCTGCAGTGAGACCAGGAAGACCATAGCAGTTGTCAGCAGTTCTTTCTCCCCCCATAAGCCACTTGCCACTACTGTCAAAGATATTACATTCCTTTTTGGAGAATTGCACCACCAAATCATTGTCACAAAATTGGCTAATGCTGAGGAGATTTGCCTTCAGCCCCTCCATATACAAAGCTTTTTGAGATGCTCCGAGACCTAGAATGTCGATGATTCCCTTTCCAATAACCTTGGATTGGCTCCTATCTCCATATGTGATTCTACCTCCTTTGCCCATCTGAACTTCTTTCAGTAGAGTCTTATCACCTGTCATGTGTTTAGAACAGCCACTATCCAAATACCACAAACAAGTATCAAGAATTTTTAGGGCAGTATGAGCAACTAAACACAGATTATCTTCCTTTTTAACCCAGACTTGTTTGGAAGCTTTCTTTTTATTATTAACCAAGACAGATCTTTGTTCATTAGGGGAGAGGTATGCTAACTTCTCACTAATAAGCTTAACATGATCACTTAACTTCTTGACTTGTTCTTCAAAACCTGGTTCATCTTTTCTAGGAGAATGTGCTTTATTCCAAGGTTTTTGAGAACAAATCTGGAAACAATTGGGGCGAATATGACCACTAATACCACAGTGATGACATGTAGGTATAGAATGATTGGCCTTTTTATCCTCACAAGTAAACTGAGTATGATTATGAGACATGCTAAGCTTAATGAACATAGTTCTATGAACAGACATAGTATGAGAAATAGAAGCAAATTTATCAATACTTAAATCAGACATGATGTAAACAATAGAAGACAAACAGAATAACACTCAAGAATTTAATCTTCTCAGAGTGTACCAAGTTCTGATACCAATTGAAAATTTAAAATGACTTCTAATATGAACAAGTGTGTGCAAAAATGTGTGCAACAAAATATCAAAATGCAGAATTAAAGGAGACAGATATTTTGTTGACGAAGTGGAAACTCAGTTAAGAGAAAAACCACTCAGGGGCAGCCAAACCCAGGATATCCACTATTCAGAAGACAAGACTAGTTACAAAGCAGTAAGACTCACATAACCTTATGCAGTGGTCGTACCTTGAACTCTAACGTGTAACCCAACACGAATGCCTCCCAACCAAATCTCTTACTTGAAGGGGTCTTCAATGGAATCCTTTACCCTAAGGCCAACCCCTAAGATAGACTTCAGATCAGCTCAGTAACAGGATACGTAGCAACGGCTTAAGAGAGACTAACTCAGCACAATACTTCTAAAATATAACTCTCTAAGAACTATGGAATTCAATACAAAATTCTTGAAGTTCTCAAGCCTAGGAACCTCTATTTATAGGCTACAGGTTCAAATGAGCGTCTAGCTTGATAAAACTAGGTGCCGTTTGGATGGTAGACAAGAGTCATCTAGATGGACAACTGTACGATCGGCTTCCCAAAATTTCACTAAAATTCTTTCCTGATTTGAGCTGCGTTCGGACGGTATTACCCTGTCGTCCGAACGGTCGCACTTCCGCAGCACGCAATTTCCATATCAAGGCTTCGCACGTCTGGACCAAGGGAGTGGTCGTTCGGACGGTTGATCAGATGCACACAATTTCCATATAAGTAGCTCGCTCGTCCGGACCATGAAGGTTGCAGTCCAGACGTCTATATTTTGAATGCGCAACTTGTCTTATGGATGAGCGCGTTCGGACAGGAATCCACATCGTCTGGACGGTTGTAGCAATCTTCCCATATCCGTGTTTTGGAAAGAAATCCCATAGTTGGTCGAACACTGAGTGACGTCTGGACGTGTTGCTGAAACGTTCGGACGGATGCAAATGGAGCAGTTCGAAGCTTCTTGACACAGAAGAAGGTCCGGACGGAAAGTTCTTGTCCCCCGGACGGATGATACTTTGGACAGTTGGGCGTCCGGAGGGTATATCACGTCTTTCGAACGGTTACAAGGGATCTGAGTTCTCTGACTTGTAGACAGTGCATAATCTTCTAGAAGACCTTTGAATAGCTGAATCCCTGTTTAAATGCAACATTACATAGAAGTGATTTTGTCCAACAGAATATAGCCAATTACAAACTAACACCACGGTTAGTTTCTATCTCATTTAGATTAACCCGAGTTAATTTGTAGATGTTTTACAAAACTTACTAATTACGTTTTTACCACATATATTTCTCACCTCGAGTCTTTACCATTTTAATCTAACTCATTAAGATTATAATCTAAGTCCGTTTTGAGTCTAGTTTATTTCATTGTTAATATTATTATCTTAATAATAAATATTATAATAATATTATAATATGCTAAATATATATAATACTTCAGATAAAATTATACACAATAATATTATATCAATTAGCTAACTAAATATTTCAGTCTGTCCATTCAATCATCCAGTAATAATGTTAGAGTTTAATAAGAATATTCTTCATTTAAAAAATCATAGTTTATAAAATAATAAGACTAAGTGTTAGGTTTTGATTGGCTACATTCTGGTTGACAAAATCACTTGTATGTATAGATGCTTTTATCAGGGATTCCACTATTCAGATTGATGTCAAAAGATTCTGCACTGAGTACAAGTTAGAAGATTTTGGTTCCCTGTCAACCGTCTGGACGACGTGTCATCCCGTCCGGACGTCCATCCGTCCAGACGACGTGCCATACCGTCCGGACGCCCAACAGACCAAGCATCATCCGTCCGGACGACGTGTCATACCGTCCGGACCTTCACTATTTCGAGAATCTACTGTTCCAGCTTGCATCCGTTCAAACGTCTCAGCAGCCCGTCTGGACGCCTCTCAGTGATCGATCAGCTTCAGATTCTTTCCAAGTTCAATTTAAGGGAAGATTGCTTCAACCGTCTGAACGAAGTGGATTCCCGTCCGGACGCGCAATTTAAATATCATCGTCCGGACGTCAGTCAGCCTTGGTCCGGACGCGCGTCCAATAGTTAAGGAAATTGTCGATTTGACTTCAACCGTCCGGACGACTGTCTTTCATGGCCCGGACGCATGCATAGCAGATATGGAAATTGCGTGTTGAAGTTCAGCCGTTTGGACGCTTATCCCCCTTGGTCCGGACGTGCGAAAGCCTTATATGGAAATTACTTGTAGCGGACGTGCAACCGTCCGGACGACAGTGTCTCACCGTCCGGACATGGCTCTTAAACAGGAAAGATTTCTCAACGAAATTTTTGGAAAAATCTGTCCCACAGTTGTCCATTCGGACGGCCCATGTCCACCGTCCGGACAGCAACCGTATATATCACTACAGTCGCCCATTTTGTACCTCAGCCTATAAATAGAGGCCCCTGGGCATTGAGAACTGTAAGAATTCGGTATTGAATTCCACAAGTGCTTAGAGAAGTTATTTTGAGAGATCGTTGAGCTGATTAAGTTTCCTCTGAAGCCATTGCAAGTGTGCTGTGGCTGTGCTACAACTGAAGTCTATCTTAGGGGTTGGCCCTAAGGTAAAGGATTCCATTGAAGACCCCTTCAGGTAAGAGACCTGGTTGAGAAGCGTTCGTGTTGGGTTACACGTTAGAGAGCAAGGTACGACCACTGCATTGGGTATATGTGAGTGTTACTATCTTGTATCTAGCTTTGTTTTCTGAATAGTGGATATCTTGGGTTTGGCTGCCCCGAAGTGGTTTTTCTCTTAATTGAGTTTCCACTTCGTTAACATAAATCCTTGTGTCATTTATTTTTCGCATAGTTATTTTTGTTGACACTTTGTGCACACACTTACTATTTATTTTAGAAGTTAAATTTCATTTTTCAATTGGTATCAGAGCTTGGTACACTCTGTTGAGATTTATTTCTTGAGTGTCATTTTTTTTACGTCTATATTTTGATATGTCTCAAACTCGTAATTTTGTTCCTGCTTTTGATGGTACGAACTATGGCTATTGGAAGGCACGTATGCATTTTTTTCTGAAATCTATTGACTGTTGGAGTATTGTTGAAACTAGTTGGACCAAACCAGAGGATGCAACACTCGAACTAGTCCCTCAGAAAAATGCACGTCTTTGAAATGATAAAGCCCTCCATGCTATGTGCCAAGCACTTTCTCCATCTGAATTCGCCAAAATTTCAAAGTGCGAATTAGCCAAAGAAGCATGGTAAATTTTGGAAACAACATATGAAGGCACTGAGCTTGTTAAATCTGCCAAACTTCAAATGCTGATTTCAAAATTTGTAGAAATTAAGATGTTGGAAGAAGAGACATTCGGGGAGACATTCGGGGAGTTTTACTCCAAGATGAGTGACCTGAGAAACTCCATGGTGAGTCTTGAGAAACCTATCTCGGATATAAAACTCATCCGAAAGATTCTGAGATCTTTGCCTGAGTGTTTCAGGATCAAAGTAACAACCATTGAGGAAAGCAAAGATCTTGAAGAGATGAAGATTGAAGAGCTTGTGGGATCTCTTCAAATGTATGAGCTGTCTCTGCCCCCAATCAAGAAGTTGAAGACCATTACCCTAAAGGCTTCCAAGAAGAAGGTAGAAGCCTCATCTGAAGATGACTCTGAGGATGAAGAAAAAGCTGTGGCTATGTTAGCCAAAAATTTCAGAAGACTGATGAAAGATGATCGGTTCAAGAAGAAGTTTTCTGAAAAAGTAAAGAAACCTCTCAGAGAAGCTGAACCTGAAGAAGAAGAGAAGAAAGATCCCAGAGGACCCTGATGTTTTGAATGCTCAGACTTTGGGCATATCCAGGCCGATTGCGGGAATCTTAAGAAGGGCAAGGGGAAGGCATACAATGTGACTCTCAGTGATGAGTCAGAAGAAGAAGCTCTAGAGTCTGAAAAATTTCTGGCCTTTGTTGCCCCACATGCTGAAGAAGAAGACTCTTACTATTCGGAGCACAGTGATAATGGGGAAGAGCTCAATGAGGCTTACAAGACACTCTATATAGAGTATGAGAAGCTGAGGGAAGGTCGCAAGCAGCACCTCTATGATCTGAACAGTTTGCAGACTCAGAAGAGTTCATTGCTGCTCAGAATACAAGAGCTCGAGGAGAAGCTGCTAGAGACTCAGCTCCAGTTAGAACGAGTCACTGATGAGAAACTGACTCGTATGTTGTCTATCCAGAAGAGTCCAACTGACAAGACTGGTCTCAGGTATGTAGCTCCATTTTCTGATGCTCCCTCTACTTCAAAGACTGTATTTGTGAAACCTACAGTCCTAGAGCCTCCTCCCACTGCTGAAAATAAAGGGAAGGACAAGGTCAATGATGATGTTCCAGGCACTCAGAAGCCTCATTCCATCAGAAGACCTTCTATATGTCATCACTGCGGCCTAAGTGGGCATGTTTGTCCTCAGTGCTCTCTCCTAAAAGCTCAGAAAGCCAGGAAAGAAGTGCCTCGACAGGCAAATTATGGCACTAGACCAGCAGCTCAGTTTCAGACTCCATGGTATCAGGCTCGCTATTATGAAGCACCAAGATATCAAGCTCCTTGGTCTCATGCACCACGATACCAGGCATCTCAGCACCAGCGGCCTCAGCAGCAGTTTGTGCTAGCCAATCACAGTGGCAACTCCTCGAACAAACTCAAGCAGTTTAGAAGCCCCAGAAGGTGGAAGAAGATCAATACCACAGTAAGCCACCTACCTGGATGCAGAGCATGATGGAGTGGATGATGTCATGCCAACAACCATCCTCAGAAAGGCAGGCTTGGGTCAAGAAGGACCGTCACCCCATGAGGGGGAACAGACGCACCTAGCAGGTTTGGGTGTTCATGCCTAGGACTTGGTTCCTAATCCTATGGCATCAGGTTTGATTGCTTATTTTGCTGTTATATTTTATATGCAATCTAGGAACCAGTGGTACTTTGTTTTGCCTTCTATATTTTGTTTGGAGACCTTTGCATGTATTTATTGGGGAAGACATAAAAAGTAGGTTGAGCGACTATTTTTCTGCAATGGCATCATCAGGTTTGATTTTGCCTTGCATATGATGTCATTTCCATATTGCAAAAAAAAGAAAAAAAAAGAAATTGGAGAGAATTTGCAGGATATTTTTTTTTCCTGGCATATCAGATATTGCATGTATTTTCTCCTGATATCTCAATTCCTTGGGTATTAATTTACTTTGCTTAGATATATTTGAGATTTTCTGACAATAATTTGCCAAGTGTTTTCCTGTATATGCAAAAGTAGGATAGCTTCTTTTCTCATGCAATGAAAAATGTGCACTATCCATGACTCCCCTAAAAGGTACATCTCTCCTTCTCTGACTTTGTGTTTCTAGAAATTTTGGATGAGAGAAGAGGTCTTTGATAAGATGGACAGATTGACCACATGCTAGTTGAACCTAGAAACCTATAAACTCTGGCATTCCATCTAGATTGCACCATCATAAGAATCAAGTAGTAAATCATATGAATTCTGTGCTTTAATTATTCACTGCTTATGTGCTGAATTTGATTTATGCCTTGCCCTTTACGTGCAAGTAAATCATTTACTTTTTTCTTCATGGTACAAGTAAAACAATTAGGTGCTGCATCTCATGGGGAGTGTATCAAATGAGGGTGGCTAGGCCCTAGTAAATCATAAGGTTTGACTTTTTACTAATCTTGCATTGATTTTCTCTCTTGTCTGGGAAATCTAGTTGCTCTTTTTCATATCTATGATAGTCATACCTTGCGGGTTAAGTCTTCACACACACACGCATTGCATGAGTTGAGTTGACTATTTGAATTTTCTATGTCCAGGAAAATATTTGTGCTAATTAAAATCTCAACTCTCTTTTATATCTCTGCTTAGTTTTGAGATGCTCTCTGATTGTGTTATCAGTGGTTTATACATGCGTATTCTGAAACTGACTTTGGAAAAATTTGATTTCTGTAAATTTCCCTCAGTTTTCTGATGTCTCAATGTGGAGCGTCCGGACGGTAGTTTCTTGGCGTTCGAACGGGGATGGAGCTTAGATGTCCGGACGAGAGTTGTTTAACGTCCGGACGCGGGCGGCCAGCATCGGGCGGACGGTTAAGATTAATCGTTCAGACGCCCGCAACCAGTCTGCTCATTTCCGAGGCAGAGCGCGTCTGGATGGCATTAATATACCGTCCTAACGGGGGACCCACAGAGGCTATATATATACCCCAAATTGCCGTTCACTCCATCCTACCCCACAAAATCCTTCTTTTTGGCAGCTTGTGAGTAAAGTTTTGTGAGCTTTTAGCTTTTTGTTGCTCCTTCTTGTCTTTTTGAGCATTATTTCACATTCCAGGTATCCTTTTTACCTTTTTTTTTTTTTCTCTTCAAATTTTTTTTAAAATTGTTAGAATGTTGGTTCCTTTAGGAATGCTTGTGTTTATGAGGAGCTTATGTCTGCCATATTGGGATTATTTGTGGTGCTACTTTTTAGGACTAAATTGTGATATTTTTTGTCCTTATTTTTGCAAAAGTACTTTGAACTACCGTTATTCTGCCCAATTTTTATCATGACCTAACAAGCACATTTTTTTGGATTATTTTTTGCAAAATCTTGTTGGTCTTTTTGTGCAGAATCATGTCTGCAGTCAGTTCCCAGCGCAGGGTTCGCCAGAGGACAGAGGAAGAGATGAGCGCACTCCAAGCTAAGATCATGGACCGCATTGTCATTGCTGAGCGCAATGTGGTGAGATTTGACATTATGGAGCCGCCGCTGGATAGTATTTATGAGACTATTCAGACTTACCACTGGGGATACCTCTACACCTGTGCCTGCATTGTTCTCACCAGGTTGGTCAGACTCTTCTATGCCAACCTGGAGGTGGTGCAAGATGATGATCGTGGGATGGTACTACAGTCCACTGTTGATGGGCACATCACTGTTGATCCCCAGATCATCAGTCACTTCATAGGCGTTCCTGTCCTTGATCTGCCCAGCAGTCCTTATAATGAGGTCGTGCTTCCTCCCTCTATGGACGATCTCAGAGAGTTCTTCCATGCAGTTCCACAGGGAGAAGAGCATGCTACCACCATTCGGATTGGCGCATTGTCTCCTTCTTATCGCTTGCTGGCCAAGATAGTGCAACACAACCTATGGCCAGTTGTCAGGCGCAGTGACTAGATTCTGAAGAAGGCGCAGTTTGTTTATGACATCCACCTCCGCTTGCCTATCTGTCTGTGCAAGTATATTATGAGCGTCATGCTGGAGGCCCGTGATGAGAGTAATATCGGTCTCCCTTTTGGCTACCTGCTCACTCAGATCATTCTTCAGTTAGGCATCAACATAACTGGAGAACCGAAGATGAAGATTCAACAGCCCATCAGCAAGCAGACTTTGATGAAGTCTAATGCACAGCTGAGGAGAGATGACTCCGATGATGAGGTGCCCATTCCTGCTGCCATGCCAGTCGGTTTTCCAGATATGGCTTCATCCTCTCAGACAGTCCCGCCTTCAGAGCCAGAGCTCAATTTTTCACAGATCATGGAGGCCTTGGCTGCTATTCAGGGAGGCATGAGCACCATACAGCAGTCCATCACTTCTATACAGCAGGAAGTGCATTCCATAAACAAGTGGGTAGAGCAGAATCAGCTGGATCTCTAGGAGTGCCTCAAGTACCATCATCCTGGCAGTAGTGATGATGAAGAGGATGCACCCATGGGAGCAGATGATTAAGTCTCTTTGGCTGTAATTTGTTTTTGGTAGCTATCTTTTCAGTTTTCTTTCGTGACATTTGTGTTATATTTAGCTACTTTTGTAAAACTGTTGAACTAATATTACTCTGTTTCCCAGGTCCTTCTAAGACTGTTAGGGGGAGTAATTTTTATTACAGTTGGGTCTTTTATTACTCTGTTTTACCCTTTGTCCCTTTGTGACAAAAATGGGGAGTAATTTTTATTTTTTGGACCGGGAATGGCCAAAGGGAGAGTTTGTTAGGTTTTGATTGGCTACATTCTGGTTGATAAAATCACTTGTATGTATAGATGCTTTTATCAGGGATTCCACTATTCAGAGTGATGTCAGAAGATTCTGCACTAATTACAAGTTAGAAGATTTCGGTTCCCTGTCAGCCGTCCGGACGACGTGTCATCCCGTCTGGACGCCCATCTGTCCACTATTCCATCCGTCCGAACGACGTACCATACCGTCTAGACGCCTAACAGACCAAGCATCATCCGTCCGGACGACGTGTCATACCGTCTGGACCTTCACTGTTTCGAGAAACTACTGTTCCAGCTTGCATCGTTCCGGACATCTCAGCAGCCCGTCTGGACGCCTCTCAGTGATCGATCAGCTTCAGATTCTTTCCAAGTTCAATTTAAGGGAAGATTGCTTCAACCGTCCGGACGACATGGATTCCCGTCCGGACGCGCTCATACATAAGGCAAGAATCGCAATTTAAATATCACCATCCGGACGTCAGTCAGTCTTGGTCCGGACGTGCGTCCAATAGTTAAGGAAATTGCCAATTCGACTTCAACCGTCCGGACGACTGTCTTTCATGGTCCAGACGCGCGTATAGCAGATATGGAAATTGCGTGTTGAAGTTCAGCCGTCCGGACGCTCATCCCCCTTGGTCCGGACGCGCGAAAGCCTTATATGGAAATTACTTGCAGGGGACGTGCGACAGTCCGAACGACAGTGTATCACTGACCGGACGCAACTCTTAAATAGGAAAGATTTCTCAAATTTTTTTTTGAAACAATCTGTCGCACAGTTGTCTGTCCGAACAGCCCATGTCTACCGTCCGGACGGCACCCGCATATATCACAGCAGTCGCCCATTCTGTACCTCAGCCTATAAATAGAGGCCCCTGGGCATTGAGAACTGCAAGAATTCGATATTGAATTCCACAAGTGCTCAGAGAAGTTATTTTGAGAGATCGTTGAGCTGATTAAGTTTCCTTTGAAGCCATTGCAAGTGTGATATTGCTGCGCTACAACTGAAGTCTATCTTAGGGGTTGGCCCTAAGGTAAAGGATTCCATTGAAGACCCCTTCAGGTAGGAGACCTGGTTGGGAAGCGTTCGTGTTGGGTTACACGTTAGAGAGCAAGGTACGACCATTGCATTGGGTATATGTGAGTGTTACTATCTTGTATCTAGCTTTGTCTTCTGAATAGTGGATATCCTGGGTTTGGTTGCCCCGGAGTGGTTTTTCTCTTAATTGAGTTTCCACTTCGTTAACAAAAATCCTTGTGTCATTTATTTTCCACATAGTTATTTTTGTTGACACTTTGTGTACATACTTGCTATTTATTTTAGAAGTCAAATTTCATTTTTCACTAATGAATATTTATTTTCTTAAATATTTTTGTAACCTTATTAATTTATCGGGGATTAATAGTTTCTGAAGACACATAACTTTTATCAATTTGCTGGACGTGAATGATGTTTCCTACAGTATTAAGCCGCTCGAGTGTCGAGTCTTGTGGATCGAGTGTCAACTCTAGACTTGTCTAATTTATTCATTCTTAAATCCTAATTTAAGACATTCTATTTTATGACTTGAAATTTGGGGTACTACAGTTACAACTGGTTTGAATATGATGATTTATGTGGTTTCTTGATTAGATGTACATGTATGCTTGTGTCTTCCCAAAAGTCGTGGAGTGCATGTATATGAGTATAATTGAGACATATGATGTACATACATGTATGGAATAGATGGTTTTATAGTCCTAAGGCGCCTGAAGATAAGGATGAGTTGTTCTTACACATTTCTGCCAGTGATCGAAGTTCGATCATTTTTGTCGAACATTTGGTGTACTATTTTATCCAATGGTTTTAGGTCAGGTCGAACGTTCGGTGGTCATGAGTCGAAAGTTTGGTGTACCTTCAGACACAAAGTTGATGCTTGAACAATGTCATACGTCAGGTCGTCAAACATTTGTTAACTGAGGATTCAAACGTTCGAACATTTGATAATAGAGAGAAAAAAAAATTACTTCTTTATCCAACCCTCACCCCTTATTAACACTAATTAAGGCTTACTTAATCCTAACTAATGTCAGGGTATTACACCAGCTATTACGAAACATACTCTAATATTAAACATAAGATAACAAGAGTTCTAACACATGTGCATAAAAACTCTAATAACAACCTAGGTATGCTAATCTTATCATTAAAATCTTAATTATCCATTTTTGGTCAAAGTCGAACATTTGGTATTGGGGTCGAGCGTTCAATCAGCAAGGGTTGAACATTCCGTCAAATACAGCAAACGTTCGAGGGGTACCAGAATGCATGAAAACCTCAAAGATACTACTTAGACCATTTTCTGTCCTAACCAAAGCTTAAAATAGCTTTATAAAAACATGGTAAATCATATCAACGTGAGAGTTTATGAGAGTAAGTTCCCAACTTTTAGAAAACTATTTCCTTTTTTAAGAGAGATAAATCATGAATTTATCATGGTATGTTTAAGACTTATAAAATGCATGGTAAATCTCATGAACAAAACACCGACAACATGAAAAATGAATTTAAGGTTTAAATTTTACCTTAATGAAGATGAGACAACACCAAATCACATATTTCTCTCTCTAGGATCTCTCTCTCAAGAAATGGGGTGGCTAGGATGCATGGGGTATTTTGTGAAGTCTGAAAGGCGTGAGATGGCTTTAATAGATACTCCGAATGTTCGGTCAAGGATAAAAAAAATTTATTTGTTTTCATTTTTTAGGAAACATTATTTTAAGGCACTTAGTTGGATAAATTTAGCAATACGAGTACATTTTTATAAAATGGGATTTATAACAGTTCATTACTTGTTATTTTTATTATTATTTTAGGTATTAAAAATAGTAATTAATCATTCCCATATGTTTTAGCATGGTTCATGTTTCCATAAGATCATCATAACATCATTTCCCAATTCGAGTTTGAATATCTCTAACAAAGTTATCCTAAGTAGAAAAACCCTTAGTAGTACGTAATTCTTGAAACGATACCAAAGCCTTACCTTCCATGTGAAAGGCATAAATTATGAATCTTTGTGGATCTGATGCATTATAGTATTCAAATAATTGTGCTGCTCTATAACATCATCCTCCCGGGTCTTCTGTAATGCTAAGTGGAATTAAGTATCTGGTAGTTAACTTCATGGTTCGTTTCCCAGTCTTATTCTAGAAGAACAAGACCACATAGATCTCATCCTTTCTGAAGAGAGTCTGCAACTGAAGACTTTTACTTAAAAGAATAAAAATAGCATTCTAAAATCCACAATCATCACAAGAATAACTAGAGTAAAATAAAACATCATCATAATAATAACAACTGAAGCTCCTAAAGTATAGTCAAAAGACCAGTCATCAAAATAGTATAGATTTAGAACTAAAAGTCTAAGAGTCTCTAACATCAAGAGTCAAAGCCTAAACTTAGGAGATACAACATGAAGATGATATCTATCATATCACGGTGGTCGGCGGGATTCACAAGGTCATCATCACATCCGCGCAAGCCAAGTGGGATCTAACTCCTAAAAAATGATATGAGCATTATTTCTAGGAGGACCAAATGCTGCTCCAAACCCATCATCACAAAAACTATCTATAAAACAATACATGTTTCATTGGTGGAAAGATAGAAGTGTAAATTCACGAATTAGTGAGTAATATATAATACGCATGATACACAGGTTATCATTTTGTGAACTCAGTTTAAGTTGAAATCACATGCAAAATAGTATTCTTTCATTGTGAAAGACGATGATGTATGCAAAATAGATAATATATATATATATATATGATTATAACAATAGTCTTGTCATAGTGCAATTCTATATGGGTTTCCCAGGATATTAACCCATTCCCATCAAGGTTGGTGCTGTCCCAAGGGACCAGTAATACAACACAGATGCCCTGAATATGTACGCATACCGTCATATACTAGCAGCCCGATCGAGTTCAACCTCAGGTGGCCTACGTTACTAGCAAAGCTGTAACCGTGGCCCCCATTCAAGCATGGTGCGCCAGTCACCAAACAACCATTGGATCCAAGGCCCATCATAACACTTTATAAACTTTTGACCATAAAGAATAACTCGTATAATAGTAAACCCATGACCGTTTTTTCATTCAAGATAGTGTACAATGTCATACGATGCAATTTAGTGTTCACTGTATTTTACATGGATGCTTTCATAATTCCATCATTTCATTATCTTGCAATTAAGCACACATTTTCACAAAAATAGAATTCACAGTAATAAATATGACATTTCATATGAGTTGTAAACATGCATGTTTTGATACACAAAATATTTGTGTTATGCGGAAAATAATAATAACAACCATCCATGTGATTTTTACTCACTTGTATCGCACGGCTCCAAAAAATTTACTTGAGGCTCCACAACCTCGAAATCTGAGAAAATCCTAAAATCAGTCTTAAGCTTGAATTTAAAACTGTAACGCCCCGCCTTTTACAAAAATGCGTAAGTAATTATATCTAAATAATTACGTGACATTGCAACATTAGAGGTACGTTATTGTAGTGGAACATACGTGTATCTTTTTTATAAAAAAGAAAAAGAAAAAAAAAAGACTGGGATAATTCCCATATAACACAACAGAGCTTTAACTAAAATACCTCTGAAGAGATAGATATAAAAGGGTGTTTCCACATATTAATTAAATGTAAAGCGATAATATATGCACCACATACAACGCTGATAATATACAACAATTTTCTTAAAAATTAATACAAACCATAGTGTAATAAATATTACATACCAAAGGAAATGTCTAATGATAAGTCATGACGAAGATATAAAAAGAGATGGACTAAGCAAGGTAGTCCATTACATAAAAGAGGCAGTAGTTAGCCTCATCCATACTCATCAAGATTAGCATATGGATCTTGGTACTCTTGGTATTCCTCCTCCTCAGCCCTTGCATAATCATTTATAAGATTGTGGATAATACCACAATCCCATTTACACATAAACGAGTCAACTATTTTCAATAATAGGATGCATACTGATTTATTTAGAAAGGCATAATGCGATGATATTGTGACAGTTTTATACATGTCTTATTTATTTTCTGCTTTCACTTCTCTCGTTATAAAGCCTACGGTTTGGTTAACGTGTTGCCTTAGAGCCTATGGTCCCTCAACTACAAAGCTTATTTGTTTGTTGCTGAAAACCTATGGTCCCAGCCGACTAAAAGCCTACGGTCTCAATCGTGTTATTATTATGTCTTTCATGGGAGCCTAAGGTCCCACTGGTAGCCGTTGCCCCCTGCTACTCATCAGTATTCAGTTTTGTTATTAATCAGTTCATTAGTCACAATAGTAAAATATGCAAAATTTCATTCACACACATATAATTAAATAAACGAGTAAACATGATATTATAGAAATCAACATCACTATCAGTAAGTAATTTATACTTACTATTTTCTGCTTCAAAGAAAGATCCACCGAAATGATGAATGCACAGTTATATACAATAATAAATTGAATGCTAAGAGAATGATGTTATTATTATTACCCTTAACTCTTCCACTGATTTATTATAGTCCTTAATGCTATTTTAAGTATTAAGTCAGCGTGTAAACTAGGTAAGCATTTTTGCCATATAATTAATTATCACTAATGTATTTAAGAGAAGATTATATATTTATATTATTTATAATATAAATTGGGCATTATAATGACTATATATATATCAATATCCCACTTATATATTGTTATTATCAAATTACATAGACATTATAACTACCATTATAATTCTTTACTTTGTACAAAATAGGTATAATGATTCCATTTACATCAATAATATTTTTAAACATAAACGGACAACACAACGACACAAATATCAATATTTCATATTTCAAATTGGACAGAATAATGGCATTATTACATCAAATGGCTAATAGTATTTGAAAATATTTGGGCAACGTAACGACGCATGTGTGTGTGTGTGTATGTGTGTAAACTAGCTCTGCATATAAAAGAAAAGAAGAACTTGAATAAGAAGGGAAGGAAGTTACGAGGACTTACAGAGAAGAGAGTTTCCTCTTCTATGGCTACTGTCAAGAGACCCGAGAGAGAGCAAGAGTTCCACTTTGTTTTTGAAGGATCAGAATGTGAGTTTCAGAGAGTTTTTTGAGATGGGTTCACCTTCCTTCTCTACTAGTTGGTCCGAAAATAAAAGTAGCAAAGGGAGTCTCTCTCCTCTATTTCACAGCTGTGCACAAAAGAAGAAATGGAGTGTTTCTTTTACTGATTAAAGGTTTTGTTTGAGAAGAAAGGGTGCTTCTCTATATGCTGGAAAATGAAAAAGGAAGGTTGCATAATCTTGAGCAAAGAAAGGTTGTAGAATTTTGATGTTTCCCGGTTGCAAGAGTATGGAGAACACTCTATTTATAGAATCATCGGCTGTGACATCCCACATCATCTGGGAATAGATATGTGCTTATATGTATAAACACACATTTCTTGACACTACGCGTTTTAAAGCCATGATGGCCATGAACCTATCAGAACTTCGCAATTAAGTGTGCTTCTACGAAAGTAGTACAAGGATGGGTGATTTCTTGGGAGGTCTAGTTCGGGGGAGCCAAAAGAGAATAATAATGTGTCATTGGGGTGGGTCGTTACAAATGGTATCGAAGCCATTGCCCAGCCTGAGATGGAGGGAGCGTGCACAAGCCCATAAGGGTCGCCAGCGGGCACCTGATGGGACGTCAAGAATGGGGTGATCCCATGAGAGTCACCAGCGGGGACGTGAGGTCCCAAGAGGGGGTAATTGTGACGTTCCACATCGCCTGAGAATGGGGATGTGCTTATATGTATAAACACACCCTTCTTGAGACAACTCGTTTCAAAGTAGTGATGGCTATGAACCTATTAGAACTCTGCAGTTAAGCTTTCTTTTATAAGAGTAGTACCAGGATGGGTGACCTCCTGGAAATTTTGGTTCGAATGAGCTAAAAGCGGACAATATTGTGTCGTTGGAGTGGGTCGTTACATCGACATTAGATGCAAGCCAGGTATTTTAAGACCAAAGGCTGGGGTTGAAATAGGTGTGCTATGTGCTGCCCAAGAATGAACAAAAGTCTCCATCGAAGCTTCTAAAGTATATCTCTAATCTCTAAGTAATTGGGCGTTAAACTTCTATTTGGGGGAAAACTTGGTTTCTAACTTGATTTCCCATTTAATTAGTTGAGTCTGGTCTATCTGGAAGTCTAAAACAGAATACCCATAGACAGGGTTTGTGCATGGGAAGTGTTTCGGTTAAAAAATAAAAACATGTGTTACGTGCAAGTTCAGTCTCTACAATTTTTGCGTCGATCGATCACCACAGCTTGGGCGATCGATCGGTAGGTAGATCGATCGTTGCTCAACAATGGTCGATCGTCACTACAGTCAATCGTAGTGTTTTGTGGGTTGATTGACATGGAGATTGATCATACATCTTTGTCGATTGAGCGTATATATATACCCGATAAACTACTATCTTATATATATATATATATATAGATTTTCCCAGGTGTTATAAAAACTAGTGTAAAATCCTAAACAGCTCAAATTAGACTTTCTATCCGCCTAACAATCGTCTGTCCAAGAATGGCTAACGTTCGTCTTAGACGCTGTTCGTTCGTCCAGAAGCCATAAAACTAGTTCTAAGCAAGTTCTAAGGTCTTAACATGATCTCTAAAAGAGTCCTAACCTCAATACCATCTCCATACAATACTAAGTACGTAAAATATACTAATCAAACATTAAATAAAAAACTATGAAAATATTGTAATGCCCTGCCTTTTACAAAAGGGCGTAAGTGAAAATTTCAATTTTCACGTGACATTACGACATCATCAGAGTTATAAATTGGCAGTGGAATATTTTTTTTTAACAATAACACATTAAAGCTTCTAACAAAAATACTTCAAAATATATAGAAAGAGTGTAATTGAGTAATTACACATTAAAATAGTATTTGTGACATGTATGGCACATATAATTTACAAGTATTATATTCATAGCATTATTAATACATACCAACAAAAATATAAAATATTGTTATCCGAATATTATAATAATGGACTAAACATAGTAGTCCACAAAAATGGGAGGCGTCCTAGTCTCAGACACTGCTACCAAGATCACCTAAAGGTCTGGACAATCCTGATACTCCTCTTCTTCATAACATGTATTTATATATAATACAAAGAGAAACAATAATACAAAAATAATACCTAGTGAGTTAACTGTTTTCAATAATGATATGATTGCTGATTTATTAGAAATAAAGAACGCAATGCAATGACATAATAAAATGACAGTTTTATATGCACAGTCTTATTTATTTAAATAACCATTTTCTTCTAGCATTCACCTTATAGAGACGTAACTCTACAAATAGATTCAAGGAAACGTTACTCCCGTTTAGCGAGTTTTAAGGAGACGTCACTACTCTAATAATTTATTATCTTTTTGGCACAGGTAGATGTCACTCCCTGGTCCGTAGGCAGACGTCACTCCCAACTCTTTTTTTTATTAATATTTTTGGCACAGGCAGACGTCACCACTTGGTCCGTTGGCAGACATCACTCCCAACTGTTTTATAAATAAATTCATTAATTAAAATAACAAAATATGCAAATTTCACATGCGCAAACAATTAAATAGAACAGAAATCATAATATTATGGAAATTCAGCATCACCCATAGTAAGTAATAAATACTTACAGTTATTTCCTGCTTTAGACAATATTCACACAAGTGCTCACTGCAATACAATTTTGTACATGTGATAGTATGTTAGTATGAAATTGCTAAGAAACCTATTCTCATTTTTGATATCTTAATCCTATTATTATTCCGATATAGTAACGGCAAAAAATAGGTTAATTATATTACCACATATTTCGTGTGGATATTTTTACAGCATTTATTAATTAAAGACTAAAATACCCTTTAATTAAAATGATATTATAAAAGCTTATCTATTTTTGTACCAAACCAACATAGTGACTCGATTAATATAATTAATGGATTTTATATTTTAAAAGTGTACAAGTGGTACAATATAAATAACCTTATTTTAATCTTACAAAATTTGGGGAAAATAAAGGCATTAGTACTAATAATGCCTAAAATACTTTAAAATATTTGAGTGGCTTAACGACACTTTTGTAAAATAGTGACCTTTTACTCGGGCATTATAACGACGTGTTTTATAAATATTTTGCGCCACTTGAAAAGCCTGTTTTAAAACACAACTTAAAACGTTAGATACTTAAAATAATAAAAACTGTAAAATCACAAAATGTTAAAACAAAGTTAATAACTTAAAAATTACATAAATCAAAACCTTAATTAGAAATTGAAAAATAAAAATGACTTCTAACACAAAGAAAGTGTGTGTGTGCACTAAGTGTTAACAAAAAAATAACAATGCGGAAATTAAATAACACAAGATTTTTGTTAACGAAGTGGAAAACTCAATATGAGAAAAACCACTCCGTGGAAGCCAAGCCCAGGATATCCACTATTCAGAAGACAAGACTAGTTACAAAGTAGTATCACTCATATACCCCTGATTCAGTGGTCGTACCTTGCACTCTAACGTGTAACCCAACACGAACGCCTCCCAACCAGGTCTCCTACTTGAAGGGGTCTTCAATTAAATCCTTTACCTTAAGGCCAACCCCTAAGATAGACTTCAGATTAAGCGCAGTAACAGCACACACAGCAACGGCTTTAGAGAGATCAACTCAGCCCAATAAACTCACAATATAGCTCTCTAAGCACTAATGGAATTCAATACCGAATTCGTACTGTTCTCAAGCCTATGTACCTCTATTTATAGGCTGACAGTTCAAATAAACGTCTGGCTTGATAAAAACTGGGCCCCGTCCGAACGGTAGTCAAGGGCTGTCCAGACGGACAACTATACGATCAATTTCTGAGAATTTTGCTAAAATTCTTTCTTGTTTCTGAGCCGCGTCCGAACGGTGATGCCCTGTCGTCCGGATGATCGCACTTCCGCTGCAAGTAATTTCAATATAAAGGCTTCCCGCGTCCGGATTGGTTGAACGGTCGTCCAGACGGTTGATTTGATGCACGCAATTTCCATATTTGATATACGTGCGTCCGGACCATGTTGACTGGCGTCCAAACATTTGGATTTGAATTGCGATACTTGGCTTATGGATGAGCTCATCTGGACAGGAATCCACGTCGTCTAGACGGTTGCAGCTATCTTCCCATATCTGTGTTTTGGAAAGAAATCCTGAAGCTTGTCAAACACTGAGAGTCGTCCGGACGTGCTGCTGAAATGTCCAGACGGATGGACATGAACCCACGTCGTCCAGACGGTTGCAGCTATCTTCCCATATCTGTGTTTTGGAAAGAAATCCTGAAGCTTGTCAAACACTGAGAGTCATCCGGACGTGCTGCTGAAACGTCCGGACGGATGCAAGCTGGAGCAATTCGAAACTTCTCAACACAGGGGAAGGTCTGGACGGATGATGCTTTAGACTGATGTGCGTCTGGACGGTATGACACGTCGTCCGAACGGCTGGTGCTTTGGACAGCTGGGAGTCCGGACGGTATGACAAGTCCTCCGAATTGCTGGCAGGGAACCGAATTTCTAACTTGTAAACTGTGCAGAATCTTCTGGAAACACTTCTGAATAAAGTAATCCCTGTTAAAAAGCATCTTTACAAAGAAGTGATTTTGTCCAACAGAATGTGGCCAATTACTAACAAACTCCCCCTTTGGCCATTCTGTGACAAAAATCACTTGACCGGTTAAAAATACAATCCTGGCCCAAATAAAAAATTACTCCCCCTTTTTGTCACAAAGGGACAAAGGGTAAAATAGAGTTATAAAAATCAACCAAAACAAAAATTACTCCCCCTAAAGGTCTCAGAAGGACCAGGGTAAATAGAGTAATATAATCCAGGAGTTTAAAAAGTAGCAAATTATCAAAAGATAATGTCTCAAAATACATCGACAACAAACAAACAAAAAAAAAATCAGGATGCATCTGCCATCAGTGCATCTTCCTCGTCATCACGGCTAGACGGGTGATGGAACTTGAGGCACTCTTGGAGATCAATCTGATTTTGCTCCATACGGAGGTTGATTGAGTGAACCTCCTGCTGCATGGCCGAGATGGACTGCTGAATGGATGACATGGAGAGTTGCATAGAACTCATGCGCCCCTGAATTGCGGCCAATGATTCCATAATCTGTGAATAGCTGACATCCGGCTGTGGTGGCGGAATAGTCTGAGAAGACGCCACATCTGGAATACAGACAGGAATAGGAGGAGGCGGGGGCACATCATCATCCTGCTCATTGCGTCGTAGCTGAGCATTTGACTTCATCAAAGTCTGCTTGCTGAGGGGATCCTGGATCTTCATCTTTAGCTCGCCAGTAATACTGATGCCTGACTGTAGAATAATCTGTGTAAGTAGGTAGCCAAATGGAAGACCAGCATTGCCCTCATCACTGGCCTCCAGAATAACACCCAAAATGTGCTTGCATAGGCAGAAAGGCAAGCGAAGGCTGATGACATAGACAAACTGGGCCCTCTTCAAAATCAGGTCACTGCGCCTGACAACAGGCCATAGGTTGTACTAAAAATTTTTGGCCAACATACGGTGAGGGGCGGATAAGGCACCGATCCTGATGGTGGTGGCGTGCTCTTCTCCTTGTGGAACGGCATGAAAGAATTCTCAGAGATCATCCAGAGAAGGAGGTATGAACACCTCATTATATGGGTTGCCAGGGATCTGGAGGACAGAGACTCCTATGAATTGACTGATGATTTGGGGATCAACTGTGATAGTATACCCTTCAACAGTGGACTGAAGTACCAACCTGTGGTCATCATCCTGTACCACCTCAAGGTTGGTATAGAATAACCTGACTAGCTTGGTGTACACAACGCAGGCACAGGAGTGAAGATATCCCCAATGATAAGTCTGGATAATGTCGTGGATACTATCCAAAGGAGCCACCATGATGTTGAGACGGACTACATTCCTCTCGGCTATGACTGGTCGGTCCATAATTTTGGCTCTGAAGGCTGCTCTATCTCCCTCTGTCCTCTGGCGGACCCTGCGCTATGGACTGCCTATAAACATGATTCTGCAAAAGGAACCAACAAGATTTGCCAAGAATAATTCAAAGGAAATAATCTTGTTAGTGCACATAGAAAATCCAACATTATAACAAGAGTAAAAGGGACTGTTCCAAACAAAATTACAGACAGAAAATATCACAATACAGTCCACAATAATACTGAACCAGATAATCCCAACACAGTAGATATACCCTCAACAACATTCCCAAAAAAAATCAAAATCCTAACAGTTTAAACTAAACTGAAAAGAATAAAGTTAGAAGAATACCTGGAATGTGAGAGATTTGCACAAAAAGACAAACGAGAGTGAGATAATGCAAAAAACTCACGAGAAATCGCTCACTAGAAGCCAACAGAGAGATTTGTGGGGTAGGGAGAAAAAATGCGGCGGCCATGTTTTATAGAGGCTGTGGGGTCCACATCCGGATGGATCATTAACCTTGTTTGGACGTGCATTGCCCCGTAAACATGCGGACAGGTCGTGCGCATCTGGACATGAAAAATTATATGGACTTCTAATTTTAACAAGTGTGTGCGAACAGTGTGCAACAAAATATTAAAAGCGGAAATTAAAGGAGACAAATATTTTGTTGACGAAGTGGAAACTTAATTAAGAGAAAAACCACTCCGGGACAGCCAAACCCAGGATATCCACTATTCAGAAGACAAAGCTAGATACAAAGCAGTAACACTCACATACCCTTGATGCAGTGGTCGTACCTTGCTTTCTAACGTGTAACCCAACACGAGCGCCTCCCAACCAGGTCTCCTACCTGAAGGGGTCTTCAATGGAATCCTTTACCTTAGGGCCAACCCCTAAGATAGACTTCACAGCTGATCAAATCACACACTGGCAAAGCTAGAGAGCTAGCAGATCTTATCTCCCTAAACACCCTCTCTAAGCTGTGGAGAATTCACCACCGAATTCTATGTTGAAAGCATGCCTCAAGCCTCTTATTTATAGGCTTTGGAAACCCAAAATTGAGTAAAAAACGGAGTCTGAGGCACGCGCGTCCAGACGGGATCCAGGGCCGTCCGGACGGGCGAAGTTTTTCTTGTCTGGAAAGTAATTTTAGAATTTTCTGTAGGGCCGTCCAGACGGGCAAATCTTTCCGCCCAGACGGAGGCCTTCCAAGTGTTATTAATGGCTGTCCGATATTTGAGTAAAAAGTTATGTCCAAAATACCGGAGGGTGTCCGAACGGCTTGACCGAGCCTCCGGACGGTCAACTACAACCGCCTTTCTAAAGTAGCACTGAAAGCTTCCATAACAAGGCCGCGTCCGGACGGTGTTGCCTGAGCTTCCGGATGGTTGCACTTCTGCTGCACGTAATTACCATAATAAGTCTTGGAGCGTCCGGACCCTGAAGACTGATGTCTGGACGGTTGAACTGGTGCACGTAATTTCCATATATGAAGCTTGATCGTCCGGACCATGAAGACTGATGTCCGGATGGTTGAACTTAGAGTGCACGACTTGCCTTATGGAGGACATTGTCTGGACGGGATCACACATCGTCTGGACAGTAGCAGCCGTCTTCCCATAACTGTGTCTTGAGTCAGAAACCCTAATGCTTGTCAAACACTGAATGGCGTCCGGACGGTATAGCCACGTCGTCCGGACGGATGTGCTAGAACACTAGGTCTTCTCAAACTCTGAAGAGTGTCCAGAAAATTTTCCATTACGTCCGGACGAATGAAACCTTGAACTGTTCAAGCTTCTAGACACTGATAGGCGTCCAGACAGAAAGTCTCGTCGTCCGGACGGATGTTGCTGACTGATGAGTGTCCGGACAGAATACCACGTCGTCCGGACGGCTGACAGGGAATCGAAATAAATCCTTGAAAACTTCACATAATCTTCTTGAAGAACATAGCTGAAGAGTAGACTCTGGATAAAGCAGCATCCATGTGAAAGCAGCAACATTACAAAGAAGTGATTTTGTCCAACAGAATGTAGCCAACACAAAAACTAACAGGACATGTGATGTGCAAATTTTAATACTCGCAAGCGCACGAATCGTTTGCAATATAGTGTATGTGCAAGTGCGAGATCGTATCCACAGGGAATTGCGTTGCAAAAATTAATTTCTATTTAAACTAATCCTATTTTAACCAGTTCCAAATTTAGGGGTTTTTGATAAAAGAAAACATAAACAAAAATAATGAAAATAAAGGGTTTTAGGGTTTTGGAATCCACACTCACCAAATCACAACAACCTAATCTCATGCTCATCACACATATTTTGAGGTTCTCACATACAAATCTTAGGTATGCTCTACATTGCTTCAAAAATCATTTAAATCATTCAATGAATCCGTTCATTGAAATCACAAAAGATATTAGGATTAAACCCAATCATCAAATGTATTAGTCGAACAAAACACAATGAATATCCAATGTTTTGATAGATGAAAAACCAAGCAATCGATTTAATGAAACTTATTCCACATCATCACTTGTATCCGGAAACCACAAGAGATATCAAAACATCATTTCAAAAATCGAAGTAGAACAATGAGAAATCAAGACCCATAAACTCAAATAGCATAAACAAGCATGAAACTCAGTTTCTCTTCAATGGTGAGGTTTCATCCTCAACCCTAAACGAAAATATCAGCTACCCATAACAAAAGAAAGCATAAATAAACACCAATGATGCATTAAAATCAAAGAAACTTACAAGGATTTGAAGTTCTAAGACAAAATCAACACTAGAAGCCCTAAACTACAGTGAGAACGGCGCCTAGGGCGCTCCCAAGCAGCCTCCTTTTCTAAAAATGAGAAAAGAATGGTATTTATAGAGTTAGCTAGGGTTTCTGAAATTCCAACTCCGCATAAATTCGATCGATCGACTTTAAATTAGATCGATCTACTTTTCGATCGATCTACTTTAAATTCGATCGATCTACTTTTCGATCGATCTACTTTAAAGTCGATCGATCCACTTTTTCAGCACTTCAAAAAATCCAGCTTTTCTATGTATTTTTGCCTTGAAAATTGTCATTTTACTCTTATAGCCCTGCAAAAACACAAAAACACAAAAACTAACCAAAACATCAGAAAGTAACAAAGCTAAAGGTTTAACTAATGTAAATTAAGGGGTCCAAATATACACTTTTTGGCACTCATCAAATACCCCCAAACTTACATTTTGCTAGTCCCTTAGCAAAACAAAATGAAAAAGAAAATCAAAGCATGAAACATAAGTCCTCTTTCGTGGGAGACACGATTGCATTTAGCGTATGCAACAAGCCTTTTAAACCCCTAGGACTCCCTAGTGGACGAGTGAAGTCTCGTGAGGGTTTGCCAGAAATGATACCTACAAACATTCAAACACTATGCTGTCAACAAGAAAGAGTTTTACCCAAACCATGGTTCATACGTCATTGGCATGCTTAAAAAGACAAACCTCATCATAAACATCAACAGGGTATCCAATCATCAAATCACTCATAAATGGACAGTTAAGACATCACATTTCCTCAAAAGTGTAGAGTGAAATCAACATGCAATTATGAGGTTTCATTTTAATCTCAAGATAAGTACTTCAAAAATCATTGGAATCCCTATCAAATGAAACAACCAAGGCAAGATATGCAAATTATTTTATTTTATTTATATATTTTTTTTTGTTTTTGTTTTTGTTTTTGTTTTTGTTTTTTTTTTTTTTTTTTTTTTTTTTTTTTATATGTTGGCTGTGCAATGCTCGGCTCCCTTAAGCTTTCTAATTGACCCATGTAATGAGTGTTGGGCCAGTGGCTCCCAAACCAAATGGTCTTAGGGCACTAGATGTAGAAACATCCCTAAGGGCTTAATTACTCAAGTCAAAAAGGCTACGAAGCCAAACTAGCCATACAATTAACCAAATTGAAATTCTCACCTTTTGACGCGAACACTCAATGCTTAGTGAGGCAAGAGGCCCGGTTACTCAGTGAAAAACTCAAAATGATTTTTTTTTCTTTTTTTTTTAATATATATATATATATATATATATATATATAAATATCTTGCAAGCCAAGGTTATTTATCAATAAGTCATCCAACAATTCTCAAAATACACAATTAAGCACAAATTCATACCCCACAGATTACATGCTAATGTGCTCGTGATAATTCAACTCAAACAAGTGAAGTCTCACTAGCCCAAAAATAAGTCAAAAGATTCAGATTCCCAAAGACATGATGTGTTCAAAACTTTAAGCAAGCCGATGAAATGCAAACCACAGCTATGGCTTAACTCAAACTTGACAACATAATTTTATTTATTTATTTTTTTTTTTGAATTAAACAATTTAAGAACAAAAAGACAACTAAAAATAACTAAACAAACAGAAAAATTAAACAAACAAACAAATGGACAGAATGTTTTTCCATACCCCCAAACTTGAATTACACATTGTCCGCAATGTGTAGTGTAGAAATACATTACCAGAAATACGGAAACATCGAGGTGTGAAAGGTCAAGGCGTCCCCCAAACTTAAACACCAAAACACCTGTCAACAAAAACTAACAGCAACATTTCTCTTAGAAACAAACATCAAAAGGTTAATTGCTGTTAGAAATAAAATTAAAATGAAAAGAAATAAAAATGAAAGAAATCAACTGTACAAAAAGGTAAAAGAAAATTTACAGCGCCTTCCCCGATCATGTGGATGTCCAACCAATCCCTTCCACCCTTTCTTCTTTAAGAATTGATGTCCCTCGGGAGGAATGTTTCGCCATCTTATGTAGCCAACTTGCTTGCTTCGAAGGATCTTCTTAGGACGAAGGTTCCTAGATTTGCGCGGTTGTGTGCATAGATCCTTGACAGTTTTGGCATAAGATGGCTCTTTGAGACATTTAAGAATTCAAGCTTGGAGTTCATGAAATGTCTCAAGAGGGATTGTGATGAAGGATTGAGCTTCAGTACTCATTTCCTTATTATTGGATGTATTTGGATTTGGCGGGGGCGCTGCTTGCTCAAGGTGCTCCTCCTTTTCTTCCTCATTGCTATCCACAATTTCCTCATTCTCAAACATGGTGATGGTAGGGACATGCTCATGACAAGAATGACTAGCATCATCCTCATCAATCATGTAGTGCCCTGCAACCATCGACTGACTCTGAAGCTCTTCTTCCTCTATTCTGGTGACTTCAGCAACCAGATATTCAAGCTTTCCTTCTATCCTGGCAATCGCCTGAGTGTTTTCCGTAGTAGCATTCTTCACGTCACTAATAGCCTGGCCTGTGAGCTCCATGAAGACCTTAAGAGTGTCTTCCAAAGTGGACTGTGAAGAAGAGGCTGGATAAACGTAGGATGAAGGATGGGAAGATTGGTTATCAAACTGTGGATAATCAGGATAGTGCAGTTCCTGAAATTGGGGAGCACAATTTCCCATGGCTTGAGCTTGCCACGAGAAATCAGGATGGTCGCTCCAGTCCGGGTTGTAAAAATTGGAATTTGAATCAAATCCCGGACTAGAGAGATTGGTGTTCATTTGCTCATAAGACAGATTGCAGAATTGTTCCCAGGAGGGACAACTACTAGCACTATGATAAGGATCAAAGCAATATGAACATGGTTCATGTGGGTTGAAACTGTAAGGGTAGTTGGTTGGAGCAAGTGTCCTACCACTAGGTGAAACATGTTGTGCAGAAGAATCACAATAATTATCAAAGTAAGAATCCATGCTTCGCTTGCACCCTATAGCATGCAAATATATATCCCACAAAAGAAATGAACCAAGTGTTTTTTTTTTTTTTTTTTTTTTTTGAAAAATTAAAAATAAACTAACAAACAATAAAATAAGGTAAAACAGAAACAAAATATTTAACAAAAATGAACTAAAAACAAGCTGATTTTTTTTTTTTTTTTGGTTTTCTGCTGCTTAGAAAATTCGCACGATCGAAGTAAGGTTCGATCGATCGAGTTTCGATCGATCGAATTACTTCTAGATCGATCGACTTTATGTAGGGCGAATGTTTTCTCGATCGATCAAAAATCGATCGATCGAATTGAGACTCGATCGATCGACTTCGCGGGGCACTCAGAAAGTGCAGAAACAGCAGAAACAGAACCGGGAACACAAACAATTTTCTATTTTTTTTTTTTTTTTTTTTTATCAGAACATAAAACATAAACAAAACAACAATTACAAGAAACAAAAGTCTACCTAAACTAGTAGAAAAATAAAATCAATTCAAACAAAAATCAATTTCCACAAACAAAACAATTCCCCGGCAACGGCGCCAAAAACTTGATGTGCAAATTTTAATACTCGCAAGCGCACGAATCGTTTGCAATATAGTGTATGTGCAAGTGCGAGATCGTATCCACAGGGAATTGCGTTGCAAAAATTAATTTCTATTTAAACTAATCCTATTTTAACCTAGTTCCAAATTTAGGGGTTTTTGATAAAAGAAAACATAAACAAAAATAATGAAAATAAAGGGTTTTAGGGTTTTGGAATCCACACTCACCAAATCACAACAACCTAATCTCATGCTCATCACACATATTTTGAGGTTCTCACATACAAATCTTAGGTATGCTCTACATTGCTTCAAAAATCATTTAAATCATTCAATGAATCCGTTCATTGAAATCACAAAAGATATTAGGATTAAACCCAATCATCAAATGTATTAGTCGAACGAAACACAATGAATATCCAATGTTTTGATAGATGAAAAACCAAGCAATCGATTTAATGAAACTTATTCCACATCATCACTTGTATCCGGAAACCACAAGAGATATCAAAACATCATTTCAAAAATCGAAGTAGAACAATGAGAAATCAAGACCCATAAACTCAAATAGCATAAACAAGCATGAAACTCAGTTTCTCTTCAATGGTGAGGTTTCATCCTCAACCCTAAACGAAAATATCAGCTACCCATAACAAAAGAAAGCATAAATAAACACCAAGGATGCATTAAAATCAAAGAAACTTACAAGGATTTGAAGTTCTAAGACAAAATCAACACTAGAAGCCCTAAACTACAGTGAGAACGGCGCCTAGGGCGCTCCCAAGCGGCCTCCTTTTCTAAAAATGAGAAAAGAATGGTATTTATAGAGTTAGCTAGGGTTTCTGAAATTCCAGCTCCGCATAAATTCGATCGATCGACTTTAAATTCGATCGATCTACTTTTAGATCGATCTACTTTAAATTCGATCGATCTACTTTTCGATCGATCTACTTTAAAGTCGATCGATCCACTTTTTCAGCACTTCAAAAAATCCAGCTTTTCTATGTATTTTTGCCTTGAAAATTGTCATTTTACTCTTATAGCCCTGCAAAAACACAAAAACACTAAAACTAACCAAAACATCATAAAGTAACAAAGCTAAAGGTTTAACTAATGTAAATTAAGGGGTCCAAATATACACTTTTTGGCACTCATCAACATGTAGCCTTACCGTCCGACCGTCGGAGCCGCCCGCATCCGGATGTGTAACAGGACCATCCAAACGACTGAGCCACACCCGTACAGACGCAAGAAGAGGCCGTCCAGACGCTTTACACTGAAAAGACAGGAACTGAGGAAAAAATTTGCAGAAATTATTTTTCCTAAGGTCAGTTTCAAAACACGCATGTATAATCGACTGATAAAACAATCAAACAACATCTCAAAACCAAGCAGAGATATAAGTGAGAGTTTAGAGTTCAATCAGCACAAAGATTTTCCTGTAGACAGAAAATTTAAATAGACAACTCAACTCATGCAATGCGTGTGTGTGTGTGAAGACTTTTCCCACAAGGTATGACTTTCACTGACAAAAAGCAACCAGATTTTCTAGAAAGAAGAGAAAATCAGTGAAAGATTAGGCAAAAGTCAAACCTTATTCAGTACTAGGGCCTAGCCACCCTCATCTGATACACTCCCCTAAGATGCAGCATCCAATTATTTTACTTGTACCATGAAGGACAAGGTAAATATTTTACTTGCACCATGAAGGACAAAGCATATTTTAGCTCATAAGCAAAAAATATACAGATATAGCACATAATTCATGAGAGTAACTGCTTGATTCTTTTGATGCTGCAATCAAGAGAAAATTCCAGAATTTTTAGGTTCTAGGTTCAACTAGCATTTGGTCAATTTGGCCATCTTATCAAAAACCTCTTCTCTTATCTATAATTCTAGAAACAAAAAGTCAGAGAAGGAAAGATGTACCTTTAGGGGAGTCTTGGATAGTGTACATTTTCATTGCATGAGGAAAGAAACTATCCAACTATTGCATATACAAGAAAATCACTTGGTAGATATAGTCATAAACTCTCAATCATATCTAAGAAAAGTAGATTAATGCATAGAGAATTGAGATATCAGGTGAAAATACATGCAATATCTGATATGCCAAGAAAAAGAACAAATCCTGCAATTTCTCCCCATTTTTTTTTTATTATTAAAAGAAATGCAATATGGAAATAACATCATATGTAAGGAAATATCAAACCTGTGTAAGCTCGATGATGCCAATACAGAAAAACACTCGCTCGACCTGCTTTTTCTGTCTTCCCCAACAGGTACCTGATGCCTTAGGATTAGGAACCAAATCCTAGGCATGAGCACCTTCTTCTGCTAGGTGCGTCCATTCCCCCTCATGGGGTGAATGTTATTCTTCTTCTTGATCCAAACCTGCCTTCTAGTGGGTGGTTGCTAGCAGGACTTCATTTGTTGACCCATCCACTCCATCATGCTTTGCATCTAAATAGGTGGCTCTCTGTAGTATTAATCATCTTCCACCTTCTGTGACCTTTTCAAGTGCTTGGATTTGATATTGGATTTTCCACTGTGATTGGCAGATACAAATCGCTGCTAAGGTCGCTGATGCTGAGATGCCTGGTATCTTGGTCCATGAGACCAAGGAGCTTGATATCTTGGTGCTTGATGATAAGGAGCCTGATAGCATGGAGTCTGATGCTGGGTCAGAGGTCTAGTGCCATGATTAGCTAGTCTGGGCACTTCTTTCTTGGCCTTTGCCTTTTGTGCTTTAAGGAGGGAGCACTGGGGTTAGACATGCCCACTCAGACCGCAATGATGGCATATAGGAGATCTTCTGATGGAAAGAGGCTTTTGAGTGCCTGGAACATCATCATTAATCTTGTCCTTCCCTTTATCTTCGAAAATGGGAGGAGGCTCTGGGACTGCAGGTTTGACAAATACAATCTTGGAAGTAGAGGGAGTGTCAGTGGGAGGAGTTACATTCCCGAGACCAGTCTTGTCAGTTGGGCTCTTCTAAATAGATAGCATGTGAATCAGCTTTTCATTAGTGACTCTCTCTAACTGGAGCTGTGTCTCTAGTAACTTCTCCTCTAGCTCTTGAATTTTCTACAGCAAGGAACTCTTCTCAGTCTGCAAACTGTTCAGATCATGAAGGTGCTGCATACATCCTTCCCTCAGCTTTTCATACTCAACATAGAGAGTTTTGTATGCCTCCTTGAGTTCTTCCCCATTATCACTATGCTTCGAGTAATAAGAATCCTCCTCTTCAACAAGTGGAGCTACAAAGGCTAGAAATTTTTCAGACTCAGGAGCTTCTTCTTCTGACTCATCACTAAGAGTCACATTGTAAGCCTTCCCCTTGTCCTTCTTGAGGTTCCCACAATCAGCTCGTATATGCCAAAATCTTGAGCATTCAAAACATCTTGGACCTCTGGGATCCTTCTTTTCTTTTTCCTCAGGTACAGCTTCTCTGGGAGCTTTCTTCATCTTTTCAGAAAACTTCTTCTTGAATCGGTCATCTCTCATTAGTCTTCTAAAATTTTTAGCCAACATAGCCACAACTTTTTCTTCCTCCTCAAAGTCATCTTCAGAAGAGGCTTCTACCTTTTTCTTGGAAGCTTTCAAGGCAATGGTCTTCAGCTTCTTGACAGGGGGCAGAGACACCTCATAAGTTTATAGAGATCCCACCAACTCTTCAATCTACATTTCTTCTAGATCTTTGCTTTCTTCGATTGTAGTCACCTTGATCCTGAAACGCTCAGGCAAAGATCTTATAATTTTTCGGATGAGTTTTACATCCGAGACGAGCTTCCCAAGACTCAACATAGAGTTTCTTAGGTCACTCATTTTGGAGTAAAACTCTCCAAATGTCTCTTCTTCTAACATCTTAATTTCTTCAAATCTGGAAATCAACATTTGAAGTTTGGCAGATTTTACAAGTTTGGTGCTTTCATATGTTGTCTCCAAGATTTGCCACGCTTCTTGAACAGTTTCACAGTTTGATATTTTTACAAATTCAGACGGTGAAAGTGCTTGACATAGAGCACGGAGGGCTTTGTCATTAGAAAGTCGTGCGTTTTTCTAAGGTACTAGTTCAAGTGTTGCATCCGCTGGTTTAGTCCAACCAGTTTCAACAATACTCCAACAGTTAATAGATTTTAAAAAGAACCGCATACGAGCTTTCCAATAGCCATAATTTGTACCGTCAAAGGCAGGAACAATATTAAGAGTTTGAGACATATCAATAATTAGAAGTCAAAAATAACACTCAAGAAATAAATCTCAACAGAGTGTACCAAGCTCTGATACCAATTGAAAAATTGAAATGAATTCTAACACAAAGAAAGTGTGTGTGTGCACTAAGTGTTAACAGAATAATAACAATGCGGAAATTAAATAACACAAGATTTTTGTTAACGAAGTGGAAAACTCAATATGAGAAAAATCACTCTGAGGCAACCAAACCCAGGATATCCACTATTCAGAAGACAAGACTAGTTACAAAGTAATACCACTCACATACCCCTGATGTAGTGGTCATACCTTACACTCTAATATGTAACCCAACACGAACGCCTCCCAACCAGTTCTCATACCTGAAGGGGTCTTCAATGGAATCCTTTACCTTAGGGCTAACCCCTAAGATAGACTTTAGATTAAGCGTAGCAACAGCACACACAGCAACGGCTTTAGAGTGATCAACTTAGCCCAATAAACTCACAATATAGCTCTCTAAGCACTAATGGAATTCAATACCGAATTCTAACTGTTCTCAAGCCTAGGGACCTCTATTTATAGGCTGACAGTTCAAATAAGCGTCTGGCTTGATAAAAACTGGGCGCCGTCCGGACGGTAGTCAAGGGCCGTTCGGACGAACAACTGTACGATCAATTTCCAAGAATTTCGCTGAAATTCTTTCCTGTTTCTGAGCCGCGTCCGAACGGTGATGCCCTGTCGTCCGAATAGTCGCACTTCCGCTGCAAGTAATTTCCAAATAAAGGCTTTGCACGTCCGGACCGGTGGAACGGTCGTCTGGACTGTTGATTTGATGCATGCAATTTCGATATCTGATATACGTGAGTCCGGACCATGTTGACTGGCGTCCGGACATCTGGATTTGAATTGCGATACTTGCCTTATGGATGAGCGCGTCCGGATGGGAATCCACGTCGTCCGGACGGTTGCAGCGATCTTCCCATATCTGTGTTTTGGAAAGAAATCCTGAAGCTTGTTGAACACTGAGAGTCGTCCAGACGTGCTGCTGAAATGTCCGAACGGATGCAAGCTAGAGCAGTTCGAAACTTCTCGACAGAGGGGAAGGTCCGGACAGAAAGTTCTTGTCGTCCAGACGGATGATGCTTTAGATTGATGTGCTTCCGGACAGTATGACACATTGTCCTGACGGTATGACACGCCGTCCGGACGGCTGGCAGGGAACTAAATCTTCTGACTTGCAAACTATGCAGAATCTTCTGACTTGCAAACTATGCAGAATCTTTTGGAAACACTTCTGAATAGCGGAATCCCTGTTAAAAAGCATCTTTACAAAGAAGTAATTTTGTCCAGCAGAATTTGGCCAATTACTAACAGAAACTTACCAAGTATCAATTATATATATATATATATATATATATATATATATATATATAAAATATCAAAACATATATACATATATAACACTCACGCACACGTTCAACACACACAAACTTCCACTTTTATCTTGTCTTTTCTTTTTTTGTTTTCCCCTTTTGTCCTTTCTTATTTATTTATTTATTTATTTTGTCTATCTTTTGTACAATACATACATGAGAAGATTGAGGGAGAGACTTGAGAGAACTTACTGTGGCTTCTACTTTTCTTTTTATTTATCCATTCATTCCTTATCTTTTTCTTGCTTCTTTCTTATATTTTATTTTTTTTCCTTCTCTGCAGATGAAAGCCAAGAAAGACAAAGATGGAGAAGAGTGAGGGAAAGAGAGAAACTACCTTCTTCTGATCTTCTACTTGCTGCTGGACCCGAAACCGAGAGAGAGCCAAAAAGTTCAAATAGAGGGAGAGAAAGAGAAGAGTTGTAGAAAAATAATCAAGGAAAAAGGAGAAAGCTTTGGAGAGAATTTTCTAGTTTTCCACTTTGTTTTCTTTTCTATTTTTCTGGGCTACAAACCATGAGCAAGAGAGGGAGAATTGCTGCTGGAACTAAAAGAAAAATAAAGAGAAAAAGAGAAGAAGACTTCCTGTAGAGAGAAAAACAGAGAATGGGGAAGAAGAGAAGAGAGCTTCGGCTTTATGTGTGCAAGACCCATCGCCCATGCTCTCTTTATATAGAAGACCTGAAAGGTGTAGATTATTCTAGCACCGATTTTGATCCACGGATAGAAATCTTGCAGGTATTTCAACAAATGATTACAAGATAGGATTTGGCTTAATATCTCTTATCTACAACTAACCAAACGTTGGCTTCTAACTAAGGAGCTAATTTTCTAATTGAATTCTTTGCCTTTCCTTTTGATTATGTTGGGCCAGGTTCTTTGTCTAAGGTGGGTCTTCAACGTGTTGGTCTGGGCTGATGTTAATGATTCTATGGGCTAGGGGCTGGGTTCCTAAACACGCGGGCTGCTGGGGCTTAATAAATAGAAATGGGCCCACAAATCATTATTGTTCAAATTTCGTTCAGATCAGGGTACCGTTTTTCGTTGGTATATTTGGGTACAAAACGGAGTCCAAAAAATTATGAAATTAGGAGAGTAGCTAGAGGACTTCGAGAAGAACATTCTGGCTTTTGAATCGACCAAAACGGAGTTCGTTTGACCCTGTTTCCATTGTTCCAAAGTTTATAGTCTGTTTGAACTTTTATTAAACTAAAACTATAACTGCTTCTTAATAAATGAATATTTATTTTTTAAAATATTCATATTTATTCTTTTACCCTATTATTAGGTCATAAATCATATTTTAAGATATTTTATTCAATATCTTAAAATACGGGGTATTACAAATATGCAAAACTAGCTAGATATATTACCGAAACAGTAAACTATGCTACAAAACTAACTAATTAGTGCATGAACAACATAAAAAACGAGTTAGTTTAAGAAGGTTACCTCTCTTGAAGATGAAAGACCAAGAGAGTTCCTTCTCTCTTTCCAAAATTCTTCCAAAACACTCTCTCATTCTCACTCTCACTCTCACTCAAGGGTTTACTGACTTTAATGGGTGGAAATGAGATGAAGAGGGCAAGAGTAGGGGTATTTATAGGTAAAGAGGTCGAAGTGGATAAGAATCAACTGATCTAACTTTTGGCGCCAAACGTATTGCGAATGTTCATGAAAAACCTAAGGTTAGACAATCGTTCGGCGTACGATCACGATCATTCGTGGTACAGTTTGACACACAAGCTGAGGGCGTGTAATGTACTTTCTGACACGATCGTTCGTGAGGGAAAAACAATGAAGGTTCCTAGTGGAAAATGAAAACGTTCCTAGTGGAACCGCAAACATTCTTGGTTCAGTCAACTCAAAAAGTCAAAAGATCCAAATTTCATAGTTAAGACATAATTATCCTTGATAATTATTTAGGGCACTATGTCACCATCAAATAGTGGAAATTCCAAGCAAAGGCTTCTTGTGTGGAATGCCTCGCCTAAGTTGTGGCCTTCTTGATAGGAATGTCCCACTCTATTCATGTTATTACTGTAAGTTACATTATGATCTTGAGGACCTTTGTGCTTGTTGTTTGCAGCCCACAGTTCTTGTGTTTGTCCCATCATTTCAACTTGATTTTTCTTCATACTTTCTTCTTGTTGTTCAACAGTTCTTCCTCATTTTTCTTTATGTTTTCCTGCACAATGGCCATCTCTAGTTGCATCTTTGTTAGGCCATGTTGTAGTTCACGTACTTGATCAACTTGTGTGTTTTTTGCCATTGTTGACCTGGTTTTCATCCAACTAAACTAAGGGCTTTGATACTGCTTGTAACAGTTCAATAAACTGTTATATAATTTTTAGTGCAAATGGATTATTTCATAAGGAAAATGAGATGAAAATATATGAAAGATTCTTATTGATATGGTAGGCAATTAGAGGAGTCTAGACCTCCAAAGTTCAACACGAGCATTCTACAAAATTCAATACGACTCCCTTTTACGTTGGGCCTATCTATACAAGCTTAATCTGTTAAACAACCTAATAAGTGTTCAATACAAAGCTAACAAACCAATTAATTCAGTTACAACAACCAAACTATTTATTCAACTAAAAGCCCATACAACTTTATACATAAAACGCCTGCCATCTTCTAGAATGTTTTAATGCCTCTAGCTATATTTCAGCCCAGCTAATCTTGCCAAATGTCGCTCCTTCATTCTTTAACTTATCTTCTTCTACGCACAAGAGGACTTCTTCTCCTACCCTCAAAGCTTGTGACAAAACTTTCCAGGGAAATGACCTAATTAGAGTCCTTTATAGCATCATTTTTAAAAGCAATGGTAAATAAGGAATTAGGAAAAGAGATATGTTTTAAATCGATTGTTTTTCTTAACACCATTCTCTTGACAGCTGCAGGCTCTGGAGCAGGTTGCTATTTTTTTTATTTGCGGATTGGGATCTCTAGAAATTTGATGTCTAAAGCACATTGTAAGAAAGTTCTTAGAGCATCCTCAATGGGCTTTTTAAACTTTCTATAAATTTTGGTGAAATAATCTACTTTTTTTTTTATTTTAACTATCACTTTTTAAAAGGTTCCTACATCAAACTCTCTAAATATATCTCTATTTTAAACAGAGATTATTTTTTATTGATTTTGAGAACAACCACTTTGACAACTTTATCTATCATGAAAAGTTTCTCCAAAGACCCATTTGTCTGAAGACCCATTTTTCTGCAAACCCATTTTTTTCAGCTAGAGACTATTCTTTTACAGACCCATTTTTTAAGCAGTAAAATACTTTGTAACTGCAGACCATTAATGGTGAACTTAATGAATTAATGAAGACATTGCAGACGTTGATGAACTTAATGGTGAACTATAAGTTGTCTACAGACGATGCAAAGTTAGCTCAACAACTATGTGTGCTGAGCTGAGCCAGAGTTATCGCACGGCTCAGGATTTCTTTAATGCCCATAAGTTGAGTTACCGCATGGCTCAATATTTTTTTAAGGCCCATAATTTTTCTACAGCACCTCAACTACTCAGTCTACTCCCAACCGTCAAACTTAATTATGAAGGTGGCCGTTGATCCCAAACTTAAGGTGACATGGTGCAACAATGTCATTGTATTAATGACTATGAAGGTGACTGGTGCAACAAACAGATACTAAACTTAATGAATTCAACTACTCCCAACATAAAATTAAATAACTCTCATTTTTAACTAAAAGAACAAAGGTAGCCTCCCTTGCTCCTTTGTTAAACTACTCGTAGTGTTGGCTTTGATTGCCAACACTTTTCTCTTGTCTTCAACTTATATCTTGTTTGTTACAGAATTCTTAAAAATTCTATGAACAACTTAAGTTCACCTTCAATTATTTCATAAGCAGAATCTCACATTCCCTTTCAATTTTGGTTTTCTCGTTATGGATCGTTCTTTTTTTTACAAAATGCTTCTTACGCAGTTAAACTCTAATGAAGAGTTGGAGATAATTGTAAATCTTGCTATGGAAGAAGAAATATCAAACATCACATGGCCGTTCTAAAAAACGTCGCACATTCATCTGATGTGATCGCTTGCAAGCTGCGGAAGATATTTTTCATGACTATTTTGTTGAACCACCATTATATCCTAACAAATTTTTTCGAAGGAGATTTTGAATGAGTCGTCATCTTTTTTGCCGTATTCAATATGCGGTTGAAGCCCACGATCCGTATTTTGTCCAAAGAAGAGATGCTTCCAAAATGCTCGATTTTACTTCCCTTCAGAAGATTACCACCACACTTAGGATGCTTGCATATGGTGTTACAGCTAACTTTATGGACTAATACTTGAAGATTGGAGAAACCACTGTATTACAGGGTCTTAAAAGGTTTGTTCAAGAGATAATTTCAATTTTTTCTAAAGAATACTTAAGGTCACCCAACTATGAAGACATCACTAGATTGCTAGCGGAAGGCAAAAAATGTGGATTTTTCAAGCATGTTAGGGAGCATTGATTGCATGCACTGAAATGAAAAAATTGCCCAGCTTCGTGGCTAGATATGTATTATGGTCATTTTCACGAACCAACTATTATTTTGGAAGCAGTGGCTTCATATGATCTTTGGATATGGCATGCTTTTTTTTGGTTTACCTGGGTCTCATAATGATATAAATGTGTTGGAATGTAATTTATATTTTCTGACCTTGTTCAAGGGCGTACTCCTCCTATTAACTACACCGTTAATGGTCATAACTATAATATGGGATTCTACATCACTGATGGCATATATCCACAGTGGGCGACATTTGTGAAAACAATTTCATCTTCACAAGAAAATAAGAGAAAACACTTTGTAAAAGCCCAAGAGTCGGCAAGGAAAGATGTGAAGAGGGCGCTTGGAGTACTTCAAGCACGATTTGCTATAATACGTAGATCTGCACGATTTTGGAAACTTGAAACACTCAAAGACGTTATGATGGCATGTGTAATTCTACATAACATGATCGTCGAAGATGAACAGACTAAAAATGGTGAAGAAGACCTTGAATATGAACAACTCAATGAACCACTTGAACCAGTGACACTCGGGGCTACAAATGACTTAAGTGAATTCCTTCAATGCCATCATTCCATTAGAGACAAGGAAACTCATTCTTAACTCCAATTGGACCTCATCTAGCACTTATGGCAACTACATAGCAAGGCATAGGAACTACCGATTAGTCATGAATATTTTATACTACTTATTAATATTAGCATGTGATGTTCCTTTTTTTTTTTTTTGTATTATATGTTGTAATGTTATTATGGCTGTCAATGTTTAAATGACAAACCAAATTGCAAACGAAATTGCATGATTTTGACACATTCATACATAAGAATTATAACACATATTCACCAAAGGGCAAGGCCTTCAAATAACTACTTAATAATTAAAGAATAAAAAGAAATATTGTTCCCATCCTTACTGCAAGACAGAATCTTAAAGATGTCAACAATTAGAGATTTAACAAAAACATGTCCAGATTAGTCATGGACATTCATCTTAAAGCATAATCCTAGTCATGGGCCACTGCAACCTTCAAGGATTGTGAATTTGACCTTCAAGAATTGCCTTTTTGAGTCAGCGAACATATTCTTTGCCATCTTCATCCAAGTGACTTATATCCATCAACATAAAATTCTTTTATCTCTCTCTCTTCTTCCAACCGAAGCGATTTTTCTCTAAAGCACAATTCTCCCTCTCTAAGGGCACTTCCTCATCTCTAAGGTGCACTTCCTCTTGCTTAAGAAGAAGCATCTCTTTGTCTTGCTCACATGCTTCCTCAAATATCTTTATTTTCTTTTTCTTGTCCTCATTCATGTCACTTAGTATTGCAATAACACTTGGATTCACATTTTCTTTGCTCTTTTGTTTCTCCTTTTCGGCTTTCCAGCCTATTGGTCGCTCTATCTCTTCAAAAGCTTTGTGAGAGGCTTCCTCATCACCTATATTTATCACATGCATCTAGTTTTTTCTTTAGTTTTTTTACATTGTCCATATAAGCCATCCATTTTGGATGAAACCTTAAAATAAGCCAAGAATGTTCAAAGTGAAATGGAGATTTTTGAACATCTAAATACATTAGTCTTGCCTGTCCAATCTGAAATTCATTAGCAAATACAGCATAATTAGAATCTTTTCAATAGACACACCAAACATGATAATGTGTCAGTATATGTGTCTTAAGTGCATAATGTTTCTACCACTTAACACACCCAAGACCATAACTAGAAAGTACCTTGTCTTGTTTAGTTAAGTCACTTTGTGACCTCTTTTCAATTTGGACTAAGAAGCCACAAAACTTATTTACTACAACTTGAATGATTGACCATCGAGTCATTAGAGAGGTTTGATTACGGTTGGCTCCATGTGTCTTTTGTTCGTGAAAGTAGTCACAAATTCTTTTCTAATATATCTTATGTTTTTGCTAATTTCCTTGAACAGCATCCATAGAAACATAAAGCCATGCCTCCACAAGCAAATTGTCATCGACAATGGTGAAGTTGCTACCCCGACACAATTTTTTAATAGTAGGTTCAACCTCAAGCTGGGGTGAAGCCTCTTGGTGTTCACTAATTTCATTTGTGCATTCAAAACCAAGATCATCTTCAGTTATAAGATTGGTGTAGTAACCAGACTAAGGAGTTTGTAAATCCATCACTAATCGGCCCCCATAATCCAAACCATACTCCAAAATTTAGTTAAAACATTAAACAATAAAACAACAGAACCACAGTACATATGTGTGTGTATTACATGTGTAATACATTAAGAAGATGATGAATGGGTCGTGCAGTACAAGTCATTTTTCTTTCAAGATAAACAAAGAATATAGACACACATATACACATATTGTTATAAACTCTACTTTTATGTTTCTCAACATCACACTGAAATGTAATAACTTTCTTAGAAAGTTTAAGTTAAAAGAGCATGGAGTTGGAGGGAAATAATTTCTCTTAAATTTAGAAGAATGAATCATGTCATGCAAAACATAACAGAACAGAAAATTGATAAATTGAGCAATCCAGATATCATATCATGCATACCCAGATAATGAAATTCACATAATATGTTTAATACATCAAATGATTGGTAGACAAAAAATAAAAAAAAATAAAAAAAATTATAATGTCTAACAAAAACAAAAAACTAATGAGAAAACCAAAGCAGGTTCAATCCCCATCAAACAATAATTATAACTAATTCTATAACATTTCTGATTGAAATTCAAATAAAAATTTCTTAATTAACTATAAATTGATCTCACATTCTGGAGTAAATTGCAAATAGAGCAACAAGACAACATACTCAAATCAAAAAGAAAAAAGGAAAAAAAAAATATTTGGAAACTGAGATTTTAAACCCAACGAATTCCAAAAATAAAAAATAAAAAAATCAGTACCTGATCTTGTTGGAGGTTCAAATCCAAAAGAGAAAGAAGCACCAACAATGAATTCAAGTACAATGTTTTGTATCTTCAACCCAATCACCCAAATTCAATAGACAATTGAGAGACTCTTAATTATTCAACGTTAAATTGATAAAGTGGGCAAATTTAAGCTAAAACTATAACAACAATATAAACCCAAATCATAGATGAAAAAACCCAATGCAATAGTTCATCATTTATTCACATCTATGGCAATCATCATACCTAAATGAAAAAAATAGATCTTTGGAGCCAAAATCAATAACCATATGAAAAAAACCAAATCTTTGTAAAAAAATTGAGATGGGCCACAAGAAATCGTCACCCAGACGTCTTCAAGTGCAAGAGAGGGAGAGAGAGAGAGAGAGAGAGAGAGAGTCACCCAGATGTCTATGGACTCTCTCTCGGTGTTGTATAGCAGAGAGAGAGAGAGAGAGAGAGAAAGAGTAGTACCATGAAGAACTCAGCTTTGAGGAGAGATAGAGTGAGAAAGAGGAAAAATTGCTGTGAAGAACTCGTTGTGACAGTGATGAAGAAATTGCACAAAGAAATTGGGCCACAGAGAGATGATGTGGAGACAGAAGGCGCGGAGGAAAAGTGAAATGGGCGGGAAGTGAGAAGGAAATAATATTTTACTAAATAGCGTGAGAAAAGTGGGAGTTAAATTTGGTGAGAGTTTTTGACAAAAATTAGTTTGGAGAAATTATAGAGAGTCCAATGCATGGTGTTTTTTGAGACCTTTCTCCAAAATTTGGTGAAAATTTTAAAGTGGAGAGCCCATTGAGGATGCTCTTATGTGATCATCTATCCAAATAAATTTTAGATTGTGTGGCTACCTACTCGAATATATGGGTCTCATATAGACTCTCTTACATGTGTTACTCAAAATGCTAACAACTTGGACAAAAAATTGATGGAGATCATTATTATTTTTTTTTTTTACCGGGGTCATCTCCTAGAAACGTCGAAGTCACACGCTTCTCTATAGCCCACATGTTGATATTTTCTCTTTTTTACTATTTTGTCTTATTGCTACAGCAACATCCAAGTCATACGCTTCCATTTAAAACCTATGCATTTTAGTGCTTGTGATGACCCCCCCCCCTTTTTTTTTTGAAACATACAAACGGATCATCACAGTGGCACGACTATTTGTTGCTCTGCCAACATATGACACATGCCCCATAACATGTACCTGATAATTAGAGTTATATCTATGCAGCGGAAAACAGAATGATACGATCATTGACTCAGCGGAAAAGCATATCTATAAATAAACTTGTTGTTTATACAAAAGAGCCATGTAGTTAATAAAGTAAACACCGACTTTTAAGAAAACGTTAAAGCATACTATGCAGCTGTGAACATATATAGAAGTTCTAGACATCCCACCTTGGATGCTTCTACATATATACCCAATTATATATTACTTTTGATTGGGCTTAGACATACGTGCACACAGTTACTCCATTACGAATTCATGCATACACATAAGCCTTAATAAAACAATGGCATCTTACTTAACTATACAAAGACCTTAGCATTACTAAAAATGGTTAATGCCATATCTAGGTGCATTGAAGCTTAGTGCCTTTGATACAACAATTCGATCATGCATACACTGGAGTAGGACTCAGAGATCTAAAAGTGGTTAATGTCATATCTAGATATATTGAAACTTAGTGCCTTTGGTACAACAGTTCAATCATGCAAGCACTTAAGTGAAACTCTAGGATACAAACACGTCTCTGCTGATGAATAGATGACAGTTCGCCTATCTATACAAAGACATAACATTTTTCAATTCTAAGCAATGTAAACATTCATGTACATTAAAGCTCAATGCTTTTAAACCATGCAACCAGTTGATGTGATCGTTTTGTGTATAAAAATATCAATAATAAAATTACCACTTGCAATAGTACGAATCCTTATAGGATATGGCTATATTAAGGGTGTCGAACCTTAAAAATTACGTAGGAGTTTTTATCAAGCTTTTCGAAATTAAATATAACTTAATTAAAAGAAGTTTGATTTGATGTTATTTATAACTAAGTTAAATGCATAAAACTAAAGACATAAAAATAAAGAAAGTAGGGATGAGAGAAAAAATAGGGGATTAATTTCACCACTCACCGCATAACAATGGTCAATCATAAATTAACAAGAAAAATTCATACTACACATGATATAGGGTTCGTCTCACTCAAGTAGTCAAGAAATTACCTCTAAAGAATAAGTATAATTCATCTTCGGTTGGCATGGACAGTCCACCTAACCACTAACATGTGGTACGACCTGTCTTCTCTAAGTATGGATTAGCTACATCTTTAATATGATACACACAATCAATGGAAAAGTATAACCCATCTTCGGTTGGTACGAACTGTCTACCTAAATTACACTAAACTAGGGTGTAGTACAATCCGTCTTCCCTAGGCATGACCTATCTAACCCTCTTGATCATATGTCAATTAAAACTGTTATATAACAATCATTCACATAATCACAGAAAATATGAAGGATTGAGTTCAATCAATATAAAAGATTTTCTAAGACAAGATAAGAAATTCATAATGATTGAATATAGGGGTGTACAAGCGGTTATAACTGGCGGTTATTGGCTACAACCGCTAACCGCCTAGGCGGTCATTGTATTTTACCAACCGCCTCCGCTAACTACCTAGGCGGAGGCGGTTATTTATATAACCACCGGTTAATGGTTATTGACTACATAACCGGCGGTTATATAACCGCTTTTGAAGATGGGTTTTGGGCCCATTTTGGGTCAATTTTGGCCACTTTGTGGACCGTTTTAGTGCAGGTTTTAAGATCAAAATCCAAAAGTTTCTAATTAGTAACAAATCCAAATCATCCATTAAAAAAAATCCAAATCAAAATCAAAATCAAAATCCAAATGCAAATACAAATTCAAATCCAAAACATATGCTCGTTCATTGAATCAATGGTAGCGCTACCGGCAGGAGTTGCACTAGTACCAATTATACCACTATGAGAGTATGAGTGTCCTCCATCTGTTATACACAACCCAGAAAAAATTAAGCACAACCCAGAACAAATTTAACACAACCCAACAGGAGGAAAAAAAAAAAAATCCAAATCTCTAATCATTCACATTTCACAATACAATAACACAACCCAACAGAAAATAATTCTGACCTAAACAGTAAACAACAACCCAAAATGAAAAAATAGAAACCCTAAAATGAAGAAATAATATCTTCCAACATCCAGTAAATAGAGAACAATCAAAACATTGTATAGTATATACCAGATTACCAGTAGCCACACACAAATAGTAAAATCAACCCAAAATGAAAAACCGAAACCCTAAAACAAACAAAAATCGCACACAACAAAATCGTACACAGTGACACCCCCTAAAAAAGTCGAGAGAACATCCCTAGATCAAGAAAAATCGCACATAGTAGTAGTACACACCCTACCCTAAAAAAGCAGAGAAAAAACTGAGAGAAACTGAGAAATACTGGAGAACCTTACAGTGTAGTAGCGGCGGCGGAGACGGGATGAGCGGAAAGGTTTGAACGGCGCTGGAGAGTGGAGGCCGGAGGGGAGACGAGATAGGAGACGAGACTCATGAGAGACTGGGCGAGCGGTGCAAGGGGAGGTGAGGAGAGGAAATGAAGAAAGTGATTCTAAAAAACCCTAAACCTAAAATATGGATTTATATATTGTCAAAAACGGCGCCGTTTTGGGCATTCAGCAATGCCCAAAACGACGCCCCTCTCCCCTCTTAGGTTTTTTAATTTTTAATTTATATATATATATATATATAAAAGCGGTTAGCGGTTATTAACCGCTTTTCCCAAACTCTATAACCGCTAACCGCCTCTGCCTAGGCGGTTAGTGGTTATTTATAACTACTTTTAAAAGTGGTTAGCGGTTTTAAAGTGGTTATAACCGCTCCGTTTGTACACCCTTAATTGAATATAAACATTAAGATCAATTTTCACAGTTATACAACCATCATGCATATAAAAATCCCAAATTCAAATACAATTAAACCATTGTTACTTGGAAAGGGATACATCAACACCCTATTATGAATTTAGCTGCTCATCGTGGTGCTGGGATGGCCTCCTACCATATTCTTCTCCTCTTCAACTTGTCAAGCCTCTAAGAAGAATTTTCTATCAAAAGCTAAGCACAGCTTCTCTTGAAACTTAGGGGTCTATTTACAAATACTAGGAGAGGCCTAAAAGCCCTAGGAATCCAAGAAAAATCGAAAGTTAGTCTCTTAGTCCAAGTAAGAGATTGAAAATTCAATCCAAGTAGGAAAATGATTCCAAATTCGTCCAGATCTGTGGTCTTTTATTGCGGGGTGATTTTGACAAAGTAAACATCCAAATTTGGAAAAGGTTATTTCTGACATATTTGTTGAATTTTTTATTAGCTTTCCAACTCCATCAATTCATTGCAATATGAGATCTGAACAGAAAGTTATGATCAAAGCACTGAGACATGTGTAGAATTCAAATTTGAATCCAATCTAATTTTGACTCTTATCGAAGAAATTCAAATTTAATCCTTCCTTTGGTTTGATTAAACTTAACCACATCTTCTAGGTCATCTCAAAGTATGTTTTAAGCCCAAAATCAATGGAATTAATTGTATGTTTATTTAAAACCTGAAAATAATAAAACAACACAAAATCAAACAAATAACAATGCTAAGGAATTAACATATGCAAGTTAAGGATCTTGAATGTGCAACATTCAACGCTTATCACCAGTCGATAGAAATATGCATATGTTCCTACCCATTAAGACTCATATGCATACCAATATGTCTAGCATAAAACTACTATATATCATATCATGAAAGCATCAAACATATAAAAACAATGCTATGGGGCTTAGGTCCCCCAATAGTTCGTTTATGCTCAATGCTCATGCTCATGCTCAAATACTATACAATTTATTTCATGATCATGCTTTCAATACATGCTTTCCTCATAAAACATAAATAGTTCAACATGTCATTTTCTCAAACAATTTGCATAACTTAAATTTTCAACCGCAGCAAGCATCAAATACATACATTTAATTCATAACCGCAGCAGGCACTCAAACATTTAAAACATAATTCAAATCATACTCCAGACACATTTCAATTTGCAATAACATCATTGGTATAATTTCAACATATTCAAAACTACTCAAGTCATCCAAAACATATATTTTAACATATCATCGGTTCAGTAAGAAAATCACATATTATTTCATTTTTATAAATTACTTAAAATGCAATACTTTTCTCAGTGAGTAGAATACTCACCTTAGGCTACTTGTACAATAATTTCCCAATGAACTCCTAGGTTCAACCCGCAATGTGCCACTAAAAATACAACACATTGTACTATTTAGTATTCTAGACAATAATTACTCTAAGTAGCACTTTGAATCGCTCAAGGGCTACATTATTAAATTACCCTTAAAATTATAAGGGTTCTAGACATTTACCCATAACTTCTAATCACTAACTCAACAACAATAATGTTAACCCATAAGTATTTCCTTAGAGTTAAACTCATAAAACAACACTTAAACAAAATGCCCATAAGTTAGAGTTTGAGAGAAAACTTACAAAAAGTTCACCAAACCAATACCTGAGGATTGGGTAGCCTCTAAGAAGCTCCAAATAGTCAAACACCTAAAGAATATTAAGGATTAAACTCAAATTTACAAGATTTCACCCAAAAATCTCCAAAACATGAGTTTAGTGATTTATGAAAAATAATGGACTCCTAATTTATCGTGTGCAACAAAATATTATATACAGAATTTAAAGGAGACAAATATTTTGTTGACGAAGTGGAAACTTAATTAAGATAAAAACCACTATGAGGCAGCCAAACCCAAGATATCCATTATTCAGAATACAAAGCTAGTTACAAAGTAGTAGCATTCACATATCCCTGATGCAGTGGTTGTACCTTAAACTCTAACACGTAACCCAACATGAACGCCTCCTAACCAGGTTTTCTACTTGAAGGGGTCTCCAATGGAATCTTCTAAGCTAGACTTCAAAGCTGATCAAATCAGACAGGAACCACCCTAAGAGAGCTAGCACATATCACAATCTCTGCCTAAACACCCTCTCTTAGTACAAGAGAATTCACTGCCGAATTCTGTAAATAATACAAGCCTAGATACCTCTATTTTATAGGCTTTTGAAAACCTAATTCAACATTGATTCGGAGTTCTATGGGCGGCGTCCGGACGGCAAGCTGCAATCGACTTCCATAACGTGCTTCACGCGTTGCCTTATTAAGGACTGCGTTCGGACGGTGTTGCCCTAACGTCTGAACGGTTGCAAATTGTTTTCACCAAACGTGTCTGCTGCGTAGTTCAGAATCTTCTCAAACACTGAGTAGCGTCCGAACGATTCATCCTATCTATGATGAGATGTTCAGAATCTTCTCGAATTGATGGGCGTCCAGACGCTTCACTAGGCCGTCCGGACGGTCAACTGAGGATCTGACTTTTGCTGAGTTGTAAACTGTGTAGAATCTTTCAAGAGTCTGGAAATTGCCTTCTTGATGCTTGTGACATTGATATTTGTCATATTAAGGCCTTTCCATAGTTGAGATTTAAACTCTGAATAATCAGGAAAGCTCTGGATAAAATACGGCATCCCTGATTCAGTAGCACACTTACATGGTAGTGATTTTGTCAACAGAATGTAGCCAATAAAACAAGCAATTTATCTCAAAAAGATCGGTCAAAATGTAGATCTTAACGCGTAGATCACGTTTCCGAAGTTTGATTTAAGTTTGAACCCTTGGATCTTCGTAGATCAAGGTCTTTGGATGAAAAACCTTAAGAAAAATCGTGTTGTAGAAGAGGGATTCGGATAAAATGAGCCAAAAGGGATCAGATCCGCATTTATGCCCAATTTCATCCAGACAGGATAAGTGAGTGTCTGGACGCGGGCACAAGAAGTCGTAAATGTTTGTTCGGGTGTCCGGACAAGGCTACGAACGGGAACTTTCGGACTTTGGTGTTCGCAAGAGCGTTCAAATAGGGCTGTGAACACTGACTTTCTGCCATGGCCGTCCGGACGAGCAAAATAAGTATTCGAACGCCCACCTAGAAACTCCATTTCTAGGATTTTCTAAGTGTTTTCTACGCATCTTCTTACATTTTCTTGATACTTTACTAACTCTAATCAATTGTTTAGTCTAATTACCATTTTAAATATTTAATTAATATCTTGGACATTACAGTGCTACATTTTCATTTGTTGTGCTTGTCGTTTGCATATAACATAATAATAATAGTATAGGTATTAGACAATAGGGGCGTTATAACAAGTATCATCTCATCAGATAGATTATTACAAGTGTTACTTTTAAATTGACTTCATTCTGTTGACAAAATCACTATCATGTAATGTTGCTATCTTAATAGGGATACCGTTTTATTTCAGAGTCTTCAGATATTTAGAGTTTATTTCTTTAATATGGAAAGGGCCTTATTATGACAAGTTTCAATGTCACAAGCTTCAAGAAGGCAATTTCAGAGTTCAAGGAAGATTTTGTGAAGATTCCAACTCAGCAAAAGTCAGATCCCTTTTTCCCGTCTGGATGCCTTCCTATGTTGAGAAGATTCTAACAGCTCAGCAAGCATCCATCTAGACGTCAGGGCAACACGTCTGGATGCTCTTTAGTGTTCAAGAAGAATCCAGTTTTCCTTTGCAAACACAGATCGGGAAAGACAACTTGCAACCATCTGGACGCTAGGGCAACACCGTCCGAACATGAGCTTAATATGGAAAAGCGTGAAGCGCATTATGGAAAGGCAGTTGCACAATTCACCGTCCGAACACTCTATGACTCCGTTTGGACGCTACCTAGAGAAATCTGAATCAGTGGCGATTTAGGTTTTCTAAGCCTATAAATAGAGACCTCTAGGCATGTATTATTTACAAAATTCAATATTGAATTCTCTAGAGCTTAGAAAGGGTGTTTAGGTAGAAATTGTAAAGATTTGCTAGCTCTCTAAGTGTTGCTGATGTGTGGTTCTTGTTCGTGTGAAGTCTAACTTAGGGAGGAGCCCTAAGCTAAAGAAATCCATTGAAGACCCCTTCAGGTAGGAGACCTGGTTGGAAAGCATTCACGTTGGGTTACGTATCAGAGTGTAAGGTACGATCGCTGCATCGGGGTATGTGAGTGTTACTAGCCCTGTCTTCTGAATAGTGAAATTCCAGGGTTTGGCTGCCCCACAATTGTTTTTCTCTTAATTGAGTTTTCACTTTGTTAACAAAATATTTGTCTCATTTAAATTTCGCACTGAATATTTTGTTACACATTGTTCACACACACACACACACAAACCGTAAATTAGAAGTCTCTTTATTATTTTTCAATCGGTATTAGAGCTTGGTACACTTTGTTTAGATTAAATTATTGAGTGTGATCTTTTACATTTCTATTTATTTTTACCATGTCTCAAATTCTTAATTCTGTTCCTACCTTTGTTGGCACAAATTATGGCTATTGGAAAGCTTGTATGCGCTTCTTTTTAAAATCTATTGATTTTTGAAAGATTTTTGAATCTGGTTGGATTAAGCCAGAGGAAACAACTGACAAACTCACAGTTGCTCAAACCAGCGCGTGACTTTCTAATGATAAAGCCCTCCATGCTCTATGCTAAGCACTTTCACTATTTAAATTCGAGAGAATTTCAAATTGTGAATCTGCTCAAGAAGCATGGAAAATCTTAGAAACAACATATGAGGGCACCAAACTTGTTAAATCTGCCAAGCTCCAGATGTTGATTTCTACATTTGAAGAAATTAAGATGCTAGAGGATGAGACATTCGGTGAGTTTTACATCAAGATCAGCGACCTGAGGAACTCGATGGTGAGTCTCGAGAAGACAGTCTCGGATGTAAAACTCATTTAAGAGATTCTAAAGTCTTTGCTAGAAGTTTCAGGATCAAAGTTACAACTATTGAAGAAAGCAAGGACCTAGAATCGATGAAGATTGAAAAGTTAGTAGGATCTCTTCAAACTTATGAATTCCCTGCCTCCAGTCAAGAAGGCAAAAGCAATTGACCTCAAGGCATCTAAAAAGAAGACCAGAGTCTCATTTGAGGAAGACTCTGATAATGAAGAAGATGTAGTGACAATGCTGGCCAAGAACTTCGAGAGATTGATGAAGAATGATAAATTCAAGAAGAAGTTCATTGAAAGACTGAAGAAGGCCCCTAGAGAATCTGAGCCAAAAGAAGCTGAGAAGAAGGATCTAAGAGGTTTCAAATGTTTTGTGTGCTCAGGCTTTGGGCATATTCGGGCTGACTGTGGGAATCTCAAGCAGGCTAAATGGAAAGCCTACAACGCTACTCTCAGTGATGAGTCAGAAGAAGAAGAAACTCCTGGACAAGATCATAAATTTCTAGCCTTTATGGCTCCACATGAAGACTAGGAGGATTCCCAATACTACTACTTAGAGCGCAGCGATGAAGATGGGGAAGTACTCAAAGAGGCCTATAAAGTCTTCTATATAAAGTTCTTGAAGCTAACAGAGATTTGCCAACAACATGTGCATGAGCTAAACAGTTTGCAGACTGAAAAGAGCTCCTTACTGCTCAAGATTCAAGATCTAGAGGAGAAGTTGTTGGAGAGGATCACTGGTGAGAAACTCACTCATATGCTATCAATTCAAAAGAGCCCAACTGACAAGACAGGACTCGGGTATGTAGCTTTTACCTCTGATATCCCCTCTACTTCCAAGACTATTTTTGTCATGCCCACAGTCCCTGAGCCTCCACCTGCTTGCATGGATAAGGGAAAGGCCGCCATTGGTGGAGATGTTCTGGTCGAGGCAAAGCCCACTCAAATGCCTCTTACCAAGAGAAAGCCTCCTAAATGCCACCACTATGGCTTAAGCGGTCACATCCGACCCAAGTGTCAACTCGTCCATGCTCAGCAATTGAAAGTCAAGAAGGAGTCACCAAGGAAAGCTACACTTGGCATTAGACCTCTAAAGAAGCATCAGGCTCCCCAGCATCAGCGGCAGCAACAGCGATTTGTTCCTGCCAATCATAACGGCAAACCCAAGAAGAACAAATCAAGGCACTACAAGAAGAAGCCGCAGAAGACCAAAAGCGACCAATCTTATGAGGAGTTGCCTACGTTGATGCGGAGCTTGCTAAGATGGATGGACAACCAGATGAAGGCCTATCAATAACCACCTCGGGTAAGGCAAGTATGGGTTAGAAAGGATGAGACCATTCACCCCTTGAGGGGGAGTGGACTCACCTAGTAGAGGTGTAGTCTCACCATGCCTAGGATTTTGGTTCCAAAATCTTAGTGCATTTCAGGTACGTTTGCATTGCATTGTTTATCATGTCACATCTTTCATGACTTGCATTCTCATTGAGGAACCATATATGTTTTATACCCATGTTTTCTCTTGTTATCTTGAGAAACTTCTGCAGGTATTTATGGGGATGACAGAAAAAGCACGTCAAGCGGCTGCTTTTCTGTCTTGGTAATTCCAAACCTCTCTCCTTGAAGTTAGGTTTGCTCTTACCTTACATGCTAGGACTAGATATTATTTCTTTTCTCCATATGCATGTTTTTTTTGTTTTTTTATCTTATTGTTTTTCAACATAAAAATAAAATAAAATTGGGGGAAAAGATGTAGAATTTTTTTTTTTTTTGATAGCATTTTAGATATTGCATGTATTTTTATCTGATATCTGAGTTCATTATTGTGTATTTTATATTGACAACATTCTAGTTGACAAAAACACTTTATGTAATGGTTGATTTTTAACAGTATTATCGGTTCTATTCAGAGTCTTCAAGTAATATGGACAATGTCTCATTTCATGCCATATGTATGGTTACAAGTTTCTAAGAAGATGTCCATGAAGATTCCATGCAATTTTCAAGTCAGAACAGTCAATTCCTATGCAACCGTCTGGGCAGGCCTTTGAAGGCGTCCAGACGCCCCGTAGTGTCTTATAGATAACGATGAAGACGTCTGGATGTCAGAGCAACACCGTCCGGACGCTAGATCAATCATGATTCAACACAGAGTTGGATTTCAAAAGTCGACACTATTTGGGAAGTCTCTGCAAGCCGTCCAGACGATGTGGCAATACGTCCGGATGTTGTCCAGTATTTCAGAATATTCTAGAGTTCTGTTCGAACATGGAAAATATTTTAGCGAAGATCGTCCAGACGCTCGGTCAAGCCGTCCGGACGTGAACCTGATAAAGATAGAATTACACTGTTTCTAAAAGGATATCGCAGAAAACCGTCCAGACGTGGCTAACTTCCATCCGGACACTCGCCAGCCAGAGCCCAAATCTCAGCAGTTTTAGGTTTCTTGTAAGCCTATAAATAGAGGGCCCTAAGCTTGTGTTTTGTATAGAATTCGACAGTGAATTCCATAGTTCTTTGAGAGGGTGTTTAGGGAGAATTGAAGATCCACTAGTTCTCAAGCCGTTGCTGGTGTGTGCTCAACCGTTCGTGTGAAGTCTGTCTTAGGGGTCGGCCCTAAGGTAAAGGAATCCATCAAAAACCCCTTTAGGTGGAAGATCTGGTTGGGAAGTGTTCACGATGGGCTTCGTGTCAGAGTTAAAGGTATGACTACTTCATAAGGGTATGTGAGTACGAGTGTCTTGTAACTAGCTTTGCTTTTGGATAGTGGATTTCCTGGGTTTGGCTGCCCCGGAGTGGTTTTTCTCTTCACAGAGTTTCCACTTCGTCAACAAATATCTTGTCTTTTAAATTTTGCATTTTAAGATATTTTGTTGCACACAAACACATACACTTGGTTCTTAGAAGTCAATATTTTATTTTCAATTATGTAGTGGTTGAATATTGCTTATATATGATTGAGAGTTTATAACTGATATCTGTTAAGTTTTCCTGTTTCATCTCAATGCCAGATAGTTGCTTTTCTCATACGATGCAAAATTGTGCACTATCCAAAGCTCTCCTAAGGTACATTTTTTTACTCTGATTTTTAACTTCTGAAAATTCTGATAAGAGATTTTTTTTTGTTAAAATGGTCAAATTGATCAACTTGCTAGTTGAACCTAGAACTCATAAATTCTGCCATTCTCTCTAGGTTGTAGCACCAAGTGATAAAAGGCATTTAACTTTCAGTATTTATGGATAATTAAAAAGATCCACCGCTTATTGTGCTATAAATCTATTCTTAAACTTGTCCATATAGAAACAGTTAGTGATCAAATCATTGCGGAAATAGACAGTCACTAAATGACTAAGTAAAAGAAGAGTGTTGCATATTGGGAGGAGTGTATCAGATAAGGGTGGCTAGGCCCTAGTAAAATAAGGTTTGACTTTTGACTAATCTAACAATGATTTTCTCTCTTGTTAAGAAAATTCAGTTGCTTTAAATCATATCAGCAAACATCATACTTTATTGAGAAAGCTTTCACACACACACAGAGCATGAGTTAAGTCATCTATTTAAAATTTCTATCTGTAGGAAAATTTGTGCTTATTGAATACTTAACTCTCAATTATATCTTTGCATATTTTTGAATTGCTATTTGATTGTCTTATCAGTTATTTATACATGCGTGCTTTGAAGCTAACTTTAGGAAAAATTATTTTTTTTGTAAATTTTTCCTCTATTTTCAGCATCCAGTGTGAAACGTCCAGACGGACCTGTTCTTGAGTTTGGACACTTGTGGCTCTGTCGATCTATGATTTGGCAATCTGTCGTTCAGATGAGTATGTAACCCATTCGGATGCGAGCCCTTTGCTTTCTTTACCTTTCGTAGAGCAGTGCATTTTTTTTTCTTATTTTTGTCATATGGTGTGTTTCTCTCGCGGATTTCTCCCGAGATTTTGGCATTCTCAGCACATCTCTTCTCATTCCATCATATTCTCTGTTTCTTCCTTTATTCTATTAAGTTTTTGTGCTTTTAGAATATTGGAATATTTGTTGATTAGAATATTTTCTTGAGATATTGTGCATGAAAATCCTATTGTCTGTGTGTTGGGTTGATATTGATATATCTGGGTCATCTAGATTGCTATATTTGCTTATGTAATTTTGGCATCCAATTGACAGCCGTCATAATACCACATTATTTTTGGAAATAACAGGGTCTAATCTTTCTTGGGGGTGGTATTTTTAGAAATATTTCTGTTTAAATCTTTTGAGTAATATTTATGGTAGTGGCTCCTAGCACAACATTCAACAGATGGATCCTTTGGAAAACTGATTGTTGTTAAAGTCATATGTTCAATTTCCAAATGTCTCAAGATTTAGATGAGCTTTTCCCCTCACTTTTGCAGAGCCTTCCGTTGCATCAATTAGAAGTTCAGTGGCAAATCTTCTCATTTATCTTGCAGACCAGTTGACAAGAGGATTTCAATCTGCGAATAATCAGTTTTCAGGCTTTGCAAACTCAAGCGACTGAAGGTTTTAAGTCTATGGTACCTGGCTTCAAGGAATAGAAGCCAAAGTAGGACAAATCCAACTTATTGTACGAATCTCTCTCAGTCACTTGCTTTTAGTGGATTAGCAGGATTTGGTACACGGAGGATTTTGTTCCTTCCTCCATCAGTTGTTTTGCAAACTTTTGATTATTTGGGCTACTTGCAAACACTACTCTACTATCCCTATTATTTTTGGATTTTAGAACTTTTTGTCTGTGGTTTTTCAATACTCTGTTTATCTTTTGTCCTTTTGAGATAAAAAGGGAGAGTATTTTTTTTTTTTACTAGGATTGTATTTTTAAACCGGTCAACGGATTTTTGTCCCAGAATGGCGAAAATGGGAGTTTTTTAGTTTTAAATTGACTTTATTCTATTGACAAAATCACTATCATGTAATGTTGTTGTCTTAACAAGGAAACCGTTTTATTTCAGAGTCTTTAGATATTCAGAGTTTATTTCTTTAATGTGGAAAGGGCCTTATTATGACAAGTTTCGTTGTCACAAGCTTGAAGAAGGTAATTTCAGAACCAGGAAGATTTTGCAAAGTTTCCAACTCAGCAAAAGTCAGATCCCTTGTTCCCATCGGGACGGTTCAGTGAAGCCTCCGAATGCCCTCCTATGTCGTGAAGATTCTGACATCTCAGCGTGCATCCATCTGGACGTCAAGGAAACATGTTCGGACACGGCCTTAATTATGGAAACGTATGAAGCACTTTATGGAAAGGCGGTTGCGCAATTCACGTCCGGACGCTCTATGACTCCATCCGGAAGCCAACTAGAGAAATTCGAATCAGTGGCGATTTAGGTCTTCTAAGCCTATAAATAGAGACCTCTAGGCATGTATTATTTACAGAATTCAGTATTGAATTTTCCAGAGCTTAGAGATGGTGTTTAGGTAAAAATTGTGAAGATTTGCTAGCTCTCTAAGTGCTGCTCGATGTGTGTTTCTTGTTATTGTGAAGTCTTGCTTAGGGAGAAGTCCTAAGCTAAAGGAATCCTTTGAAGACCCCTTCAGGTAGGAGACCTAGTTGGGAAGCGTTCACGATGGGTTACATGTTAGAATGTAAGGTACGATCGCTGCATCAGGGTATGTGAGTGTTACTGTTTTGTTACTAGCTTTGTCTTCTGAATAGTGAAATTCATGGTGAAAAATAAATGGACTTCTAATTTATACAAGTGTGTGTGAACAGTGTGCAACAAAATAATAAATGCGGAATTTAAAGGAGACAAATATTTTGTTGACGAAGTGGAAACTCAATTAAGAGAAAAACCAATCTGGGGCAGCCAAACCCAGGATATCCACTATTTAAAAGACAAGACTAGATACAAGATAGTAACACTCACATACCCCTGATGCAGTGGTCGTACCTTGCTCTCTAACGTGTAACCCAACATGAACGCTTCCCAACCAGGTCTCCTACCTGAAGGGGTCTTCAATGGAATCATTTACCTCAGAGCCAACCCCTAAGATAGACTTCACAGCTGATCAAATCACACACTTGGCAAGAGGTAGAGAGCTAACAGATCTTCAATATCTCCCTAAACACCCTCTCTAAGCTGTAGAGAATTCACCACCGAATTCTATGTTGAAAGCATGCCTCAAGTCTCTTATGTATAGGCTTCAGAAATCCAAAATCAAGTCAAAAACGGATTATGTGGCACGCACATCCGGACGGGAGCAAGGGGCCGTCCGGATGGGCCAAGTTTTTCTTGTCCGAAAAGTAATTCTGGAATTTTCCGCAGGGCTGTCCGGACGGGAAAATGTTTCCGTCTGGACGAGTATAATGCCCTTCTAGACACTCAATTTATAGAAAATTTTGTTAGCTTTCCAACAACGCCAATTTCGTCCCAATCCGATATTTGAGTAAAAAGATATGAACAAAATACCGGAGGGTGTCCGGACGGCTTGACCGAGCGTCCGAATGGTCAACAGCAACCGCCTTTCCGAAGTAGCACTGAAAGCTTCCATAACAAGGCCGCGTCCGGACGGTGTTTCCCTAGCGTCCGGACGGTGTTTCCCTAGCGTCCGGACGGTTGCACTTTGGCTGCACGTAATTACCATAATAAGGCGTTGAGCATCCGGACCCTAAAGGCTGAGGTCCGGACGATTGAACTGGTGCACACAATTTCCATATATGAAGGTTGATCGTCCGGACCATGAAGACTGACGTCCGGATGGTTGAACTTTGTATGCACGTCTTGCCTTATTGAGAACATCATCCGGACGGGATCACACATCGTCCGGACGGTAGCAGCCATCTTGCCATAACTGTGTCTTGAGTCAAAAACCCTAATGCTTGTCAAACACTGAATGACGCCTGGACGGTATAGCCACGTCGTCCGGACGGATGCGATGGAACACTGGGATCTTCTCGAACTTTGAAGAGCGTCCGGACGATTTGCCATTACATCCAGTGATAATAGCTTAAAAGTGATTATTTTTCCTATTAAAATAAGTATTATCATACTTTATTATAATTTAATTCTTGCATTTTATATTTAATTGTGGAATATTGTTCAAATATTAATATTAAGATTAAATGATATATTAATGCAAGAAATTGTGTTATGTAGGAATTACAAAAGAAATCAAAGAGTAAAAGCCAAGATGTGGGTCAAAAGAAGAAGTCTATCCTATGCCCAAGATAGAGTCCAATGTGTAAAACAAGAAGAGGTGAAACCAAACTGCTGGACCCACGAATTGGATAAACATTTTAATACTACTACATGACAAAACCAAGAAGAAAAATATGTCTTTGGCTCTTATAAAAAGAAGCGGAGTTTTATTTCAAGTGTAAGAAAGAGACATGGAACAAAGAGAAGACTGAGATTCTTATAGTAGTACGAATCCCAAAAGAAGAATGACTCTTATCTCTATAAGAGAAGCAATACGGCAACAAACAAGAGCCCTGAAAAATTGCAGAAAAAAGAAGAAGAAGAAGACGTTCAGCTCAAGATCAAAGAAGACAGCGACAACGGTTCAAGATTTATTTTTATTTTCTTCTCAGTTATTTTATTTTGCTAGCACGATGTTTATGATTTTAACGATGAAATTTATTTACATAATCATGTCTAGTTAAATTTCTAGCTGAGGCTAAGGGTGAAACATTTAACAAAATTATAATATTTATTTCGCAACTCATGTGATAATCGAAGAATAGATCAGTGAAACCAAGAGAAAATATCATCGAAAAGATTAATCTTAAAATTGATTGATTTTATTACGCAAAATTGGTTATTTGATTCGCAGGGAATTCAAAGCATTCACTGTACCTGTAGTTAACAATGAATCAAGGAATTTTGCAGAACAAAAACCTTTTTCTAAGAATAAATCATGCAATCAATTAAAAAGATCTTACATTAAAAACCATAAAAGAGTTGAAAAATAAATACTACAATCTTATTAAATGTTTCACCCTTAGCCTCAGCTAGAAATTTAGCTAGACATGATTATGTAAATAAATTTTATCGTTAAAATCATAATCGTGCTAGCAAAATAAAATAACTGAGAAGAAAATAAAAATAAATCTTGAACCGTCGTCGCTGTCTTCTTTGATCTTGAGCTGAACGTCTTCTTCTCTTTTTTTTTTCTACAATTTTTCGGGGCTCTTGTTTGTTGTCGTGTTTCTTCTCTTATAGAGATAAGAGTCATTCTTCTTTTGGGATTCGTACTACTATAAGAATCTCAGTCTTCTCTTTGTTCCATGTCTCTCTCTTACACTTGAAATAAAACTCCGCTTCTTTTTATAAGAGCCAAAGACACATTTTTCTTCTTGGTTTTGTCATGTAGTAGTATTAGAATGTTTATCCAATTCGTGGGTCCAGCAGTTTGGTTTCACCTCTTCTTGTTTTACACATTGGACTCTATCTTGGCATAGGATAGACTTTTTCTTTTGACCCACATCTTAGCTTTTACTCTTTGATTTCTTTTTTAATTCCTACATAACACAATTTCTTGCATTAATATATCATTTAATCTTAATAATAATATTTGAACAATATTCCACAATTAAATATAAAATGCAAGGATTAAATTATAATAAAGTATGATAATACTAATTTTAATAGGAAAAATAAGCACTTTTAAGCTATTATCACACCCCCTAACCAGCCTTTGCTAGTCCCTAGCAATTCAAGCGACTTAAAACACAAACTAAAACAAACTCAAGAAAAGAATAATTTTTTTCTTCTTTTGTTTTTTTAAATGTAGAGAAAAAAAATTAAAATAAAAGTTCTAACTACACCACTTTCGCTAGCATTCTCGATTGCATTTAGTGAATACAACAAGCCTTTAAACCCCTAGGTGTCCCTAGTGGGCGAGTTATAGTCTCGTGAGGGCTTACCAGAAGCGATACCCACAAACGCTATATTATTTCCAACCACCTGCTCAGTCTTGACTTCAAATTAAATAAATGCCAAACTATGTTATCTGTGAGAGTGGAGTAGCACAAAATATAGTTCTTATTCATTAACAAGCTTAGAAGCACAAAATTCATTTTCACAAGTTTAGGACATCCAAAATAGGTCACATCACCTATAATTGGCTACTGAAACGCCACAAGTCCTCTTTTGGTGTAGAGTGAACTATCACACAATCATGGGGCTTCAAAGTAATTCCTATATACATGATTCAATACCCCAAAATTCATTGGAATCTCCATTAGATGAAACAACCAAGGCAGAAATTAAGCTACTTTTTATATTTTCTTTTTTTTTTTCTCCATGTGTAGATTGTGCAATGCTTAGCTCCCTTAAGTTTTCTAATTGACCCATGTATCGAGCTTTAGACCAATGATTCCCAAGCCTGAGGGCTTTAGGGCATTAGGTGTAGAAACACCCCTACGGGTTTACTAACTCAAGTCAAAAAGACTACGAAGCTAAATTAGCCACAACATGACATCAACCACTCCAAACTTCTCACCTTTTGACGCGAACACTCTCTGCTTACTGAGGCAAGAGGCCCGGTTACTCAGCAACAAACTCAAAGTGGTCAATAACTCTTTTTTTTTTTCTAAATATATATATATATATATATATATATATATATATATATATAATAATATTAATTTCATGCCAATGTCGTCTCTCATCCAATGAATCAACCAAATAAACTTAAGATATAAAATAAATAAATAAATAAAATAAAATAAAATAAAATTGCATATTTGGTTTCACAATTCATACCCCACGACTATATGCTAGTGTGCTTGTGCTAAGTTCAAAGTGAAACGAGTGAAGTATTCAGTAGCTAAAAATAAGCAGCAAAATTCAAATTCCTAGTCCTGTAATCATGTATTCGTGAATTTAAGCTTGCCAATGAACTTTGAATCAAAATTAAGGTTCCACAACACTCTCAAAAATGACTTACTCAGGTATTCAAGTTCAACATAACCATTAAAGAAGTCAAGACATCATTGCAATTTTTTTTAATTTTTTTTTTCAATCACTGTCGACTCCTCCACCCAACCTAAAACTTATATTGTCCTCAATGTAACAAAAGGAAGCAAAAAGTATGAGTTAAGAAGAGTACCTTGAGGTGACAAGTAAAGACACTTTATTATCTGCAAAATGGGTTAGAAAACAAAAAAAGTAAAAGCAAAAACAAAAATAAAAACAAAAACAAAAACACAACCTAAACTAACACTACTACTACAATTTCCAATCACATTTAGGTGTTTGGCAAATCCTGATAAACGGGATCCACCAGATTAAAAGACTCATTCTTACGCTCACAATTTTCAAAAAATGGTTTCAAATATTTTTCTTTAAAAGCATTGCCATTTTTTGATTTTTCAATTTTCGGTGCTATGAAATTAGATGGATGAGTTTTAATGGGACTATACAAGTCCTCAAAACATGGGTTCCTTCCATTAGTGTCCATCATTGGATTAGCATCCAAAATATCATTAGCCATGTCCAATTCTATATCATCACTATTGAGATTCAGTAAACATGCCTCTATAGGATCAGAAATCATAGAATGAGCAAATTTACTTTCCGCCAAATTTTGGATCATGTCTACCTCAACAATTTCCTCATCATCATCAATGGCAGGTTGCTTATAAATGTTGAAGATGTTCAACTCAACGGTCATATTTCCAAATGTGAGCTTCATGATTCCATTCCTGCAATTAATCAAAGCATTAGAAGTAGCTAAAAATGGTCGTCCTAAAATGATAGGAACGTCAATGCTAGATGGTGCAACAGGCTTTGTATCTAAAACAATGAAATCCACTGGAAAGTAAAATTTATCCACTTGAACTAAAACATCTTCTACTATCCCTCTTGGTATAACAACAGATCGGTCGGCAAGTTGCAAAACAACTTTGGTGGGTTTTAATTCACCAAGACCTAATTGCTCATAAACTGAGTAGGGTAGTAAATTGACACCAGATCCTAAATCAATCAATGCTTTATCAATCTTAGAATCACCAATGATGCATGGGATAGTGGGTGATCCAGGGTCTTTATGCTTGAAAGGGATTTTCTGCTGAATTATAGAACTTACCTGCGCTATTAAAAATGCCTTCTTTTGCACAAAAAGCTTTCGCTTTACAGTGCAAAGATCTTTCAGAAATTTTGCATATGATGGAATTTGTTTGATGGCATCTAACAAAGCGATATTTATCTTTACCTGTTTGAACACTTCCAAGACATCTTGATTTGTTGTCCCCATTTTAGGTGCAAGCAACCTTTGGGGGAACGGGCAACAGGCTTATACAGTCTTTCCTTAACATCATCAACCTTACTAGACATGTCATCATCCTTGGTTTCTAAATTTTCCTTGGGTTCTGAAAACTTTGTTGAGATTTCTTTGTTAACCTCATTTCCACTCCTAAGGATAGTGACAGACTTAGCATGTTTCACTTGAGTATTTTGGACTTCATTTACCCCATACCGAGGGTTACGTTCAGGTTGAGATGGAAACTTTCCTTTTTCTTGAATGCTCATAAATGAGGTGATCTTGGTGAGAGTGCTTTTTATGTCATCGATGGCTTGTGATGTTCGACTATTGAATGTGTCTTGCCCTTGCATAAATGTTTGCAACGTATCCTCAAGAGTCCTCTTATGTGGGGGAAGATAAGGAACAAAGTTAGAGGGCTCTTGAGGTGGTGGTGGTGCATTATTCTCTTGTCTCCAACTAAAATTTGGGTGATTCCTCCACCCCGGATTGTATGTCTCAGAGTATGATGAATTAAAAGGCTTTTTGTAAGTGTTTATGACATTTGCTTGTTCATGCAATACTTTTTTAAAAGTTGGAATAGTTGGACACTCACGTGTTGTGTGTCCACTGACTTCACAAATGCTACACACTTCTTCTTTTTGCACAGATTTGATTTCATTATCTTTCCTTAATTCCATGGTTTCAACTTTTCTGGCCAAACTTGAAATTTTAGCATATAAGTCATCCCCTTCCCTAAGGTGATACATACCCCCACTAGATGTAGTGGTAGGAGGCTTGGTCTTACTAGAACTTTCAGGGGCAGTGGTGTCCCAAGATTGAGCATTTTCAGCTAAGTGGTCAAAGTATTCCCAAGTCTCATTGTGGTCTTTGTTTAAAAATTCACCATTGCACATCATTTCAACAAATTGGCGCATTTGGGGCATCAAACCCTCATAGAAAAAATTAATGGTGCGCCAAATTTCATAGCCATGATGTGGGTAAGAGTTTAACAAATCTTTAAAACATTCCCAACATTGATAAAATGTCTCATTTTCCTTTTGAACAAAATTCATGATTTGTCTTTTAAGAGCATTTGTCCTATGAATAGGAAAAAACTTTTTGAAAAATTCAGTTTGCATCTCTTGCCATGTGCCTATTGTCCCAAGATTGAGCTGAACGTCTTCTTCTTTTTTTTTCTGCAATTTTTCGGGGCTCTTGTTTGTTGCCATGTTGCTTCTCTTATAGAGATAAGAGTCATTCTTCTTTTGGGATTCGTACTACTATAAAAATCTCAGTCTTCTCTTTGTTCCATGTCTCTCTCTTACACTTGAAATAAAACTCCGCTTCTTTTTATAAGAGCCAAAGACACCTTTTTCTTCTTGGTTTTGTCATGTAGTAGTATTAGAATGTTTATCCAATTCGTGGGTCCAGCAGTTTGGTTTCACCTCTTCTTGTTTTACACATTGGACTCTATCTTGGGCATAGGATAGACTTCTTCTTTTGACCCACATTTTGGCTTTTGCTCTTTGATTTATTTTGTAATTCCTACATAACACAATTTCTTGTATTAATATATCATTTAATCTTAATATTAATATTTGAACAATATTCCACAATTAAATATAAAATGCAAGAATTAAACTATAATAAAGTATGATAATACTTATTTTAATAGGAAAAATAAGCACTTTTAAGCTATTATCATCCAGACGGATGCAATCTTAAACTGTTCAAAGCTTCTAGACAGTGATGGGCGTCCGCACAGAAAGTTCTCGTCGTTCGGACGGATGATGCTTTGACAGATGAGCGTCCGGACGGTATGACACGTCGTCCGGACGGCTGGCAGGGAACCGAATTTTCTAACTTGCAAACTATGTAGAATCTTCTGGAAGCTCTTCTGAATAGCGGAATCCCTGTTAAACAGCATCATTACAATGAAGTGATTTTCCCAACAGAATGTGGCTAATTACAAACCAACAAACTCCCCCTTTGGCCATTCTAGGACAAAAATCACTTGACCGGTTAAAAATACAATGCCGGTCCAAATCAAAAATTACTCCCCCTTTTTGTCACAAAGGAACAAGGGGTAAAACAGAGTAATGAGAAAAAACACACAACAATTACTCCCCCTCAATGTCTCAGAAGTACAAGGGTAAACAGAGTAATAATATCCACAAACAAAAACTTTCTAAAATCCAAAACAGTAGGAGAATAGAGAAAAGTCTGCAAGTGGCCCATAAGAGAGGAACATAAATCCTCCAAGTATCAAATCTTGTTGATCCACTGAATGCAACTAACAGAGAGAAATCCGTACCAGAAGTTGGATTTGCACTATTTCGGCTTCTAGCTCAAGAAGCCGGGAACCATGGACTGAACAACCTTTAATCTCTTGATTTTGCAAAGCCGAAAACTGGTTATCCGTAGATTGACATCCTCTAAGCAACTAGTCTACAAGATAAATGAGGAGATTCACCACTGAACCTCTAACTGATGCAGATCTGAGAGAATGCTACAGAAGGCTATGCATGAGCTAGGGGAAAAAGCTCATCTCAAATCCCAAAACCTTTGGAAATTGAACATCCGACTTCAACAACAGTCAGTTTTCCAAAGAATGCATATGTCAATCACTGTGCTGGGAAAACTGTGCGACATATTTTCCCAAAAATTTCGCTGAGAAATCTTTCCTGTTTAAGAGCCGCGTCCGGACGGTGAGACAACGTCGTCCGGACGGTCGGACGTCCACTGCAAGTAATTTCCTTATAAGGCTTCGCGCGTCCGAACCATGGGGATGAGCGTCCGAACCATGGGGATGAGTGTCCGGACGGCTGATCTTCAACACTCAATTTCCATATCTACTATGCGCGCGTCCGGACCATGAAAGGCAGGCGTCCGGACGGTTGAAGTCGAATCGACAATTTCCTTAACTGATGAACGTGCGTCCGGACCAAGGCTAACTGACGTCCAGACAGTGATATTTGAATTCCGATTCTTGCCTTATATAAGAGCGCATCCGGACAAGAATCCACGTCGTCCGGACGGTTGAAGCAATCTTCCCTTAAATTGAACTTGGAAAGAATCTGAAGCTGATCGATCACTGAGAGCCGTCCGGACGGGCTACTGAAACGTCTGGACGGATGCAAGCTGTAACAGTAGCTTCTCGAAACAGTGAAGGTCCGGACAGGAATGCACGTCGTCCTGACAGATGATGCTTGATCTATCGAGGCGTCAGGACGGTGTGACACGTCGTCCGAACGGATGGAACAGTGGATAGATGGGCGTCCAGATGGGATGGCACGATCGTCTGGACGACTGGCAGGGAACCAAAATCTCTGACTTGAAAAACAATGCAAAATCACTGAACACTTCTGAATAGTGGAATCCCTGTTGAAAAGCATCTTTATTTATGTTACTGACTTGATGAGTGTCCAGGCATTTCACTATGCCGTTCGGACGATAAACTTGGGATCCGACTTTTGCTGAGCTGTAGATATTGCAGAGTCTTCTTGGAGTCTGGAAATTCCTTCTTGATGCTTGTGACACTGATCTTGTCATGATGAGGCTCTTTCCATATCTGATAACAAACTCTGAATATCTTGAAGACTCTGAACTAAACGGCATCCCTGTGAAAGCAGTAACAGTACATAATAGTGATTTTTGTCAACAGAATGCAGCCAATCAAAATACTAACAAACTCCCCATTTGGCCATTTTGGGACAAAAATCACAAGACAGGTTAAAAATACATTCCCAATCCAAAACTAACATATACTCCCCCTTTTTGTCACAGAGGGACAAAGGGTAAAACAATGTATGATAAGGACCACAGTAATAAAATACTCCCCCTTGATGTCTCAACAGGACAAGGGTAAACAAAGTAATAATATTCACAGACAAAAACACGTTCTAAAATCCTAAGCAATAGGAAACTAGAGAAGAGTCTACAAATGGCCCAAAAGAGAGGAACAGAAATCCTCCAAATCCTACTGATCCACTGAAAACAAGCAATGGAGAGGAATCCATAAAATCTGGATTTGTACTACTTCGGCTTTTAGCTCAGGAAGCCGGGAACCATGGACTGAAAATTCTTCAATCTCTTGAGTATGCAAAGCCTGAAACTAGTTATCTGCAGATTGACATCCTCTAAGCAACAGGTTTGCAAGATAACTGAGGGGATTCACCACTGAACCTCTGAGTGATGCAGATCTGAGGGAATGCTACAGAAGGCTATGCATGAGCTAGGGGGAAAAAGCTCATCTTAAATCTTGAGACCCTTGAAAATTTTGAACACATGACCTCAAATAAAATTGATTTTCCAAAGGATGCATCTGTCAAACACTGTGCTGGGAGCCACTGGATGTCGTATTCCTGAACAAAAAAACAACCAGAAATATCTCCAAAAATACCATTAGATCCTGTTAGTTTCAAAAATAATGTGGTATTTAAGACAACTGTCAAATGGATGCCATAGAAAAATATAAGCAATGCATCTACTCATAAGGTATAAATATATCAAGATTAGCCCAACACACAGACAGAGAAGGATTTTCATGCACACTATCTCAAGAAAATATCCCAACAAATATTCCAATATTCTAAAAGCACAAAGACTTAAAAGAATAACAAAAGACACAATGAAGATCATGGGATGAGAAGAGATGTGTAAAGAATGCCAAAATCTCGGGAGAAACCCACGAGAAAAACACACAACATGCCATGAGAAATCAATAAAAATGCAAATATGTAAATATGGTGAAAAAAGGAACGCAAGTCTTAAACCTGTTGAGAACCTGTCCGGACAAGTCACTTAACCATCCGGACGACTACTGCTAGAACAACGTATGGCAAGACTGTGCTCATCCGGATGTAAGAATAGGTCCGTCCGGACGCTTCACACTGAAAAACATAAGACTGAAGAAAAATTTACAGAATTTTAATTTTTCTCAAGTCAGTTTCAGAACACGCATGTATAATCCACTGATAACACAATCAGAGAGCATCTCAAAACTAAGCAGAGATATAAAAGAGAGTTGGGAGTTCAATCAGCACAAACATTTTCCTAGACATAGAAAATTCAAATAGACAGCTCAACTCATGCAATGCGTGTTGTGTGAAGACTTAACCCACAAGGTATGACTATCACATAAATGACAAAGAGCAACCAGATTTTCTAAACAAGAGAGAAAATCTGTGACAGATTAGCCAAAAGTCAAACCTTATAACTTACTATGGCCTAGCCACCTTCATCTGATACACTCCCCCTGAGATGCAGCACCTAATTGTTTTACTTGTACCATGAAGGACAAAGTAAATTTTTTACTTGCACGTAGAGGGCAAGGCATATAGTAAATTCAGCACATAAGCAGTGAATAATTAAAGCACAGAATTAATATGATTTACTGCTTGATTCTTATGATGCTGCAATCTAGAGGAAATGCTAGAGTGTTTAGGTTATAGGTTCAACTAGCATGTGGTCAATTTGGCCATCTTATCAAAGACCTCTTCTCTTATCCAAAATTTCTAGAAACACAAAGTCAGAGAAGGAAAGATGTACCTTTAGGGGAGTCGTGGATAGTGCACATTTTTCATCGCATGAGAAAAGAAGCTATCCTACTTTTGCATATACAGGAAAACACTTGGCAAATTATAGTCAGGAACTCTCAAATATATCTAAGCAAAGTAAATTAATACCCAAAGAATTGAAATATCAGGAGAAAATACATGCAATATCTGATATGCCAAGTGAAAAAAATATCCTGCAAATTCTCCCCAATATATATATATATATATATATATTTGTTATTAAAAAAATGCAATATGGAAATGACATCATATGCAAGGCAAGATCAAACCTGATGATGCCAATACAGAAAAACAGTGGCTCGACCTGCTTTTTCTGTCTTCCCCAACAAGTACCTACAATGCTCTCTCAAGAGAATAGGGGGCACAACAAACTGGTTCCTAGATTGCATAGTAAGCACACAAATATAACAAGTAAAAGTGCAACCAATCAAACCTGATGCCTTAGGATTAGGAACCGAATCCTAGGCATGAACATCTTCTCCTGCTAGGTGCATTCATTCCCCCTCATGGGGTGAATGGTCTCATCCTTCCTGACCCATACTTGCTTGACCCGAGGCGGTGGCTTACAGGTCTTGTCCATGTTGTCCATTCTCCTTAGCATACCTTGCATTAGGCTCAGCAATCCTTCATTGCCATGGCTGCCATTGGGCTTCTGAGGCTTTCTCTTGTAGTTCCTTGATTTGTTTTTCTTTGTTTTGCCACTCTGATTAGCAGGAACAAACTTCTGCCGATGCCATGGAACTTGAAGAGCCGTAAGAGGTAGAGTGCTCCCTGATGTAGCTCTTATTGGCAGCTTCTTTGGCTTTTGTGCCTGGAGCTGTGGACACTTGAGTCGGATGTGACCGGTGATGCTGCAGTGATGGCAGGTGGGCAAGCTTCGTTTGCTTGAATGCTTCTTGACATTCTCTGCAGAATTATAGTTAGCATTCTTACAAATAACATTGTCCTTACCTTTTATATGTCTCCTATGCGGAGGGACATATTTTGATGAGGAAGAATCATCAACTTCACTTTTCCTCATAGCATCCTGCTTAATCCAAGGCCTGTGGGATTTCAACAAATAACAATTTGGCCTAATATGACCAATTTTCCCACAATTATGACAAGTAGGAACAAACTTACCTTGTGTTCCTGATTCCTTGGGCTTGGGCATCACACAATTATTCAAGCAAGAATTATCCAAACAAGCAGTGTTTACTATCACATGCTTAATAATACTGGAATCTTATTCAGAATCAGAAGCATGTGAAGTAGAAGCACTCAAATCATCAATAATTAATCCAGGCTTGTTCGAAATATCTGAATGAATATACAGCAAGCTTTTCAAATTATCACTAGAGAATTTTTTCAAGAGATCCTCAAATTCTTTTAATTTATTCTCAAGTGTATCAATAATGTTAAATAGCATGGTATTCTCAGATCTCAAAGAGTCAATCAAAGCATGTGATTCAGATAACTGAACAATCAAAGACTCTTTTTCTTGCTTCACCTTTTTTTAGCTCTTTTGGAGAAACAATTTTATCTATTTTAGCAAAAACTTTAGAGAGCTCAATATCATGATTTTCTTCAGATAACTGAGAGAAATCCATGATAAAAGGTGTAATAAAAAAAATAGAAGTCACAAGAGATGAGGATCACACTCAGGAAATAAATCCTAAACAGAGTGCACCTGCTCTGATACCAATTGAAAAATGAAATTTGACTTCTAAAGCAAGTGTGTGCACAAAGTGTCAACAAAAATAACTATGCGGAAAATAAATGACACAAGGATTTTTGTTAACGAAGTGGAAACTTGATTAAGAGAAAAACCACTATGGGGCAGCCAAACCCAGGATATCCACTATTTAGAAGACAAAGCTAGATACAAAATAGTAACACTCACATATACCCGATGCAGTGGTCGTACCTTGCTCTCTAACGTGTAACCCAACACGAATGCTTCCCAACCAGGTCTCCTACCTGAAAGGGGTCTTCAATGGAATCCTTTACCTTAGGGCCAACCCCTAAGAAAGACTTCAGTTGTAGAGCAGCAACAACACACTTGCAATGGCTTCAGAGGAAACTTAATCAGCTCAACAATCACTCAAAATAACTTCTCTGAGCACTAGTGGAATTCAATACCGAATTCTTGCAGTTCTCAATGCCTAGGGGCCTCTATTTATAGGCTGAGGTACAGAATGGACGACTGTAGTGATATATGCGGGTGTCGTCCAGACGGTGGACATGGGCTGTCCGGACGGACAACTGTATGACAGATTTTCCTGAAAATTTCGCTGAGAAATCTTTCATGTTTAAGAGCCGCGTCCGGACGGTGAGACAAAGTCGTCTGGACGGTCGTACGTCCGCTGCAAGTAATTTCCTTATAAGGCTTCGCGCGTCCGGACCATGGGGGATGAGCGTCCGGACGGCTGATCTTCAACACGCAATTTCCATATCTGTAATGCACGCGTCCGGACCATGAAAGGCAGGCGTCCGGACGATTGAAGTCGAATCGACAATTTCCTTAACTGATGAACATGCGTCCGGACCAAGGCTGACTGACGTCCGGACAGTGATATTTGAATTGCGATTCTTGCCTTATATAAGAGCGCGTCCGGACGGGAATCCACGTCATCCGGACGGTTGAAGCAATCTTCCCTTAAATTAAACTTGGAAAGAATCTGAAGCTGATCGATCACTGAGAGGCGTTCGGACGGGCTGCTGAAACGTCCGGACGGACGCAAGCTGTAACGGTAGCTTCTCGAAACAGTGAAGGTCCGAACGGGAATACACGTCGTCCGGATAGATGATGCTTGATCTGTCAAGGCGTCCGAACGGTGTGACACGTTGTCCGGACGGATGGCAGGGAACTGAAATCTCTGACTTGAAAAACAGTGCAGAATCACTGTACACTTCTGAATAGTGGAATCCCTGTTGAAAAACATCTTTATTTATGTTACTGACTTAATAAGTGTCTAGGGGTTTCACTAGGCCGTTCGGACGATAAACTCGGGATCCGACTTTTGCTGAGCTGTAGATATTGCAGAGTCTTCTTGGAGTCTGGAAATTCCTTCTTGATGCTTGTGACACTGATCTTGTCATGATGAGGCTCTTTCCATATCAGATAACAAACTCTGAATATCTTGAAGACTTTGAACTAAACGGCATCCCTGTGAAAGCAGTAACATTACATAATAGTGATTTTTGTCAACAGAATGCAGCCAATCAAAATACTAACACATGAGTTTGGCTGCCCCAAAATGAGTTTTCTCTTAATTGAGTTTCAACTTTGTTAATAAAATATCTGTCTCATTTAAATTCTACACTTTGATATTTTGTTACACATTGTTCACACAGACACACACACCATAAATTAGAAGTCTCTTTATTATTTTTCAACACGTGTTGATATAGTTGTAGCAAAGAAAGCATCTGCCGAAAACCTGCCAGACTCATTTAGTAAGACCTTGTCATAGAAGACTTTCAAGATGCACCAACAACAGCTTTTCTTAAATTTTCCTTAAATTTTAGGAACCAAGCTACTTTTTGTTTCCTTATTCAAATAAATTCCTAATAACTTTCCTTATTCCTTTACCTATACCATTTAACTATTATTTCAAATAAATGATAGGGGAAAGAGAGAAGAAAGAGCAAGTCATTTTAATATTCTTTCAAATAATTGATAGGGGAAAGAAAAGAAAACATTTAAAAAAAATATATATATATATATATATAAATAAAATAATGGTAAGGGTTTCTCTACATTTATTAAGGAAGACAATGAGATTTGTGGAGTCTATTGCTAGTGCTCTAAGTCTTGGTTATAAGGAATGGTTGTGAGATGCTTGCTAAATTGAGTTTAAGGACAAGAGGGAGATTGTTTTGAATAATGCCCTAAAGCCCAATTTTGTTTGCAATTTGGATGATTATTTTCTAAGAATTACAAGAACATTAGGCATTATTTATTCATGTGATGAATGTAGTCCATAAGTCATTTTGTATGTGGGTTATGTGTGTTAATGAGATTAATTCATAGAAAATTTAAATCACAATTTCTTGTGACTTATAAACTCTAGATTGTAGCCGGTGATGAAATTAAACATTTCATCTTATAAGACTAACATATTAATTATGATGATTTATCATGATCATGAAAGTAGGGACTTATGATTGATATGTTGGTATATTTGGAATAAACTGAACTGGACTACAATGAGTTGTTATTATCAACAGAATAAATCGAACTCACGACTGCTGAGATGAATATGAATTCAAATGTAAAGTATATGTCACTTTGATATATTAAAAAAAAATGAGATCGTGCATAAATAAACCTCAATACGTTTGATCGCATGAAGTGTAGGGTGAAAACTATTCCACAAGATGGAAACCATGATCTATTTAATAAGAACTAAATAAATATGATATATCTCATTGACATAAATTTAATGAGTATTAATTATTCTAAAGTATCATGCATGACCATTTTAGTAAGAATTACTAAAATAATTTAATTCTAAAAATATAAGAATAATCAAGAAATTAAATTAAGATTAAAAAAAAAATGTTGTGAAAATAAAGTGATAATAATGACTTTATTTCACTATAGATATTCGATACTAATGGCTGCTCGTAGATCTATTTACATTCTTTATTTTTCATATTTTTGCCCTAAACAAGTTTAAAAATCATATCCTCCCTCATCCCTACACATGCTATCTAATCCAAAAGTCCAAACGAACGTGCGCCAGCAAGAATGCAAATTAGGAGCTCAATACCATCTCACATGCCCAAAACATCCCCAATCTTGACTTGCAAAAAGGACAAAGTATTTTTTAAATTTAATTGAAAAAATTATTTTAATTTAATCTATTAAATTAACATTATTCTTAACAAGGAAATGTTATTTTGACTTTCAAGTTCACACTTTCAAGTGTACACTTCTTGACGTGGTAGTGAAAATTACCATTAAAAAAATAAAAAATTAAATTGTAATTTTCACTACCACATTAGAGAGTATAGACTTTATTTCTTTTTAAAATAAAAATAAAATAGAGAGTATAGACTTGAGAGTGCATGTAGTATTTCTCTTCTTGGAATGTATTTAACATAATTTAATGGTGGATTCAAAAGAGTTTCAAATATAATATTTAGTTAAAATATATATATATATATATATATATATATATATATATATATATATAAAAAGAGTTTCATATTTAGTGGATTCAAAAGTTGTTAGCTTAATAATTTTTTAAAATTAATTTTTTTTTAAAAAAATAAATAAATAAAGAGCTCATCGACAGTGCAGGTAGAATTTGTGATATTTGAAAATGGATGTAATGATCAAATTGTCTAAAAAATTGTTTTAAAATTAATATTTATTGATGTGATTTTTATACAATTATAACAACAGAGTGTGTAATAATTTTGACCTTGGAAAATGGATGGGAAAATCGTTGTCAGTAGTTTTCTCCATGTAAAAAAGGTGCTCCAAATGTCTCAAATGCACATCATCATCATCATCCTTTCTCCTCAACTTCGAATCTCCATATCCCCTCTCTCTCTCAAGTCTGAACTTTCTACAAACATTTCCTCTCTCTCTCTCTCTCTCTCTTCCTTGAACCATATTTTTTCGGTCGATTCTCAGATCTATATCCTGAAATTCACCAGCCCATGGATCTAGCCCCAGAAGAGCTCCAATTCCTGAGGATCCCAGACCTCCTGAGTGAGGCAATCTCCATTCCAAAACAGTCCCCGAGGACCTTCTACCTCATCACCCTGACCCTCATCTTCCCTCTCTCCTTCGCCATCCTAGCCCACTCCCTCTTCACCCACCCTCTCTTGGCCCAGCTCCAGACCTACCCACAAGCTGACTCGACCCAGACCCGCCACGAATGGACCCTCCTCCTCCTCTTCCAGTTCTTCTACCTCATCTTCCTCTTCGCCTTCTCCCTTCTCTCCACCGCCGCCGCCGTCTTCACCGTTGCCTCCCTCTACACCTCCAAGCCCGTCTCCTACTCCTCCACCATGTCCGCCATTCCCAAGGTCTTCAAGCGCTTGTTCGTAACGTATTTGTGGGTCTCTCTCTTGATGATGATCTACAACTTCGTCTTCATTGCTTTCTTGGTGTTATTGATCATAGCCATTGACACCCAGAACGCCTTTTTGCTGTTCGTGTCCGTGGTGGTCATCTTCTTGCTCTTTCTTGTTGTTCATGTCTATATAACCGCGATGTGGCACTTGGCCAGCGTGGTGTCGGTGCTGGAACCGGTATACGGTTTCGCCGCCATGAAAAAGAGCTACGAGTTGCTCAAGGGAAAGATCCGTTACGCGGGGGTGCTTGTTTTCATATATTTGGCGATTTGTGTGATCATTGGGGGCGTGTTTAGCTCGGTGGTGGTGCACGGAGGGGGCAAGTATGGGGTTTTTGTGAGGATTGTGGTGGGTGGGTTCTTGGTTGGGGTGTTGGTGATCGTTAATTTGGTGGGGTTGTTGGTGCAGAGCGTGTTTTACTATGTTTGCAAGAGCTATCATCATCAGGGGATTGATAAGACCGCGTTGCATGATCATCTTGGCGGATATCTTGGGGAGTACGTGCCACTGAAGAGCAGCATTCAGATGGAGAATTTGGAAATCTGAGATGGGAGAGCTAAGCTGACATAGATGAGAATTTATGTGTAAGTTTATGAGATAGATGAAATTATGTGTAATTTTTTCTCTTTCTGTTCTTGTATGGAATGTGTAAAAATAAAAAATATTAAAAAAAAAAAAAAACCTTTCGAGATGGGCATGTGCAAATTTACATTTAGTTAGTACCTTTATTTTTTTATTCCAACAATTATTTGAGCAAGTCCTAGCTTTTATTTGTTGTGGATTGCTCGGATTTTTACTGTGTTGTGATGGATCTTGGAAATATGTTCTGATATGATGGATCTTGGAAATATGTTCTGATGTATTTTGTACATGAGTAGCACTTATGCATCTGTTGTCATAGGCAGGAAAACTCAAATTAGATGCTCATGTTCTGTTGTATATGTTATTTAAATAAAGTTTGCTCTGTGATGAAGAGAGAAGGATTTGTTTATTGCATTACTATGACGGGCTCTGGCATTGCTCAAAACAAAGTGGATGGTTATAACTGTGGTTTAGTCCTTTTTTGTCTGTTCCTCTTGTTCTAAAATTGTTTTTGATGTTTATTACTTCTTCTGCTGTTCTTTACATGGAGTTAACTTTATTGTGGTTGTCTTGTTATGTTGCCTTCTTGGATCTGTTGCATGTTAAAAGTTTCTATAAGCAGAAGCTGGTTTTCTAATAGGTTTTATTCTTATCAGATAATACATTGATAGCTGGGATCTTTCAAATTCTGTTTATCACATTCCTCTTTGTCTACCAAGAAAAGGAGAGGGGGAGGGGGGTGGCTGTGGATGTGTTCAGATTCCCTGCTGATTGTTGCAGGAAATGCCCTTTTTTTATGGTGATATGTTGACTTAGCTGATTCTTACCTAGTTATATGCAGTCGGATGCATTTTCAGCCTCTGTGTTTACTTTTTTGTAGTTGGCATCTCATCAAAGGATGATCCTTTTGACTGTTGTTAATTTTTTTCTTTTTTTTTTTCTACTGTTTAGGTATACCAATGAAGTAAACGATCTGATGATTTTATTGATACAGTTAGCCGCAGGTGTATATTATGTTAATTTTGTGTTGTGCTTGTGGAATATATTTATGCTTTTCATTTGGGTCAGTTAACCTGGATATGGAGAAAGTCAATTTTGAAAACCATTAAGAGTCCGATCATTTACGGAGTGATAATATCCTAGACTGAGTTGGATCCAGGGGAAAACGTTATTGTGCCAAACAACCACTTGTTGGGTTCTTTGTTTGCTTGGGCTGTTTTGTGGGTCTTGGGTTTTTTTAGCTCTTGGTTCTTTGTTCTTATTTTCTTTCTTTTGTTTGGTGTCCTTGTGTATACTTCTAGTGTACTTTAGTGTTGAGAATGTGCCTTGAATCAACTCAAGTCGGTGGGTCCTTTTTTTTGTCCCTTTTCTTTTAGGTGTTGGAGAATCCTCCTACGAGTTGGATTTCTTGGAGTTGGTATGTTGTCTGACTACTTTTAGGAGAGGAATTACTTTTACAAGTTGGGCTTGTATTTTGTGGGCAACCGACCTTGTCCTGTTAGGGAAGCAGAACAAGAGCCACACGGTGAAGTGTGGGCTGCTGTGTTTGTGTTAGGAGTGAGCAAAAATTGAGAGAAAAAAAAAAAGAAAAGGTTAGAGCTCCATAAAAAAAAGAGGTTTTTTTCTTTTTCTTTTTTGTTATTATTCTCTTTTTGGGTTAAAGTGAGAATTAGGTGTATCGGAGTGTTTGAGTGGTTTTCTCGCCTTGTTATTCTCTTGTACTTACCTTTTGATAGTGGATTTTCTCCGGGATTGCCTCCGCCAGTGGACATACCTCATATTGAGGGAACCACTTAAATTTGGGGTCGTGTGTGATTAATTTCATTTTACTGTCTTCTTATTTTTTCGCATCTCACGGGTCTTGGGAAATAGGATTAATTTCCTAACATTTAGGGGTGCCTTACGCTTTTTATAAATTGTCTTGCTTATCTATAAAAAAAAACGGTTCATATCATCTTTTCATTTCTAACATTTAGTTTTAATGATTTCCTTGTATTGTTTTCTACTTCCTCTTAGATGCCTTTCTTGTATACTTCCTGTGTACTTTATTGCGCTTTGCGCTTTTTTAATGATATTTCTCTTACTTATCAAAAAAAAAAAACTTTTCATTTCTGTTTTCCTCTGTACATTGATACATACTAGTCACTCATGTTAGTTCCTACTAATGCTGATTGACTGGTGTATTTTTCTGAAATGGAAAGATTCACGCATTTGATAATAATATATCTGATGTTTGTGGAGTTGTTATTTTAATTGATATTTTAAGACCACCAGAAGGGTTTTCTCCTAGGGCTGGGCAAGACCCGTCCAAACCCGAGCTGCCAGGTCGGCTTGGGTCCAGTAACACATATTAGATTTCCGACTGGGTGAGGTTGTAAATCAGTAATCAATCCACGAAAAATAGGGGTAATATATATATAATTTTTTTTTTCCCTGAGAAATCAGAAACCCTAACCTAAAAGAATTTGCCCTTGCTCCCGCTGCCGATCCCATTGCACTCTCTCTCGTTTTTTGCCATTGTTGAATAGCCCAGCCACTGACGATCCATAGCCATTCATCGAGATAAGCTTTCCTCTCTCTATTTATTGTTTTTTCTACTATGTTGTGCACCTATCAGGCAGTGAAACTTTCTGATTTGTGAAAAAATTTCTCTGTATGTATTGTTGGTTGTGTTAGAGCCTGATTATGTTATTTTCCTTTTGGATATATTCAAGGAGATGGCAAGTTTGGGTCTATGCATGTGGTGGTGCTCTTTCTGTATCAGTATCACTATTATAAGTCACTCCCTCAATTTTCTTGTGGCTCTTTAATTATTAAATTTTGTTAGGTTCATTTGGTTGTCGGCAAAGCAAATTTCGTTTTGAATAATATTCAGTTTCTTATTCAAGACTTGAATATTTCTAGTTCCAGGAATTTCTGACAGACTACCTGACCCCAAGCCCATCTGAAAATTCTGACACTGCCTGCTAATGACGGAATTCGGCTTGGGCTCTGTAACGGTATTTCCGTTTCTGACCCCTTCAGGTCGGACTTCGGAAACAGTGGATTTCCGACCCAAAGGGGTCGGTTTCCACCCCTAGTTTTTCCATGGTCCTTTCTTTAGGATTTGGTTTTCCATTGTCCTAGGCTGCCATAGGACAATGTGATGTTTTTGTTTCTCATTGATTTATGGGTTGGATGAGCAGAAGTATTGTGAGAGGTTATAGTGGAAAAGACTGCATCTAGAATCCTGGGAGTTGCTCAATGGGTCTTACTAGGAATTACTTACACAAACATATGAGGTTGTTGGTTTAGATTTGGTTAATTGACATAAAAAAACAGAATGAGTATGTTGTTTTGTGACCACAACTTTATAATGTTTCTTTTCTATGTTACAGAGGTTGCCTATCTGCTACTGTTATCTGTTCTATTTGTTAAATGGCATTTTTTAGTGTGAATTAGGTCAAATTGGAGAGGCCTGGGTATGTTTAATGTTAAGGGAATCTTCAAGAAGCCAAGGTCCTTTGTGCATGTGTTGATGAGTCAGAAAATCACTTGATTCTTAAAAGTCAAGCTGCTTACATGTTTATTGTGAAAGTCAGAATCTCCTTTCAGTCTACATGCTGACTGGTAAAATATGAGGTGAAACAGGATTAGTTGGCTGGCACATGGGGTTATGGTCCTTCCATTAAGTATCTTTACCACTATTCTTGAACCATCACTTTAATAGAGGATTTTATGTCCTTAGGAGAGTTTCATACTCCCTGTTAAATCTTAAGATCAAGCCTGCGTTTTTACTAAAAGAGTTGCCACAACTTTAGATTTGAGATTTTATGGTTGGTGCAAGGTCTCCATAATTGTTGTCTTTGTGTCTGCTTTGCATGTTATATATTTTCCTCTGCCAAAGAATTCTGACCCTTTATATTTGGTTTATTTATATGATTTTATTATATAAAGCCTAATCCTGGAATGGAAAAATAAAATTTTGCATTGGTTATCTTGGTTTTTGATTGTTAACACTTTTGTGGATGGAGAACATAAGAAGTCTTCCATGTTTGATAGGTTGAGTTAGTTTGTTCTGCATATAGTCTTGTATGAGATGAGCAAAATCCCCCTTTTATTGAATTTCATCAACCCTTAATTTAGATGTAGAAATTTTAATCTATGATTACAGGAGACATGAATAAGCCGCAGTATATACTGTTGCATCAATATTAATCCTAGTATGAGTTTCTTAAGATGCTAAAGATGTCTTACAATGCTATGACATTAATTTTAAGCCTGTGTGATACCTTGAGTATGTGTGTAAAAAGGAAAAAAAGGCTGCAAAAAGTGATGGTGGGGAAGCTGTTAGAGCACTAGTAGCAGTTACCATATATTGGTTCCCTTCCCTATATTTAGGGAAAATTTCATGAAAAACATAAAAAAACCTCACACAGCAGATACCCTATATTTAGATGAGGGGGTTGGGAATGAATAGTAATTCCCTATGTATACATGTCTACTATTCATTCCCTATGTATTATTTTAATATAAAAGAAATATAATTAATTGATATAGGGAAGAGAGAAAAAGTAGGAAAGAGAGAAAAAGAATAAAATAAGAGTAAAAAAATAATATTTAATTGATATAGGGAAATGTAAAGGAATCTATTGTGGGGTATTTTTTTATAGGGAAGCAAAAAGCAGTTTTGTTCCTTAAATATAGGGAAAATGGTTGGGAATCTGCTGCTAGTGCTCTATGGAGTCAAATTAAAGCACCTTAGAATTAATGAAACTTCAAGGCTTTCAAGGGCAGGCAGGCAAGAGCATATATAAAATATTTGAATTTTACTGTTTCGATGACCCAGTCCTTGTACATGGGTATTTACTTACTCTAGAGCCCACCCTTTAATTAAGCAGAATCATCCTTCATTTTTATAGGTTTTCATTCTTCACAAATTTTAATCTTCTTCTTTGTAAGGCTAATGCATGATCAAAACAATGGCCTGCAATGGCTTGCTCTTCTGCTTTTCTGTCTTAGTCATGCAATATATATTTTTTTTATTAAGAGTGACTCGTGCTGTTATTTTATTGGCGATGACGTGGCACACTAACGAAATCATTCAAGTGTTTTGATGGAATTTGAATATAAGGAGGGATTTTTTTTTTTTTTTTTGGCATATTTGAAGGACATTTGAGTTTATTTTGATACTACAAAGAGCTAATTGTAAATTACGTAAACTACATTGACTGATTTTGTATATTTTTTTTCTTTTAATTGAGATGAACTCTAGGTCCGCTAAGCATTTATTAGAATTGTGAATCTTTAATAACTAATAATAAATGAATATTTGTTATTGTTTGAAATTGAGTAAGAAGAGAAAGGTGGTCAATATAATGACTTTTCTTTAATTCGACAATTAGCAAGGTTGTTTTTTAGGGATCAAGATCTCTTGCAATTTTTCTAAATTGTTAGGATATCATAATGTTGACGTGACAGTCCTAACCAATCATTAAATCCATGTCAATATTGTAAGATAGTTGTGGAATAAAAATACGGTATATATCATTAGCCTTCACGAATATAGGCGCCATCGCTTCCTTTCTGATATCTTTTTCACGGGCTTTATGCATGATGTGGAAGTATTTAAATGTTTTAGTTCCAATGAGTTGGTAATGAAGTGGTTAAAAAAATTAATTTAATTGTTCTGAGCATAAGTGGGGAACACTCAAGAAAAACTAGTGATGTCGATGATAAATACATCAGTATTATTCATTGTCTTTTTGTAATGAATTTAGACATGCCATAATCTTATGTCAATCTGCAACAATATGTGCTTCCACTCCAGTAATTTTTGCGTTCATGAATTTAAAACTGCTTAATTGTTTTCCTGCAAAAGACTTTCCCAAGTGTTAAAGACATGAAGAATTAAATTATGTGATGCAAGGAGTTCTAGATGTTCATCATTTGAATTCTACAATTTCCTTGGGTAAAAGAATTTTAATATCTGAGATTTGTAAATGTTGCCAAAACATTCCCATCAGATATTTGTGTTTATGATTTGTAGCATTTAGACCTACATTACCTCTGATTTTTGTAAGTTTATGACCAGAATTCTAAATTTAACCTTTTTGGTTATGCTTGTAGATACCATGCTAATGTATAACTTGTCAATTGTTATATGTTGCTTTTGAAACTATTCCATTCTATTTTCTTAGATTTTCAAATTAGTAATGTTATTTAGTAGACTATTATTCGGCTGTTATACAATTTGATGACGTGATAGTAAAAAGTAGCTTTTGGATCAATACTTGTAAAAAAAAAAAAAATTAAGAGCTGATTTTTACTGTCATGGCATTCGAATTGTATGACAGTCATATAGCAGTCTACTAAGTAGCATTACTCTTTTCAAATTAGCTACGTGTGTCTATGTAAATTATAATGTTAATTCAGTTTAACATGTCATCACTTACATATTCGGTTGTGAATGGATAATTTTGAATCGTTATTTTTTTTTTTTTGGGGGGGGGGAAAGGGGGTTTAATTTCTAAATCTCAGTTACTTTATAAATGTGTTCTAATGACTCTCTTCCATAAAATCAATTAATGCTTCAACATTGGAAAATCTTGAAATTTTAGACAAACCTTTTGAAGCAAAATACATTTTCCTTTACTTTTCTTTCCCTGTTTTTTCCCCATGTTGCCGTACACTGAGAATCTTATGTGCATGTCTCTTATTCTGCAAGGAAAATATGTCAATGGAACAACATTGGTGGTCGCTGGAGGACAATGGCTGAGCCAACTCCGCTATCTGCCCAAAGAGGCGGTGAAGCAGGTGTCTCGAGCGGTGGAAAGGAGATCCAGAGCTGCCCCAACTGGAGTTCCTAAGAGCAAGTTATAACAGTTCAATTTGATCATAAGTTTCAATATTAATTTCCTAAGAGCAGTGTCATTTCTTTCGGTTCAATTTGAACACTAAAATACTTTTTTTAATTTTTTTTTTCTTCTAATTAACACTAAAATACTTTTTGGTTGCACAAGAGAAAGAAAATCAACCCCTGCTCGGCAACATACAGCAGCTGGTTTTGGATAAATATGTGCTGTAAAATCAGATGCACTAGTATATAAATCCCTCTATTTCACCTCCAAATGGTGTTTCCTATGGGTGAGACAAATACATCAATTTCCCAACTGTGCATGGATCTCCCAATTCAAGTTGAAGCCAATCAATCCAACTGTTTTAAATTGTTGCCAAAGACAACCGTCCACAAGGACAACTACCTTTAATTTCCACCCACTTGAGGCTTGAGAGACATATGTCCAAGTGTACACGGAGATCTCCATCCACTTGAGAGGGTAATACCCAAATATGAGAGTAACTTCTATAAACGCTTGGTACAAATCAGGTCATTTGTGTCGGCAATAGGAAAGGGACACATCAGTATGCATATCATACCAAATAACATACAGACGAGAACACAAGATCAAAAATCTCATTTTTCTCATTCAATCGGCAACAAGAATTCCCATTGAGCCACTGCCCTCTTTGCACAAAAATTGTTTGGATGTTGGTAAGTTGTGATTTGCGAGATTTGTCGCTAGCTTGAGAAATGGTGGTGGATGGGCCGTGCTCAATGAAGGAGATGAGATTTGATTCTTGTACAACATCAATACAACAACTGTACAACAATTCCTCACACGAGGGTGGGCTCCAGTATGTGAGATCCACTCTCATGTGAGGGATTGTTGTACAGTTGTTGTATTGGTGTTGTAAATCTAACATTTTTCATATAAAATACTAAACAAACAAGAAAACAGAACAAATACCACAACTACCCAACTTTCCTTGGTAAATGAACTAATTAATTTATATATGAATAAGTAGCTGAGATTTGAAATTCATAATCAAGTTAAAATAATACATCTTTATCATTTACAGAACGCTTAAACTACAAGCAAGCAAATGCAAATCCAAGAAAGGAAAAAGGACTCAAATTATAACTCATAAACTCCACAATACTACATAACTTATACAAATATTAACTTACTCACTGTAATTTCTCTGTATCTGAAAATACCCTGAGCTAGGTTCTTCTACTATGCATTCACACATTAAACTCACTGCAAAAAAATTCTATAATGGATGAGCAAACGTATCAATTGTTGAAACTTCGGAGAGTCGATTGTCACTTTTTAAATATTTGAGGCTGGATCGAAAAATGAGTCCAACTACATAAAGATAAAGTGTATTTTCCTCAATAAAATATAGGATAAATTATTAAAAGTGACAACTCTTTTCTCACAACTAAATCAAAACGACTGTCTAGTATACAAGTATTTTTTGTTCTACATGAACTATTCCATCGTTTAGCCTGTCAATGAAGATTTTATTGATTATGCAGGAAAACACAAAAACTCATCTCGAATAATCATCGATTAGCTTGTCAAATCAAATTGCAATTTGATTTGATTACCATTGAAGCTGCCACAAAAAATTTCTCGAAGTATAACAAGATATACTGGTGCATGCAGGTGGATTTGGTGAGGTTTACTAGGAACGAGATTATAATTATATAAAGTATTCTTTTTTTCTTTTTTCTTTTTAAAAAAAGAGAGGATAGTATCAATTTTATTATTTAAACAAATTTAATGCATGCAAAAAAAATGACGTGTGATTTTTTGAGGTCAAATATTATGAGGCCAGTGTGCACATAAAATGTATGCAAAAATAACATTTTTTACAAAAATATATAATAATTTGATATCGACTATATATTCAAAATATGAATATATAAAGTATAAAGTAAGAATATATATAACTACGCAATATATGACTGGAAAATATAGCTGTTTTTTTTTGCAAAATATATATAATTAAATTCTTAAATAATAATAAAAATCAAGAAACTGTACGAGGTGAATGCGTCGAAACAAAGATATACAAAATCATACAAAATGAGTTTAATTATTAAAAAAATGATGTACTCCATCAACTCAATATAGGTGTAAACAATTGATAAGAGCAGAAATTATGACGAAGAGAAGTCATTACAGTTTGAAATTGTTTGGTTCTAAAGAAAGCAAAAGCACAAACTTATTATATATATAAACAAAATTAAGTTTATAAATGCAAATGCAGAGGATCCCTTTTTAATTATTATTTATTATTTAAAGAGTTTGATGGATGATACCTTAAATTCAATCGATTTTCAGTACGTAGTTGGAGGTTTTGTTAAGCTAATTAAGATTTTTGAGATGCAATCGATGATAGTTGATGGAAATCAGTGGCGCTATATATAGCTAGCTCACAGTAGAAAAATTAGACCATTTCAATATTTAAGAAATTAAGATCTAATTATCTTCTTTTAATTAAGTAGCCATGATAGAGACATACGAGTTGGTAATGCAAATTGCAAATATCTTGTAATGCCTGCCTTGCATTGATAGTTAATTACCTAATTTTTTTAAGAGATCACTTTTGAAGTGGTACAATAATTGAAATGTTTCACTTTAAGAAGATTTAACTTAATTTTATACCTTTACTTTTGAAACTGATAATATCACATTTTGATTATATGTATGTATGTATGTATGTATGTATATATATTTTTTAGGCGATATGTAGAAAATTCAATACTTACTTATGGCAAGCCTAAGAGTGTTGCTGTAACGACTTAGGGAAAAACACTAGTTACATTTGCACTGTATTTCCAAAATGACTACTCAATTTAGAGCTTTTATAGAATCTATTATAAAGCTCAATTTCACTTATTAAGTAGGCAATGTGTGACTTAACATTCATGACTATCTTTATAAACTACTCATTTTATGGGGACTACTCATCATCTTCCTAATATGAGACTGGAGTGTTACAGTTACTACTGTGTTTCCATACATATCGTTTAAGGTAAGAACTAAGATAAATTCTTTGTATGTTTTCCAACCTTTTCCTCCAAAGAGGGATGGCCAACCTCCCTTCACCATACGAGGGGCAGTTGACCACCCCTCACCCTCCCTCCGATGGCCGACCAAGCCCCTCACCCGGCCTCCCCTTAGCTAATTAATCATCGGTCCCTCGTATGGTGAGGGGAGGCCCAATTGAATAGATGAGGGGCGATTGGCCTCCCCTAACAAATAAGGTGCAGTCAGTCGCCTCCTATGACTCTGTGAGGGGAGGTGGTCACCCCTCATCACGGTCCCTTTTTTTTTAGTTAATGATAAAATTATAGTTTTACAGTAATTTGAGCCGTTAATCATGCATGTCACGTGTTAATTGGCAATTGGTTGTAAAATATTCACATATGCATTTAATGATTCTGTTCAACAACTAACTGTAGGAACCATTTTGAACACATGGCTTCTTTTATGTGCGTGTGTGTTCATATATATATATATATATATATATATATATGGTTTACCACATAGAACACCCTAGGTATCAATGTTGTATAACTATAAACCAAATGGACTAAATTAGTAATTTTACCCTTCTTTACTGCATTCGTATTCGTGCAAAAAAGAAAAAAAAAAGAAAAAAAAAAGGGATTTCACAAGGTTTTATGTATAAATAATTAGCTCGACAAGAGAATTGTCGATGGCTTTTAATTCACCAATTCGACCAACTGGGCTGAAGGATTTAATAACTTTGATTCTTTCAAAAGCTTTTGATGTTGGGACTCATATATCCTAGCCTTGAAGTGAATTGTTATTATGATTTTTCATTATCAGGGTATGCTTCTAAATGGACAATAAATTGCTGTGAAGAGACTATCGCAAAACTCTGATTAAGGTATAAAGGCATTTAAGATTGAGGTTGTTCTAGTTGCCAAGCTTCAACATCGAAACCTCGTGAGACTATTGGGATTTTGCTTGAAAGGAAAGGTAAAGATACTCATCTACGAATTTGTGGCCAACAAAACTCGACTTCTTTTTATACGGTATATTTTTTCTAAACATTTGTAGGACTTTCTTGTGGTATAGGAAATGTACTTTGTTATTGCTCATCATATGCTTCTATAAGAAGAAGATTTGTGGAATCTTTTAGAGATAGAGATTTCTTTCAACCCTCTATAAAATTGCCATATGTTTTTTGAGTACATATGAGAAACACCTGCTTTTTTAATAGCAATAACAGAGTTGGAGAAATTTCTATTAAAAAGACATGTGTTTCTCACATGCTAAGCGACTAATGGCATTTTGTAGAAAAAATTTGGAAGAAATTCTTCCAACCCAATTTGGAGAAAAAATCTATCAATCTTATAGGCTATGGAGATTCATTCATTTTCTATACTTTCAACAAGTTTATCAATTATGTTTTTGGAACTTTGGAAGATGCAATTGAGAAAAAGATTGGATTTTCAATTTTGTATCTCTTTTTTATTTGTTTTAATTAATTACTTAATTAAGAATCTCTTGAATTTAATTCCTATATTCTAATTCAAATATTGATTTTGATGAGTGAATAGATCATGAAAAACAAAGACTATTGGATTGGGTGATGCGCTACAAAATTATTAGAGGAATTGCTCAAGGGATACTTGATCTTCATGAAGATTCTCATCTTAAAATCATACATCGTGATCTTAAAGCAAGTAACATATTGTTAGATAAGAATATAAAGTCCGAAGATTTCAGACTTTGGCATATCAAAGACCTTTGATGCTGGCCAAACTCAAGGAAACACAAGTAGAGTCGTTGGAACATAGTAAGTTTTTAATTATACTATGTATTATCATTTCATGTTCGAAAAATTATTTTTCAAAAAAGCACCCCATTAATTACCTGCGATTTGAAAAGCAGTTTTTTGCGTTTTCAAATCGCAATATTTTAAAAACGCAATTCCCAAACGATTTATTTTCTGCGATTAGGTTTAAAATCACATTTTTTATTTACGAAATCGCAATCCCAAACACACCCTAAGTTTGGAGACATAAATCGCATAGATATTAAGTATATATATATATAGGTATGAATGTGCCAAAGGGTGTAAATTTGGGCTAAGTGCATTTTCCCTAAACTTGAAATAAACTTCAGGAAAAGGGGCAATTTAGAGATCATGATTCGTCCCAAATAGTCATGTTCAAGTGATCGCGTGATATAATTTTGATCGAAGTTGATGGAAAATACAGACATAGGGTATTCACCTTAATGGAGTGGTAGTTGGAAATGTCAAATGTCACTTTTTAAAGTTTTAAGATATGAGTATCAAAAAGGTGTAAATTTGGAAGGTTAGGTGTATTCTTCCTTAGTAATTGCATCAATTTTAACGTAACAGTCTCAGTTAACCTTTAAAATTTATTGTAAAAATAAAAAATAAAAAAATAAAGGATTGATTGGGACTACAACGTTAACCTTATTGACATCGGACATAATAGTGATTATTCTGCAGGCTATTCAATAGGCAGTTTGCAAGAAAGAAAACAGAATAATTATCCCCAAAATAGAGACAAACTATGAGAAAATATCAATAAACAATCGTCTGTTTAAAAACACCCACAAGCCGGGCTAATATAGCTAAAAATTGCCAAAAATAGCAAAACCCTAATAACCTTAATAAAACGAAATATAGAATAAAATAAGTCGGCTGCCAAAAATCTGTCCCAAATCGGGCTCATAATCACCTCCTAAACAGTAAACGGAAAATTACCATAAATGGAAAAAAAAATCTAAAATTAGGGTTTTGGAAAGGAAAACAGCAGATTTTGGGGCATGAAATAGGTGCACCGAGCATAGCTCCGTGGCCACGACGTGCGCGCTGAAGAGAGCTTTCCAAATTGGGGTCATATGCACGAATCAGATACTTATAGCCAAAGTTATGGCCAAAATACTGCAGCGCACTCGGAAATTGCCCCAATTAGGTCAGATCACGATTTCTTGCCAATATTGGACTGATCCGCCTGCTCCAGGTAATTCCGCACCATCAATGTACAATCTGACAGCTTAGCATCGTCTGACTCGAATCCCCCTGCATTAGTCACCCCGAGTTGGAAAGAACTCGTCCTCGAGTTCACAGCGATGTCATCGGAATCCGTAAAACAAGGGGTCAAGTGCTTCACATTAAAGACATAAGAAGTCTTCAAATGACTGGGGAGACGCAACCTGTAGGCGTTATCATTGATCTTCCGCTCCTTAAGTTTATTGTACTCGTCAATAGGAAACCGATCACGAGTTAAGACTGCCCAAACAAAATCACCCACATCAAAAAGTACCTGACGACGATGATAGTCTGCCCGAGCCTTGTATTTGGAATTGGTCTCCTGAATGGCCAGTTTCACCTGCTCATGGATGCCCCGAAGATGTTCAGCCAGCTCATCTGCCTTAGGATTCAAACGACCTGCATGTGGGACAGGAGCTAAGTCCAATACTCCGGATGGATTCTGACCATAGACAATCTCGAACGGGCTCATTCCTGTGGTCCTACTCTTTGATCTGTTGTAGGCAAATTCGGCTTGAGGTAGGGCCAAATCCCACAGCTTCGGTTTAGTCCCTGCCAAACACCGCAAAAGATTGCCCAAACTCCGGTTCACCACTTCTGTCTGACCATTCGTCTGGGGGTGGTAGGCATTGCTAAAATTCAACATTGTCCCCAATTTTCCCCATAGGCTCCTCCAAAAATTACTGATAAATTTGGTATCCCAATCTGAAGTGATGGATCGAAGAACACCATGGAGACGCACAATCTCCCTGAAGTAAAAATGGGCGATCCGGGCAGCATCCATGGTCTTCTTGCAAGCTACAAAATGGGTCATCTTGGAAAACCTGTCAACCACAACTAAAATGGAATCACACGCCCGTTGGTTATGGGGCAATCCCAACACAAAGTCCATGCTGACATTGAGCCAAGGAGCTTCAGGAACCAGTAATGGGGTGTACATGCTTGCATTGGTAAGAACACCCTTGGACTTCTGGCACACATTACAACGCTCCACAAAGTGAGCCACACCACTGGTCAACTTGGGCCAGTAGTAATCAGAAGAGATAAGAGCCAACGTTTTGTCCTGCCCGAAGTGACCCTCATTATGAAGTTCACTAATAATCTGCTGCCTTAGTGAACAATTTGGGATGCACAATTGTAACCCACGAAACAGATAACCATTATGCTCTTGAAATATCTTCCCGAAGGAATGATCAACTGCATACATATCAATAAAAGCGTCAAACACTGCAACTCTAGTACTCATGGTGGTGAGGAGAAATGTACGATGGCTCAGGGCATCTGCGACACGGTTTAGACTTCCTGCTTGATGCCTTAGTGCAAAGGTGAACTCTTGTAAGTACGCCACCCACTTGGCATGTCGTCTGCTCAGCTTGTGTTGACCGTAAGAATAAATTCCTTCTGTACTAGGTAGTGACGCCAATGCTTCAGGGATTGGACGATGGCATAGAACTCCAGGTCATAGGTGGAATAATTCTTCTTTGATCCCTATAGCTTCTCACTAAAAAAAGCTATGGGACGCCCCTCCTGACTGAGAACGCCACCAATGCCAACTCCCGATGCATCACAGTTTACTTCGAACACCTTCTCGAAATTAGGGAGTGCCAAAACTAGTGCCTCTGTCATCTTCTGCTTGACTAGTTGGAAACTGGTCTCTGCCTCCTTAGACCACTGGAACTCACATCCCTTGAGACACTTTGTGAGGGGAGAGATCAGGGTGCTGAAATTCCTGATGAATCGGCGGTAGAAAGACGCCAACCCATGGAAACTCCTGACATCGTGCAAGGTCTTTGGCTGGGGACACTCCAAGACTGCATCTATCTTTGACTGATCTGCATGAACACCATCAGTAGATACAACAAAACCCAGAAAAGTTACAGAAGTAGTGAAGAAAGAACACTTCTTCTGATTGAAGAAAAGGCGCTCCGTCCTCAACACACTGAAAACAGCTCAGAGGTGAGGATATCGTGGAAGTAAACCACAACGAATTTCCCCATAAAAGGTCGCAGAACCTGGTGCATGAACCTCATAAAAGTGCTAGGTGAGTTGGACAACCCAAAAGGCCTCACCATCCACTCGTACAAACCATGCTGCGTCTTGAACGCTGTTTTCCACTCATCTCCAGGCCTTATTCTGATCTGGTGGTAGCCGCTTTTAAGGTCAATTTTTGAGAAGACCTTAGAGCCGGACAACTGATCTAACATATCATCCAGGCGGGGAATTGGGAACCTGTATTTTACTGTGATCCGGTTGATTGCTTTGCTATCAACACACATGCGCCACGAACCATCTTTCTTCGGTACTGGCAGGGCAAGAACTGCACATGGGCTCATGCTCTCACGGATGTAGCCTCACTCCAGCAACTCTACCACTTGTCGTTGCAACTCTTCCGCTTCCTTAGGCCTGAAGCGATAAGCTGGCCTATTAGGCAAAATCGACCTAGGAATCAGGTCAATCTGATGCTGGATATCTCGCATAGGTGGTAGTTCGGAAGGAAAATCTTCTGGCATTAGGTCAGAAAATTATGCTAGCAACTGCTGGACCTCTGGTGGCAAATCTGGAGTCTCATCTACTGCTTTATTCCCACAAGGCAGTAAAGCATAAGCACTATCTTCACGCTCAACTTCGACTAAAAACCTGGGCATAGAAAGCAGGTTAGTATTATCGACTACTGGGGTAGGATTGACTCCGTCCCGACGAGGTGCCAACACAATCTTCTTCCCTTTGATGCTAAGGGAATATGTATTTTTCCTGCAATCATGCACCACACTGCAATCATACTGCCAAGGTCTGCCTAACAATATAAGACAAGCGTCCATAGATACTACATCACACCAAGCATTATCAAAATACTTCTTACAAATAGAAAAGAACACTAGGCATCGTCTATCTACTTTTACCTCACTCCCCTTGTTGAGCCACAACAACTTGTATGGCTTGGGATGTCGTTCTGTCTTCAACTGCAATTTATGGACAGCCTCTTCAGATGCTATGTTCTCACAACTACCACTGTCAATGATCATTTTGCAGACTTTGTCAGCCACTGTGCAAGTTGTGTGGAAAATATTGGTTCTCAACCAATTGTCTCCAGAGTCGCCCTTGGGGGTCTGTAGACTCTTATGAATGACCAGAGTCTCTTGGCAGTCCCCATACAGTACATCTTCATCTCCATCATCGTCATACACTGGATCTCCAATCTCCTCATACGTGTAGTCTACCACACCTTCCTTAAGTATGAGGTTCTTGCCCTTCTAGCTGGCAGGTTTCCTGTAATCAGTAGCCCTATGTTCTTGTTCACCACATCTAAAACATTTAATACTAAGGTTAGAATTACCATGTGTTGGGGGCTGGATAGGACAGGATTCTTGGGGCCGAACCGGGCGATTGCCTTGATCGCTTTTGACCACTGGTCGCTTGTTCTGCTGCTTCTCCGCGATAAGTGCACACTGATAGGCCTAAAAAATGGTCCATAGCAAGTGCAGGCTGAGGGCATCTTGTAGGGGCTGTCGTAATCCTCCCAAATACCGCGCCACCATCTGCTCTTCTATCTCAAATAGATAGTTCCGTGCGACCAACTGATAGAACTCCTCTGTGTAGTCATCCACTGATCTCATGCCTTGCCTCAACGAGTGAAGTCGTTGAAACAGGGTTTGAGTGTAGCCGAAAGGAAGGCAGTGACCCTTCATCTTGTTCTTCATCTTCTCCCAATCGGTGATCTTGGCTTTGTCTTGCCTCTCTCTTGACCTCTTCAACTGCTCCCACCATGCAGATGCTCTACCCTTTAATTTGAAGGTGACCAATTTCACTTTGTCGAGATTGGGGACTTCCTTATACTCGAAAATCCGCCCAAACTCATTCAACCAATCGACAAAACCTTCCGCTTGTAACGTGCCAGAAAACTCGGGCAGGTCTACTTTGAAACCGACAGCTCCATGATGACTTTCCAGACCACGGTGCCCCCGGTTTGAAGTACGATTGTGATACGGGTTGTCGAAGGTGGAATCAGAATCGAAGTTCTCCATCTCTCGATTGCCGACTTCCTGTGCAGCTAGGCGCTGGGCTAACTCTGCAAATCCTTAATCATCACATCTTGAACGTTACGATCACGGTGCAGAGCTTCCTCATTCGGAACCTGCCCACGACGACCACCACGACCACGACCACCAACCATCGAAACTGATGAAGAACTCGCCTTAGGAAAGTGTTGATGCTCTGATATCAATTGATGCTGGACATAATAGTGATTATTCTGCAGGCTATTCAACATGCAGTTTGCAAGGAAGAAAACCGAATAATTATCCCCAAAACAGAGACAAACTCTGAGAAAATATCAATAAACAATCGTCTGTTTAAAAATGCCCACAAGTCGGGCTAATATAGCCGAAAATTGCCAAAAATAGAAAAACTTTAATAACCTTAATAAAACGAAATATAGAATAAAATAAGTGAGCTACCAAAACTCTGGCCCAAATCGGGCTTAGAATCACCTCCTAAATAGTAAACGGAAAATTACCGAAAATGGAAAAAATATCTAAAATTAGGATTTTGGAAAGGAAAATAGTGGATTTTGGGGCTTGAAATGAGGTTGACCAAGCAAATCTCTATGGCCACAATGTGTGCGCCGAAGAGAGCTTTCCGAATTGGGATCATATGCACGAATCGGATACTTGTAGCCAAAGTTATGGCCAAAATACTGCAGCGCACTCAAAAATTGCCCCAATTAGGTCAGATCACGATTTCTTGCCAATCTTGCGCTGATCTGCCTACTCCAGGTAATTCAGCGTCATCAATGTGCAATCTGACAGCTCAGCATCATCTGGCTCGGACCCCCCTGCATCACTTATAAAATAAAAAAATAGTATATAACATTAATGAAATGCATCAGTTAGAATAAACTAGAGGACCACGCACTGTATCCGGATCATCCCAATGAAAAAGTGGGATATAGCATCACTCATATAGCATTACTCTAGAGTTAAATTCATGTATAAAAAAGAGAAAAAGATACATGCTACTCCTCCAATTCTATCCAATTTGGAAGGATTTCATATAAAACAATAGAGCATTTAATATTGGATCCAACTAGCTAATTCATCCATAATTCTCCTTATCTTCCGCATGTCAACTAGAAAAGTGGGCGTGGCTACGTGCAAGTCGTATGATGAGCCACGTCTCTTAATTGGTTTTAGAAAGCATGCAATACGCTCATTGTCACCATGGCTCTCCAAAATAGTAATCTCACTTTGATTAGCAAAATGGGATTTAATAATTACTTTTGCTTCTTCTTTAGGTAGAGATGTGTGAGAGGAGGCTCCCCTAGCTACCCGACTAGAGGGTCAGCCTGAGGGGCCTTGTCCCATATTTGGGCAAGGAAAGGAGGCCTCCTGTTATAGATCGATCCCATACAATTTCTCTTATCCCTTTTCTTTGGACAAATCTCAATATAAAGAGTATGAAATATAGGAGACAGATTGACTATTTTCTTCTTTGAATTAGAAACAATCAATAAATAAAAAATTGGTATTTTATTTAGAATCCTCTGTATGTAGTAAAAATTTCTAAAGGCGACTCTTTAAGAACTAAATAATTCTTATCATTTAAAATTGAGTTAAACAACATCAGCTAGCTCTTTATAGTGAGAAACACCTCTCTCTCTCTCTCTCTCTCTCTCTCTCTCTCTCTAGCATTTTGAGAACACAAAGTGTTTTGGTTTGGAAATAATTCTTCATCTCTATTAATCTTTGAGAGTTTTATAACAAAGTTTGAGGATTTCAAAACTTCTCTTGATCGAGTAGATCATGAGTTATCCTCATCCTAGGTAGAAGATTAAGTTCTTCCTTGAGTAAGAGATTTGGTTCGTTGATGAAGTTCACTATCCATATCCTTAACAAGCATATATTAAAGGGGATACATCACAATTAACAAAAGCATTTATCATTTCACATAACTCTCAATATAGATACTTGTATCAGGTCAAGATTTTTTTTTTTTTTTTTAAAATTTTTTACAAAAGGTCAAGAATAATTTAATCACACTATTGAGGAACTAGTTCAGTAATAGGTTCTCCATTAATGGACCATTGCATTGAACTGCTTGAAAATTGATTTGGCTCCTGCTCCTTTATTGGAGTTTTTTTGGCTTCGTTCTTCTATGAAGAACAAACGTTGGCTCATGACATGATAGAAGAGTCGCAGAGTAACTATTTAGCACAAGAAGTATTGTTGCCATAGTGGGTCTGTCAGCTAGATTTTCCTGAACACATAATAAGCCAATGTGGATTCATCTCATAACTTCGTTACTTGAGTAAGAGTCTCTCAAAGATGGATCCAACAACTCCAAAAGTGTTCCATCCTTCCAAAGCCTCCAAGCCTGCATTAATTAGTAAAAATAATAATAATTTAGTGTCATCTTCTCTTCCTCTCATTTAGAGGTGATGATTTAGGCATCAACTAAAGTGATGAAATTAACATATTTTTATTATACTCACGTAGCTTCTGAGGTCCTTAGGATTGTCTGTTTGATAGAAAGAATTGTTATTTTTGCCACTTAAAATCTCCAAGACTAAGACACCAAAACCATATACATCTAATTTCACAGAAACCGTCCATATATTGCATATTCTGGAGCCATATAACCACTACAAATCACCAAATAGAACAGAATAATATTCGTGAAGGACAATATAAAACCCTAGAATTAAATATAATACTTTTATTATTAGTTGCCATAAGATATGTAATTTGAGATATGAAGGGCTACGTTGTTTAAATATGCTATATATCTACAACTTCTCAAGACATTTCTTTTGATAAGGGCTCTACTTTTCTCATTTCCTTATGGTAAATAGTGTTTCAAACATGGAGTAACACAAAGAACACAATATAATATAGAACTTACTATGTTCCAATGATTCTACTTGTATTTCCTTGAGTTTGGTCAACTTCAAAGATCTTTGAAATACCGAAATCTGCATTTGTGGATTTATATCCACATCCAATAAAATGTTACTAGCTTTAAGATCACAATGTATAATTTTAAAATGAGAATCTTCATGAAGATATAGAAGCCCTCGAGAATCCCTCCAATAATCTTGTAACGTGTTGCCCAGTCCAATAGTTTTTGCTTTTCAGGGTCTACTCATTCATCAAAATCAACATTGAGTTAGAATAAATAAATTGATGTCAATAGATACTTAAGTAATTAAACTCAAGTAAAATTGACAAATACAAAAGGAAATCCAATCTTTTTCTCTGTCACATCTTCAAAAGCTCCACGATACTTGATAATTTTTTTTGAAGTTCCATAAAGTTAATGACTCCTTATTGATTAGTTATAAGATTTCTCAAATCTTCAAAAGCTCCATGCATTTTAAACATGACACAAGGAAGTCATATGAATGTTTAGAAAAACAATACCGTATAGAAAATTGTCAAGGCTTTTGTTGGGTACATATTCGTAGACGAGTATATTTTCTTCTTCTTCCAAGCAAAATCCTAATACCCTCACAACGTTTCGGTGTTGAGGCTTGGCAACCAAACCAACTTCATTTTTAAATTCCTCCTTTCCCTGTCCAGACCTTCTTGAAAGTCTCTTCACAGCTACTTCTTGGCCATCTAGAAGTACACTCTGAAATATGAAAGTCTCTTCAAAAGCTCTATGGTACATTTGAATCATAGTCTTTAAATCCTTCAACCTATTTCGTCGAAGGGGTAGGCAACTAACGCAATATCTTAGCTTTACCGCCAACTCCCCAACTCCAAATCCAGATACCGAATTGAATGAATTTGTCATCATAATTGATCTTTGACTAAAAGAAAATATAACCTTTAATTTATACCTACAATAACTTGGATTAAAAACAAAAACATCTTCCTAAAGTTACCATGACTTCTCCTCATGGTAACTTTTCTTAAATCTGAATAATTTGGAAAATTACGAATAAAAATAAAAATAAAAAAATTGATTATCAGCGTCGACATTTTGTTGTCGCTAAAAGTCCAAATGTTGTATCATCGACGCAAATTCTCCATCCCTAATGCTCAATAGTGACGACAAATGTCGACGCTAATAATATTTAGAGTCGACGCTGAAGCATTTAGAACCCAAAATGATATGTCGATGTTGACGCCGATGACCTATTATCAGCATCGACAAGAAAGAGTGTAAATGGTATGAAAGTAGTTTGAACCTTGACTATTTAGTTCAGCTCTCACTTGATGAGAGTTTGAGTCTGCACATGAAGGAGAGTATTAAAAATATTAATTAAATAATTAAATTCATCATTTTTTATTATCTTAAACTTTTGAGATAAATGGTAATTCAACATTCGTCTATATTGGATTAATTTCTTAACGTCTATGTACATGCATACGTAATCTCTTTTCATAATTGTATTTCTAGACTCATTTTTTACTAATTAAACTCAAGTTTTTCATGATTTTTCATGCATATATCGGTTATGAGGCTTCACTTCATATGGTCATGCATAATTATTTTTGTTCTTACATTATGTTAACGTATTCATATTATGAATATTCAATATAATTTTGCACACTTTTTATGTGCACTTGATCTCACTCGTACCATGAGTTTCAATTCCAAGTATATATATATGACAACGGGATGATCGATAGGAAAGATATTGATTGAGCACGCAATTCCATCAAGTTTGCGGCGCTAGCTGGTTTTAATAACTGCTTTTGCATACATTAATTTGCTATATTTAAATTCATAATATTCTTTAAAACAAAAATAAAAAGAATACTAATTAATCTAACCTTGTAAACCTCGCCAAATCCACCTATACCTAGCTTGTTAATTTTTGAGAACTTCTTTGTGACCGCTTCAATCGTAGCCAAATCAAATTGCAAAGAGTTTACAAGTTTCTCCACGGTTGTAACATCATTCACAGCTGCACAGTCGAACAATAAATGTAATGGATCACACAATTATAAGAGCAAATTAAGCGTGTAGACATGAGGAATAAAACATATTATATAAAATCAATTAACTTGTTCTTTTACCAATTTGATACTGTACAGCAGTTCTCGCTCTTTTTCGCAAACAGAAGCCCACAACCAACAGCACCACCATCGCAGGAAAAATAGTAAGGATGATTCCTAGAGACATGATTTTTTGTTTTCTTGCATAATCAATAAAATCTTCATTGACATGATAAACTAGACACTTGTTATGATTGAATTGTGAGAAAAAAAGCTATTGACCCGAACTCTGCGACGAACGCGAAGGCGAAGGAAGAATTACTGGCATAGGTGCTGGTGACGTCGATGCATTAGTCATTTTGTAAAACTAGTACATTCATACCTGATTATACAGCTAGGAAACATAACTCTCGCCCCTTGGTATCCACTACAACATTGCTGCATTAACGTTATCCCTTTCCTGTATACACTTACTACAATCAGAGATGGATATGTCAAGCGTGTACTGCTCAAGGGTGTAGATCGAGTATTTGAGACCCATTAAAATTTGCTTCTTTTGTTGCAAACTTTTTGGCTCCGATTCCAACATTTGTAACCTGGCTTACCAAGCCATCACTAACTGGTTAAAGTGATCTAGATCAGAAATATTGTTTATACTCAATTGGAAACAGCTAGGCTGCATGTTCATGGTGGAGAAGAAATAGTGGTTTGAGTAGCGTACCATGCACTCCTCATACCAGATTGCTCTAACGGTGGGTATTGGAACCTACTTCCCTAAATTTGAGTACATAGATCCTTAACATGGCTTCTAAAATTTGGATGGTCTTTTCTGAATGACCATCAATCTTTGGGTGGAAGGCTGTGCTAAACTTTAACTCGTCCAAAACCTCGAAGTGAAGCGAGAATCCTCATTTGAGACAATAGCAGTTGGTGATCCATGAAGCATGACAATGTCTTTAACATACAGATCTACCATTTTTTTATTTTTTATTTTTATTTTTTTTCAGTTTGTTTATCACCACCCAAATCGTATTGTTTCTAGTTGGGGTTCTAGTTAATCCTACTATAAAGTCGGTTGCGACTTCCTCCTATTTCCATTCTAGTACTTGGAGCGGTTGGATGGGTTTTGCTAATTGTTGATGTGTTCTACTTTTACTTAACAATAAGTAAAGCATTGTGCAACGAATCATGTGATCGATGTCTTATTTTTATTCTCAAAAGACCTTCTCGATTGTGTTGCAATAATTTGAGAGTTTCTTCATGCGCATAGTCTAGGACCATACCTTCCTCTTTTCCTAAGTACCTTTATTACTAGTTCGTCCAATTATTTCGCTTCACAAACCTAGACCCTTCGAGCCAATATTCCTGACCTAGGCATCCCATATGATATTGAATTCCCTAGATCCTTAATTAGATGTCAAATTTCATATGATGTTGAATTCTGAGGTCTCATAAAATTTCAAAAAGGCGGTTTGTAAGATCCCTTTAAATTTAACAAAGTCTATAATCTTATGTCTCATTTCATATTGGGACTTCAACTATTATGAACCTTTAAACTACACACACACACACACACAAAAGTAATCACACATTCTAGCCAACATAGTTAAGCTACACACACACACACACACACACACACACACTGGGACTTCAACGTTTATGAACCTTTAAACTACACACACACACACACAAGTAATCACACATTCTAGTCTACATATTTAAGCTAAGTGGCATACTTGTCCTTTTGCACTACTGTGCAATTTGCAACTTTGAGCAGTTCCTCGATGTCCATAAGCTATCATTCTGCTCTTGCTGAGCCTAAGTTTCGGTTGAACGTTAGGTAAGGATATTTGTTGAATTCTTTGAGAGAACAACCTGTTGTTCTCTTCGAGTGCCTTTTCCCCAAATGCTAGTTACTGTTGTCACCAATCGATTTGCTACTCCTTCAAGCGCCTGGGTAGCATTTAGGAAATTTCTTGTTTCCTTATTCGTCTGAAAAAACCCTTGCCATTGTTACTTTCCTCATTTCCATATCTCAAGAGTATTGACATCCTTTGAATAAAATATTTGTTAGTTTCAACATCTATGTTGATTTATTCTATGCTTGCTTCAATTTTGGTATTGATAACTATGGTGTTTGGCTTAATTGTTATACAAATTGCTAATTGGTATTGTGTGATAAAATTTAGATATTTTCTCAATTGTTGAAATTGGGATCAATTTGTATTTTCTATAATAAAAAACACTGCATTCTTTCCCTCTCTTTCTTTAGAATCAAGAGGGGATACATCAAAACAAAATCATTTATCATTTCCATTATATATCATGATGCAAAACAATAACTCTCACAAACAAACACTTGTGTTAGGTCACAGATAATTTAATCGCACTATCGAGGGTCAAGTTCAGTAATAGTTTGTCCGTTAACAGACCATTGCATTGAGTTACTTGAAGGTTGATTTGGCTCAGGCTCATTTATTGGCATGCTTGGCTCTACTCTCCTTTTAAGGACAGATGCTGGCTCCTGAGGTACTTGAAGAGTCATAGAGTAACTGTTTAGCATAAGAAGTATTGATGTCATAGTGGGCCTGTCAGCTGGATTTTCCTGAACACAAGATAAGCCAATATGGATACACCTCATGACTTCGTTACTTGAGTAAGAGTCTCCCAAAGATGGATCCAACAACTCCAAAGGTCTTCCATCCTTCCAAAGCTTCCAAGCCTGCATTAATTAATAAAAACTCTTATAATGTTATCTTCTCTCCCTCTCATTCAAAGATGGGAATTTAGGCATTAACTAAAGTGATGAAATTCCAATATTTGTGTTATACTCACATAGCTACTGAGGTCCTCAGCATTTTCTGTTTGATAGAAAGAATTATTCTTCTTGCCACTTAAAATCTCAAAAACTAAGACACCAAAACTATATACATCTGATTTGGCAGAAAACCGTCCATATGTTGCATATTCTGGAGCCATGTAACCACTACAAATCAACAACAGAACACAACAATATTAGTGAAGGACAATATAGAACTCTAGAATTAAATCTAATGCTTCTATTAGTTACCCTAAGATATGGAATTTGAGATATTAGAATAACCATTTCCCCCCCCACCTTTTTTTTTATCTATCGTGAAGTTTTTTGGATGAGAACATTAATGAATTCATAATCTAGATTATGCAAAGCAAAGAAAACAATGTGTGAGTGTGTGTATATGTGTTTCTTTGTTCAAAAGATGATCTTGTTTACATGTGATATACATCTACCACTTCTCAAGACATTTCATTAATTACGAACTCTATTTTTTCCTCTTTCTTGATGATAAATAATTATTCCAACATGGAGTAATAGAAAGAACACAATCTAAATTATAACTTACTATGTTCCAATGATTCTACTTGTATTTCCTTGAGTTTGATCAACTTCAAAGATCTTGGAAATGCCGAAATCTGCAATTTTTGGATTCATATCCTCATCTAATAATATGTTACTAGCTTTAAGATCACGATGTATAATTTTCAAACGCGAATCTTCATGAAGATAGAGGATCCCACGAGCAATCCCTCCAATAATATTGTAACGTGTTGCCCAATCCAATAGTCTTTGTTTTTCAGGGTCTACTCATTCATCAAAATCAACATTGAGTTAGAATATATAAATCTAGTAAACATTGAAGTGTAAGGATGTGATTGACATTGTGATTTCCTAGACAAAAAAATGCGACTTTAAACCAAATCGAAGAAAATTGATCGTTTGGGATTACATTTTAAAAAAATTGCAATTTGAAAACATAGAAAATCTATGTTTTAAAAATAAGGTGATTTTTTTTGCATACGCATAATTTTAAGGGATAAATTGTGATTTTAAATACCAAATGACGATTTTGCCAAACGCTTAACTGTATTTTTAAAAGTTACAATTTCAAATCGCACATTTTTAAATTGCTATTTTTAAATCGCACTTTTTGAAATCGCAAACCCAAACGAACCCTAAATTTAATAGCAACCATATGCATTTTCTATGACACAATGAAGTCAAATGAATGTTTAGAAAACAATACCGTATATAAATTTGTCAAGACTTTTGTTGCGTACAAATTCGTAGACGAGTATCTTTTCTTCTCCTTCGAAGCAAAATCCTAATAGTCGTACAAGGTTTCGGTGTTGAAGCTTGGCCACCAAAACAATTTCATTTTTAAATTCCTCGTTACCTTGTCTAGAGCTTCTTGAAAGTCTCTTGACAGCTATTTCTTCGCCATTTGGAAGTACACCCTGAAATATGCTTTCAATTGCTATTAACACAATTTGCTTGATGGGATATATATATATATATATATATATGAAAATCATAACATCAAACAAAAGCTCTGGACATTTGAATCATATTCTTTAAATTGTACAACGTATCTGCTTGTCGTAAGGAGCCGCTCAAAGGGGTAGATAGTTAACGTATAGTACTGACTAAGTCCCTCCAAAAAAAATAAGGACCCTTTATGCTTAATTTGCCCAAAACCAAAAATAAAAAAAAAAAAAAAAAAAAGAAAAAAAAAAAAGAAAAGGTGAAAGACCATCATGTGAAAGAGAATGAGAGAAGGAAATGTATGTGAATTAGAGGGTAGAACAACTCAAGAAAAATAAAATAAGAGGACATGAGCACATAGAGAGAGAGAGAGAGAGAGAGAGCATGGCATGTTTGAAACCTTAACTAAAACACTTCAAACCAAAGCATGCCTCAACATGTTTTCTTATTCTATTTATTTTTCTCTTCTTTTCTTTCATCACTCCTAATTTTTGGCATTTTGATTCTACCCATAAGTTATCTCACTCTTTACTTCTTCTTTTTCTTTTTTCGTATTCCATATGATTTTATAAACTATATTTTTTTTCCTCATATATATAAATTCACATAGTTGCAATCAAATACTGTGATTTTAGTAATTGTTGTTCTCAATTCCAATCTCTTGTCATCATAATGTCAGATCGATTCTATTGTTATAAACTTTAAATATTAATTTATTTTGATTTTAGTACACTCTTAAATATGTTTGATAGAAAATAAGAATCTGGATATATATGAAAAGTTAAGATAATGAGAAAAATAGAAAAATTAATTGAATCTCAAAAAGAAGCTCTTGTTAAATTTTTTATTAACAGTTGACTAAATGTTACTCTAATTCAACTGAAAAATTAATAGTCGAATAATTACCACTCTGATTTTTATATTAACAACCAATTTATTGAGAAGAATATATTAATAAGACTCCAATACATAAATTTGATTAATAATTTTGAATCTCTTTTTATTATTTAAATTTAATACAATTTCTCCCTCTATCATGTCGTGAGTCCTATATTTCCAACATGGGTTTATGAGACGCAGGTGTATTCTTAAAGCAAAAATAAAAAGAATACTAATTAATCTAACCTTGTAAACCTCGCCAAATCCACCTGTACCTAGCTTGTTATCTTCCAAGAAGTTGTTTGTAGCAGCTTCAATCGTAGCCAAATCAAATTGCAAGGAGTCATCAAGCTTCTCCATGGTTGAAACATCATTCGCCGCTGCACAGCTAAACAGTAAATATGAGCAAAGTGTGTAGACATGAGGATTATTAGATCGAGCATATTATATAAAATCAATTAACTTATTCTTTTACCAATTTGATATTGTACAGCAGTTCTCGCTCTCCTTAGCAAATAGAAGCCCACAACCAACAGCACCACCGTAGCAGCAACAATTGAAAGGATGATCCCAAGAGATGAGAGTTTGCGTTTTCCTGCATAATCAATATATAAAATCTTTGACATGCTAAACAATGGAAGAGATCATGTAGAAAAAATGTGGCGTCCCATATCTTCCGGGCATAGGAATGAGGATGTGCTTATATGTATATTTGCATCATTCTCGATGCAATGCGTTTTAAAACCGTAATGACCATTAACTTATCAGAATTTCACAGTTCAGCATGTTTATGCTAAAGTAGTATCAGGATGGATAATTTCTTGGAAAGTCGGGTTCAAAGAGCAAAAAATAAACAATATTGTATCCTTGGGAGTGGTTGCTACAACGAAAAATACACTCAGTTATGATTTAATCATGAGAAAAGAGCTACTGACCTGAATTCTGTGACACAGGTGAAGGCGAAGGAGGAAGAATTGCTGGAATAGGCGTTGGAGTGGGTGCAATATTAAGCGTTCGGTAAAACTGGTACATTTCATACCTAATTCTACAGCTAGGTAACATAACCCTTACTCCTTGGAGTCCACCACAACATTTCGACTGTAACGCTATCGCTGTCTGTATACATGTACTGCAATCAGAGCTGGATATGTCAGGCGTGCACTGCTCGAGGGTGTAGAGTATTTGGGACCCAGTAAAACTTGCTGCTTTTGTTGCAAACTTTTTGTCACTGGTTCCATCATTTGCAACCTGGGTTATTAAACCACTCATCGTCTCTGTCAATAGTTGGTTAAAGCGAACTGGATCAGAAATATTGTGTCTATTAGGTTCGTTGATACTAGGAGCGGTGATCATGTTGGAGAAGAAATATCGGTATGAGTAGCGTAACATGCACTCCTCGTAGTAGATTATGGCCTCTTGTGCTACGGGGCAGTACTTCTGAGTCAGATCTTGGGTTGCACTTGCTACGCAATCTTGGCAGTCTTTAACTGTGAGGTCACCACGGCAGAGGAAGAGGCCGTAGACAGAGTCTGAGGCGTTTCGTCCTACGGTGTTGTTGTAGAAACCATCTTGACGTGTGGAGTTGGAGGAAAGGGAGGAAAAGAGTTGATAGAGATTGGACTGATAGGTGCTGTTGGGAGTGAAAGTAGCGGTGTCTGAACAGAAATGGTAGATATACTCAGTTGCCGCAGCTTCCATGCTCAGGCAGAGCAAGGTAAGGATCACTAGGGCCACGGAAAAGGGGAAGGAAGCCATACTCAAAGCTGCACGTACGTCTTGGCTTTTTTTCTATTTCTGTTAATTTGGTGTTGCTCTTCACTTTTTAGATTCAGCGTATGAACGTCTACTCTGCGCATTAATTTCGATGTCCTTATTGTTAAAAGCTGTTTCTTAAATTTAGAAAAAATAGAAAATAGTGAAAAACTAGTTATCTTATTATTCTTAATTACAACTAGCTTGTTTCAGAAAATAACAGTAAAAGAATCATTTTTATAGAATAATTTTGGAAACCGGACAAAAACCATTGGTTTTTCTTTGTCTGCATTAGAAGTGGAACAAAGCCGAAGAGATTCCAGGCAAGTTGTCATTGATTGATGGGAGAAGAAACCTGCGCGTTTTTCATTTGACTATTATTATGTTCTTACCCAACGACTTCTTGCATGCATCTTTCTTTATATATATATATATAGAGAGAGAGAGAGAGATAATTTTAGACTGGGAAGGAAGCCAAACCTGGTCATTTTGATGACCAATGAGAAGTGAGTTTGTACACAAACAGTTTGGTGTTAACTAAACTAATCATGAGACTTACACTTACCCACGTCAACTAGTTGACATGCGTAGCATAATGAGAAATATTGAAGAAATAGAATATTGGAACCAACATTAAAAATATTTCTATTTATTTGCAGATTCTTTCCAAATTGGATAGAATTAAGGGATCGAGAATATGTAGCTAGATATATATATGTACATTGACTGCCTGAAATATCTTTTACCATTCAGCTAATAATATTTATAAATAGAAAAAGAATGTTATGTATTTTTCTTTTCTATACATTTATTTAACTCAAACGTCCAAACAAACGAATAAAACATTATATTCACCCCCATTATCAATTCTTTATTTTCTTTAAATTTTATCAATTTATAAAACTAAACACACATGATCGATCAGAATTTCTCAGTATCTTGAAAGGTGCCGTGAACCAAATAACAAGTTGATAATATTTTTATGTATCAGCAATTGGTTTGATGAAAATAATAAATATCAATCAAAAACAGTTGCAGCAAAATTAACATAAACATTTGATACCCAACTACAATTTTATGCATAAAATCATGGTTGAATGCAAGCTCAAGATATGGCCACTTAGAAATTTGAGGAAATTATGTTCCCAGTATGGTGTTTTTTGTTCGCGTTGGAACTAAAATAAGAGAAAAATACAGTTAGCTCTCCTCCCAAAAAAAAAAAAAAAATTACACCCTTTTAGCACTTATACGTCCAAACTTTATAAAGCGAATCTCGACCCCCACCAATTACCATTATATTATAAATAATATCTTCTATTAGGTTTTTCCATCAACATTGACAACCTATGGGGGAGGTTTGGCCACATCCCAACTGGTCAAGGGGGTGACCGAACAACCCCCTCATGGCTGAGGGGTGGTTCAATCCCCTCCCAATCCCACTTTACATTTTCAGTTGTAGAAAAATCACCCCTACAACCTATTGCAGTGATTTGGTCGTTCTTTCAATTTTTTTGGTTTTTTTATTATTTATTTTTTGAATAGTTTTTAGTGGCAATTTCGGCAAAGTAACTTCAACAAACATGCATTTTGAAGAGTTTTTGTTCAAAAAAGTCACGTGACACATGGTCTGTCTTATTTAGAGGGACATGTTGAAGGAGGGCGTTAACCTAAACTGAGTGGTAATTTGAGAGAGTTGAGTGTCACTTTTTAATGTTTGGTTTTATAAGTGTCAGAAGAGTTTAAGTTTGGGGGGCTATATATCTTTTTCTTCAGAAAAAAATCATAAAAGTAATAAAAAAAATAAGTTAATGTTCTTAGTGGCTCTAGAGCACTAACAATCGAGGCGAGGCACGGACGCAAGTTACTGACTAACTATTATATCAAGTTAGGTATCAAGCATGCATTTTCAACCTAAGTTGTACCCTCACATTTTCCAATTTGTCTTTCTCTCAATTAGTAACCAAAGCGACGAAACTTTTACCCCTCTCCTAGAACTCTGGGCGACATTTATCCGTATAACTTTTTTTTCAGTCGACTCTAAGTAGCCAGAATTCTTTGAGATTAATTTTCTCCATTGTGTCTTGTATTATGTGAGGACCCAACAAGTGTCTCTTGACAACCTCATCCCAATACAAAGGAGATTAGCATTTACACCCATACAACGCTTCATACAAAGCCATCCTAATAGTTTCCTGAAAAATCTTTTATTATAAGTGAACTCAATTAAAGGTAGGTACTGAAACCCACTTCCCTAAACATGATGGCGTTTGGTGGTGCTTGACAGTGGCTCGAGGGTATTCTTGTTGCCAATTGAATGGGCAAAAGGGGATTTTGATCTTGTGTATTATTTTGTATGATATGCTGATGTGTCTGTTTCCTATTAGAGGCACGAAGAACCTGAATTATGCCAAGTGTTTATAGAAGTTACTCTCATGTTTAGGTATTGAGAGCCCCTTCTGTCCGGTCATAACAGAAAACATGGGTTTTTTTTCCCACCAATAACCAATCGACACGTCAGTTAAAAACAATAAAAACCAAAAAACTGAAATGCTGCTGATATATTGAATCCTTCTTCTGTTCCCATTTTTCCCTTCTCTTCGTTCTTTCATCTTCTGTTCTTTTTCTTTCCTTTCACCGAGACACGGTGAGGCAAAGGGAGAGAGTAGGGGAGATCGGGGGAGAGAGTGAAACAGAGAGACATGCTATCGGAGAGAGAAAGAGAGATGCCGAGAGAGAGAGAGAGATGAACAGAGAGGGAATCCGATCGACGGTGGGCCAGCGCCAGAGGAGCACCCCCCTCCACAGGAACTGTCGGACCGTCCTGCCTCGCCGGAAGTCGGTTCTGGCCACCTCCGGCCACCGGTCGACGGCCCATAAATGTACGTCGCTTCCTACTCCTCTGGCGCTGGCCCACCGTCGATCGAATCCTCTCTCTTGGGAAATAGGATTAATTTCCTAATATTTAAGGGCGTCTTATAATTTTTATAAATTGGCTTGCTTATCTATAAAAAAAAAAAAAAAAAAAAAAAAAAAAAAAAAAAAAACGTTTCATATCATCTTTTCATTTCTGTTTTCCCCTTATACATTGATACATACTAGTGACTCATGTTCGTTCCTACTAATGCTGATTGACTGGTGTATTTTTCTGAAATGGAAAGATTCACGCATTTGATAACAATATATCTGATGTTTGTGGAGTTGTTATTTTAATTGATATTTTAAGACCAGTAGAAGGGTTTTCTCCTAGGGCTGGGCAACACCCGTCCGAACCCGAGCTGCCAGGTCAGCTTGGGTCCGGTAACACATATTAGATTTCCGACTGGGTGAGGTTGTAAATCGGTAATCAATCCACCAAAAATAGGAGCAATATATATATATATATATATAGTACTTTTTTTTCCCAGAGAAATCAGAAACCCTAACCTAAAAGAATTTGCCCTTGCTCCCGCTGTTGATCTCGTTGCTCTCTCTCTCTCTCTCTCTCTCTCTCTCATTTTTTGCCATTGTGGAATAGCCCAGCCACTGACGATCCATAGCCGTTCTCACTGTAGTTTAGGTTTTTTGGGTTGATTTTGACCTAGAACTTCCATATTTTGTAAGTTTCTTTCATTTTAATGGATTATTGTTGTTTATTTATGCTTTCTTTAGTTATGTGTAGCTAAAATTTCGTCTAGGGGTGAGGATGAAACCTTGCCATTGAAGAGAAACTGAGTTTCCATGCTTGTTTATGCTATTTGAGTTTATGGATTTTGATTTCTCATTGTTCTACTTCGATTATTTGGATTATTGTTGAATATCTCTTGTGATTTCCGGATACAAGTGATGATTTGATATAGTTTCATTAAATTGATGGCTTGGGTTTTCATTTATCAAAATGTTGGATATTCGTTGTGTTTCATTCCATGGATACATTTGATGATTTAGTCAAAACTAGATATCTTTTGTGATTTGTGCAAGTATGAATTCATCGAATGATTTATACAACTTTTGAAGCAAAGTAGAGCATACCTAAGTTTTGCATGTGAAAACTTCAAATATGTGTGATGAGCATGAGAATAGGTTGCTATGATTTGGTGAGTGTGGATTCCAAAACCCTAAACCCCTTTATTTTCATTAATTTTGTTTACGTTTTCTTTTGTTAACAATTCCTAAATTTGGAACTAGGTTAAAATATGATTAGTTTGAATAGAGATTAATTTTTGCAACACAATTCCCTGTGGGATCGACCTCGCACTTGCAAAACGCTATATTGCAAACAATTCGTGCACTTGCGAGTATTATAATTTGCACAACATGGCATACTTGTCCTTTTGCACTACAGTGCAATTTGCAACTTTGAGCAATTCCTCGATGTCCATAAGCTATCGTTCTACTCTTGCTGGGCCTAAGTTTCGGTCGAACGTTAGGTAAGGATATTTGTTGAATTCTTTGAGAGAACAACCTGTTGTTCTGTTCGAGTGCCTTTTCCCCAAATGCTAGTTACTGTCATCACCAATCGATTTGCTACTCCTTCAAGCGCCTGGGTAGCATTTAGGAAATTTCTTGTTTCCTTATTCGTCTGAAAAAAACCCTTGCCATTGTTACTTTCCTCATTTCCATATCTCAAGAGTATTGACATCCTTTGAATAAAATAGTTGTTACTTTCAACATCTATGTTGATTTATTCTATGCTTGCTTCAATTTTGGTATTGATAACTATGGTGTTTGGCTTAATTGTTATACAAATTGCTAATTGGTATTGTGTGATAAAATTTAGATATTTTCTCAATTGTTAAAATTGGGATCAATTTGTATTTTCTATAATAAAAAACATTGCATTCTTTCCCTCTCTTTCTTTAGAATCAAGGGGGGATACATCAAAACAAAATCAATTATCATTTCCATTATATATCATGATGCAAAACAATAACTCTCACTCACAAACACTTGTGTTAGGTCACAGATAATTTAATCACATTATCGAGGGTCAAGTTCAGTAATAGTTTGTCCGTTAACAGACCATTGCATTGAGTTGCTTGAAGATTGATTTGGCTCAGGCTCATTTATTGGCATGCTTGGCTCTGCTCTCCTTTTAAGGACAGATGCTGGCTCCTGAGGTACTTGGAGAGTCATAGAGTAACTGTTTAGCATAAGAAGTATTGATGTCATAGTGGGCCTGTCAGCTGGACTTTCCTGAACACAAGATAAGCCAATATGGATACACCTCATGACTTCGTTACTTGAGTAAGAGTCTCCCAAAGATGGATCCAACAACTCCAAAGGTCTTCCATCCTTCCAAAGCTTCCAAGCCTGCATTAATTAATCAAAATTCTTATAATGTTATCTTCTCTCCCTCTCATTCAGAGATGGGAATTTAGGCATTAACTAAAGTGATGAAATTCCAATATTTGTGTTATACTCACATAGCTGCTGAGGTCCTCAGCATTTTCTGTTTGATAGAAAGAATTATTCTTCTTGCCACTTAAAATCTCAAAAACTAAGACACCAAAACTATATACATCTGATTTGGCAGAAAACCGTCCATATGTTGCATATTCTGGAGCCATGTAACCACTACAAATCAACAACAGAACACAACAATATTAGTGAAGGACAAGATAAAACTCTAGAATTAAATCTAATGCTTCTTTTAGTTACCCTAAGATATGGAATTTGAGATATTAGAATAACCATTTCCCCATATTTTTTTTTCTATCGTGAAGTTTTTTGGATGAGAACATTAATGAATTCATAATCTAGATTATGCAAAGCAAAGAAAACAATGTGTGAGTGTGTGTATATGTGTTTCTTTGTTCAAAAGATGATCTTGCTATACATCTACCACTTCTCAAGGCATTTCATTAATTACGAACTCTATTTTTTCCTCTTTCTTGATGATAAATAATTAATTATTCCAACATGGAGTAACACAAAGAACACAATCTAAATTATAACTTACTATGTTCCAATGATTCTACTTGTATTTCCTTGAGTTTGATCAACTTCAAAGATCTTGGAAATGCCGAAATCTGCAATTTTTGGATTCATATCCTCATCTAATAATATGTTACTAGCTTTAAGATACGATGTATAATTTTCAAACGAGAATCTTCATGAAGATAGAGGATCCCACGAGCAATCCCTCCAATAATATTGTAACGTGTTGCCCAATCCAATAGTCTTTGTTTTTCAGGGTCTACTCATTCATCAAAATCAACATCGAGTTAGAATATATAAATCTAGTAAACATTGAAGTGTAAGGATGTGATTGACATTGTGATTTCCTAGACAAAAAATGCGACTTTACACCAAATCGAAGAAAATTGATCGTTTGGGATTGCATTTTACAAAAATTGCGATTTGAAAACATAGAAAATCTATGTTTTCAAATCCCAGATAAGGTGATGCTTTTTGCATACGCATAATTTTAAAGGACAAACTGTGATTTGAAATACAAAATGACGATTTTGCCAAACGCTTAACTATGTTTTTAAAAGTCACATTTTCAAATCGCACATTTTTAAATCGCACTTTTTGAAATCGCAAACCCAAACGAACCCTAAATTTAATAGCAACCATATGCATTTTCTATGACACAAGGAAGTCAAATGAATATTTAGAAAACAATACCATATATAAATTTGTCAAGACTTTTGTTGCGTACAAATTCGTAGACGAGTATCTTTTCTTCGACTTCGAAGCAAAATCCTAATAGTCATACAAGGTTTCGGTGTTGAAGCTTGGCCACCAAAACAATTTCATTTTTAAATTCCTTGTTACCTTGTCTAGAGCTTCTTGAAAGTCTCTTGACAGCTATTTCTTCGCCATTCGGAAGTACACCGTGAAATATACTTTCAATTACTATTAACACAATTTACTTGATGGGATATATACATATATATGAAAATCATAACATCAAACAAAAGCTCTGGACATTTGAATCATATTCTTTAAATTGTACAACGTATCTTGTCGAAAGGAGCCGCTCAAAGGGGTAGATAGTTAACGTATAGTACCGACTAAGTCCCTCCAAAAAAAAAATAAGGACCCTTGATGCTTAATTTGCCAAAAACCGAAAAAAAAAAAGAAAAAAAAAAGTTGAAAGACCATCATGTGAAAGAGAATGAGAGAATGAAATGTATGTGAATTAGAGGGTAGAACAACTCAAGAAAAATAAAATAAGAGGACATGAGCACATAGCGAGAGAGAGAGAGAGAGAGAGAGAGAGAGAGAGAGAGAGCATAGCATGTTTGAAACCTTAACTAAAACACTTCCAAACCAAAGCATGCGTCAACATGTTTTCTTATGTCCAAACAGATAATAATAATGATCATATCAGAAGTCTAAGAAGATATCAGATCAGAAGTCTAAGAAGATATCAGATTAGAAGTCTAATAAAGGATCAGAGTCCAATTAGAACTTTGATATCAATTCTAGATCTCGATTAGAACTCTGACAGCAGTTCTAGATCGACAAGGAGCAGGAATTCTAATCCAGCTTTGACTCCACCTCTTTGCCTATAAATTGGCTCATACCCCAGGTATAAAAGAAGACTCAATTTTATGCATAGAGCATTATTTTCTCACAGAAGCTAACTTAGGCATCGGAGCGGGACCCCCGGAAGGGTCCCTAGGTTTTGTTGTTTTGCAGAGTTATTGAGAAGCGTGAAGAACATCAAAGGAACGTGCAGATTCACACCATACCGGAAACTGTACCAACAAAAAGAATCATTTTTATAAAATAATTTTGGAAACCGGACAAAAACCCTTGGTTTTTCTTTGTCTGCATTAGAAGTGGAACAAAGCCGAAGAGATTCCAGGCAAGTTGTCATTGATTGATGGGAGAAGAAACCTGCGCGTTTTTCATTTGACTATTATATGTGTGTGTGTGTGTGTCTATATATATATATATATATATATATATATAGAGAGAGAGAGAGAGAGAGAGAGAGAGAGAATTTTAGAGAATACTTGAAGAAAGAGGAATAAGAACTGTCTATTTTACGACATTATAGCGTTGATCACTTTAATTAAGATAAAGGACAAAATTATGAGGGTGTGTGAGGAGAAGGACGGACGGGATTTGCCGATCAAAGTGAGATTACTATTTTGGAGAGCCATGGTGACAATGAGCGTATTGCATGCCTTCTAAAACCAATTAAGAGACGTTGCTCATCATATATATGACTTGCACGTAGCCACGTCCACTTTTTTAGTTGACTTGCGGAAGATAAGGAGAATTATTGAATATTAAATGCTCTATTGTTTTATATCAAATCCTTCCAAATTGGATAGAATTGGAGGAGTAGCATGTATTTTTTTTTTTCTCTCTTTTTTGTACATGTATTTAACTCTAGAGTAATCCTATATGAGTGATGTTATATCCCACTTTTTCATCGGAATGAACATCCGGATACGGTGTGTGGTCCTCTAGTTTAGAATTAGGAATATCTTCACAAAAGGGTATCGAATTATACGCTGTTTTGAGATAAGGCTACTGAACTAGCAAACGTCTTAAACTGGGGTATTCACTAATGAGTGTCAAATATTATATATTTGGACCCCTTAATTTACATTAGTTAAACCTTTAACTTTGTCATTTTCTGATGTTTTGGCTAGTTTTGGTATGGTGTATTTTTGTTTTGCAGGTCATTGAAAGAAAAATAGCGTTTTTCATGTGGAATTGCAGAGAAGCGGGCTGATTATTTTTCCTCTAAACTATGTGATCGAGCGCATCCCCCGCACATAGCAACATGCAATTCTCGTGCGCTGCGCTGCAAAAGGCTGATGAGTGCCAAATATTGTGTATTTGGACCCCTTGATTTGCACTAGTTAGACCTTTAGCCTTGTTATTTTCTAATGTTTTGGTTAGTTTTTGTGTTTTCTGTTTCTGTAGGACAATAAGAGAGGAATGGCAAATTTCATAAGGAAATGACTGGAAATTCAGAGGTCCTGAAAAGTCGATCGATCGAACGTAAAAATCGATCGATCGAAACTTTGCCCGAAGTCGATCGATCGAAATAAAAGTCGATCGATCGAATTTTCCCAGAACCTGCCTTTGCAGAGCGCGCCAGAACACCCAATCAGAAGCCAAAAAGCAGTCCTCCCTCTGATTTTCACAGCAGAACACGCTGGTTTCGTGTTCTTGGTTGTCTCTAGCAAGAGAGGAACCCTAGAGGAGGGTAGATGAGTCATTGTACATGGATTTCTAGCCCTAGTTTTCTTCTATAAAAGCCATAGCCATGCCTCCTTGTTGAGAGAGTAGAATAGAGTAGAATAGAGCAGAAAAACAGTAGATAGGTTTAATTTCGTGCATCTTGTAGTGTATTTTAGTAGTTTTATTCTCAGACATTTTCTCTTTGTAAAGCTTTTCTTTATTTCCATGGTTGTTCATCATTTTCTTGTGGTGTTCTTAGTCATAGAAGGCTAGTAACCTCAACTAAGGTTGAGGATGAAAGCTTTCCATTGATGACACTCACAATCTTGCTGTACCACTTGCACATTTAATGATATATCATATTAGTTGTTCAAGTTCCATTCATTTAAAGCTTTATCTTTTGCAATGAATGTGGTTAGTGGTGGAAATAGGACATTTTATGTGTTTCAACCGATGGATACATTTTTTTATCGGTTTGAATGATGATATCCATTGTGATTGAATGATACATTGGATGTTTTGATTTCAACTGGTACTCTTTGTGATTTGTCTATGAGTTTGATTCATTTAATGGTTCTCGGGTTTATGGTTGAGAAACTTGAATAACACCCTAAGCTTAATGTTCTTTGGGTGTTCAAGTGGAAACCAAGAGTGTGAGTTGTTGGATTTGGTTTGGTGGATTCCTTAGCCTTAGTTCCCTTTTTTTAATTTGCATATTTCATTCCATCTCTTTTATTTAGTCTTTTGTTCTTGAATCAATTCTCAAACCTTTGGAACTAGGTTAAAATGAGGTTGATTAAACAAGACACCAATATTTGACCATTTCCCTGTGGATTCGACCTCGCACTTGCACACACTATATTGTAAACGATTCGTGCGCTTGCGAGTACTATTTAAAACACACATCAAGTTTTTGGCGCCGTTGCCGGGGAAATCGGTTCAAAAAATTTGTTTTTGTTTGATTGATTTTGTTTTTCTACTAGTTAGATAGATTTTTGTTTCATTTTACTGTTGTTTAGCTTCTGTTTTGCATTCTAAGTCCTTTCTTTGTGTTTCCCGGATCTCTTCTGCAGCTTCTGCAACTTGCTGGGTGCCCTGAAGAATCGATCGATCGAAAATAATTTCGATCGATCGAAATATACACAGCAGCAGCTCGGAACTAGGTGAGTATCTCTGTTCCAGTACTTCTTTTAGTCCATTTTGTTCACTTTTTGTTCATAATTTGTTTCTGTTTAATAGTATTTTGCTGTTTGTTTAATTTTCTTTTAGTTCATTATAATTTAGTTCAAATTCTGTGTAGTTTGTGTTTTATATTATCCTCAATTTGTTTTATTTTGTTCTAACAAAAGAAAAGAAAAAAAAAAAGAAGATTTTTTGTTCTATTTCTGTTTCTGTTCCTGGCCCTGCAAATTTTGAATATTCGATCGATAGAATAAAAGTTCGATCGATCGACTTTCGATCGATCGACCATTACATCCGATCGATCGACCTCAACTCAGAAGGCAGTTCTTGGATAAGATCAGTAGCAAAAAATTTTACCAAAAAAATTCTTTTTGGTCCCAACTTGTAAGTATTCTTATTTTTACTATTGATGCTATCTTTGTGTAAATTGTATGCATTTGTGTTAGTCTTTACATTTTATCTTAGTTGTGTTATTTTTCTTTGATTTAAAAAAAATAATAATAAAATAAAATATTTTGCTAGTAAGGGTCTACTTAGCTATCTAAGGGTAATGACAAGGTGAATTATGACAATGATTGGTTATGGGATTTAAGTGTGTCCGTTGTGACCCCCCTCACCTACCTGGGAATTAGCCTAGATTGTACTTTGGAAAACTTTGTTCCCCATTAGCAAATTGTTCTCTTTATTTTTGTTTGTTTGTCTTTTGGTTAAACAATTGTGTATGCTTTGTGTATGCTTGGTAGAAGATCATTGAACCTAGACTTGACATCTTTAGATCCCGAAATTGAAAGAACTCTTAGGAGAAATCTTAGAAATTCTGTTGAGATGGGAGATAACATGCATGCAAATGAAAATGAGAGGAATCGGGGAGAAAACGTTGATCATACTAGGACACTTAGGGATTTGTTTGCACCGTTGCAACAAATTCTCCTTCATGTATCGTGTTACCCCCAACCAATGCCACTCATTTTGACCTCAAGCCTCATGTCATCCAACTCCTACCCGCATTCCATGGCTTGGACCTCGAAAATCCTTATAGCCATGTGAAGAAATTCAAGGACATCTGTGCCACTTTCAAATTTCAAAATTTTTCTGAAGAGTCTGTGCATCTTAGGCTTTTTCCTTTCTCACTCCATGATAGAGCCAAGGCATGGTTGGATTCAAACATGCCTGGTTCCATCACTTCTTGGGAGAACTTGCTAAATAAGTTCTACAACAAATTCTTCCCCATGTCTAAAGTCAATGAGTGTAGGAATGAGATAAGCTCATTTACTCAAGAGGAAGATGAGAAATTTTCTGAGAGTTGGGAGAGATTTCAAGATATGCTGATTAAGTGCCCTCCACATGGATACGAGAAATGGAGACTGGTTCAATTTTTCTATCAAGGATTAACTCAATCCAATCGTAGCATGATCGAGTCAATGAACGGAGGCGCATTTCTGAGTTTGACGGGAGAGGAGGCGTATAGGACCTTAGATCAGTTATCCGACAATTCCCAACAGTGGGATTTTTCAAGTTGTCGAGATAAAGCTGCTCGCATCAGAAGAAGGGAGGCATCTATGAGGTTAAGGAGGACATAGAATTAAAAATGAAGATAGATGCCCTTACCAAAAAGGTCGAAGCCCTAGTTGTTAGCAAATCCATGAATGCTGCCAACCCATTCCATGTTGACTGTTGTTCCATCTGTGCTAGTCCCATGCACTTAGCACAGACTTGCCCATCATTGCCGGCTTTTGTCGAGTCACCAATGGAGCAAGTTAACGCTTTCAATGATTATCGGAAACAATCCAGTGGACCTTTCTCCGAATCATACAATCCAGGGTAGCGGAACCACCCTAACTTTTCTTGGAAGCAGAACCAGCCTATGACTCAAGGGGGAGTTCCTCACCAATCCCATACTCAATACCCCCCTGGATTTCATTAGTCGGTTCACCATCAAAGCCGTCCATCCCAACCAGCACCATCATACCAAGCCCCTACTCAAGCCCCTGCCTCTTCTTCACAATCTTCTTTGGAAGACACTCTTAAGGCTTTCATCCAGATTACCGGCCAATCCATCAATGACGTGAAGAACGCTACCATGGTGAACACTCAAGCTATTGCCAAGATGGAGACCCAGATTGGGCAAATTGCTAGTCACCTGGGGGAGAGAGAGAAGGGAAAGCTCCCTAGTCAGCCTGTGCCGAATCCAAAGTTGCAGTTCCATGAGGGAAGTTCATCAAATGCAGTGCATGGGCAGGAGGATGTGCAAGCCGTTGTCACACTTAGATCAGGGAAACAAGTGGACAACCAAGTGGTTCACCCAGAGGAGAACCCTGCTGCACAAGAAGAACAAGGAAGCAGGAGCGTAGAGAAGAGAGATGCCGAGCCATCTACACTAGCTCCGACCATAGAGACTCCTCCTAGGTCGTTTATACCTAAGGCGCCTTACCCTAATAGACCTCTCGAGCCCAAGAAAGGAGGAACATTCGAGGACATTCGGGAGGTGTTCAAACAAGTGCAGATCAACATTCCGTTCTTAGATGCCATCCAGCAAGTGCCGTCTTACGCCAAGTTCTTGAAGGACTTAATCACCATCAAGCGGAGAAACAATGTCCCGAGAAAAGTTTGTTTGACCGAGCAAGTCAGCTCAATCCTCCAATACAGGCTGCCCATCAAGTACAAGGACCCTGGATGTCCTACTATCTCTTGCACGATAGGAGTCAGCCACATTGAAAAGGCCCTGCTTGACCTTGGAGCCAGCATCAATCTCCTACCCTATTCAGTTTACCTGCAATTAGGATTAGGAGAATTGAAGCCCACCTCCATGACATTGCAATTGGCTGACCGGTCAGTTAAGATTCCACGGGGAATAGTGGAGGATGTTTTGATTAAGGTGGATAAGTTTTATTTCCCCGTGGACTTCATAGTGCTTGACACCGAGCCGGTACAGAACGTTGGAGTTCAGATACCGGTAATCCTAGGGCGACCATTCTTAGCTACGGCTAACCCCCTGATCAATTGTAGGACGGGGGTAATGAAGATCTCATTCGGCAACATGACGGTAGAGCTGAATATTTTCACCATCAGCAAACAGCCGAGGGAGTGTGACGAGATCAACAATGTCTGCTTGATAGAGGAAATCCTGGACGAAAGCATTGAAGAATCAAGCATACAAGACCCCCTGGAAGCATGCCTTGCTCAATTTGGAGAGGATCTGGACTTGGATGAACTGCTCGAGCAAGAAAATGTTGTTTTGGAGTTTGCTCCTCTGGAGAGCAAGAAGGATGAGGAGGCAGCAGTACCTGAGCCTCCAAAGAATGAACTTAAGCCCCTACCAGACAATCTCAAGTATAAGTTCCTCGGTCCAGCAGAGACCTTGCCTGTCATCATAGCTTCGGATCTTCACACCGCTCAGGAGGAGAGGTTGTTAGATGTCTTGAGGAAGCATAAGGAAGCTATAGGCTGGACCATTGAAGATATTAAGGGAATCAGCCCCTCGGTGGTGATGCATAGGATACACTTGGAGGAAGACACCAAACCATCGAGGGAGCCACAGAAAAGGCTCAACCCGACCATGCAAGAAGTCATCAGAGGAGAAGTAATCAAGTTGTTGGATGCTAGCATCATCTACCCCATCTCTGACAGCAAATGGGTGAGCCCCATTCATGTCGTTCCCAAGCGAGCTGGAGTTACAGTTGTGCAGAACAAGGAAGGCGAGTTGGTTCCAACTCGAGTACAGTCTGGATGGAGAGTCTGCATCGACTACCGCAAGCTGAATACCGCCACCAGGAAAGATCACTTTCCTCTTCCGTTCATTGATCAAATGGTGGAGCAGTTGGCCGGGCACGAGTATTACTATTTTTTGGATGGTTATTCTGGATATAACCAGGTCCCTGTGGACCATAAAGACCAAGAGAAGACAACCTTCACTTGTCCGTTCGGGACGTTCGCCTACCGACGCATGCCCTTTGGCCTATGCAATGCACCCGCTACTTTTCAGCGGTGCATGATCAGCATCTTTTCTGATATGGTGGAGCGTTTCCTGGAAGTGTTTATGGACGAATTCTCGGTTTTCGGGTCATCTTTTGAGGAGTGTTTGCACCACCTCACGTTAGTTTTGGAAAGGTGTAAAGAGAAGAACCTGGTACTCAATTGGGAGAAGTGCCATTTTATGGTGCAACAAGGAATTGTGCTCGGGCACGTCATCTCTCGTCGGGAGATTGAAGTAGACAAGGTGAAGGTAGATCTGATATCCAACCTTCCTCCCCCAAGGACGGTGAAAGAGGTTCGCTCTTTTTTGGGCCATGCAGGATTTTATCGGCGATTCATCCAGGATTTCAGCAAGATCGCCCGGCCCTTGTGCAAACTGTTGGTGAAGGAGGCCCCTTTTATTTTTGATGAAGATTGCAAGCAGGCATTTGGGGCCTTGAAGGCAATTCTGACGTCCACACCCATCATTCGGCCCCCGAGCTGGGGTACACCTTTCGAGATCATGTGTGACGCGTCAGATTATGCCGTTGGAGCTGTGTTGGGGCAGCGCATTGACAAACTTCCCCACGTCATTTATTATGCAAGTCGGACTCTGAACGACGCCCAACTGAATTATTCGACCACTGAGAAGGAGCTGCTGGTAGTCATGTTTGCTCTGGATAAGTTTTGATCCTACCTACTAGGATCGAAAGTCATCATCTACTCGGATCACGCGGCATTGAAGTATCTTTTTTCCAAAAAGGATGCTAAATCTCGCCTCATCCAGTGGATTTTGCTCTTACAAGAGTTCGAGATTGAGATTCGGGACAAGAAGGGCTCCGAAAACGTCATCTCTCGAGGATTACCGTGGACTTCACGGAAGAAGCCGCCCCCATTTCTGAGACTTTCCCCGATGAGCAGTTGATGCATATCACTCATGCTCACTCACCATGGTTTGCTGACATAGTAAACTATCTTGTCACCGGTCAAATGCCTTTGCATTGGGGGCGGCAAGATAAGTCCAAATTTATGTCCATGGTGAAGAATTTTTTCTGGGACGATCCTTACTTATTCAAGTATTGTCCCGATCAGATCATTAGGAGATGCATTCCCGAGCCTGACCAATCTAGTGTCATCTCCTTCTGTCATGATCATGCCTGTGGAGGCCACTTCAGTGCGAAGAAGACCGCTGCAAAGATTTTGCAGTGCGGATTTTACTGGCCTACCATCTTTCAAGATGGTCACACTTATTGTGTTTCATGCGAGCGCTGTCAGAAGCTAGGGAGTATTTCACGTCGAAATATGATGCCCCTCAACCCGATTCTTATTGTTGAGATTTTCGATGTATGGGGCATTGATTTCATGGGACCTTTCCCGAACTCCTTCGGCTATCTGTACATTCTGGTTGCAGTGGACTACGTGTCCAAATGGGTAGAGGCGGTTGCCTGCAAGACCAACGACCACAGAGTTATGGTCCAGTTTTTAAAAGACACTATATTTGCTCGTTTTGGTACTCCTCGAGCAATTATTAGTGATGGTGGAAAGCACTTCTGCAACCGGGTCTTCGAGCAGCTGATGAAGAAATATTGCATCACGCACAAGGTTGCCACTCCCTATCACCCTCAGACGAGTGGACAAGTGGAGGTTTCAAACAGAGAGATCAAGAGGATTTTAGAGAAGACGGTGAACCCGTCAAGGAAAGATTGGTCTCTCCGATTGAACGATGCATTATGGGCATACCGGACAGCTTTCAAGACATCGATTGGCATGTCACCTTACCGCATCATGTACGGGAAAGCATGCCATCTGCCTGTGGAGTTGGAGCACAGAGCCTACTGGGCCATTAAGCAGCTGAATTTCGATCTCACAAAGGCTGGCTCACAGAGGAAGCTCCAACTCAATGAATTGGAAGAGCTGAGGAACGATGCTTATGACTGTGCTAGGATGTACAAAGCACGGATGAAGAAGGCTCACGACCAGAACATATTGAGACGATCTTTGGAGCCCGGTCAGAAAGTCCTTCTTTACAATTCACGTCTGATCTGTTTCCAGGGAAGCTCCGATCTCGATGGACAAGCCCTTTCATAGTTCGATCAGTGTTTTCTTATGGGGCCATTGAGATTGAGGATCCAAAAAATGGCAGCACGTTCAAGGTGAACGGGCAGCGACTGAAGCCATTTTTGGAGTTACAGAGTTCGGAGGTTGAAACGACCCATTTAGAGGATCCGAGTTACTCGGAGTGATTGTCGTCAGGATGGAAAGTCTGGCTGAAGACTGAAAACTTAGCGCTTGTGGGAGGCAACCCTCATCATTTTTTTTTCCCTATCATTTGATTTTCTTTCTTGTATTTTAGTTGTGATTTTCAGGACAGTGTCTACCGTTCAAGTTTGGGGGAGCGCTTCTCTTGCAGTGTGCCCAACTTGCATCACCATTTCAGTATTGTATCTCTAGCCACATTGGGGACAATGTGTTATTCGAGTTTGGGGGTGGGGTAGACATTTCTGTCTGTTTTCATTTAATTCTTGCTTTGTTGCCTTGTTAATACTCATTCAAAAAAAAAAAAAAAAAATTGCTTAGAATAATATCACCAATTTGACTTCTCATTGAGTAACCGGGCCCCTTGCCTCATTAAGCATTGGGTGTTCGCGTAAAAAGATGAGAATTTCAGTTTGGATGATTGTTTGGCTAGTTTGACTTCGTAGCCTTTTTGACTTGAGTAATTAAGCCCTTAGAGATGTTTTTACATCTAGTGCCCTAAAACCATCTGATTTGGGAGTCACTGGCCCAACACTCGTTACATGGGTCAATTAGAAAGCTTAAAGGACTCAAACATTGCACAGCTAACACAAAATAATAATAAATAATAATGAATGTAAGATAAGCCTTGGTTATTTAACGAAAGTCCTACGAATTTTTGGATATATGTGCTTTGAGGAAAATCGAAACCCCATGACTCTATGTTATTCACATCTTACACTTTTGAACATGTGTTGTCTCAATTTTCCATCTATGAGTTGATCAATTTTTGATAACATGATAATGTGATATTCATTTTGTTAAACATGCTCATGATGTGTGAACCATGTGTTTGAATGATGACTTTTGCTCAATTGATAATATGGCATTTCAATGTTTGTGGGTATCATTTCTGGCAAACCCTCACGAGACTTCACTCGTCCACTAGGGAGTCCTAGGGGTTTAAAAGGCTTGTTGCATATGCTAAATGCAATCGTTTCTCCCACGAAAGAGGACTTATGTTTCATGCTTTGATTTTGTTTTCCATTTTGTTTTTGCTAAGGGACTAGCAAAATGTAAGTTTGGGGGTATTTGATGAGTGCCAAATATTGTGTATTTGGACCCCTTGATTTGCACTAGTTAGACCTTTAGCCTTGTTATTTTCTAATGTTTTGGTTAGTTTTTGTGTTTTCTGTTTCTGTAGGACAATAAGAGAGGAATGGCAAATTTCATAAGGAAATGACTGGAAATTCGGAGGTCCTGAAAAGTCGATCGATCGAACGTAAAAATCGATCGATCGAAACTTTGCCCGAAGTCGATCGATCGAAATAAAAGTCGATTGATCGAATTTTCCCAGAACCTGCTTTTGCAGAGCGCGCCAGAACACCCAATCAGAAGCCAAAAAGCAGTCCTCCCTCTGATTTTCGCAGCAGAACACGCTGGTTTCGTGTTCTTGGTTGTCTCTAGCAAGAGAGGAACCCTAGAGGAGGGTAGATGAGTCATTGTACATGGATTTCTAGCCCTAGTTTTCTTCTATAAAAGCCATAGCCATGCCTCCTTGTTGAGAGAGTAGAATAGAGTAGAATAGAGCAGAAAAAAAGTAGATAGGTTTAATTTCGTGCATCTTGTAGTGTATTTCAGTAGTTTTATTCTCAGACATTTTCTCTTTGTAAAGCTTTTCTTTTATTTCCATGGTTGTTCATCATTTTCTTGTGGTGTTCTTAGTCATGGAAGGCTAGTAACCTCAACTAAGGTTGAGGATGAAAGCTTTCCATTGATGACACTCACAATCTTGCTGTACCACTTGCACATTTAATGATATATCATATTAGTTGTTCAAGTTCCATTCATTTAAAGCTTTATCTTTTGCAATGAATGTGGTTAGTGGTGGAAATAGGACATTTTATGTGTTTCAACCGATGGATACATTGTTTTATCGGTTTGAATGATGATATCCATTGTGATTGAATGATACATTGGATGTTTTGATTTCAACTGGTACTCTTTGTGATTTGTCTATGAGTTGGATTCATTTAATGGTTCTCGGGTTTATGGTTGAGAAACTTGAATAACACCCTAAGCTTAATGTTCTTTGGGTGTTCAAGTGGAAACCAACAGTGTGAGTTGTTGGATTTGGTTTGGTGGATTCCTTAGCCTTAGTTCCCATTTTTTAATTTGCATATTTCATTCCATCTCTTTTATTTAGTCTTTTGTTCTTGAATCAATTCTCAAACCTTTGAAACTAGGTTAAAATGAGGTTGATTAAACAAGACACCAATATTTGACCATTTCCCTGTGGATTCGACCTCGCACTTGCACACACTATATTGCAAACGATTCGTGCGCTTACGAGTACTATTTAAAACACACATCAGGACCCCTTAATTTACATTAGTTAAACCTTTAACTTTGTCATTTTCTGATGTTTTGGCTAGTTTTGGTATGGTGTATTTGTGTTTTGCAGGTCATTGAAAGAAAAATAGCATTTTTCTTGTGGAATTGCAGAGAAGCGGGCTGATTATTTTTCCTCTAAACTATGTGATCGAGCGCATCCCCCGCACATAGCAACATGCAATGCTCGTGTGCTGCGCTGCAAAATGCTGATGAGTGCCCGAGTGCACTCGAGTGCACCTAGTGCGTGATCGAGCACACGCTGCAACCCTGACAAACGCATAATCGTACCCAAAACCCCAATCAGGGATTTTCTTCATGCCAAATGCCCCTCTTTCTCTGCTTTTTGCAGCAAGTCACGCAGCATATGTGTTCTTGCTTGTCTTTTGTAAGAAAGGAAACCCTAGAGAGGGATAGAGGTTCCATTTTACATAGGCCTCTAACCCTAATGTCCCTATATAAAGCCATAGCCATGCCTCCTTGTAGGAGCGCGAATTAAAGCAATAGCTAGGCCATTTTTCTCTTCTTTTGTAGCTTAAGCTAGAAACTATTTTCTTTTTGTTACTTTTCGATCTTTTGTAAGTTTTGTTTAATTTTATGTTAGTTTTTCAAGCTTTTGTGGTGTTTTTAGTCATTGGAGGCTAAAACCCTCAACTAAAGTTGAGAATGAAACCCCACCATTGATAACACTCACACTCTTGTTATGTTATTTGTGCATTCCATTGTTTATTGATACATTATTCAAGTTACATTCACTTTCTTGCTTTATGCCTTGGGTAGAATGTGCATTTATTAAAGTAGTTGGATATTTAATATATTTCAACCAATGGATACATCGATTTATCAGTTTGAAAGAGGATATTCATTTTGATTTGTTCATTAAACGAATACAATAGATGATTTGATCTCAAATGGGTATTCTTTGTGATTATCTTTGAGTTGGATTCATTAAATGCTTTTGACATACGTGGTTAAGGAACTTGAATAATGAGCAAAGTTTAAATGTTCTTCGAGTGTTTAAATAGAAAACAAGTGTGTTGTTTGATTTGGTTTGGTGGATTCTTAAACCTTAGTTCTTGTTATCTTTTGTTCTTCATCATCTTTAATTTCAGTTTGTTATTTTGCATGTTTTTAAAAGCAAAAATTTGGAACTAGGTTAAAATGGAATTAGTTAAACTAGAAATTAATTTTTGACCATTTCCCTATGGATTCGATCTCGCACTTGCACACACTATTAATTGCAAACGATTTGTGCGCTTGCAAGTAATTTAAAACTCATAACATCCACGTTTCCAAACGTCTTACTAAAGGGTACTCTGTTAGGATTTGCTGTTAAATCTTAATGGAGTACCCAAAATACCCCTATTTTTTGTAGGAAAAAAAAATGCTAGGATTTAGGTGTTGGTCAGAATTTAACGAAATTCTCAAAAATGTCCATGCTTGAATACAAGAGTATATATTTTGGGAATTTTGGCAGAATTTAACAACAAATCCTAACGGAGTATCCTTAAGTGAGACGTTTGGAAACGTGGATACCCCTGTTTGAGACGTTTGCTAGTTCAGTACACTTATCTCAAAACGGTGTATAATTCGATACCCTTTTGTGAAGTTATCCATTAGAATTATTGTTAGTTTGTGATTGGCTACATTCTGTTAGACAAAATCACTTCTTTGTAATGATGCTTTTTATACAGGGATGTTGTTTTATTTGGAGTCTACACTTCAGTTATGAGCTTCAAGAAAACTTTGTGAAGGATTCAAAATTGTCAGTTCAGTTCCCTTACATCCGTCGGAACGACATGATATACCGTCCGGAAGCTCATCTGTCAAAGCATCATCCGTCTGGATGATGAGAACTTTCTGTTCGTACGTCCCTCTGTGTCCAGAAGCTTCGAACTGTTCAAGGTTGCATCCGTCCGGACGTAATGGCAAATTGTCCGACCGCTATTCAGAGTTCGAGAAGAATCCAGTGTTCAAGTGCATCCATCTGGACAACGTGGCAATACTGTTCGGATGCCATTTAGTGTTCGACAAGTAATAGGGTTTTTGTCTCAGACACAAATATGGGAAGACAGCTGCAACCGTCTGGACGATGTGTGTTCCCATCCGGACGATGTGCGTTCCAGTCCGGACGCTATCCTTGATAAGGCAAGTCGTGCAGAAGAAGTTCAACCGTCCAACGTCAGACTCCATGGCCCAGACACTCAGACCTTATTATGTAAATTGCGTGCAGCGGAAGTGCAACCGTTCGGACGCTAGGGCAACATCGTCCGGACACCCTCCGGTATTTTGATCATAACATTCTGTTCAAATATTGGATTGGGACGAAATTGGCGTCATTGGAAAGCTAACAAAAAATACTGCAACTTAATGGTCCAGACGGCCAGTAGAGATGTCCAGATGGCCCACCATCTAGACGGAAAGATCAAGCATCCGGACGGCCCACCAAAATTCGAGAAGTTTTCAGAATTGCTTTCAGACACAGAAACAGTTGACCGTCAGGACGCCCAAGTCTGCCGTCCGGACTTGCGTGCCAAAAAATCCGATTCTTACTAGAATTAGGTCTTGTAAAGCCTATAAATAAGAGGCTCTAGGCATGCAATATGTACAGAATTCGGTAGTGAATTCCTTATAGCTTAGAGAGGGTGTTTAGGGAGATATTGAAGATCTGCTAGCTCTCTAGCTTTTGCCAGTGTGTGATTTGATCAGATGTTTAGTCTATCTTAGGGGTTGGCCCTAAGGTAAAGGATTCCATTGAAGACCCCTTCAAGTAGGAGACTTGGTTGGGAGGCGTTCGTGTTGGGTTACACGTTAGAGTTCAAGGTACGACCACTACATCAAGGGTATATGAGTGCTACTGCTTTGTAACTGCTTTGTTTTCTGAATAGAGGATATCCTGAGTTTGGCTGCCCCGGAGTGGTTTTTCTCTTAATTGAGTTTCCACTTCGTCAACAAAATATTTGTTTCCTTTAAATTTCGCGTTTAATATTTTGTTGCATACTGTTCACACACGGTTAATTAGAAGTCTCTTTATTTTTCAATTGGTATCAAAGCGGTTATACTCCATTTAAAAGATTTAATTCCTGAGTGTGATCCTTATCTCTTTGTGACTTCTATTTTTTTTATTACACCTTTTATCATGGATTTCTCTCAGTTATCTGAAGAAAATTATGATATTGAGCTCTCTAAAGTTTTTGCTAAATTTGATAAAATTGTTTCTCCAAAAGAGCTCAAAAAGGTGAAGTAAGAAAAAAAATCTTTGATTATTCAATTATCTGAATCACATGCTTTGATTGACTCTTTGAAATCTGAGAATTCCATGTTATCTGACATTACTGATACACTTGAGAATAAATTAAAAGAATCTGAAGATCTCTTGAAAAAATTCTCTAGTGATAATTTAAAGAGCATGCTTTGTATTCATTCAGATATTTCTAACATGCCTGATTTAACTGTTGATAATTTGAGTACTTTTACTTCACATGTTTCTGATTCTGAATTATATTCTATTGTTGTAAAACCAGTGATAGTAGACACTGGTTATTTGGATAATTCTGAAAATTCTTGCTTGAATAATTGTGTGAAGCCAAAATCCAAAGATACAAGTACACAAGCTCATGGTAAGTTTGTCTCTATTTGTCTTAATTGTGGGAAGATTAGTCATATTAGGCCAAATTGTTATTTGTTGAGATCCCACAGGCCTTGGATTAAGCAGGATGCTCTGAGGAAAAATGAAGTTGAAGATTCTTCCTCATCTAAATATGTCACTCCTCATAGGAGACATATAAAAGGTAAGGGAAATGTTATTTGTAAGAATGCTAATCATAATTCTATAGAGAATGTCAAGAAGTATTCAAACAAAAGAAGAATGCCTACCTGTCATCACCGGTCACATCCGATCCAAATGTCCACAGCTCCAAAAGTCGAAGGTTCAGAGGAAGTTGCCAACAAGAGCTACATCAGGCATTATACCTCTGATGGCTCTTCAAGCTCCACAGCATCAGCAGAAGTTTGTTCCTGCTAATCAAAGTGGCAAACCAAAGAAGAACAAATCAAGGCGATGCAAGAGAAACCCACAGAAGCCCAATGGCAGCCATGGTTATGAAGGATTGTTGAGCCTAATACAAGGTATGCTAAGGAGTATGGCCAACATCGACATGACCCGCAAACCATCTCCACGGGTTAAGCAAGTATGGGTCAAGAATGATGAGACCATTCATCCTTTGAGGAGGAGTGGACTCACCTAGTAAAGGTGAAGTCTCACCATGCCTAGGATTTTGGTTCCTAAATCCTAGTGCATGTCAGGTATGTTTGCATTGCATAGTTTATCTTTTCATATCTTATTCATGCCTTGCATTCTGTTTGAGGAACCGTCTATTTTATCCCTCATTTTTTCGCTTGTTGTCTTGAGAAACATCTGCAGGTATTTTTTTGGGGATGACAGTTAAAAGCACTTCAGGTGGCTGCTTTTCTGTCTTGGTATTTCTAAACCTCTCTCCCTGATGACTGGTTTGATTTTACCTCACATGCTGGGACTAGATGTCATTTCCTTTTTCAGAAGCATGTCCTTGTTTTTTTTTGTTTTATTGATTTCAACATAAAAAAATAAATAAAAAATTGAGGGAGAAGATGCAGAATTTTTTTTTTTCTTTTGATAGCTTTTCAGATACTGCATGTGTTTTTGCCTGATGTCTCAATTCGTTGTGCATTAATTGAATATGCTTATATATGATTGAGAGTTTATGTCTGATATCTGCTAAGTTTTCCTGTTGCATCTTAATGATAGATAGTTGTTTTTCTCATGCGATGAAATATTGTGCACTATCCAAGGCTCTCCTAAGGTACATCATTTTCCTCTTTGACTTCTTGCTTCTGAAAATTCTAATGAGAGAGATGTTTTTGACAAGATGGTCAAATTGACCAACATGCTAGATGAACCTAGAGCCTAAAAATTCTAGCATTCTCTCTAGGTTGCAGCACCAACAAGAATCAAGCAGTAATTCTTCAGTTTTCTGTGCTATATGCTTATATTCACTACTTCTGTGCTGAATTAGCTTTATGTCTTGTCCTTCATGGTGCAAGTAAAATTTTACCTTGTCCTTCATGGTACAAGTAAAACAATTAGGTGCTGCATCTTAGGGGGAGTGTATCAGATGAGGGTGGCTAGGCCCTAGTACTTTATGAGGTTTGACTTTTGACTGATCTTCATTGATTTTCTCTCTTGTTTAGAAACTGGTTGCCTTAAGTCATATCAGTGAACTTCATACCTTATTGAGAAAGCTTTCACACACACACACATTGCATGAGTTGAGTAATCTATTTAAAATTTCTATTTGCAGAGAAATTTGTGCTTATTGAATACTTAACTCTCATTTATATCTTTGCATATTTTTGCAATGCTATTTGACTGCTTTATCAGTTGATTATATATGTGTGTTCTGAAGCTAACTTTAGGGAAAAATATTTTTCTGCAAATTTTTCTCCAGTTTCAGATCTTCAATGTGTAGCGTCCGGACGGACCTATTTTTACGTCCGAACGAGAGCAGTCTTGACGTACACTGTCCTAGCTGTAGCCATCTGAATGATTAAGTGACATGTCCGGACAGGATCTTTACAGGTTTAAGACTTGTATCTCTTTCTCTGTCATACACACATCTCTACATTTTTATTGATTTATCATGTCATGTTGTGTATTTTTCTCGCGGATTGCTCCCGAGATTTTGGCATTCTCTGTACATTTCTTCTCATTCCATGATATTTGTTGTATCTTCCTATGTTCTTTTAAGTTTTTGCGCTTTTTAGAATATTGGAATATTTGGTGATTGGAATTTTTTTTGAGATATTGTGCATTAAAATCCTATTGTCTGTGTTGGATTGGTATTGATATATTTGGGTCATTTGGATTGCGATTTTTGCTTTTGAAATACTTGGGCATCCAATTGACAGCTGTCATAATACCACTTTCTTTTTGGAACTAGCATGATCTAATATTTCTTTGTGGTGTTATTTTTGAAAATATTTCTGTTTAAATCTTTTCAGGAATATGTCGTCCAGTAGCTCCCAGCACAATATCTGACAGATGGATCCTTTGGAAAACTGACTGTTGTTGAAGTAGGATGTTCAAATTTCAAAGGTATCAAGTTTAAGATGAGCCTTTTCCCCTGTCTCATGAAGAGCCTTCCTTAGCATTCCCTCATATTTGTATCAATTAGAGGTTCAGTGGTGAATCTCCTCATTTATCTTGCAGACCAGTTGTTTAGAGGATGTCAATCTGCGAATAACCAGTTTCAGGCTTTACAAAATCAAGAGATTGAAGGTTTTTTAGTCCAAGGTTCCCGGCTTCCTGCGCTAGAAGCTGAAGTAGTACAAATCTAGCTTTTTATACGGATTTCTCTCTGTTACTTGATTTTAGTGGATCAATAGGATTTGGTACTTGGAGGATTTTTGTTCCTCTCTTTTGGGCTACTTGCAGACACTTCTCTATTCTCCTATTGTTTTAGATTTTAGAACATTTTTGTCTATGGATATTATATACTCTCTTTATCCTTGTCCTGTTGAGACATCAAGGGAGAGTATTTTAGTACTGTGGACTTTCTATACTCTGTTTACCCTTTGTCCCTTTGAGACAAAAAAAGGGGAGTATGTTGCTTTTTGGACCGGGAATGTATTTTTAACTCGGTCAAGTGATTTTTGTCCCAGAATGGCCAAAGGGGGAGTTTGTTAGTTTGTGATTGACTACATTCTGTTGGACAAAATCACTTCTATGTAATGATGCTTTTTATACAGGGATGCTGTTTTATTCGGAGTCTACACTTCAGTTATGAGCTTCAAGAAGACTTTGTGAAGGATTCAAAATAGTCAGTTCAGTTCCCTTGCATCTGTCTGGACGACATGATATACCGTTCGGACCTTCATCTGTCAAAGCATCATCCGTCCAGACGACGAGAACTTTCCGTCCGGATGTCTGTGTCCAGAAGCTTCGAACTGTTCAAGGTTGCATCTATCTGGACCTAATGGTAAATCATCCGGCCGCTATTAAGAGTTAGAGAAGAATCCAGTGTTCAAGTGTATCCGTCCGGACGACATGGCAATACCGTCTGGATGCCATTCAGTGTTCAATAAGTAATAGGGTTTTTGTCTCAGACCCAAATATAGGAAGACAGCTACAACCGTCCGGACGATGTGTGTTCTCGTTCGGACGCTATCCTTGATAAGGCAAGTCATGTAGAAGAAGTTCAACCAGCCGGACGTCAGAATCCATGGCCCGGACGCTCAGACCTTATTATGGAAAATGCATGCAGCGGAAGTGCAACCGTCCGGACACTAGGGCAACACTGTCCGGACACCCTCCGGTATTTTGATCATAACATTCTGTTCAAATATTGGATTGGGACGAAATCAATGTCATTGGAAAGCTAACGAAAAATGATGCAACTTAATGGTCTGGACAGCCAATAGAAATGTCTGGATGGCCCACCATTCGGACGTAAAGATCAAGCTTTCGGACGGCCCGCCAAAATTCGAGAAGTTTTTAGAATTGCTTTTCAGACACGGAAACAGTTGACCGTCTGGATGCCCAAGTCTGCCGTCTGGACCCATGTACCAGAGACTCAGATTTTGACTAGAATTAGGTCTTGTAATGCCTATAAATAAGAGGTTCTAGGCATGCATTATGTATAGAATTTGGTAGTGAATTCCTTATAGCTTAGAGAGGGTGTTTACGGAGATAATGAAGATTTGCTAGTTCTCTAGCTTTTACCAGTGAGTGATTTGATCAGCTGTGAAGTCTATCTTAGGGGTTGGCCCTAAGGTAAAGGATTCCATTGAAGACCCCTTCAAGTAGAAGGCTTGGTCGAGAGGCATTCGTGTTGGGTTACACGTCAAAGTTCAAGGTACGACCACTGCATCAGGGGTATGTGAGTGCTACTGCTTTGTAACTAGCTTTGTCTTCTGAATGGTGGATATCCTGGGTGTTAAAAAAATATTGACTTCTAATTTAACCAAGTGTGTGTGTGTGTGTGTGTGTGTGTGTGTGTGTGTGTGTGTGTGTGTGTGTGTTTGTGTACAAACAAATATCTTAAATGCGGAATTTAAATAAGACAAGATATTTGTTAGGAAGTGGAAACTCTGTGAAGAGAAAAACCACTCCGGGGCAGCCAAACCCAGGAAATCCACTATCCAAAAATAAAGCTAGTTACAAAACACTAATACCCACATACTCATATGTAGTAGTCATACCTTTAACTCTGACGCGAAGCACATCGTGAACACTTCTCAACCAGATCTTCCACCTGAAGGGGTTTTTGATGGATTCCCTTACCTTAGGGCCGACCCCTAAGATAGACTTCACATGAACAGTTGAGCACACACCGGCAACGGCTTGAGAGCTAGCGGATCTTCGATTCTCCCTAAACACCCTCTCAAAGCACTATGGAATTCACTATCGAATTCTGTACAAAACACAAGTCTATGGCCCTTTATTTATAGGCTTACAAGAAACCTAAAACTGCTGAAATTCGGGCTCTGGCTGGCGAGCGTCCGAACGGAAGTTAGCCACGTCCGGATGGTTTTTTGTGATATCCTTTCAGAAACGCTTAATTCTATCTTTATCAGGTTCACGTCCGGACGGCTTGACCTAGCGTCCAGACGATCTTTGCTAAAATCCTTTCCGCGTTCGAATGGAACTCTAGAATATTCTGAAATACTGGACATCGTCCGGATGTGTTGCCATGTCGTCCGGGCGACTTTCAGAGACTTCCTAATAATGTCGATTTCTGAAATCCAACTCCTTGTTGAATATTGATTGACCTAGCGTCCGAACGGTGTTGCTCTGTCGTCCGAACGTCTTCAACGTAAGACTACTGGACACTGAGGGGCGTCCAAACGCCTTTAAAGGCCCGTCTGAACGGTTGCACAGGAATCGGCTGTTTTATCTTGTATTTTGCAAGGACTCTTCATGGACATCTCCTAGAAGGCTTGTGATCAGATACTTTCTTTGATTTGAACATTGTCTGAATACATGAAGATTCTGAATTGAAAACCGACCATCATGTTAATTTGCAACCATTACATAAAGTGTTTTTGTTTATCTAAAATATAGCCAATTAAAATACTAACAAACTCCCCCTTTGACCATTCTGGGATAAAAACACTTGACCGGTTTTGAGACACATTCCCAGTCTAAATGCCAAAATAACCGAAATAAACCAAAAACACTCCCCATTTTTGTCACACAATGACAAAGGGTAAACAGAGTATTAATTAAACCCATAAGTGTTTAACAAAACATTAGCACAAATTTAATATTGTTTACATACAATCAAACAACAAAGAAAGGATCAGTCCTCATCATCAAGCTTGGGGTGATGGTACTGCAGGCACTCCCAGATGTCAATCTGACATAGTTCAACACGGTCTACAATAAGATTAACTTCACGCTGGACAGCTCCCATGGATGACATCAGCTAAGTAAATGCAGCCTCTATATCAAAAGTAGGGGGCACAGCCTGGGATGATGATGCAGCTGCTAGTGGGGGAACTGGTGGAGGCGAAGGAACACCGCCTTGAGCCTCGTGCCACAACTGAGCATTAGACTTCATGAGAGTCTGTATGCCAAAGAGATCTGGGATCCATGAGTAGGGCTCAAAGTCTGAAATATCTGTCATGACCTGAAGACAGATTTGAGTGATCAAACACCCAAAAGACAAACTCGTGTTCTTCTCATCGCAAACCTCAAGCATAGTGTGCAATATGTGCTTGCACAGGAAAAAAGGAGTCTGGATCACGATGGCATAGAGAAGGGTGGCCTTCTTAAGAGGAAGCTCACTCCGACGAACTTAAGGCCAAAGGTTTGTCACAACCACCTTTGCTAAAAATCGGTGCATAGGAGCAAAAGCACCAATGTTGATCTAGCAGTGGGACTTGTCTTCTCTCTATATTAATCATGAAGAAAGTCAATGATGGGTGTCTCATCACCTGCAGGGAAAGGAATGCCTGAGACTGGGATAACAGGGACCCCGATCACAGAACTGATAAGCTGGGGGTCAATTAGAATTGTCTAGCCTCTGACCATAGTCTGCATGATCAGTCCTCGGTCATCATCCTGGATGACGATCATGTGGCCATAAAATTCCAGTACCAGTCTGGGAAAAGCCGGGCAGGCACAGTTGTACAGATACTCCTAGTTGTTTTCCAGAAGCATCTGAGCGATGGGAAGCAGCACTGGATCTCTCTCAGATCTGTGCGGAGAAGATTCGCTCTGATAGGACCTGTCATGAGTGCATGTTGTGCAACCTGTCCGCAACTGACTCTTCAGTTCTCAGCCTGACTCGAGGAGGAGAGTCGCCTAAAGACATAATTCCTGGACTAAAAACAAATATGTTAGTCTAAAAAAAGATTGGGCATTATAACGGCTGTAAAATGGACTATCTCAAAAATTACAACAGTAAGAAACACAACCCAAACAATATCAAGAACCAAATATTCAAAATCTCAACCCAAATAATAAAGAATTTTGAGCAATAATAGATATTAAACTCAAAATAATAGAAGCCTAAAAACAAACTATTTTAAGCATAAAAACACACCTGGGGTGGAGATAAATTGCAAAGATGACACGTGCACTTGAGAAGTACGCATAAAAAGTACAGAAAAAATGCACAAGACGACAAAAAGAACCAAAAGAGAGGAGAAAGTGATGTGCGGCGCAGGGAGAATGCGATTTAACCCTACAGGGTTCACCGTCTGGACGGAAATTAAATGACGTCCGGACGTAGTGCCACGTAAGAGATCGCACAAACACGCTCGTCCAGGCGAACCAACCGTATCATCCGGACAACCAAAAACACTGTCCGGACTTACAGGAGCACCGTCTGGACGTCTCGAAACACCGTCCGAATGCTTCACACAAAAAATCTGAAAAAGAGAGGAAAAAGAGCAGAAAAATATTTTTCAAATAATTTCTAGGGCACGCATGTATATAACATTGATATCTCAGTTCAATTAGCATATCAAAAAATATCCCAAGATATAATTGAGATTTAAGATTTAATAAGCACAAAAATTTCCCTGTAGAAAGACATTTTTCAATAGAAAACTTAACTTAAGCAATGTGTGTGTGTGTGTGTGTGTGTGTGTGTGAAGGCTTTCTCAAAAAGGTATGAATTTCACTGAAATGACCTAAATCATCTGAATTTTCTAGAGAATAGAGAAAATAAATGTTAGATCGGTCAAAAGTCAAACCTTATTTTACTAGGGCCTAGCCACCCTCATCTAATACACTCCCCTAAGCTGCAACACATTTTCTTTTACAAAGTCCTTTAGTAACTGTCTATTTCCGTAATGATTTGGTCACTAACTGTTTCTATAGGGACAAGTTCAATAACAAATTTAGCAAGTAGTGGATATTTTAATTTATCCATATGCATTCAGTTTTGAAAGCTTTTTATCACTTGGTGCTGCAACCCAGAAAGAAAGCCAGAATTTATGAGTTCTAGGTTCAACTAACGAGTTGGTCAATTTGACCATCTTAGCAAAGCAATCTCTCTAAAAAAAAAACCAGAAGCTAAAAGTCAGAGGAGAGACAAAAATACCTTAGGGGAGCCTTAGATAGTGCACATTTTTTTGTCGTAAGAGAAAAGCAACTATCTAGTATCGATGCCATTTGGAAATTTCCCAGATATCAAGGAAAAACTCTCAGTTATATAAAGGCAAAAGAATAAATACATTAAAAACTGAGACATCAATTAAACATACATAAGATATCTGGAAACTTATATAATGGAACAACAAAGCTTTGTATCCTTTATCCCATCCCCTCTTTTTTTTTTAACAAAAATAAACAACAAACATGCTTCACAAAAAAAGGATAGTAGTATTGACCAAGCATGTAAGGTAGAAACAAACCTGACCTCAGGGAGAGAGGTTTGAAAGTAACAAGATAGAAAAGTAGCCGCTCGACGTGCTTTTACTATCATCCCTTTTTAACACCTGCATAATTTCCTCAAGACAAACAAGAGGGAATATAGGGATAGAAACGATGGTTCCATAGCAACATGCAAAATTTTTATACAAAAGAAAAAGAAAACTATGCAAGTATACCTGTCATGCTCTAGGATTTAGGAACCAAAATCCTAGGCATGTGTGACCTTACCTACTAGGTATGTCTACTCCCCCTTGAGGAGTGGGTGTCCTCATCTTTGTCCTGTCCTTCCTTCTTTAACTGTAGTGTTAGAAATCTTACCAGATCTTGCATGAAAGAATTGGCAGGAGAATTTCCTTCATAACAGATTTCGCTTTCTGCAGTTTTCTGTTTTTCCAAATATAGCTTTTTGGGAACCCAAGTGTTTTTTGCTTGAATAGGCTTCTGCAGCTGCTGATGCCTTGGAGCATGATTTCTGGGCGGAGATCTATGCTGCTTGGGTGGCTTAGGTGGAGAACACTTAGGTCTGACATGGCTGCTAACTCCACATTGGTGACACATGGGAGTTTTAGGAGCCTGCCACTTTTTCTTCCTTTGAACTTGTCGATGTGGGCAGTTAGGTCTGATGTGCCCTGGCTCGCTACAGTCATGGCATGTGAGAGGCTTTCTTCTGATAGGAAGCTTGGCCGGAGACTGAGGGATGACAGGTACTTCCCCATCCATAACAGTTTTTTCCTTGTCCATGATTGAAGGTGGAGACTCGGAAATAACCGGCTTGACAAAAATAGTCTGTGAAGTAGAAGGAATATCAGAAGAAGAAGGATGAACATACCCGAGTCCGATCTTGTCGGTTGGGCACTTCTGAATAGAGAGCATGTGATTTAGCTTTTCTTCTGAGAGACTCTCCAGTTGCAATTATGTCTCTAGAAGCCTCTCTTTTAAATTATTGATCTTTATTAGCATAGAGGTCTTCTCAGTCCTGAGGCTGTTTAGCTCTAGTACCTGTTGCTTGTATCTCTCCCTCAGCTTTAAGAACTCTATATATTGAAGTTGATAGGCTGATTGCATATCTTCTTCTTCACTATTTTCAGAGTAGTAAGATTGAGAATCCTCATTTTCTTCATGTGGGGCCACGAAGGCCAGGAATTTTTCTTATTCAGGAGTTTCTTCTTCCTTCTCAGACTCATCGCTTAGAGTTGCATTAAAGGCTTTTCCTTTAATTTCTTCAGATTTGCACATTCAGTTCTGATGTGACCGAAACCTGAACATTCGAAGCATTGGGGACCCCTCGGATCTTTCTTCTCTGCTTCTTCTAACTCAGCTGTGTGGGGAGCCTTTCTTAGTCTGTCAGAGAACTTTTTCTTGAATTTATTATTCTTCATATACCGCTTGAAGTTCTTGGCTAACATTGCCACTGCATCTTCATCAATATCGGAGTCTTCGTCAGACTAGACTCTTGATTTCTTCTGGGATGCCATAGATGCCTTGAGGGCAATTGTCTTTGCCTTTCTGACTGGGGGTAAGGAGTATTCATATGTTTGAAGAGATCCTACCAGCTATTCAATCTTCATCTCCTCCAGATCTTTGCTTTCCTCTATAGTTGTCACTTTAACCTGAAACGCTCAGGCAATGATCTTAGTATCTTTCGGATGAGTTTTACATCCGAAATTTGCTTACCAAGACTCACCATCAAGTTTCTTAGGTCGCTAATCTTAGTGTAGAACTCTCCGAAGGTCTCTTCTTCTAGCATCTTAATTTCTTCAAATTTAGAAATCAACATTTGAAGCTTGGCAGATTTCACCAGTTTTGTGCCTTCATATGTTGTTTTTGGAATTTGCCATGCATCTTTAGCAATTTCACAATTTGAAATTCTTGCGAATTCAGATGGTGAAAGTGCTTGACATAGTGCATGGAGGGCTTTATCATTGGAAAGCCGTGCGCTTGTTTGAATAACAATAATTTCGTCTGCTTCTTCTGGTTTAATCCAACCAGTTTCAATAATTTTCCAGACATCAATAGATTTTAAAAAGAAACCTATTCAGGCTTTCCAATAGCCATAGTTCGTCCCATCAAAGGGCGAAACAAAATTAAGATTTTGAGACATAAGAATCAAAAACAGAAGTCAAAATGATACACTCAAGAAATAAATCTAAAACAGAGTGTACCAAATGTTAAAAAAATATTGACTTCTAATTTAACCAAGTGTGTGTGTTTCTATGCAAACAAATATCTTAAATGCAGAATTTAAATAAGACAAGATATTTGTTACAAAGTGGAAACTCTGTGAAAAGAAAAACCACTCCGGGGCAGCCAAACCCAGGAAATCCACTATCCAAAAACAAAGCTAGTTACAAGACACTCGTACTCACATACCCTTATGCAGTAGTCATACATTTAACTCTGACACAAAGCCCATCGTGAATGCTTCCCAACCAGATCTTCCACTTGAAGGGGTTTTGGATGGATTCCTATATCTTAGGGCCGACCTCTAAGATAGACTTCACACGAACAGTTGAGCACACACCGGCAACAGCTTGAGAGCTAGCGAATCTTCGATTCTCTCTAAATACCCTCTCAAAGCACTATCGAATTCACTGGCGAATTCTGTACAAAACACAAGCATATGGCCCTCTATTTATAGGCTTACAAGAAACCTAAAACTGCTAAGATTCGGGCTCTGGCTGGCGAGCGTCCAAATGGAAGTTAGCCACGTCCGGACGGTTTTCTGAGATATCCTTTCAGAAACGCTTAATTCTATCTTTATCAGGTTCACGTCTGGACGGCTTGACCTAGCGTCCGGACGATGTTCGCTAAAATCCTTTCCGCATTCGAATGGAACTCTAGAATATTCTGAAATACTGGACATCGTCCGGACGTGTTGCCACGTCGTCCGGACAACTTGCAGAGACTTCATAACAATGTCGACTTCTGAAATCCAACTCCTTGTTGAATATTGATTGACCTAGCCTCCGGACGGTGTTGCTCTGTCGTCCGGACGTCTTCGACGTAAGACTGCTGGACATTGAAGGGCATCCGAACGCCTTCAAAGGCCCGTTCGGAGGGTTGCACAGGAACCAACTGTTTTGTCTTGGATTTTGCAATGACTTTTCATGGACATCTTCTAGAAGCTTGTGATAAGATACTTTCTTTGATTTGAACATTGTCTGAATAAATGAAGATTCTGAATTGAAAACCGATCATCCTGTTAATTTGCAACCATTACATAAAGTGTTTTTGTTTATCCAGAATGTAGCCAATTAAAATACTAACACTGGGTTTGGCTGTCCCAGAATGGTTTTTTTCTTAATTGAGTTTTCACTTCGTCAACAAAATATTTGTCTCCTTTAAATTCCGCAATTAATATTTTGTTGCACATTGTTCACACACAGTTAATTAGAAGTCTCTTTATTTTTCAATTATAAATTTTCTCACATCAATTTTGAGAAAGGCAAGCGGCCGTCCCTTAGGTACCATGGTAGGCCATGAGTTTTTGGGGAATTTCCATATAATGAAAATAAAAACAAAGGATTATTTTGAGTGAGACACATTAAATAATTAAAGGAAAAGTACACATATCTCCCTCAAACTATCACTCAATTGTCAATGTCCCTCCTAAACTACCAATTGTGTGAATGTCTCCCCTCAAACTACTAAAACATGTCAATATCCCTCTTAAAACTAACAAAAAGACAAAAATGACCATAAACTTTTTTCCAATAAGACAAAAATGTCTTTATAAATTCCTAAAAAAACTAAAACTAAAAAATAAATAAATAAATAAAAAATAATAATAAGTTTTTTAAAAAAATTTAAAAAATTAAGGAAAAGATGGGAAAAAAATTAAAAAAAAAAACCGAAAAAGAACAATTTTCTTTTTAAAAAAAAATTAATAAATAAACGAAAAAATAACTGAAAATTAAAAAAAATAAAAAAATAAAAACGAAGAAAAAAAGAAAGAAAGAAAAACCCATTTTTTTTTAATTTTTTTTTTAAAAAAAATATTATTTTAGATTTTTTAATTTTTTTAAAAAAAAATTTAATAATTTTATGGAGGATATTTTTGTCATTAGGGGGACATTGACATTTTTTGGTAGTTTAGGGGGGGAGATTGACACAATTGGTAGTTTGGGGGGACATTGACAATGAGGTGGTAGTTTGAAGGTGTATGTGTACTTTTCCCAATAATTAAATTTGATTGTAGTTGAAGTGACAATGCTGAGTTGTCACCTTTATTTATAACACTTATTATGTTAATTTCATGTGAACTGCCCCTTATTAGTTGATGTGGTAATGTCTCGCATGTGGCCAGTCACTTCCATTTATTATGAAATTAAGTAAATATTATAATAATTTCCTTACTTAGGCACTTATATAGTTTTCAATTCTAATAATTTATCCTATATTTTATTGAGGAAAATACACTTTATCTTCATAGAGTTGGACCCATTTTTCGATCTAGCCTCAAATATTTAGAAAGTGACAGTCGATTCTTAAAAGTTTCAACAATTGACATGTTTGCTCATCAATTATTAAAAAGGTATAATTGTACCATTAGTCCCTGAGGTATGCCATCATTACAAATCACTCCCTATGGTTTAAAAAATTCATAGAAGGTCCTTCTAGTAAACTATAATTACAAATCGATCCCTGAAGTCCAATTCTGTTACAAAATTTGATAGATTTTGTTAAATGCCACGTCAACACCACATCAAACCAATAAAATAGCGACACGTGTTCATCTGAATAAAAAAAATATAAATTTATTAAAAAATAAATAAATAAACTTACTTTTTAAAAAAACAAAAATTCAAAAAAAAAATGGAAGGGGTGGCCCGATGGCCACGATAAGTTTATTTATTTATTTTTTAATAAACTTATATTTATTTTTTATTAAGATGGACATGTGTCGCCATCTTATTGGTTTGATATGGCGCTGACGTGGTATTTAACAGAATCTGTTAAAAAATTTAACGGAATTTGACTCGAGGCATTGATTTATAATTATAGTTTACTACAAGGACCTCCCATGAACTTTTTAAACTACGAGTGATTTGTAATTATGACCTCCCATGTACAATTATCCCTATTAAAAATGGCTCCAACTTTGAAGAAGTTAAATGTATTTTCCTTATTTTATTCTTATATGAACCCGCTTTTAGATGCAACCAGAGTTTGTTCTTCACTTTAAAAAAAAAAAAAAATGAGTTAAATAGGGTATTGGTACTTGTGGTTTAAAGTCTTTATTTTTTGCCCACTGTGCTTCAATTCGTATCACAGATGGTACTTGGGTTTTTGAGAAAAGACGGAGATGGTACTTCCGTCAATTTTTCCGTCCAAAAACTAACGGTACTGACAAGTATTAACACGTGTCATATGCATTAAAAAAAAATTAAAAAATTTAAAATAATAAAACTTTAAAAAACAAAAAACAAAAGGAGGGTAGCTCAGTCTGGGGGTGGCCGAACCACCCCCGTGGCCCATGGGGGTGGTCCGGCCACCCCAAGGGCAAGAGAGAGAGAGAGAGAGAGAGAGAGAGAGAGAGAGAGAGTGAGTAAGGGGGTTTGTCCCCTGGGGGTGGCCGAACCACCCCTGTAGGGACCCAAGAGTTTAGCCTTTTACATGCTTTTGGAGACGAAAGAAAAATAAATAAATAAAAAATACTTATATATGTCAAAGATTCCATTTTCACAAAGTACACGTGTGTGAGCTTACTGTAAGGCCAGGCGATTCACCTTTCTCTTAGCACTGAAAGACAATTCGGATCCACGACAATTCTTATAATCTAGGCCGTGAGATATATCTCATGGCCTAGAACATGCCACCTACTAAAAAGTAGGTAGTATGGTATGAGGTTAAAAATAACATTTTCCTTTCACGTCTTTTCTTCTTTCTTTCTTCATCTTTTTCTAAAAGGTTTTCAACCGAGGCTTCTGCACCTGGGGCAGTCGGACTGCAACAATCAAAAACTCATTTTCCTCTAAAAGGTTTTCTTCTTTCAATTTCTTCGATCCACATAGGTGGCTTTTTCTCTCTTTCTTTTCCTCACTGATTTCCTTTCGATCTGAAAGTCTCTGCTAGCTGCTCTTTGTTTCTCTCTATCAAAGCACATTCATCAAATCCTATTTCACAAGATATTGGAGCTGGTCAACAGCTCTATCTTGACAGCACATTGGATCCCAAGATTCATGGGATATCTCCTAATAGCAAGATCAGCTAGATAGAAGTGCAGTTTAAATGTATCTCATTTTTGAATAGAAGATAAACTCCTAGTTGATAAACTAGCTTGTAACTGATTTGATTATAAATACACAAGCAGCCCACACGTTCAAATGTGTGGAAGCCAAAATCTTTTCTTGTACAATCTTAAGTTTCTATATGGTATCAGAGCCTCTCCATTAACCACTGTCTTTTTCTCTTTCTTTTTTTCTCTTTCTACAAAACACAAAAATTGATCCCCATGGTTGCTGCTACTGCTACACCAACAACACCTCTTGCTCCCCCACCTTCCACCATAGCATTTCACCACCACTGAGAACAAAATCTGGCACGTCATCAACGCTGGTTTCAAATCCAGCTTTTCACCAATGGCGGAAACCGGATCAAATGATCCTCAGTGTCCTGCTCTCTACATTGACTAAGAATATACTCACTCAAGTTGTAGGCCACTCCGCTTCTTGGGCTCTTGGCACTACAAAAAAACCAGCAATTTGCCACGTTCATTTAGCCACGTGTACGAACACTGTACACATGGCTAACAGGTGGCCACGTGTTCTACGCGTGTTAGATCCGGGTGTAGCTAAATGCACAATTGGCCGCGTGTACAGTAATACACGCATCCAATTGGACACTTGTATTGTAATACACGTGTCAGACTGTCTGCCGCGTGTATTATAATACTCGTGGCAAGCTGTCTGCCACGTGTATTCTGGTACACGTGGCAGACAGCTTGCCACGAGTATTTAAATACTCGTGGCAAGTCTGCCACGTGTACCATAATACACGTGGCAGGATGGTTTTCCTTTTTTTAATTATATTTTTTATTTAAATATAATTATTAAATATATTAAATATAATTATTTAATATAATTTTCGAATTAATTTAATTTTTATTTTTATTCTTTTTTCAAAATTTAATTGTATTTTTATTTAATTTAATTTTTAATTGTTTTTATATTTCATTTAATTTGTAATTGTATTATTTTTTAAATACCTAATTGTATTTTTATTTAGGCTAATTATTTTTTAAATTTGTTTTGTAATTTCTTTTTTTGTAGTAATTTTGTTATTGCCGACCTAAAATATCGCGAAATCTATTTTACCCCCAAATAGAACAAAATCAAAATTACACATATCAATAATTATTAACGTATATGTTAACTACACATCTTTACAAACCAAAAATAATTACATAAAATATCTACGAATCGAAAGGGCGTCTCTGCGGTACCGTCGCAGGAGTATACTGACTACCCGGCGATTGCTGCACAAGGGACAGTGTAATAGGAGATGGTGTCTCGACAGGGGAGTGCTGGCTCAGCCGTCGTCCAGAGGGCGACAATTGACCAATTGTTGTCGCATTACCTGAAAATAATAAATACACTTATAATATATAATACTATACGCAAAATATGATAATTAATGAAAAGAAATTTAAAATAATTATGTCATATACACAATATGAATCATACCTGCAAATGCACCAGTCGCTGACGACGTGCTACCTACGTTTGCAGGTGAAGACTGCTAAGCACCTGCAAAGCCATGCGATACTCCCATAGAGGACATGAATGCCTCGAACCCTCGCATGCGCTGCTCCAAGATGTCGTTTCTCTCTCGCTCAGCACGTAGCTCCGCCCGCAAATCCGCCACCTCCCTGGCATTTTCAGCCAAAGCCTAGGACATGCCATCTGATGGAGCCCCCTGTGAACGAGACCTGTACGCGAAACACGTCCCATGAACAGGAGTAACATTCGGCCCAACCTGCCGAACCCTCCCCGCGTACTCAGGCCTCCCAATCGCCTGTTTGTACGCGTCGTTCGGTGCCCAACACACTGTATCTTGTGAGACGCTCTGCATGGCGGCGGGATCAGTGGATAAATTTTGCGCCATCCTCTCTTGTACGTCATCAACATAAAATACACATATATTAAATAATGTCATATCACACACATAACTTAGAAATACACGAGTAAAATAGATCAGTAGCATACACATAGGATCTGTGTGCGTTCATTCAGGTAAGTGCCGTCCTTCCTTGTGTGCGTCTTCACAAACGACTCGGCGCGAGTGGGGGGCGTGCCAGATGTACATGCCTGTCGCCATCCAGTTGAAATATATAACAAACAGAGAGCGATAAAATAGTGACAATTGGCAACAAATATTGTATTTACATATATTTGTTCATACCTCCTCGTGATTAAATCTAGCATAACTTCTAGATCCCGTACAATGGGGGAGGTCATTCTGCTCGCGCAAACGCTTCATCCGTTCAGAGGTCGCCTACACATTGAACATGATGGTAAAAATGTAAGCATTCACACAATTAAATTAGTAATCAAAATTAAATTAACTAATTTACTAAAAAACACAACATTTTTATGTCATACAATCAAAGACCTACATACCCTTTTTTGCTCAGTGCACCAGTCTGTCAGCAGGAACTCCACATCTTCTGCGTCATACTTCTCCAAAAATCTGACTGGCACTCTCACATGTATAATATCGGGTGTGTCACCATCTCGAATTTTTAGCTTGGTTTTGAACTCCGACTTCCACGAGCGGTGCTTGCGGCCAATATCATTCAACGCTTCCTGTTGTGCCCTGCGCTCATCTACTGATACAGGTAGATAGAACTCCTCATGCACATTCAATGTAAGCATTAATTTTTAAACCTTCACGAGAAACTTAATCTTAAATTTAATTTAAATAAATAAATAAATTAGATTCATAACCATACCATCAGCCCATGCCACATAGCCTTTTTAATCTGCTTATCTACTTTGGCCCATTCGTCCCGCATATGTATGAATGACCCGCTCCTAATAAGCATGCCCTCAGCCCGCCTAAACCGATTGCAAGCTCGTCCTACAGGTTGTATCGCCGCAATGTACTGCAATACAATCTTCTTCCCCCTCGGAAGCACCCAATTTCTCTCTGGGTCCCTAATCACCTCATAATAGATGCTCCCGTCTGGGTTGTACCCTAATCAAAAAAATATACAACATTTAATTGTTTAACACTAAAAAACATAATTATATTAATAAATTGAAAATTCAATTTATTTTTCTTCCAAACTGAATATTTATTTTCGATAACATAATATGAGTTTTAATGATGTCTAAATATGTACTTACCCATCAACCGAATCTAGTCAATCTCTATGCGCTGGGTCGCTGGGTCGCCTGCGACCTCCTCGCCAACCCCTCCCACTAGGGGAGGCTGCTCATCATCCTCTGAAAGCATATCCTAGGGGCTATCGGGGGCCAAATCATCGGGACCCAACATTGCAACATCCCCCTCATGGGGAAGCTAGCTCCCCCCCAAATCTGGCATCTGGCTTTCACCGGCCAGTGGCACCTGGCTCTCACCAGATAAAGGCACCTGTCTCTCACCAGATAAAGGCACCTGGCTCTCTCTAGGCCTCGGGCCCTGACTCGCTGTCGATGCTGGCATCTATCTCAACCCCATAATCTGGCCCTGCATCGCCAGATGTGCTGGTATCTGTCCCAACCCCACAGCCGGCATCTGCATCTCCCCGGTCTGTGACAGGAGAACCCTATCATCCTGTGTCTCACTATCAGGGTTACACGGCGTAGGTGGAGTATATGTTACGGAAAGTACGGCGCATAACCATGTGGCCCCATCCCCTCTCGCAGCCACCATCGAGTCACGTTACCCGGTGGGGTGAACCCTATCTGAGATAATTTCGAGAGCTCCGAATATGGAGAACTGGAACATCCAGCTGTACTGGTCTGCCCGTGATCTGACGTGGACATGGCCACCGTACCCGGCAACAACGGTCTGTAAGCGGTATCTGGGTGGTGTGGCCACACCGCAGTATATAATGCCGTCGAATCTGTGGGCGTGGTCATGGGGGGCGCGGGTGGGCGGGGTGCTTGATGTGCACAAGGAGGGGGTCTCTGGTCCATCGGTACCTGCAAACAAATGTTGACAAATTAATTAAAATTTATATTTTATATATTATTAATGAATATGCAAATTATACAATGAAAATTAGGGTTATTAAAACAAGTGTATTGAGTTCAAGCGAATTATACTCACAAAAAATATATCAATCATTGTATCACGGGAGCTTCAATCGAATCAATGTCGGGCATGTCGTACTCGAATTCATCATTCGTATTGGGTATGTCATCAGTGGCTAGTACGAGCGGTACGCACTCATGATAGGTTATACCTGTCTCATTACTCCCTTCCCCTTGACCAACGTCGTACACGTTGCGCGGTTTGGTCCTAACTGCACAAACCCAATTTGGGTTCCTTCCATCTTCGACGTAGAATACTTGATCTACCTGAGATGTAAGCACGTACGGCTCGTCCTGAATCAGTTCTCCCATGTGGACGAGGTGATTGAAGTTGACAAACACCAGGCCATACTCGTCTATTTTGAACCCTCTATCCATCGTGGGGTCTGCCCAATTGCACTTAAACAGGATGTACGTAGTCCTGTCATAGTACTCGACCTCAACTATATCGGTTAACTGCCCGTAGTACGTTTCGCCGTCAACGGTTGGAACACACACGCCGCTGTTCTGAGTCCTCCTTCCCACATCATGGGCAAGCGTGCGGAACAGTTTTCCATTTACCACGTACCTGTTGTACTTGACTGCTGTCTCCTTCAGCCCTCTACAACGCATAACCAATTTGTGGCCCAATTCCTCCCTACGTTGATCGTCCAGGCCATCAACCTATGTTATAATTACATATATTAAAGACTACATTGGTTAATTCCACTGAACACGCATAAATTTTTTCAATTTCAAAATTACCACTATTTTCTTACATATGCACGGTACCATTCACAGAACTGCTCTTGATGTTGTGCTTCAATAAGAGCCTCCGTGATGCGACCCCTAGTGCATGATCGCCTAAGGGAGTCTTTGTGCATCCTACACGCAGTGTATACAATTACGTAATAATAGTTATTAATATTTTTTTTTGAGAAATTCTATTAAATATATAAACACTACTTACATCCGCAAATTGTGAAACTCGTCAGAGTTGAACACAATATAACGATGAATCTGGTGCATTGTCAACCGGTTCATGGTAACTCGCGTGCCCGCCCCCTTGGATCCATCAAGATTTCTTTGAGGTCTGTTGTGAAAGGTTGGTGCGTTATTCAGATACCTAGAACAGAACGTTATCAGCTCCGTTGCTATGTACCCCTCTGCAATGCACCCCTCAGGAACTGCTTTATTGCGTACATTAGACTTAAAACTCCCAAGACTCCTAGTGTACACACATACACGACGATAAATTGACATCGTTTAGTGAACCAATTAAATCAACGAAATTTTACTAACGGAATTTTACCTCTCTGCCGGGTACATCCACCTATACTGCACGGGTCCGCCGAGTCTACACTCGCGCACAAGATGCACGACCAAGTGGACCATGCTGGTAAAAAACCCTGGAGGAAATACCTGTTCTAGCTTACACAACGTTATACAGACGTCACCCTGCAGTCGCTCCATCTCATCTTGTGTTAACTTGGTTGAGCATATGCCTCTAAAAAATGCAGAAATCTCCACAAGAGGTCTAACCACTTTGTCTGGCAATGACTGACGCAATGCAATTGGGAGAAGCTGTTGCATCAGTATGTGGCTATCATGGTTCTTCAACCCCGAAATTGTACGGTCCTTGAGCCGAACACACCGTGAAATGTTCGAGGCGTATCCGTCCGGGACCCTCACATTTCGAAGAACCTTCAAAAAAGTTTCTTTGTCCTCCCTAGACATGGTGTGACAGGCGGCAGGCATATATGTCTTACCATTTGCGGCTGTGAACGGATGCAACTTAGGTCTCAACCCCATTTCCTGCAAGTCCAGCCGAGCTGCCAGGTTGTCCTTTGTTTTCCCTTTGATATCCAAAAGAGTGCCAAGTATATTATCCATGACATTTTTTTCTATGTGCATGACATCAAGATTGTGCCGAAGCAAATTGTCTTTCCAATACGGCAATCTAAAAAAAATACTTTTCTTCTTCCACAACACATCATCAGAACTTGCTGCACCCGTCTTCCGCTTCTTCCGTTTCCTCTTCTTACCCGCGTTCTCATCCCCAAACGCAACTCCGTCTAACTGTTGGAGGATCTCATCTCCGCTTGGCACGTTTGGCGCACTGTCAAATTCTTCAGTACCGTCAAATGTTCTTCTGTTCAGCCCCCACAGATGTTCAGTTGGCAAGTATCGCATGTGCCCCATATAGTAAAATTTACATCCGTTCTTTAAATGTTTAGAACGTGTCGAATGCATACAGCAAGGACATGCCTTCACACCCTTGTTAGGCCAACCTGATAAATCTGCATACGCTGGCAAGTCGTTTATTGTCCACATCAACTGAGCTCGCATATTAAAATTTTCCATCTTTGAAGCATCAAATGTCTGTACCCCAACATTCCACAATTCCAGCAACTCATTAATTAGTGGCTGAAGGTAGACATCAATATCCATACCAGGTGAGCTCGGTCCAGGGATAACCAGTGACAGGATGAACGACGTCTGTTTCATGCACATCCAAGGAGGCAGATTGTACGGCACAAGCATTACGGGCCAGGTGTTGTGGGATGTGCTCATGTTCCCAAAAGGATTAAATCCATCTGCTGTCAAACCAAGCCGAAAGTTCCTGCTGTCTACCATGAAATCTAGATGTAAAATGTCAAACGATCTCCATGCCTCACCGTCGGTCGGGTGCCTCAAAACGCCATCCCTAGTGCGGCCTTCTGCATGCCATCTCATATATGGCGCAATATGCTCAGACATGAATAACCTTTGTAACCGTGGGATGAGTGGAAACCACCTCAACGTCTTCACCAGACGTTTTTTCCTCGATGTTATGACCTCACCATCCTCATCTACATGTGTATCAGCCCTCCACTTAGATTCTCCACAAACGGCACATGAATCTAAGTCTTTATTGTCTTTCCAGAATAACATACAGTTATTACGGCACGCCGGAATCTTCTCATACCCTAGACCCATGGAACTTAGGAACTTCTTCGCCTCATACGTATTAATTGGCAAAGTCTCATCGCAAGGAGGCAATAGCTGGTTGATAAACTCGAGAATGTCTGAAAAAAATTTGTTACTAATACCTCCCACGCACTTCAAATTGTACATGTGTACAGTAGCACTCAATTTACTATGCTTGGTACCAAAGTGAAGTGGCTTCTCGGCAGTCTTTAACAACTCTTGGTACTTCAATGGATCCCTGCAAGATGTTCCTTCGTCAACTTGTTGCGGATCCGTACTGAAGGATTCAGGAACATCGTGCATGCCGAAGGCGTCACGCAACATGGCGTGCATGTCACCCCCCCTGTTCTGTGAATTCACCCTGTGCTGTGAATTCACCCTGTTCAGTGCTACCAGCAGCCGGATCTGTGCCACTAGGATGACTCGAACGCTGACCAGGAACAGTAGACCCGCTCGTGGTCTCACCGTGCATATACCATAAATTGTATCCCGGACTCATCCCCCTACCTCCTGTCAGGTGGGCAAGAACGTAATATGGAGTGTGACGCTAGTTATTTCGACAATACTTGCATGGACAGAAAATTTTGCCATCGACAGCCGTACATTTACTAACGGCAAATGCAACAAACGCCCTACACCCGTCGTTATACTCTGTCGTACCCCTACGTGCTGACATCCAAGACTTGTCCATATTTCTCTGTGTACGAGTAAGAGACCTAGACAAATCATATTTCTTACAGTATAAACTTGTAAAAAAGGACGATCGTGTGTTACAATTTGACGGTTATGGTTTTAGGGTTTAGTGTTTAGGGTTTAGGTTTTATTGTTTTTTAAGGGTTTCAAGTTTATGGTTAGGGTTTTTGTTAGTTTCAAAGGTTTTAGGGTTTTTTGGTTTAGGGTTTAGGGTTAGGGTTAGGGTTTTAGTTCTTTTTTTTTTTTTTAAGGGTTTAGAGTTTAGGGTCTGGGTTTTAGTTTTTTTTTTTTTTTTTTAAGAGTTTAGGGTTTAGGGTTTAAGGTTCGGGTTTTAGTTTTTTTTTTTTTTTAAGGGTTGAGGGTTTAGGGTTAGGGTTTTAGTTCTGGTTTTTTTTTTTAAGGGTTTAGGGTTAGGGTTCGGATTTTAGTTTTTTTTTTAAAGGGTTTAGGGTTTAGGGTTAGAGTTTTAGTATTTTTTTTTTTTTAGGGTTCGGATTTTTGTTTGTTTTTTTTTTCCTATGGTTTAGGGTTTAGGGTTAGGGTTTTAGTTCTTTTTTTTAAAGGGTTTAGGGTTTAGGGTTTAGGGTTCGGGTTTTAGTTTTTTTTTTTTAAAGGGTTTAGGGTTCTGATTTATGTTTTTTTTTTTTTTCCTATGATTTAGGGTTTAGGTTTAGGGTTGTAGTTCTTTTTTTTTTTAAGGGTTTAGGGTTTAGGGTTCGGGTTTTAGTTTTTTTTCTTTAAGGATTTAGGGTTTAGGGTTAAGGTTTTAGTTTTTTTTTTTTAAGGGTGTAAGGTTTATGGTTAGGGTTTTTGTTTGTTTTGAAGGGTTTAGGGTTTAGGGTTCGGGTTTTAGTTTTTTTTTTTTTTAAGGGTTGAGGGTTTAGGGTTAGGGTTTTAGTTCTGGGGTTTTTTTTTAAGGGTTAGGGTTTTAGTTCTTTCTTTTTTTAAAGGTTTAGGGTTTAGGATTCGGATTTATGTTTATTTTCTTTAAGGATTTAGGGTTAGGGTTTTAATTTTTTTTTTAAGGGTGTAGGGTTTATGGTTAGGGTTTTTGTTTATTTTGAAGGGTTTAGGGTTTAGGGATTAGGGTTAGGGTTGTGGATTTACAGTTTAGAGTTTTTGAATTTTTTTAAGGGTTTGTATTGGTGTTTTTTTTTAAGGGTTTGTGTTGGTTTTACGGTTATGATTTTAGGATTAAACTCTAACCCTAAACTTTTTAGCTATTTCTTAAAAAGTAGACGGTCAATTTTAATTTTTTTCTTTAATTCTTATTCAAACAAATTTTATTTTTTTTTAATTTATCATTTTCCACTAACAAAAAAACTCCTGAATTCATAATAACACATTAAAATATGTATATAAAACCTCTCAAATCAACCATTAGAACAAAAAAATTATAAACAATAAAAACACAACAACATAGTGAAAAAATACGTGGCTTCCAAAAAAATAAATAAATAAAACCCTAAATGACACAAAAATATGAAGGTGTACACAAAAATTTCATCAAGTGTAATAACCAATACATGCAGCATTGTTAAAAAAAAAAAAAAAAAAAAAAAAAAAAAAAAAAAAACGAACCAAATTAACACTGCAAAACCGAAATACCAGGTCCATAAAAAATAAAAAATAAATACCCCAAATTATATGTATACAAATTACAATCGGCCAGTAACATTGGCATAAAAAAAATAGGAATAATAAAAAAATTATTACAACACTGGCACGTTTGCCAGCCAGTACTCCGATCCAAACAAAAATACAATCCTCAACAATATCACAAGGAAATGAACAAATGCACACAGCCGGATATACATGTAGAAGAAAAAAATAAATACAAACAATGAGACACAAAATACTCACAATAAATTTTGGTGCGTTATGGATTTAGGGTTGCTTATATATATACTTGCATATATGGAGGAAAAAGAAGGAAAAAAAGTGAGAAAAATATCTACATGTATATATGTAGAAACCGGTAGACAAAGAGCTAGAGCAAAATGACCATTACCGGAGCAAATCAACGCACGGCCGTGCCCAGCTGCCGGAGAGTAGTCCCAGTAGAGAGAGAGAGAGAGAGAGAGAGAGAGAGAGCTAAGATCCGGTGTATATATACGTGAGAGAGAGGGAGAGAGAGAGAGAGAGAGAGAGAAACAGCTGGTGAGAGAGAAAGGTGATCGGTGGTGGACGGTCACCACGGCGGAGACAAGGCCGCGAGGCACTGGAACGGGCTGAGCTCGACGGAGAGAGAGAGAGAGAGAGAGAGAGAGAGAGAGAGAGAGAGAGAGATCGTAAGAAATGGGTAGCTTCCAGAGGAAGCTACCCATTTCTATAATATATATATATATATATATATATATATATATATATATATATATATATTTATTTATTTATATAAAATATTATATTAATATAAATTTGAATGGATAGTAATCAAAAATTAGCATCCGGATGGCCAGGTGGCGCACGGGAGAACTCCCGCGCAGTGTGCCTGGCCAAACGATTGGACACGTGTACGTAGTACACGTGTCCAATCGAAGACGTGGTATCATGCCACGTCTCCAATTGTATTAGTTTTTTAATAATAAAAATATATTATAATTATATATAAATTATTATTTATATAAATGTATATATAATTTATTCACGTGCTACAAATACAAACCCATGCAACCCTATTCATCAAAAAAAAAAAAAAAAACCATGCAACCCTAAGTGTATGTAATGTACACATTGCTAAACCATAAGCCCTAAAATCAAACCGTAAACTATAAATTAAAACTAAATCCTAACCATAAATTTAAACCCTAACACTAAGTGTATATATATATATATTATACTAAACCCTAAATTAAAACTAAACCCTAACCATAAAATTAAACCCTAAAACCTCTAACCTCATCGTGTATATACTATATATAGCCATAAACCATAACCTTAACCCTAATCTTGAATGTATGTACTATATATACCTATAAACGACACCCCTAAATGTATATACTATATATATCTATAAACCCTAACCATATATACTATATATAGCTATAAACCTTAACCCTAAATGTATATACTATATATATCTATAAATCCTAACCCTATACACTATATAAAGCCATAAACCCTAACTCTAAGTGTATGTACTATATATAGCTATAAACCATAAACCTAAGTGTATATACTATATACTATATATAGCCATAAACCCTAACTCTAAGTGTATGTACTATATATAGCCATAAACAATATTTCTCTTTAAAGAATGAGAAAAATCAACATTTAACTTTTTAATTTTTAATTTTTTAATTGTTTGAGGAGATTCTCTCTTTAACTTGATTGAATAAAATTCGACTGAAATGCCGTAAAAAAACTATAAGATATACGCTATAGTTTTTTTCAATTTTCCAACTGTTTAGATTTAATATCACAATCTTTCTCATACAAAATTAGAGTAAATATACTGTAGTTTTTTGTAACAGCACATAAGCCAAATTCATTCGAATTTCTATAATATCGGAACAATCTAATTATAATCAATCTAGGATTTAATGTTATATTTAAAAGTGTACAATAATGACACGTGAAAAAATATTAACATTATTATTCATAAAATGTAAAATCAATTAAATTATAACCCATAACCCTAAGTGTATATATTATATATACCTATATATAGCGATAAACCCTAACCTTAAGTATATATACTATATATAGCTATAAACCCTAACCCTAAGTGTATATACTATATATATCAATAAACCATAACCCTAAGTATATATACTATATATAGCTATAAATCCTAACCATAAGTAGATATACTATATATAGCCATAAACCCTAACGATAAGTGTATGTACTATATATAGCCAATGACATAAGTGTATAAACATAATTATATAGCTATAAACCATATGTGTAAATACTATATATAGCTATAAACCCTAATCCTAAGTGTATATACTATATATATCGATAAACACTAACCCTAAGTATATATACTATATATAGCTATAAACCCTAGCCCTAAGTATATATACTATATATAGCTATAAACCATAACCCTAAGTGTATGTACTATATATAGCCATAAACCCTAAGTGTATGTACTATATAAGGGACCAAACCATAAGTATACAAGTCATTAATTTTTTAGGGTATATATATACAAGGCATTAATTATTATTTTTTTGTTTCTAAATGTTGATGGTGTACAAAACTAAACCCTAATTTGAACTATTTGGTTTAATTATGCATATAGTACAATATGTAAATTAGGTTAGGTTTACGTACTTATGATATATACTTAATAAAATAAGGAGTTTTTTTTTTTTAAAAAAAAAATGAACACAAAAAAAAAAAAAATTATTTAATAAATATTTTGAAAAAAAAAATAACATTTGGCCACGTGTACGAGGACACGTGGCAAAATATGGACACGTGTATGTAATACGCGCATCTATATGGACACGTGTAAAATACACGCGTCCAATTGGACACATGTATTTAAAACACGTGTCCAGTCTGCTGCGTGTACGAAATACATGTGTCCAAATAGACGGGTGTATTTTTACACGCATCCAATTGGACGCGTGGATTAATACACGCGTATATGGACACGTGTAATAATACACGTGTCCAATTGGACACGTGTATTAATTACACGCGGCCAATTGGGACGTGTATACCACTAGCCACGTTGTCATAATGACACGTGGCTAGTTGGACGCGTGTCTACAGTATCCGGTACTATAGACACGCGGCCAATTGTTGGTTTTTTTGTAGTGTGGGGAAGCTCTAGAAAAGATATTCAAAGCCAAATCAGAAAGCCAGATTATGCAACTAAGGGTACAGCTCACTACCTTCAAGAAAAGGAGTCTTTCTATTGCAAATTATTTTCAAAAGATGAAGGAATTTGCAGATACCTTGGCTGCTATTGATAAACTACTCTCTAATTGTGAGGCGGTTTCCTACATCTTGGCTAGACTTGGCGCGGGGTATGACTCCTTTGTCACCACTATGACAACCAGAATTGATCCAATCATGCTTGATGATCTTTATGGTCATCTAATGACCTTTGCGTCACGGTTGGAACAAATCAATGCAGCTGTCAATATTGCCTTCCCTTCTGCAAACCTTGTCACAAAGACCAACGCTGGCCGCGACTCCAACTACAACAATAACAGAGGAAATTTCTATTCCTCTCGCTTCAGAGGAAGGGGGTGTGGCTGTGGCCTTGCACCTCCATAGATTGCTCAATCCTCTTCCAACAATGCTCATCCATTGTGTCAGGTATATATGTGGAAAACAAGGACACAGCACTAAAACGTTATCGTCGTTTTGATCACTCATTTCAGGGTGTTGAAACCAACTACATGGCTGCCTACATGGCCGCACCTTCCAACCAACCAGATTTGTCTTGGTATCCAGACACGGCTGCAACCAATCACATGACTTCAGATCTCAGCAACTTGAATCTGCAATCCGAAGAATACAATGGACATGAGCAAGTTAGAGTTGGGAATGGCCAAACTTTGAATATTGCCCATATTGTTACCTCTAACCTACTAGATAAACATAATCTATGTTTACCTCATATGCTTCATGTCCTAAAACTCACCAAGAATTTGATTTATGTCCATAAGCTTGCTCATGACAATAATGCAGTCCTTGAATTTCATTATGACTTGTTTTGTGTTAAGGACAAAGCAACGGGGGCTATCCTCGTACGAGGAAAGAGTAGAGATGGACTCTATCCTCTGATCCCATCCACAAGACCTCGTTTCTCACCTGCTACCTACATTGGTGAATGAACCTCTACAGATCAGTGGCAAAGAAGGCTTGGGCACCCTTCTGTTCGAATTGTCAGCCAAGTAGCTTCCTATTTTTAGCTTCCTCTTTCTTCAAATAAGAAATGTCATGCAATCTGTAACGCATGTCAATTAAGCAAAAGTCATTATTTACCATTCCCTACTTCTCCCTATGTTTCCAAGTTTCCTATTGAGTTGGTATTTTGTGATGTTTAGGGACCTTCTCCCACATTATCAATGAATGGAAATCGATATTATGTTTCATTTGTGGATGACTACAGCAAATTCAATTGGGTTTTTCCTATTTAAGCAAATTAAAAGTAACACAGACAGATGGAGGGGGTGAATTTCGGACATTAATTCCTTCCCTTTCAAAACTTTGAATCTTCCATCGCATGGCCTGCCCATACACTCATCAGCAACAGGGCACAGTTGAAAGAAGACACAGGCACATTGTGGAAACTACGCTTGCACTACTTGCTGTCTCTTCCGTCCCACAACAGCACTGGGATGAAGCTTTCATGACTGTCTCATTTTTTATTAACCTGCTGCCAACACTAGTGCTCAATCACATTTCCCCTGTGAAAAAATTATTTCATCGCCCACAAGATTACAAATTTTTACGTGTCTTCGGTTGTGCTTGCTGGCCCAACCTTCTCCCCTACAATAGACACAAAATGGATTTCAGGTCAAAGATGTGTGTGTTCCTTGGATACAGTCCTCAGCATCTTGGGTACAAATGCCTCCATGTACCTACCAGGCGTCTCTATGTTGCAAGGAACGTGGTCTTTGATGAGGAAAAATTTCCTTTTGCTGCTTCCTCTCAAATTTCTGCCACGCAGGTACCCACTGTTTTGCCCTTGGTTCTTCCACAAAATATCTGTGTCCGTGAGGCTACTTCAGAATTGCCGTGTCCCTCCTCCAACACAGTAAAATCAGCAGGTGGTTCCTCTTTACCACGTGAGACTTCAAGTGCAATAGCACGTCCCATTGTGGTTTCACGCCCAGAAGTCTCCTACGACCCATGCTCAATTACACGTGCTACAGCAACGTGTCCCACAGTGTGTGAACCACCTACACGCCCAGAAGCTTCTCTTGTTCCAGATACGTGTCCTATTTTGGCTGAACCACATGACCCTTCACCACATCCACATGCTATGAAGATCCAGTCAAAAAATAATACTACAAAGCCAACACGTAAGTATGCTGACTTCTTCACATCTGATTCAAAACATCCACTTATTGCTGCTATAGAACCAGGTGATAAAGAGCCAACGTGCTATTCTGAAGCTGCACGATTTCCTCAATGGCGAACATCAATGAATTTAGAATTCACTGCCCTTATGCACAATGGTACATGGAATCTTGTACATCCACACTCTACCATGAATTTAGTAGAGTGCAAATGGGTATTCAAAATAAAAAGAAAATCAGATGGCTCTATAGATCGATACAAGGCTCGTTTAGTCGCCAAAGAGTTTCATCAACAACCCAGTATTGATTTCGACGAGACCTATAGCCAAGTGGTGAAACCAACCACCATCCGCATGGTTCTATCTCTTGCAGTGACTCACAATTGGCCCATTCGCCAATTAGATGTACAAAACGCATTTTTACGTGGGAATTTAGAAGAAAATGTCTACATGAGCCAACCACCAGGATTTGTCCACCCCTTGTATCTAAACCATGTGTGCCACCTGCAACAAGCCCTTTATGAATTGAAACAAGCACCTCGAGCATGGTTCTCACGCTTAAGTTTTACCTTATGTAAAATGGAATTCATTCGATCTCAAGCTAACATCTCTCTCTCCATCTATCGAATCAACAAAGATGAATTTATTTTTATCTTAATTTATGTTGACGATATTTAAATTACAGGTCCAAGCACAAAACTCATTGCTCACACAATCAAAAAGCTACAATCTGACTTTGCTCTCAAAGATCTCAAGCCCCTAGCATTTTTCCTAGGGATTCAAGCAGTTCAAGTTCCAGATGGGTTACTTCTATCACAACAAAGGTATATTATCGACCTCCTCCATAAAATAATTATGGACAATGCCAAGCCCATCTCTTCTCCCATGTCGACAACAGCACAACTATCTCAGTTTCATGGAGATTCCTTTCATGATCCACATATGTACCGCAGTGTAGTTGGCTCCCTACAAAACCTGACTCTTACAAGACCTGATGTCTCTTTTGCGGTCAATAAGGTTTGTCAATTCATGCACCAACCAACAGTTCACCACTGGAGTGCTGTTAAATGTATACTACGTTATCTCCAGCAAACTGCATCTCTGGGTTTATTAATTCGCAAGGCCTCCAACACGACCTTGCAAGCATTTTCAGATTCCGATTGGGCCGGCAGTCCCGATGACAGACGCTCCACAGGTGGGCCATGTGTTTTCCTTGGTCCTAATTTAATTTCTTGGAGCTCTCGTTAGCAACCAACTGTCTCATGTTCATCTACTTAGGTCGAGTACCGTTCTATAGCTAATACGGCTGCTAAACTAATCTGGTTGCAATCTCTCCTATGAGAACTAGGTGTTTTTCCTAAAACACCCTCTTACATTATGGTGTGACAACGTGGGCGCTACATATCTCACAGCCAATCCTATTTATCATGCGCGTACAAAGCACTTTGAAACTGATGTGCATTTTGTTCAAGAAACAGTAGCAAATGGAGCACTAGTTGTCAAGTTCATATCAAGTAAAGATCAGCTAGCAGATTTGTTTACAAAAGCGCTACCCATTGCACGATTTCTCCATTTAAGAAACAATCTCAACGTCTCAAGCAGCCCATTAAGATTGAGGGGGCGTATCAAAGCACAATCATCAAATCCTATTTCACAAGATATTGGAGCTGGTCAATAGCTCAATCTTGACAGCACATTGGATCTCACGATTCATGGGATATCTCCTAACAGCAAGATCAGCTAGATAGAAGTGCAGTTTAAATTAATGTATCTCGTTTTTGAATAGAAGATAGACTCCTAGTTGATAAACTAGTTTGTAACTGATTTGATATATAAATACACAACAGCCCACACATTCAAATGTGTGGAAGCCAAAATCTTTTCTTGTACAATCTTAAGTTTCTATACTCTCGCCCTCCCGTCTTCTTCTTTCAAAATCAGATCGAAAGGATAGTTTTGTTGTTAAAAATTAGATAAAAGGAACTGAGGAAGGCCTTAGAAATTTCGGAGAACGAGAGAGACAAGCATGATGAAACTCCCCTGGCCTGCTCAATTCTATAATCTATTCCGAACCAGTGCTCAAAACCAGTAAAGGGGGCAAGTTTCCTCTTATAAACACATTCTGCTCAAAACTAGTAAAGGAAAAAACGTTAGGCTTGTTATTAACTAAATGAAGCCCATCACAAAGATAAAAAGAAAGAAGAAACAGAGTTAGGAAGGAAAAAAAAAAAAAAAAAGAGCAGAAAAGGAAGAGTCTTGCATCTGTTTTCAACTTTTTTTCAAGAATACTTGCACAGCAATTCTGACCCTAGAGCTTTATCTTTGATTTTGTATGTTTCTTTATCAACAAAAATTTATAACATTTTCAGCGGTGAGTTTAATGGGTGAATGCATAGTAGAAGCACCTCAGGGTATTTTCAGATACACAGAAATTGCAGTGAGTAAGTTAATTTTTGTATAAGTTATGTAGTATTGTGGAGTTTATGAGTTATAATTTGAGTCATTTTTCCTTTCTTGAATTTGCTTGCTTGTAGTTTAAGCATTCTGTAAATGATAAAGATGTATTATTTTAACTTGATAATGAATTTCAAATCTCAACTACTTATTCATATATAAATTAATTAGTTCATTTACCAAGGAAAGTTGGGTAGTTGTGGTATTTGTTCTGTTTTCTTGTTTGTTGAGTATTTTATATATATGGGGAGATTAACTTTTATAAAGACTTGGTATAAATAAAGTCTTTTGTATCTTTTCAATAAGAAATGAACACATCAACATATCACACCAAATAACATAAAGAAGAAAACACAAGATTAAAACCCTCATTTCGATCCCCATTCAATTGACAACAATAACCTCATTGAGCCACTTCCCACCACCACCGTCTCCCCCGCTGAGCACGACCCAGCCACCGCCATTTCTCAAGCTAGCGACAAATTTCACATATCATTGCTTACCAACATCCAAACAAATCTCGCAAATCACAACTTACCAACATCCAAACAGTTTTGCTGCAGAGAGGGTGGTGGCTGAGTAGTGACTCGTTGGCGTTAGGTGGTGCTTGGCAGTGGCTAGAGGGGGATTCTTGTTGCCGATTGAATGGGAAAAAAGAAGTTTTTGATCTTGTGTTTTCATTTGTATGTTATTTGGTATGATATGCTGATGTGTCCCTTTTCTATTGCGGACACAATCTCGTGTTTTCGTCTGTATTTTACTTGGTAGGATATGCTAAATTGCTAATGTGTTCCTTCCCTATTGCGGACACAAAGGACCTGATTTATGTCAAGTGTTTATAGAAGTTATTCTCATATTTGGGTATTACTCTCTCAAGGGATTTGATCACAACCTACTCACATGGGTGGGACCCACCCACCCAGATGAATCACACCCATGTGAGTGGTTGTGCACCAAACTTTTCCCCCCTCTCAAATGGATGGAGATCTCCATGTACACGTGGACAGATGTCTCTCAAGCCTCAAGTGGGTGGAAATTAAAGGTAGTTGTCCTTGTGGACGGTTGTCTTTGGCAACAATTTAAAACAGTTGGATTGATTGGCTTCAACTTGAATTGGGAGATCCATGCACAGTTGGGAAATTGATGTATTTGTGTTTGTCTCACCCATAGGAAACACCATTTGGAGGTGAAATAAAGGGATTTATATACCAGTGCATCTGATTTTACAGCACATATTTATCCAAAACCAGCTGCTGTATGTTGCCGAGCAGGGGTTGATTTTCTCTCTCTTGTGCAACCAAAAAGTATTTTAGTGTTAATTAGAATTTTTTTTTTTTTTAGAAAAAAAAAAAAAAAAAAAAAAGTAGTATTTTAGTGTTCAAATTGAACTGAAAGAAATGATACTGCTCTTATGAAATTAATATTGAAACTTATGATCAAATTGAACTGTTATAGCTTGCTCTTAGGAACCCCAGTTGGTGCAGCTCTGGATCTCCTTTCCACCACGCGAGACACCTGCTTCACCGCCTCTTTGGGCAGATAGCGGGGTTGGCTCAGCCATTGTCCTCCATCGACCACCAATGTTGTTCCATTGACGTATTTTCCTTGCAGAATAAGAGACATGCACATAAGATTCTCAGTGTATGGCAACATGGGAAAAAAAAAATAGGGAAAGAAAAAGTAAAAGAAAATGTATTTTCCTTTAAAGGGTTTGTCCAAAATTTCAAGATTTTCCAATGTTGAAGGATCAATTGATTTTATGGAATTGAGTCATTACAACACATTTATAAAGTAACTGAGATTTAGAAATTAAATCCCTCCCCCCCCCCCCCCACAAAAAAAAAAAAAAGAGGTGACAATTCAAGATTATCCATTCACAATCTAATATGTAAGTGATGACATGTTAAACTCAATTAACATTATAATTTACATATACACGTAGCTAATTTGAAAAGTGTAATGCTTTTTACTGATATATGACTGTCATATAATTAGGATGCCGTGACAGTAAAAATCAGTTCTTAAATTTATTTTTTTATCTTGTTGATCCAAAAATTAATTTTTATTGTCATGTCATCAAATTGTATGACAGTTGAATAATACTCTACTAAATAACATTACTCATTTGAAAACCTAAGAAGATAGAATGGAGTAGTTTCAAAAGCAACATATAACAAATGAGAAGTTATATATTAGCATGGTATCTACAAGCATAACGAATAAGATTAAATTTAGAAATCAGGTCATAAACTTACAAATCAGAGGTAAAGTCTAAATGCTACAAATCATAAACATAAACATCTGATGGGAATGTTTTGGCAACATTTAGAAATCACAGATATTAAAATTCTTTTAACCAAGGAAATTGTAGAATTCAAATGATGAACATCTAGAACTCGTTGCATCACATAATTTAATTCTTCATGTCTTTTAACACTTGGGAAAGTCTTTTGCAGGAAAACAATCAGTTTTAAATTCATGAACACAAAAATTACTGGAGTAGAAGCACATATTGTTGCAGATTGACAAAAGATTATGTCTGAATTCATTCCAAAAAGACTATGAATAATACTGATGTATGTATCAATGTATCATCCACATCACTAGTTTTTCTCGAGTATTCCCGGCTTATGCTCAGAGCAATTAAATTAATTTTTTTAATCACTTCATTACCAACTCATTGGAACTAAAACTTTTAAATACTTTAACATAATGCAAAAAGCTTGTGATAAGGATATCAGAAAGGAGGCGATGGCGTGTATTCGTGAAGAGTAATGTTATATACCGCATTTTTATCTCACAACTATCTTACAATATTGATGTGGCAATCCCAACTAACCCTTGAATATATATTTTAACAATGACCGATTTAAGGGTTGGTTGGGACTGTCACGTCAGCATTATGAGATAGTTGTGATATAAAAATATAGTTTCTCTAGTATTATTCATTGGTGAAAATAGGTTCTAACTGGTTTTATCTAGACACCTCATACCTCCATAAGGTGTCACAAAGAGATCCATCACAACCAAAATACCTATACCAGGAAATTTCTATTGGCTTGAGTAAGAATAACATGAATATAAAAGCCCATAAGCAAATTCTTATGAGGCATATGTTAGGGTGGAAAATAGCAGAGAAGGGACAAAACGAAAAAGGGAATATATCAAAAGACACGTAGTACTTTTACCTCTTTTGAAATTAAGATATAAGTTTTCAAATTTTTTTTTTTTTTTAATTTTATTTTACCATCTTGTGCTCAAGCTTTCTTGCAATCTATAAATTGATAACAAAAAACATGTAAAATTACAATTATACTCATTTTTTTAAAAAAAAAATAAAAATAAAAAAAGCAAAACATAAAAATAAAAAATAAATAAATAAAAAAGTAGCCCCACGGCCATGGCTATGGGGCTTAAGCTCCATGGCCATGGAATTTGGAACTGGGTGGCCATTGGGCTAGATTTTTTTTCTTCTTTATAGCTTTTATATATACATCTTAAGGGCGTATTTGTAACTTTATTACTTTTTATTATCAATTTTAAAAATATAAGACAGCCGCCATATATTGCAAAAATCCATTAAGGTGGTTAAAGCACAAGGTGATCTTTTGACTTATAAAAAAAAAAAAATGACTGTAGAAACATGTGGAGACTTGCTAAACCAGCTTGATGAACAATCCATTTTTTTTGATAGGTAACTTGATGAACAATCCATCACAACCTATACATAATTTTTATCAAATAACACTCGATGAAGAAGAGTTCGTGGAGTGAATAAACAGTTTAAATAAAGAGTTAAATGAAATAATGATAAGTTAATGAGAAGATTAGTGAATTAGATTACTGACCGGCATCAGATGCAAGATAGAGAGCAGCCATAGCAATATCCCATTTCTCCCCCAGTTTAAATAAAGGCATGTGCTGTATACTGCTAATTATTTCCTTAGGTGCTAGTTTACTAGCACCAGCAGTGTCTTCAATGGGTCCTGGTGCAACCCCATTGACTCTAATGTTGTAATCTGTCCCCCACTCCAATGCCAAGCTTCTCGTAATGCTATCAACTGCTGCCTGGTAAAAAAGAAAAGGATGTGAAGATATTGAATAGGGATCATAAGTAAAATTATTATGAAATTTGAAAACCTCAACTTACAAACCTTGGCAGCAGATACATGAATTTGATACCAAGTAGCTGTATAATGCAAAGTTGCACTTATATTTATGATTGTTCCACCATTAGAGTCAGAGATGTCTTTCCCAGGTCCCCCTTTCTTGAGGTACTTGAGTGCTTCATGGCACATTGTAAAAGTGCCAACAGAATCTATGTCTATTACTGCAGAAACCAATCAAAAAAAAAAAAAACTTTGAATTATAACCTCTAAGAACCTTCTATGTGCTAAAAACCCTGTAAGACTCCTATAACAATGCGGCACAGGGACTGATTTCATGTGATATAAAAATTTAAATTCTCGATTCAATTTATAAGAAGAACCATTAGTTGATACAAGCCATGAAAAGGGTGTTGTTCCATAACGTTTAGACAGCAGCTGTTATGACAATTATTTGTGGGGAATTTGAAAAAAAAAAAAATCAGTTTCACTGATGCAATAAATCAATTTTAGGATTGTATCAAATGGAATTGTTTAGGAGTTCATTACTGCGACTTGGCCCCAATTTCTTCAAAGATTTGATTCTGCAGGTTTGTACCCTATCCTATAGGAATGAAACAAGAACCTTTCTATCTTTCTGAACCATCCAAGAAGGACCTCATAAGCATGTTGATCTAGAAAATAGAACTAGTATTCTGTCATACTTGCAAAATTCCCAATGGAAAATCCTTCTTTTGAATGACCAAATGGTTCTTATAAGTTATTTTTCAGTTTTCTTTGTCAGATACCAAGTTCACAACCTGATATTATACTACTTGCAACTTAAATCAACTTCAACAACTTAGCTTGACTTCTAAGAAAAAACCAAGGACATAAATATGAAGAGATCTAAAAATCTAATCAAATTCTACAGAATAAATCTTCCAGTACTCTTTATTGAATCAAATGTGAAAATTTTGATCCACACACTTCTGAGGGTACAACCTGTCCGGAAGCCATTAGGAGATAGATCCTCTGCTGCTGCAAGGAAATTTCCAGCTGCAGAATTCACAAGAATGTCAAGCCTGCCAAAATGCTTAATAGTTGATTCCAGAACTCTAACTGCGTCTTCTCTTTTGCGAACATCTCCCTCTAGTCCAATAGCCTGCAACAAAAATGACACATTTTAATTTCAGTTGTGAAGTAATGAAACCAGACGTCATCATCCAGCTAAATGGAGGCATAGTAGTGACCGTCCAATAACTTTCAAACAGCAATCAGGTGTAAGAATTCTACAAGCTATACACAAAAAGATTGTTCAGCTGCAAAATACTTAGCTATCAAGTGGAGAAGAGCAACTATTGGATGGAAACATATCACGCTCCACACCCAACTGATGTGGGATTTCTCTATCCTCTTATCTGCAGGCCAAACAAAAACAGACATAGGACCCACCAACGTGCCGTTGGAGTCCAAGGGGTACAGAAACCAGGCAGTGGTACTATGATGAGCATCCGAACCAAAATCTTAAAACTATTAGATTGAGAGCCAAGCTGTTATACACCTAGTCAATATGGGACTTCTCTAATAACCCCTTTCATGTCCAAGACCAACAATGTATGACAAGCATCACTAGCAATTACAACACCTAGGCCCTCCTTTCACATACAAGCTGCATAACCCAACATACTTCCACATGCAAAACAGAAGACATCAGCCAAGGGGGACCCCAGGATTTCAACCTAAGGCCGTTTAGTCAAACCAAGCTCTGATATCATATTAAGGTATCCAACTGAGAAATTTAAGCTATCACAGAGTGCCAACAATGTATATTAGGAACACATCACTAACACAAAAATTAACATACTTATTGTAACGATCCACCCTCAACGACACAATATAGTCCGCTTTTGGCTCCCAAAAACCAGACTTCCCCCTCTTAAACTCCTGACGTCCTCGTTAGGGCCACGTCATGTAGCGCTTCAGTACCACATAGCCTAACGTTACTAGGTGGCTCTGATACCATTTATAACGACCCAGAGAAAAGCGTTAGCCACATCTGCAATATTACTCCAAAAGTATCAGTCAATTTGGAGTTTTCCTCGAATTTTTTATAACGCCTAGTTTCACCTAGTAATTAGGCAATGTGGGACTTAGTACCAATGAGTATCTTTATAAACCACTCACTCTATGTGAGCTATTCATCTCTTCCCAATATGGAACCGAGGTGTTACACTTATCCTCTCTCAACTATGTTTGATTGTCTCTTAGTTTCTTTGCGGACAACTAAAGAGCAACAAAGTTTTCTTTGTCTATGGGTACTCAACAAGCTCTTCCTAGGTTCTGGCAGGTTTAGCTGCATTTATAAGCTGCTTATCTAATCTTATCACTTTATTCGCATTAATCTTCTCAGACGAGTCTGTATTATTGTTCGAGACAAATATAGATGGAAATCTGCAAGAACAAGTCACAAGATTTTGTTTTGAAGCATCTCTTTCAGTTTCTTGATCTATTTCTTTTTGGGCCAAAAGATAAAAGTTTCTTATTTAACCTACCATATGTTTCCTTTTTTCTTTGCCAAAAGTTTAATTCTCCGATATTGTCTGGAATTGAAGGCTCAATACTCATGGTAATTTACTAATATTGTTGTTGGTATAAAAAGTTTTGTTTTTAATGGTAAATCACCACTTAGTCCCACCTAATAAGAAATCGTAAATTTAATAATTTAATTAATCAAATTCCTTTTTAACAAGTCAAGCCTAACACGTAGAATATTTAATTGAAATGAGATCTAACAACCAAGACAAAATTCACCTCTTATTAGCTTAATTCGAATCTTGTCTTCATTGATTCATTCCATTTTAAGTAAATATTCCATGCGTTGGCCTTCCTAATTAAATGATTAATAGAACAACAAACAACAGTACTACGAGCTTACAATTTCCCCCATTTTTCCTATCCTTTATAAAAAAACCAAACAGGGCCCAACTTTCATCCCAGACGTAAAAGAGAGAGAAACCCAGTAGACAAAAATTCTATAACAGACAAGTGAAATCAGAAAAGAGGACGAGGAAGTGAAAGAAAAGAAGAAAATTACAGGAATTCCATGAGATTGAAGGGAGTCAACGGCAGCTTCAAGGACGTGGCTGCGGCGGCCCATGATGGCAATAGAGGCTCCATGTTTCCCCAGTTGATGCGATATCTCATACCCGATTCCTGACGCTCCCCCTGTCAACAGCGCCACCTTCCCCTTCAGTATGTCAGCCTTGAAGGGAGACTCCATTGCCGTCTGCCTTTCTTCGCTTACTTCACAACACGAGCATATAAAGTTTAGTTGAGCGTTGGGCGCCTGAACGAAGACGACAAAAGCAAACGGCCAACTTCTCTTGCGGTCTCTTTCTTGTTCGGGCAAATATCTGTGACTAAACAATGTTTTTTTATTCCGAAAATTATACATATCCCCTTAAACTACCACTCAATTGTCAATATACTCCTTAAACTACCAATTATGTCAATTGCCCCCTTCAAACTACCAAAAAAAGTCAATGTCCTCCTAATATTAATAAAAAGACAAAAATAACCCTAAATTTTTTTAAATAAGACAAAAATGTCCTTATAAATTCAAAAAAAAAAAACTAAAACTCAAAAATTATTTTTTAAAAAACAAATTAAATAACTTAAATAAAAAAACGAAAAAGAAAGTTTTTTTTAAAAAAAAAAAAAAAAAAAACGAAAAAATAACTGAAAAATATAAAAACAATTTTTGTTAAAAAAAAAAACAAACGAAAAAGGAAAAGGAAAAACCTGTTTTTTATTAAATTTAAAAAAAAAACGAAAAAGAATGATTTTTTTTAAAAAAAAAAAAACCAAACGAAAAAATAACTGAAACTTACAAAAATAATTTGTTTTAACAAAAAAAAAACGAAAAAAAAAAAACAGTTTTTAATTTTCAATTTTTTTTTGTATAAATTTTTGTTATTTTATATTTTTTAAAATATTTTTTTAGTTTTTATTTTATTTTAATACTTTTATGAATGATATTTTTGTCATTAGGAGAACATTGACAATTTTTGGTAATTTAGGAGGGGACATTGACAATGAGATGATAGTTTGAGAGGGTTATGTGTACTTTTCCCTTTTTTATTTGTTTTAATTAAAGCCATATATTTTAGAATTTTTTTATTATTATTTTTTGTTTTTCCCATCTCTTTGGCTTCATTTCGTACTAAGAAGTTCATAATAAATTTAGATTTTTTTTTTAGTAATGCGATTTAAGGTTTTAAGATTGCGATTTCGTAGATAATAAGTGCGATTTTAAACCAAGTCGCAGAACATAAATCGTTTGGGAACTACATTTTTAAAAATTGCAATTTGAAAACGCAGAAAATCTGTTTTTTCAAATCACAAGTAAAATGATGATTTTTTTTAAACGCATAATTTTAAAAGGTTGATTTGTGATTTTAAAGGCTAAACTGCGATTTTACCAAACGCTTAACTGCGTTTTTAAAAATCATTTTTTTCAAATCGCATATTTTGAAATCGTTATTTTAAATCGCAAACCCAAACGGACCCTTAGTAAATTGTTGCACCATATAACTTAATAATGTAGTAGTGAAAATCAGTAATTGAATCAACCCTTGTAATAAATAGGGAAAAAAAAAATAATGGTTGATTTCACTCCTGCATCATTCTCGAAGTATGACAGTTGTACAACAGTTTACTAAATAACATTACTTCTTCTTCTTTTTCTTTTTTGGGAGAACTTGAGATAATGGGGAAGGAGGATAAATCCACGTAACCAAGTTGAGAGAGGAAGAGGTTTTCAGACAAGTTTATAAACTTAAGCCGACACATCTTACCAAAAAGGCCTTTCTTTTCTTTCTTTCTTTTTAAGTAACGTTAAGAACTACATCTTTATCCCATAACATTGACCAATCTAATAGTTAAATAAAAATGCTACATCAACATTGTGGGGGTAATTGTAAAATAAAAATATAATTTCTTGCATTACTTTATCAAATATACTTCCTTGAATTTAAGGTCTCAATTATTAAATTTGAAAGTAATTATAAAAATAAAATACCATAAAAAAATTTATATGATAAATGGAAGTTATAAGTATCACTTTGTCCTTTGTGTTCTGCATTTAATCATGGTTTTTTCATTAGTCCATCCTAGATTTTCACGACTTTTCTGTTTGTGGCTTCGGCCACATATAATTATATATTCTTTTTTTCATTAAATTCTTCTTGGTGTTGGGTGTTGTTGTGAGTGATTTGAATTCCTCAAGTCAACATTATTTGGTTTGTTATTGCCTATTGGAGTTTTCAGCAGCCTAATCTTCTTCAACCATTTGGACTAGGAGATCGAGAAAGAGACTTTAGTGCGACAGAGACAGCAAAAAAACTTCAATTTTTCTCACGTCTTGAATTTTGTTTGTAAAGTTCTTCCTTTGTAATTCACATTTCCTCATTTTCCCATATTTGAATAAAAAAAAAAAAAAAAAAAAAAAAGAGGAGGCACGAATTTTTGCTTTATATTGATCAATTGTACCATCCGATTTTTGCTTCAACTTGTAAATCCACTTGTTACAAATCACATTTTTGTGAGCAAGACAAGGCAAAGAGACCAAGTCCCATTAGCAAGAAGTGCATCAAACTCAGCTCCCGTAGATGCCCTCCAATTGGGATCAGAAACTGTTTGAGTATAAGAAGTAGGCTCAAGAGGTAAGACTACGACATGAAAGGCTTTCACAGGATGTCTAGTAGAATAAAACATTTGAAACTCAGGAAAGGTTTTGGGTTTAATACAACCAACCTATATGATACCGTGTCTGCATGAGGTGAGTAGGGACTGAGAAAGAGATTGTGGGAGAAGCCTGTGACAAGGTCATGACACTAGGGGGTGAAGATGCATTAGACAAATCAATGGGAAAGGTTGGCAAGATAGGAGACTCAATTTCAATGGGTGAAGACGAAGGGACAAACTCAAGGGTAGGGGCAGTATTTGTTTCTTGGGCAGACAAAACAAGAGAAGATGTAGTCATGGGTTCATGTGTAGACAACGGTAATGCAACTAGTAATACAGCAGGTATATAAGGAACCACCCATGGACAATACCGGGGAGGTCCAGACATTCGAGAGTATAAGCTCTCAAGTGGAGAAGAAGACACTCATGAAGACTAGGAGAAAGGAAGTTTTTTACTTTTAGCAACTTGACACGAACCACAAACACTGCTGCATGCGTTTGAATGGCCCGGTTATTAATTAGAAGATTACGAGACCGAATTAGACTAGAGACAAGCTGATGGGAAGGGATGCCCAAGCCAAAAATGCCTAACAAGGCTGCAAGAGAACATTGTTTATTGGTGGAAAGACTACTGAGATGAATCGCGTATAACCCATCCTCACTTGGTCCTTGGAGCAGGAGGATTGTCCCTGTCTTGTTGGCCTTCAAAAGAAAGTAGGCATCAATTAAAAATAAAAAATCATTATCAGCACAAAATTTCTGAATGGACAATAATAGATTAGCAGAAGCAGAGTGACAAGGCAATAGTTGTTTTAAATTGAAGCAAGTAGAGGGACTGTAAAAAGATGAAGAGCCAATATGATCAATCGATAAACCTGAGCCATTGCCAAACGAAACAATTTATGGTCCTTGATAAGGCTGCTGGAGAGACAAATTAGCTAACTCTACCGTGAGATGGCTATTTGGAATAGAATCTACGAACCAAGTCTGATCATCAGGTTCCACTTTGTGTGTGAGCAACCATAGCCCCTAACTGAGTAGGAGAATGTCTACCTTGATAGGAGTAATCTGTACTGAATTTGCCACATATTTGACAATGGGGTCTATATATAGGATGGATAGTTGGGAGCAACAATAGATGTACCAGCAGACTGGTGATATTGTCTTCTGTGAAGGACCATAATGTGGAACAGTAGATGGCGGGCGATTGTTGCAAATATGATTTGGAAATCTTGAGAAACTTCAAAAAATTAAAAATTAAAAATTAAAAATTAATAATAATAATACTCTGCCTAGTCCATTGAAAACTAATGGGCTTATGGCCTTGCAAGCCCAGTGGAGTTAGACCTTGGTAAGCCTAGGTTAGCCACACCATCAAGTGTTAGAGAGGGAAAAATAAAATACTTAACACTACTTAATTAAGACTTAATCCCAGTAAGTTGGGATCAATTTCATAAATCTTTTGTCAACCAATCACGATCGCCACATTCATCTGGGAATAAAGTCCAAATATCAATATACCATTTTATCCTTTAAATTAAGGCCCAAAGAAATTTATTGACCCAAAATAAAAAAAAAATAAAAAAAACAAAAGGGCTTTAAGTCCAAATTGGCAAGTGTGCTTAACAACATTACGTTACACCGGACTGCAAAATAAAGATACAAAGTAGGCATGACAAATCGTGTTTGCATTTTGAATTTGGGTACTGTCAAAATATGAGTAGAAGACTATATAAATCAACCCTAATTTATCCAATGTAATTAAACGGGTCAGACCCCTCAATCCTAACCGGTTAATTTCATATTGAATTTATAGGTTGTGTCAAAAATTGTCAGTCCTTATGTCGCATGTTGGATTCAGGTCATGTAAAGACATGTGTATTGGTTCACCCTGACTTGACTCATTTAATTAATTGAAGCGGACCCCTTAATCTTAACTCAATAATTTCGTATTGAGTTCGTAAGTCGTATCAAAAATTGCTAGCCCTAAATATGAGTAATGATACACATTCAACTTTTTTTACAACATATTAACACATGTTAAAATGTAGTCGGAGTCACATCAGTTACGAAAAAAAAAAAATTAATCGCTCTAATCACATATTGACACGTTTAATCGCCCTACCTTGTTTCTAAGGATATTAACTAACTACCGATTATGTAGGAATTTAGACGAATCTCAAGTGAAAGTATATATATATATATATATATATATATATATATATATATATATATATATATATATATATATATATATATATATATATATATATATATATATATAATGAAAGAGTAATGATTCAATATCACCCGAAGATACAACTTTTCACCCTCTTACATATATAGCAAAGTGGTCACCCACTACTTTTTGAGTTTTTTATTTTTTAAAAATAAATTAAGGTGAGGGATCACCTTGTCACATAAGTAAGGTGATGAAAAATTGTATATTTAAGTGGCGGTAAATCATTACTAAACACTTAATTATGCTTTTTTTCCTTTGAATCTGAGTTGTTATCTTAATCGAAGCTGTCACACATGTCGACATGGATGTGACATCATCAGCCCCACATGCATGATAGCAAGTCTTATATGCTTATGGCATATTCGAACAAAGTGTACGTGTTCAAAGTCTCAAGCCTCTACATCGATGCTATGGTGTGTTTGGTTGTCCTTATTTAATACTCATTAAATCTTTGAAAATTCATTCCCCTTTTAACTTTCTCCACTAGTGAATCTTATAACATGGATTAGGAACCTAACCAATAATTTTATAATTTCCGATCTTAGCGATTAAAGGTAGAGTGTTCTGAGTAGCTAGTTAACACGTGAAGCATGCAACAAAGGTGAAAAGCACTTGCACGTGCCAAAATGAACTAATCGGGTGATATCACATTGACTAATTTTGTATTTTTTTTTTTTAATAAATAAATATATCATATATATCATATATATATATATCATATGACAAAATTAAATGACAACCTTTTTCTTATCAAAATAGAATCAATTAATTTTCAGTTACATCACATTTATTGAGTGGCATCACTTGACAACAATGATAATGTGAACGAGATATAGTTAGGTAGCCAGAGCAGGCTGCTTGCTTACTCTTCAATTAATTACTTGATTAATTAATTTGTTTTATGCATAAAGTAAATGTCATAATTGTTTGATCTCTTTTTTATTAAATTTTATATTAATTATTTAATTATTATTGAAATTTATTATTTGAATAATTAGATAAATTAACTCAAATCTTGAACAATCTAATCTTAAGTTTATATATGTATATACATTCATTACACACAAATAAACTCACTCATATACACATAAATACACACAATTTGGTGTAAATACGGACAATTTGTGGCCGTTATAAAAGTAGTTCTCTCTACTCGGCGGAGTTGGCAAATTAGCCATATCCAAAGAGCTAGTGGCAAATTACACGGCCCATGGTCTTGTTAAGGCAGCAGTAAAACAAAACATGGATAGAGTATGGATTGAAGAAATTCCTAAGGGCATTCGTGATGTTGTAATTTTAGAGCAATATGCTCTTGTTTCATAGAGCGTTAGGCTCTTATTCATTTCTAGAGGTTTCATTCTAGCTTTTCCGATTGGGGTTGAATAAAGATCAAAGATATAATTCAAAAAAAAAAAAAAACACATATGCCTATAGAGTAATTATAAATACTCAACTCTCATCCAATTCTCATCTCACTAGGCTGATGTGGCAGTGCCCATCAACCCTTAATTTTTTTTTCTTTTTTAATAGAGGCTGATCCAATTATAATAATTCAAGATATATCTAATACATTACGAATAAAATACATTTTTATCTTTTAAAATACTTAAACATGTTCTTGTTGCAAAATTAAAATCATATTATAAAACAATAAAAATGAAACTATACAAGCTTATACAAATCGAGCCAAATTTATACGAGTTCGGCTCGTTCAATAAACGAACCTAAAAATATGTTTGATCAAACTCTATTCGTTTAATAAAAAAACCGATCTAAAACTAAACTAATCCAAACCGAATCCATAATTAACAATAATATTAATTATAACATGTGAATCAATGATAAGGGCACAACCTTTCTTCCACATGCACATGATAAAAGAAACTCTAATTACATCCATCTAAACCACCTACCTACTAATAAAATAAAATTACACTTCGGATCCCTTGTTGTTTCTAGAAACACAAAAATAGCCTACACAAAAGAAAAGAGAATTAAATAAATAAACAAATTTAAAACATTTTGTTTAATTTGTCGCACAGACACGTGTTAAACCTGTTATAAATCTAGCTAGATATATTATTTGTCTTCACTTCCACATGGTCTTTTCAAAGTTAGTTATGGCCTAACAACATATTTGACATATTTCTTAATTATTAATCACACTTGCAATTTAGCATGTATGGAAACCCCACCCATGCACTATAACAAACAAAAAAAAAAAAAAAAATTAAAAAATTTAAAAAAATTAGTGTTGATTGAATGGGGTCGTTTTTTAGCAATAAAAATGACGTTATTCATTCGGTGTCGCTTTTGAAGCGTTGCTAAACATATGGTTGAGACTTCATATTAGAGTCGCTTTACTGTTCAAGCGATGCTAATTAGAGTCGTTTTTGTTCAAAAGATACTAAACAGTTAATGTCGCTTAAACCCCTAAACGACGCTAATTTCAATTTTTTTTAAAAAAAATTAGGATCCTCCTCCTCCTCCTCGGCTCTGCGTTTCTGCACTGGAGTCCTCTATGAAGGAATCTGTGAAAAAATTACAGAAAAAGCTTGGGGGAAAATCCTATTAACAAATAAAAAAAAAATGCAGAACTGAGAAGTGGATTAATAAGGCTGTGGAAAGTAACCAAGCATATCAGAAAAGGTTTCGCCATTGGAGAATTTCTCATCAGAAGAGGCTCCAGTTCTGAAATCGCAGCCATAATTAAGGAAAGTAATTCAATTTTGCTAAGGCCGGAGATGAGGAAATTGTTGTAAATAGATAGAAATAATTTAAATTTAGTGTTGTTTGAATAGTAAACGACACTATAATCACGTTTTTTTTTTTTTTTTTTTGGTAGTGATGCATATATGCATGGTTCAACATCAAATGAATAAGTATGTACCCTGATAATATTACTGAATTAATTATAAATATAAACCTCTGTCAAACTCTTGGCGTAATACCTAATTAATATTACGATAATTATTTATTAGGCATGACTCACAAGATATATATATATATATAGTAGATATATATAGTGCTAATTTTGTCAACGACATGTTTATACATGGACGTGATACACGCACGACGGAATAGGTAGTAAAAAATAAAATAAAATATAAAGACGAAAATTAAAGGTGCCACATGGTATAAAACGACTTTTATTTTTTATTTTTTATTATTATTTTTGCATTATGAAGTAGGAAATGGGGAAAACATTTCTTTTTGTGGCATGATTAATTGGTGTGGCATCATAGTGGAAAGTTGGTTCAAGATCAGAAGATTTAGTGTCAATACAGAGTAGTTTTCCTCTTTCTATTCATATTAATTGGTGATTTTGATAAACCTAAATAAAAAGTATATATGTTTAATAATAACATAGTATATTATTGGTTTATACAATAATATAAAATTATGGATTGGGGGATTGGAAGAAGTATAAATAGAAAGGGGATTTAAGGGACAATAATATTGGAAGTGAAGGAAGCCATATATTAAGGGATTGAAGGCCGATTTAATATATATGGGAAGTATATAAAAATAATAGATTGTCTTCTAAAAAGGGTTTTAAGAATTTTGTGTTGAATAGGGTTCTTTGTTTTGTTGTGTGAAGGAAATTAGCCTAGCTATCTATTTTGATTGTCAGATTTTATCTTCTACATATATATGCCACGTGTATATATGATATAATAATATCACCGTATGGTAATTTAATTGTATTAAATTACCCGATGAAATCAAATCAAATTAATTGTCAATAACATTAATTTGCAAGATGATATCAAATCAAATTAATTTAATTAATTAATTATTCTTTTGATGGGAGGAACAATTACGGTGTATATCATTTTGACCGTTCTTGACCTAACTTATAAATAAAGAACGTGTGTACTCTATCAGTACGGCATTCAGTAAACATAGGTCAGAAGATACCTATTGTTATTTTGGTTTCAAAAGTTCTTTAAAACACTTGAGCAAAGATGGCTAGAGGTAACCATAAATTCTTTCTTTTACTTTTCGCTTCGTATTTTGTTAGCATAATAATTGTATTGTTTATGCTTACATTAATGAGTAGTGTGATGTAATTTTTTAATTATTATTTTTTTTTTTTTTGAATTGTAAAGTTGTTGAATGAGTGGAGTGGTTAGGAGAGTGAAGCTGTTTGTTGTGCATTGAACATTATTGTTTAATGTAATGACCTATTCATAATATATATATATATTAGAAATGGGAATTAAATAATTTAAATATTCAAATATTATCAACTTATTATCTTTGGATTATTGGTGATGTAATAGTATATACTTATACTTGGCTCCTATTGAAACACGATTTTGGGTCCACACATTGTAGAGTGACGATGAAAAAAAGCTTTATATGGCCTACCAAATGCATGTATATCTTTTGATGGAATATATGATAAACAAAACCTCATTTTGGGCCAAAAATGTCCATATCTAGTGATTAGAAAAGCTTCTTTGCTTATATCATCTTATAACTAACTTACTCCTTCAAGATTTTTCTTAAAATGCCAAATTAAATGAAGTAAGATGCATAGGCCGGGTTTGCAATTTTTGACATAACCCGCAAATTCGACACGAAATTAGTGGTTAGGGTTAAGGGGTCTGACCATTTTAATTAGGTTAACTTATATAGTCTTATACACATACCTCGATATGATCCGAATCCGACACGAGATATAAGGACTAGCCGTTTTTTATAGAACCCGCAAACCCAAAATACGAAATTAAATAAATCGGGTTATAATTAACCTATATAGCTTTCTACCGATACTTCAACACTACTCAAATCCAACAAACGAGCACGATTTGCCAACCCTAAGAAAAACAAAATCTAATGCTAAGCATTTGTTTCACTATTTGGGAACCAATTCATGGCCGAATGTTTGATCTAGTTGAAATAATAATTGATGAAGAAGCTATATGTTTCCTGGGCAGGACCACAATGTTTGTAAACCACTAGAAATGTGAATGGTCTCTTTCTCATCAGAATTCCAGCTCATACAAAATTGACACTATTTGAACTTTGAACCCCCAAGAGGGTATAAGCCGTACACTTTTAGTCTTAGTACTACCTACCTCTCTTTTTCTTCCTCGTGGCCTGAAACTGACCCTTTACACATATTTCATCTGAAACTTGTACTTAATTTATGATTTAATGTTTTTTTTTTCTGAGGAACTTCGATGTATCACGGGTTTTTTTGCAATGTTGATTGTAACATTTTTCAAACCCTTTTAATTTCTCTCCTACCATTAAGATTTTGCATTAACTTAAACGGTTAACAAGTAAAATGCCTCTTATAACCTGTAAATTAATAAAAATATATATTTATCTTTTAAAAAAAATAAAACAATGAAAAGGGTATTTTGATCATTTTAGCATCCACGTTAGGATTTAACACAAAATCCTAACATAATGGTAAAACTAAAAGGGGATTTAAAACAAATAAATTAGAGATATCAACATTACAAATTTTAATAATTGAATGTCAACATTTGCAAATCTGTAATATATATATATATATATATATATATATATATATATTATATATATATATATATATGAGAGGTAAATAGAGTTTTTTCTTGATTTTTCAACAACGGTACAATACCCGGTTGCTCCAAACTCATGTATATTAATTAGGATATCATTTGAAGACCCTTTTTCATGAACATGATGCTACTTTGTTTTAAGACTAGTTAAGTGTCTTTTCTTGTATTTTCCTTTTATCAAGCCAAATGTGACATTATTTCCATTTAATGACACTCTTCTTTTTAATGCTAAGCCTATCTTTTATATGACATTTTTTCGATTTAAATTTTAATGACACTGGTTTTCTTCCTACAGAGAGGTTTTTATTCCTTGTAAAATTTTCGCCGGGGGAGGTATGTTTTCACACCCCCCTCCCCCAGTGGTAGTTACCTCCTAGTCCTTTTAGAGCTATGAAATTTTTGTTGTTCCTCCCTAGTGTGAACCAATGGAGGTTAGGTCTCTCCCAGTCATTAGGATTGTGAAATTTTGTTCTCTCCGGTAGATCCGATGGTGGTTGATTTTCCCCTCATCCTCTCAGGCCTATAGTGGCTTGTGTTTTGTATTTTTCTTTTTTCTCTTCTTTTGTTCAGGCTGGAAGGCTCTTCTTCAAGACGTCTGGTAGGGGAGAGCCTAATCTAGTCTGTGTCGTCGGCGGTGTGCATGGCCAGATTTTCATCTTCATTTATATTTTTTAAAGTCAAATCTACGTATTTCCGTCGACTTCTAAGAGACACGAGCTCTTCAGTCGTGTTCATCGTCGTTCTCTGGTCCTGCTACTGAAAGCTACAGCCGCGTGGGTCACCTGTGACCAGCGCATGGTCATCACACGCCAGCGAGTCTTCTCTCCTTGGGCCGCGCGTGATGGCCACGCTCCGCCTTATTCTGTCAGATCTTCTGGCTTAGAGTATAGGGGGTCTTGTCCCTCTTATCTCAAATTGTAAGCCTACAGCTTGTACATAACCACTCACATTGGTGGGACCCATGTGAATGGGTGAGTCCCACCAATGTGAGTGGGTTGTGCAGGGCTCAGTTCCCACATACATATACTTGCAGTTTTTTTTTTATTACGTATGGTATGATTCGCATGTCAGTACTCAATTGATCTGACTGGTTCATATATAATTAAACATATATATATATATATATATATATCTTCATTATATAATAATTAATAAACATGTTAGGTTTCAATCTTTATGGTTGAAGATGCTGATTTAATTTATAGTATTCTCTGATCGTGGAGGTCATCATATTCATTGAATTGATCATCTAATAGTCAACTAATACCAGCAATTTTACCTAAAATAGATGCTTATAATACCGAAAAGAAACAATCTTTTTATTTATTTTAAATAGAGCTGATAGATTCTCTTTCTTCTTTTTCTTTTTTTCTTTTTCATTTTATTGAATGAGCTGATTTTTTAATACCACTTAATATTTATGCATCCTCATGCAGTTTGACCTATTGGTGATCAAAACTAAAAATAACATTTGAATTATGGGCTTAATTTGTGTCAACTTTGGCTGCACAACATGTGTTAGCAATGACTTCACCTTATCACAAATTGACAACAAGTTTCATCATCCCTTCACCAAATTAAACCTACAGTTGAGTTCTTACAATTGAAAGTTTTTGGTAGCATTGAATATATCAAAAATAATATTTCAGTAAAGTAATATATTCAACAAACATCTTTCCGAAATAAGATCTTATTAAATAAATCATTTTATATTTTGTTTTTTTGTAAAATTTTAATCATGAAATAAAAAAGAATCATGTTACAATAGTAGTATAACTCATTTACTTTGCGATCAATCTGCCATGTAGTGAAAGATGGTCGCTAACTCGCTGATGCAGAAGTGTTCACTGTAATAAAGAGGCTTTCAGTCAAGGACGGAACTAAAGGGGGGCCGGTAGGGGCCATGACCCCCCCCCCCCCTCCCCCCTCAATTCCAAAAAAAAAAAGGTAAAAAAAAATTGCTTACTAGCTCCTACCAATAATTTTTTTTTGCCCTTGGCCCCTGATCATAAGAACTCTGGCTTCGTCCCTGCTTTCAATGGAATGTTTTACAGTAATTAAGAGGCTTCTAGCGGTATTGAAATTGAAGAGACTCATGATGGTTCAAATTTTAAAAAGAATTAGTCTAAATGAACCATAAGAAGACCTTATTTAAGAGATTATTTATTCTTATTGAAAAGGGGAAGAAAAAAAATATGAAGAGTCTTTAGAATAATTAGTAACTATTTATGAATTCTAGTCCTATTAATGAATCTACGTTTGAATCCCAGTAAGGTATAATGGCCAACTACCAGTAGTTGTTAGACCGAGTCCAACCTCGGGTGATCCACACAACTAACAGTGCCACAGGGCGTGACCACCATCCATAAATGATTGCGTCAGCCACTTCCAATCTTTAGATCCAAGGCAATTAATATTAAAAAATAAATGTGAGCCATAGAGTCAAGCCATGTATTATCGTGCACGTATTCCAGATTCTTTACCCCTTTTTTCAATGGTGGTAAGCTACATCAATAAAAATTGAAATTGAGAACATAGTTTATTTCATTGGTAATACAATGAATATTAATTCACTTGTAATCAACATTTATAAAATATTATGACTAACGACATATTCTTACGTCAGCCATGTATATCAAAATGCACAGGTGGTACATGTCGTAAACCTAAAGACCGAGATGCACCTTCCGTCCACATTCTGTCTTTTTTTTTTATCTTTTTTTTTTTTAACGAGAATCCACATCAATGGCCTTAAAACGCAACACCTATCCCAAACGCCATATAATACAGCTTATTCAGCACATTTTAACACGCTTCACTAACACGACAGTGACACGTGCGTAATTTTGAACACCTTATATGCCACCAATTTTCAAAAATTATATAAAGTAATTTTTACCCAAACCCAAATTTTAACTCATTTATCATTTCCCCCCAAATATCCCAAACATAGTGACCCTTAGGTTTCCATAGATGTTCAACTTTCGGTTTCCCCCAAATCTTCCTTGTTCGATTTTGCTGCGTTTCCCCCAAAGATTCATACATTTAGTCAATTCAAGTGGTCTATACGTTGAAGTAGGTGATTTGCTGTGGTTGGAGCCCTTTTTGAGGTCATCATAGTTTCTGTCGCCAAAGCCTATTTTCAGCACATCTACTAAAACTGAAAGGTGTCTGCTCGTGCCCATTTTCCACACATCTATTCTTATGAGTCTTACGTAAATAGACATTGTTGGGTTTCATATATTCATCGATGGTAGAGAGATTAATTTAGTCAATTATGCATGATGTAGAAATGGGATCGCCGATGGCAAAAGTATTAATCGTTGACGTGTTGTACTATGTGTCGAAAGTAACATCCTACGCCTTCAGCATGTGTGTCAGACCGTACCACGAACGATCGCGGTCATATGCCGGACGATCGCCTAACCCTAATTTTACAAGAACGTTTGCGATACGCTTGGCAAACGTTCGCAAAAGCCAGATCAGTTGATTCTTATCCACTTTGATTTCTTCTCCTATAAATACCCCCACCCTCACCCATTTCATATCATTTCTGCCCATTTTGTCTGTAAACCCTTGAGGGAGAGTGAAAGAGTGTTTTAGAGAAAGGAGAATGAGCTCTCTTAGTTTTTTTATCTTCAAGACAGGTAACATCCTTACTTAGTTTTAGTTTTAATAATAGTTTATTGATAGATTAGTAGTTTTAGTGAGGTTTAACGTATCAAGTTTTGCATGGAGGTGTTATTGAGGCTTAGGACTCTGTTAAAGATCATATTTAGACCTTAAGACTTGCTTAGAACCAGTTTTGTGGCTTTTAGTTTCAAATTTGGGATCTTGACCAAACATCGAACATTCAACATTCAATGGACAAACGAACGATGTCCAAGCCGAACATTCGACCCTCTTGGTCGAATGATCAGAAGACGGTCAGAAAGCCTATTTTGAACTATTTAGGACCTAAAACATGTTTTAGCTTGAGTTTAAGGCTTGTTAGCTTGTCATTGGCTGCATTCTGGTTGACAAAATCACTTTTATGTAATATTGCTATTTGATCAGGGATACCGTTTATTTCAGAGTCTTCATTACAGAAATGTGCTTCTCAAAGTTCAAAAAAGATTCTGTGCAGTTTCCAAGTCAGAAGAAATCAGATCCCAAGCTTCCATCTGGACAGCTTAGTCATTCGTCCGAACGGCCATCAATGTCTATTGTTCAAGCTTACATCCATCCGAACGTCTCAGCAACACATCCGGACACCCTTCAGAGTTTTAGAAGAATCAAGTGTTCAAGTGCATCCATCTGGACGACGTGGCAATACCGTCTGGACGCCAATTAGTGTTCAACAAGTAAAAGAATTTCCTTCGCAGACACAGATATGGGAAGACAGCTGCAGTTGTTCAGAAATCAGGTCTACACCGTCCGGACGTTATCCTTGATAAGGCAAGACGTGAAGAAGAATTGCAACCATCCAGACGTCAGGGCAACACCGTCCGGACGCCAATCCTTATTATGGAAATTGCGTGCAGCTTAAGTGCAACCGTCCGAATACTAGGGCAACACTGTCCGGACACAGCCTTATTCAGGAAAGAAAATCAGCGCTTTTTGGAAAGCCAATTGCATAGCTAACCGTCCCGACGACCTTAGCTTGCGTCCGAACGCCTCCTAGAGAAAACCGAATCATAGTCCATTTAGTTCTTTTGTAGCCTATAAATAGAGGCCTCTAGGCCTGTATTATTTACAGAATTCAGTATTTAATTCTTTAGAGCTTAGAGAGTATATTTTAGGAGTTGTTGTGCCGATCCGCTTGCTCTCAAGCCGTTTCCGTTGTGTACTATTGTTGTGCTTGTCAATTGAAGTCTATCTTAGGTAGGAGTTCTAAGGTAAAGGAATCCATAAAAGACCATTTCAAGTAGGAGACTTGGTTGGGAGGCGTTCACGTTGGGTTACGTGTCAGAATACTAGATACAATCGCTGCATCAGGTATGTGAGTGTTACCGTCTATGTACTAGCTTTGTCTTCTGATAGTAGTTTTCCTAGGTTTGGCTGCCCCGAAATGGTTTTACTCTTAACTAACTTTCTACTTCGTTAACAAAATATTTGTGTCACTTAAATTCTACATTTACAATATTTTGTTACACATTGTGCACACACACACGGTAAATTAAAAGTCATTCTATTTTTCAATTGGTATCAGAGCTTGGTACACTTTGTTTAGATTTATTTCTTGAGTGTTTTCCTTTTTTGATTTCTATTTTTCTGATATGTCTAAAAATCTTAATATTGTTCCTGCCTTTGATGGTATGAACTATGGCTATTGAAAAGCTCGCATGCGTTTCTTTTTAAAATTCATTGATTGTTGGCAAATTATTGCATCTAGTTGGACTAAACCAGGGAATGCAACTCTCGAACTGATTCCTGGAAGAAACGCACGACTTGCTAACAATAAAGCTCTCCATGCTCTTTGTTAAGCATTTTCACCGTATGAATTTGCAAAAATTTCAAATTGTGAAATCGCTCAAGAAGCATGGCAAATCTTAGAAACAACATATGAGGGCACAAAACTTGTTAAATCTGCCAAACTCCAAATGTTGATTTCTAGATTTGAAGAGATTAAGATGCTTGAAGATGAGACATTCGGAAAGTTTCACTAAAATGAGCAACTTGAGAAACTCGATGGTAAGTCTTGGGAAGATAATCTCGGATGTAAAACTCATCCGAAAAATTCTAAGATCTTTGCCTAAGCGTTTCAGAATTAAGGCAACTACCATTGAAGAAAACAAGGATCTATAAGAGATGAAGATTGAAGAGTTGGTCGGATCTTTTCAAACTTATGAGCTTTCCCTGCCTCTAGTCAAGAAAGTCAAGACTATTTCCCTCAAGGCTTCCAAGAAAAATGCCAAAATCTTATTTAAAATGACACTTATAATGAAGAAGATGATGTGGCAACGTTGGCCAAAAATTTCGGGAGATTAATGAAGAATGATAAATTCAAGAAGAAATTCTTCGAAAGACTGAAAAAAGGCTCCTAAAGAATTTGAGCTTAAGAAGCTGAGAAGAAAGTCCCAAGAGGCCCCAGATGTTTTGAATGCTCAGGCTTTGGGCATATACGGGCCGACTGTGGGAATCTCAAGCAAGGAAAAAGGAAGGCCTATAATGTGACTCTCAGTGATGAATTCGAGAAGAAGAAACTCCTGCTCCAGATCAATTCCTAGCTTGTGGCTCCACATGAAGACGAGGAGAATTCTTACTACTTTGAGCACAGTGATGAAGACGGGGAAGAACTCAATGAGGCTTATAAAATCCTCTATGTAGAGTTTGAGAAGTTAAGGGAGACTCGCAAGCAGCACATTCATGAGTTGAACAGTTTACAAACTGAGAAGAGTTCATTGCTACTCAAAATACGGGATCTAGAGAAGAAGTTACTGGAGACACAACTACAGTTGGAGAGGGTCACTGATGAGAAGCTAGCCCATATGCTGTCAATCCAGAAGAGCCCAACAGACAAGACCGGACTCGGGTATGTAGCTTCTCCCTCTAATATCCCCACTACTTCTAGGACTGTTTTTGTCAAGCCCACAGCCTCGAGCATCCAACCACTGTAATGGATAAACGAAAAAGAAGTCTGGTGGAGATATTCCTGCTACTAAAAAGGCCACTCAAAAGCTCCCCACAATTAGACGGCCTCCTATATGCCACCACTGTGGGTTAAGTGGGCACATCTGACCTCAGTGCTCCCTTCTCAAAGCTCATAGATCAAAGGTCAAGAAAGAGGTGCCAAGACAAGCTATATTTGGCACTACACCTCTAGCCCAACATCAAGCTCCCCAGTATCAAGCTCCATGGCATTAGGCTCCCCGGCATCAGGCCGCACAGCATCAAGCTCCTTAGCATCAGAGGCATCAACAACGATTTGTACCTGCCAATCAGAATGGCAAACCCAAGACTAACAAATCAAGGCACTTCATGAAGAAGTCATAGAAGCTCGAGGATGGTCAATTCTATAGGGAGCTGCCTATATGGATGTAGAGTATGATACAGTGGATGGATCACCAAATGAAGTTCTGTCAACAACCACCACCAGAAAGGCAGGCATGGGTCAAAAGGAGGAAGACATTCACCCCTTGAGGGGGAATGGACTCACCTAGTTGGTGATGGTACATGTGCATAGGATTTGATTCCTAATCATAAAGCATCAGGTTTGATTGCATTGCACTATTTTGACATATCTTTGTTTGCTTTGTAATCTAGGAACCATTGTTATTTTTTCCCCTATTTCTCTTGTTTTTTTGAGAAAATTTTGCATGTACTATTTGAGGATGATAGAAAAAGCACGTTGGGCAACTGTTTTTTTGTATTGGTAATTTTGATCATTTCTCCTCATGGACAGGTTTGATCTTGCCACACATGCTAGGTTTAGTTTTTATTTTCTTTACCTTTGAAGCATGTTTTTGTTGTTTTCCATTTACAATTTTTTTTTAAAAAAAAATGGGGAAAAGATGCAGATTTTTTCTTTCTTTTAAATAGCTTTGTAGATATTGTATGTATTTTTGCTTCATATCTCAGTTCATTATGCATTGATTGACTATGCTTAGATATGATTGAGAATTTATGCCTAATATCTGCCAAGTTTTCATGTGCATTGACTATGCTTAGATATGATTGAGAATTTATGCCTAATATCTGCCAAGTTTTCATGTGCATCTTAATACCGGATAGTTACCTTTCTCATGCGATAATTTTGTGCACTATCCAAGGTTCCCTTAAGGTACATTTTTTCTTTCTTTCTCTGACTTTTAGCTTCTGGACATTCTGATAAGAGAAATTTTTTTACTAAGATGGTCAAATTGACCAACTCGCTAATTGAACCTAGAACTTAAAAATTCTAGCATTCTTTCTAGGTTGCAGCACTAAGTGATAAAAAACATTTAAAAATCAATAAATATAGACAAATAAAAAGATCCACTGCTTATTGTGCTATAAATCTGTTCTTAAACTTGTCCCTAAAGAAACAATTAGTAATTAAATCATTGCGAAAATAGACGGTCACTAAAGGACTAAGTAAAAGAAAAGTGATGCATCTTAGGGAGAGTGTATCAGATGTGGGTGACTAGCCCTAGTAAAATAAGGTTTGACTTTAGACTGTTCTATCATTGATTTCTTTCTTGTTTAGAAAATTCAATTGCTTTAAGTCATATTAGTGAACTTCATACCTTATTGAGAAAGTCTTCACACACATACGCATTGTATGAGTTAAGTAATCTGTTTATAATTTCTATTTGCAAGGAAATTTGTGCTAATTGAACTCGTAACTCTCAATTATGTATTTGCATATTTTTTAAATGTTATTTGACTCCTATATCAATTGATTATACATGCGTGTTTTGAAGCTATTTTTAGGAAATATATTTTTCTGCAATTTTTCCTCAAGTTTCAGTTTTTCAGTGTGAAGCGTCCGGACGGTATACTCTTGCGTTCACATGGGTACGATTCAAATGGCCAGATGGTCAAGTGACACGTCCGGACGCATGTGGTTCTGCCTAACAATGACATGGCAGCCCGCATCCGGACTGCATAAGTGATGTGTCCGAATGAGTACCCTACAGCTTTAAGAACGCATCCTTTTCTCCCTAGCCGCCGCATCTCTTGATTTTCTCTTTGTTTTTGTTGTCCTTTTAGTGTGTTTTTCTCGTATTTCTCACAAGTTATCAGTTCATTTTGTCCTTTTGTGCCTTTTCCTCTCTATTCCAAGTACTTTATTAGTTATTTTATATTCTTTTTAGTGTTTTATTAACTGTTAGAATATTGGATCTTTTGTGGAATTATTTTGTGATAAATGTTGCATAGTATTGATTAATTTATCTGCTATTGAGATTGGGATATTTGTTTGGACTGTTTTGGGGATATAAGTGTGTATGTAATTTTTGAAAAGTCCAAATTACTGTCGTTATAATGCCAAAAATTTTGGGCACTAATCAAATTCCCTTGAAGTTTTTTTTGGAAATATATTTTGGTTATTCTTTGTAGAACCATGTCTGCTAGCAGTTCTCAGCGCAGAGCTAGATAGAAGACAGAGGAAAGCATTGTTGCCTCTAGGGCCAGAATTACTAATAGGCCAGCCATTCTAGAGAGGAATGTGGTTAGAGCTGATGTCTTAGAAGCACCTCTAGATGTTATTAATGCATCATTCAGACTTATCACTGGGGCTACCTCTACAATTGTACCTGCATTGTGCTCCCTAGGCTAGAGAGAGAATTCTATGCACATCTGGAGATTGTACAGGATAAAGACAGTGGCATTGTCCTTCAGTCCACTGTAGAAGGGCATGTATTTCAAATTGATCCATAGGTCATCAGCAGGATCCTTGGTGTACCAGTGCTTCATATTTCAGGCAGTCAATTCAATGAGGTTGTGGAGGCTCCTACTTTGGAGCTGCTTAAGGAGTTCTTTCATGGTGTTCCACAAGGCGAGGAGCAAGCTACGAACATCAGAATTGGTGCCTTTTCTCCCCCGCACCCTACTTGCGAAGATTGTCCAGCACAATTTATGGCCCACTGTTCGTAGGAGTGACCTGAATCTGAAGAAGGCTCAATTTTTGTATGCCATTGTCATGAGGTTGCCATTTTGCTTGTGCAAGCAAATCCTTGATATTATGCTAGAAGCCCGGGATGAGCATACTACATGACTTCCATTTGCATGCATTGTCATGAAAATTATTCTTCAAACTGGGATAGACATCTCTGGAGAGCCCAAGATGAAGATCCAGGATCCACTTGGCAGTCAGACCCTCATGAAATCAAATGCCTAGCTGAGGCATGAAGGCCAAAATGAACTCTTCAGCCTCCTCCTGTTCATGTTGAGCTGCCTATTGGAGTGTCCTCTTCTCAGACTGCCCATCAACGTCCACAATTTGACGCAGGTTTTGCTCAGATTCTAGCTGCTCTAGAGTCTCTTCAGGGAGGTATGAGCTCCATGCAACGGGAGGTTCACTCTACCAACCTCCGAGTAGAGCAGTGCCAGCTTGACATCTAGGAGTGTCTCAAGCACCATCATTTGTTCCCTGATGATGAGGATCATCCATCTCTTGGTGACAAAGATTGATTTGTTTTGTTGTTGTGTTGATTTATTTTGAGATAGTTGTTTTTACTTTGGATTATTGCAATACTTTATAACTCTAGATTTTATTTATACTTTGTTTCCCTTGTCCTGTTGAGACTTTAAGGGGCTGGATTTGTGGTTTTTCTATACTCTATTTTACCCTGTCCTTATGAGACAAAAAATTGGAGTATTTTTTTGTTTTAGACTGGGATTGTATTTTTAACCGGTCAAGTGATTTTTGTCCCAGAATGGCCAAAGGGGGAGTTTGTTAGTTTGTGATTGGCTGCATTCTGGTTGACAAAATCACTTTTATGTAATATTACTATTTGATCAGGGATACCGTTTATTTCAGAGTCTTCATTTCAAAAATGTGGTTCTCAAAGTTCAAAGAAGATTCTGTGCAGTTTCCAAGTCAGAAGAAATCGGATCCCAAGCTTTCGTCCGGACGGCCCAGTCATGCGTCCGGACGCCTATTAGTGTCTACTGTTCAAGCTTGCATCCGTCCGGACACTCTTCAGAGTTTCAAAAGAATCCAGCGTTCAAGTGCATCCGTCTAAACGACATGGCATTACTGCCTGGATGCTAATCAGTGTTCGACAAGTAAAATGATTTCCTTCACAGACACAGATAAGGGAAGACAGTTGCAATCGTCCGGACGTCAGGTCTACACCGTTCGGACGCTATCCTTGATAAGGCAAGACATGGAGAAGAATTGCAACCATACGGACGTTAGGGCAACACCATCTGAAGGCTAGTCCTTATTATGGAATTTACGTGCAGCGGAAATGCAACCATTCGGACGCTAGGGCAACACCGTCAGGACGCGGCCTTATTCAGGAAAGAAAATCAGTGCTTTTTGGAAAGCCAGTTGCACAGATAACAGTCTGGACGGCCTCAGCTTGCATCTGGATGCCGCCTAGAGAAAACTGAATCAGAGTCGATTTAGTTCTTCTGTAGCCTATAAGTAGAGGCCTCTAGGCATGTATTATTTACAGAATTCAATATTTAATTCTTTAGAGCTTAAAGATATATTTTAGGAGTTGTTGTACTGATCCGCTTGCTCTCAAGCCGTTGTCGTTGTGCGTTGTTGTTGTGCTTGTCAATTGAAGTCTATCTTAGAGAGGAGTCCTAAGGTAAAGGAATCCATAGAAGACTCCTTCAAGTAGGAGACTTGGTTGGGAGGCGTTCACGTTGGGTTATGTGTCAGAGTTTAGATACGATCGATGCATCGGGTATTTGAGTGTTACTGTCTAAGTACTAGCTTTGTCTTCTGATGGTGGATTTCCTGGGTTTGGCTGCCCTAGAGTTATTTTTCTCTTAACTGAGTTTCCACTTCGTTAACAAAATATTTGTGTCATTTAAATTTCGCATTTACAATATTTTGTTACACATTGTGCACACACACACAGTAAATTAAAAGTCATTCTATTTTTCAAGGCTGATGTTAGGTTTTTCTCATATTTTAAAGTTGTGAAGCCTCAATGAGACTTTTTTGGGGGAGCCATGCGTTACAAGTAAATAAAACTCACATGGATACTTGTTAACTATTATATAGGTTGTTCTTTATGGTTAAATGTTTATAATGTGTTATGATAGGCCTTGAATCCAATGGTTGTTTTGTCACCGGCGCATCATGCTTGAATGGGGATCGCGACTACGACTTTGATAGCAGCTTGGGCCACCCAAGGTTGGATTCGTTCGAGCTATTAGCATATGACTGTATACGTACATATCCGGGGTACCGGTGTTGTATTACAGGTCCCTCAAAACAAAGCCAACCCTGCTAGGAATGGGTTAATATCTTGGGTAGACCATATGGAATTGAATTATAACATGACTCTTTGTTATAAGCATATACTATATCTATATTGCATACATCATCATCTTGTATAAAATGAATAATATTTCAATTCATGTGATTATGACTTAAACTAAGTTCACCATATGATAACATGTATATCATGCGTCTTATTACTCACTAAGTCGTATGAATATTGTGAATTCAATATGTATGGGTTATAAACCCATTTTCTGTGGCATCTTTTGTGCTAGAATGATGTGTTTTGGTTGGTTGTGTATGACTTATTGTAGAAATTGTGGATTCAACATGTATAGGCTATAAACCCAGATTATGACTTCAACTTTATTTGCTATTGACACCCAAAAATCAGCCTATTTTGTCTAGAAAAAATATACCCCTAAAAAAGCAAGAACTATAGCTATCCAATTAGGCATTTCGTGTGAGTTGGGGAGAAAACAAAAACTAGGGTTCGTGCGATTTGGGAAGAACATGAGAAAATTTGAGCTTCTTAGCAAGATGCGTGTAATTTGGGAAGAAAAGGTAATGAGCTTCTTAGACAGATTCGTGCAATTTGGGAAGATAATGGAAACCGCGAAGCTGCTGGGAACTTGTTCGTTTGATTTGGGGAGAAAAGAAAAACTATGGTTCGTTTTGGGGAACAATGATGAATTTGGGTTTGATTATGTTTGGGTTAAATTTTGTTTTTATTTATGTAATTTTTTGAAAATAGGTGGCATTTAAAGTGTTTTAAATTTTGCACGTGTCACTGACATGCCAGTTACGCGTGTTAAAATGGGCTAAATAAGTTGTATTATGTGGTGTTTGGGACATGTCTCGTGTTTTAAAGACCATTGACATGGATTCCTATTAAAATAAATGAACAGAAGGTGCATCTCGGTCTTTAGGTTTACTACAAGTACCATCTGTGGCTGTGATAATTTTTGAAACTGAAGCAGCCATTTAATTTTGGTCCATGCCACGGGTATTAATTTGTCATTTAACCCTATAGATAAAATATTCATGCTTGATGACATAGTATTTTGGGGGCTCCATGAGCAATTACCTACCTCCAACGCTAAAATCCAACCTCAAACTTTTTGAAGGGTCAAACTCTTGTTTCTACAAGTCCATAGTTTAATATTCACCACACGCACAAACCCTAAACACACTTTAGAAACCCTAATATGCGATTCTGGGCTGCTGTGATCGATCACTAGCATAAGGGTGATTGATCACTACAGCCAATGATCAATCACTGCTTAGGTTTGATCGACCATTGGCGGTCCAAAACCCATTTTGAGCCATCTCCATGTCCTATCTCCATGTCCCATCTCTCAACTTTATCAAAATCCACTCGTACTAGAGACCCTAAAGTCCTAAAGGTAAGGACTTTACAAATCTATAATGCATTGAGGTATCAAATATTCCATCATTAACACAAAACCCTTAAAAGATGTCACCTTTATTACAAAGTTCTAAAACATCATCAATCTACAAAATTGGTTGTATGTGAGCGTGTAAGACACTAGTACAGACCTAGTCTTATATTGTCAAGCTAAGAAATCACAAACAACATATAAAGTCTAAACCTTTTTCTTTAAAAATAGCCAAACTCAAACTAGATTCATGCATTTAAACAACTAAACAATGTATCAAACGAAAGCTAACTAAGCAAACAGTAAAAAAGAGATAGGGTTTCAGATTATACCTCAAAAGGGGTGTAGGTATCCACCTCCTTAGGCACAAGAAACTCAAAAATTGGTTCTCTCTCTCTCACCGACACACTTTCTCTCTCTAGGTGGCTGAGAGGTTAAACAAATCACCTCCCCTAGGGTTCCTAACCCTTTAAATAGAGAAATTGATTGTGCTTAGGAATTCACTACTTTCCTCCTTTTACTCTCAGCAACAAGAGCGTTCAATTCACACTTTCATTGGCTTGCAAGGGCCACTCAGATTGAACATTTCTAACCCTTATTCAGTTGCTATCCACCCGCCTTGGTTTTACGTTTCATTGTCTTTTCACTCTTGTCTTTGCTTTCTTTTTCTTACGAGTAGCGTTATTGTTCACACTCATTTTACACTATTGACGTGACATGTTTTAAATAATTTTTCATTTCAACCACCTAACCAAAACACGTCCTATCATTACTCTTTCCTTATTAACTACATTCTTTCACATATATAATTTTCTCAATATACCAATCTACTTCGACTTCTTAAGCAAGTTTATGTACAGCAATGCAAGCCGTGCTCCAGGGAAATGTCGTGTCGTGTCCCCGACCAATTTGAGCTGGGGATTTAGTGATTTACTAATTTCATTAGTAGTTTTATTAAAAATTGAATTGGGAGATTCCTTGTAAATCAATGTACCTTCTGCCTTCTAGTTCATATGTCAAGTCAACGACATCATCTAAAGCTAGATATTAATGATTCAACTTTCTAATTTTCAATTATTACTGCATATTAATCACTCTCATTTTAGCTGTATCCTCATTTTTTCTGTTTTTTATTTTTTATTTTTTTATTTTTTGTAACATCATCTTTCATGTATGAGTCAAAAACTCTTATGAGATCAAGGGTATGGGCAAAAAAAATTTACGGTATGGGTTAATAAGCTAAATTTTTTTTTTTTACCTAATTATATTTTTTGAGAATCGAAAGGGGCCATGACCCCTACCGGCACCCTAATTCCCCGTCTTTCTCTTTCTTAGTTCTATAGTTGCTTTTCTTTTTTGTGTACTTAAAAAAAAAAAATTAAATAAATAAAGATCTATATATAAACCATATGCCTGCCATGTTTTTTCATTCAGTACACGAGGCTCAATTTTTTTAATTTTTATTTTTGTGAGCTGCAAAATTAGATCTCCCTGGTTTTGCTTTTATTTATTTATTTTTTTAACTAACGATATTTTTCACACATATTTTATATCGGCTAACAAAATTAGATCTAACCATACCGACGCCAAATTATGTCAAAAAAACAGTTAACTCTCTACAATCAACTTCTATCAACTAACTTAATAGATTTCGTTAATGTGACATATCAGAGCCAACAAAATTATAATACGTGTTCTATTTAAACCAGTATCACACTAATGAAATCTGTTAAGCCAGTAGACGGAATTTGACTGTAGGGAGTAAATTATTTTTTTTGCATACCCCAAGGACCTCTGAGTTTATTTTGATACCACATGAAGCTAATTACAAATCATGTAAACCACGTAGACTAATTATACATATTTTTTTTTTTCTAATTAGAACAAAAAGGCAGACTTTCCGGGATTAGATCTACCCTAATTATTTGTTCAAATTGTTAGTAATTAGAACAGAAAATATAAGAAAGCTCGTATTAAAATGCAGACTTGACGAGGACAACTCAAGAACCCTTGCATGGCGGAGTACGGCAGTGGAGGCACCACTGGGAGACTCCTTTAACGAGAACTCGTCAGTCAGTGAGTCAGGAAAGGGAGGAAACAGTCTCCATCGATCTGAAGATTAATAATTGCCGTTGGCCTTAATAATGTGTATCTAGTGGTCGGTGACGTGGTAAGTAATTAATCTTCAGATTTATTTTTGGCCTTCAGCTAATAATTAAAAATGGAAGGGAATTGAGAGCTCCTAATAACTTATGCTTCACTTGATTGCTATCATTTTCATATCATAGACAGACCAACCGGCTAGAAAGTCAAAATTCAAGAGGCAAAAGGTTGTTTGGTGAGAGTATATATTGAATAAATAAATAAAAAAAATTGTTATAAACCACTTTTTTTATTGGAATAACTTCACAAAAAGGTATCGAATTATACGTCGTTTTGAGATAAGGGTACTAAACTAGTAAACATTTCAAATTGGAGTATCCAAGTTTCCAAACGTCTCACTTAAGGGTACTCCGTTAGGATTTGCTGTTAAATCTTAACGGAGTACCCAAAATACCATTATTCTTTTAGGAAAAAAAAATGCTAGGATCTAAGTGTTAGTCAAAATTTAACGGAATTTACAAAAATACCTATGTTTGAATCTTTGAATTTTTTTTAAAAAAAATAAGCGCATGAGCATTTTGAAAATTTTTGCAGGATTTAACAGTAAATCTTAATGGAATACCTGTAAGTGAGATATTTAGAAACTTGGATACCCCAATTTGAAACGTTTACTAGTTCAGTACCTTTATTTTAAAACGGCGTATAATTCGATACCATTTTGTGAAGTTATTCATTTTTTATTTTATAATTATTTTACATTTTTAACGTGTCAGTCTCAATCAATCTGTGAAGTTTATTTTTATTTTTTAAGAATGACTAATTCAATAGCTGGTTGGAACTTCCGCGTTAGAATTGTGAAATAGTCTATTTTTCTCAATGAAAAAGAGGTATTTTTGTCCCAACATATTGTGGTTCATTTTTCGTCCCTGGCAACAAAATTTTTTGACCTCTAGCCCCCGACCATAATAATTTTTTGCTCCGTTTTTACCGTTAGATAAAACAAAATATATTATAATTAGTTTAACTAAGGTAATTAAAAGGACAAAACACTGTTAAAAGGACAAAAAAAAACTCATAACTTAGTTTACCATGTACCTAAGTTTGCCCCTCCAACAACCATCTAACAATCTATCAAAAGCTATTATTTTGTGAGTAATAATGAAAGTGATAGTGGTCCCATGTTTGCCTCCCTCAGTATCCTTAAGGGACCACAGGCCACAGCTTGAATTCCTTGCTGTAGAGATTGGAATCAAAGAAAATTTGTTTGCAATGAGATTGGAAATAGAAATAAACAGACCTTTTTAAAAAAAAAAATTAAAAAAAAAAAAGTTAATTAGGATAATTATGTATGCACCATCGACCAATTAAATGTGCCTTTGGTATTGCGATTTCGGAGATAACATGTGTGATTTTAAATCAAATCAAAGTAAATGAATCATTTGAAATTGCGTTTTTAAATTGCAGTAAACTGCGATTTTTTCAAAGGCTTAATTATGTTTTTAAAAATTATATATTTAAATTACAAATCCAAACGGACCCTAAATCTCATAATTTGATAGTCAACACCTAAACCTTTAATGCTTAAATTGTCCTCTACATATGTACTATAGGATTTGGCTTAGGTGTTATAAACAATAAAAACATGTTTGTGTGTTAGGTTTACGTCATATCAAAAAATTATTATAAGATTATATAAATCAATTATAACATTACATTTTAATTAAACGGATCAAATCCTTTAACGCTAACTTATTATTTTTGTGTTAAGTTCGTTATAGGATTTATAAATCATGCAAAACATTATGAGCTCCTAGTCAATATCGTATAACCACCAACAGGTTATCATGAAAAAAAGACATAAACATTCTACTTTTAGATAATAATAATAAAAAAAAAATTCATTATTTTTATTATTATTATTATTATTTTAATGGTGAGAAATCTGTATATACCACTAAAGTTTGGATAATTTCGAACATTTGAGGTGTCCCTCACCCTCATTCATTCCAAGTTTGAAGTTTCCAACCATACAAAACAAAAATACCAAAAATAAAAATAAATAAATAAATAAATAAATAAAGCTGACTTATATAAATTGGAACCGGTAGGCTAGGTGGGCTCCACTACTGGCAAATAAGCACTACTAGGCTGAATAACCTATGCTCATTGCTCACTCGCTAACAACACAAGTGGGATGCACGTTCCAGTAGTTGCTCACGCGCCTCGAGAGTTACGGGAACGCGCGTTGAAATAGCATGGCATAAATGTAATAATGGGGTCCCTAATCATAAGCGCCGTCGCATTCAGAGAAGAAATCCAATTTGACGCGCAACCACGGCTTCAAGGGTTCGCAGAATATTCGTGAAATGAAATTACTATATGCCATTCTTTATCGGAAGTTAAGATTAGAGCGGGTAATTTTGACACGATTTAATAATTTAATATGAACACGACACGAAATTAGCGAGTTTGAGTCTATCTTAAACGGGTTTGGATCATAAACAAGTCGACTCATTTATGACCCATTTAATTCAATCTGGCTGGTCACCCAAACACGATTAACTCTTATATATATATATATATATATATATATAATAATAATAATAATAATAATAATAAAAAGGAGGGAAATAGAAATTGGGAATTAACTCTTATTTTGTGTTTTAGCGGAAATTCGAAAACACAAAATGACAAAACAGTAAAACACAAAAGATTAAAAATCAAAAGAATCAAAACCCTAACTTTTTTATATGCAATTCCTCAATATTCTTCAAGAGTAATGTTTCTCGCATAACTTTCGTACAACTTTTGTACAACTCTAACAATTTTTTTTAAGATCAATCATTGGATATTTATAGTCCACATGTAGGAAAACAGATCTAATGGTTGATCATGGAAAAAAGTTACTAGAGTTGTACAACAATCATTTTTCATTCTTCAAATATACGGAAAGATATATAATATGTTTAGAGCAATGATTCACTACCACCTAAATATACAACTTTTCACTACCTTGCCAATGTGGCAAGGTGGTGAAAAGTTGTATATTTAGGTGGCATTGAATCATTATTTATATGTTTATAACTTTTATACAACTTTAACAATTTTTTTTTTTAAAAAAAAAAAAAAAATCAATCATTGAATATGTAGAACCCACGTGTAAATAAACAAATTCAATTGTTAGTTTAAAAAAAAGTTATTGAAATTGTACAAAAATTATACAACAATAATTTATCTTATGAAAAAAAAGACAAATATATCTAATTCTCTACTAAAGAAGTAAAGACAAGTGCAAAATCTTTTAATGATTTCACACAAGTCAAAACTTTTTAGATAACGATACCATTAAAGCTTAAAAAGAGGATGGAGACCATAATGGCTAAATCCAGAAAACAAAAAAATATTAGTAACGTAAAAGAGCCCTAGGATAAAATTAATTTTTTTTGATCAAACGATGAATTTAAAAATTGTTTTATTTTTTGATGAACACTTAACATATATATAAAATTATTCGTAAAGAATAGCATGACTTAAATTTGAAATATGTTTTATGTACATCTTTTTTTTAAAAAATTAACTATTAAATCTGTAGGACTCACACGTACATCTATTTTTTAAATCACTTTTTAAATCTGTAAGACTTATATGTAGATTCTCGTGAATCTTAAACATTTAATAATTAATTTTTAAAAAAAAAGTACAATAAATATACGAAAATAATTTTTCGTTAAATTTATGGGGGCATTGGAGCACCAACTAACATTCATAGCCTCCTCCTCTACTGCCACGAAGCAAGGACCCACCATGATAGACTCAAAACTTAAAAGCTCAATTGCCCATGAACAAATGATGAATCTTTTCGCCAATATCGGATCTATCATGTATGGACTATGATTAATAATTTTGAATTGTATCAAATATAAAAACATATTTTACATTTAAAAAAAGAAAGGGAAATCTAAACAAAAATAAAAAAGAAAGATTGTTGTATGGCTCCAGAGTGCAGAGTCCAGACAGGTGCAGAGTTCAGTTCCACCATACGAGGCAGTAGGCCCCCAGAGAAGCCATTATTAAGCAACTTATTTCTTTTCTTATCTTTTTGTGCTAAATATTATTTAAATCATAATAATGTCAACAGTTAAGTAATGATTATGATAATAATGGTAATAGTTGATGGTAATTAAAAGAAGAAAAGAAAATGGTTTTTTACTATTTGACCAGCTTTTCTTTGCTCAGCACTCGGCAGCGATCCGCCAATCTAAAAAACGTGTCACTCAAAAAGAATTACAAGCGAAACCGATTACTTCCACTCTCTCTTTTGGCGGGGGGATTAGTTCGTGTGTTTTCTTTGTTGTTTCATTCCTCCAGGGAAAAAGGGGCTGAGCAAAAAGAGCCGGCACGCAAGAAGACTCTGTTTCAGAGCCTTCGTTTTTGCTCCTGAAACCGACTTGTTATTGGCCGCCTCTGTGTTTTCGTACATGGGTACGTGAGATTTTTGTTGGTCATTCTGTGGTTGAGACTGAGCCTCTTCTCAAGCTGTGACCCCACTTGGGAGTTTTTGACAGAGTACTGAATTCATTGTCTGTTTTCCTTTTTTGTCTAAGTTCTTTGCATGGGAGATGTGCTTGAGCTTTTCTGTCCTCAAACTGGGTTTTTATTGGGTATTCTGTTTAGTTCTGGTATATGTTAGCTTTCTTGACATTGAATTTGATATAACTTACAAAGAAAACTCAAGTCTTTTTGGTTCATTTTCAGCTTATCTTGGCGTAATTAAAGTTTGAATCTTTGGTTTTGGTTCTTTGTCTCTTTTCCCTGTATGCTCTTTGCATGTGAGGTGTGCCTGAGGGGTTCTATCCTCAATTGGGTTTCTGGGCTTTTATTGGCTTTCTTTTCAGTTTTGGTATGTATCAGCTTTCTTGACATTGGATTGAAGTATCAAGCGAAGTCTTTTTGGTTCATTTTCAGCTTGTCGTGGTGGGCTTAATAATTATAACTTAAATCTTTGGTTCTTGCCTTTTCAACTTCTATTTGGTGTCATTCATCTTAAAAAAAAAATGAAAAATTTCTATTTGGTGTCAGTTTCTGTGGGTCAATCATGTTTACCGAATTGACGCCAATTTCTAGTAATTGGATTTGAATTGTCTTCTCTTCGGAATGATAAAGTTTTAAATTGGGTTATTAGTTTAATTTTCAGTTTTTCTTTTCAGATTTGTGTTGGTGGTACAGTTCTTTGTTGGATTCGACATGGATTCCAAGTGAAGATCGAAGTTGAGATTTTAGGTTTCAGGCATTTCTGTGATTTCTGATTGGTTTGGTTTGAAGGTTTGAGTTGTGTTCTGGTTCGTGGAGTGAGAGACTGCGGAAAGGGGATATCAGAGAGGGTAGGTGGTGAGAGCTGCAGAATCATTTGAACTGAGTTTCAAATGGCTTCAAGAGTGGAGATTGAAGAAGAGAATGATAACACCAAAGGTAGTATGTGGGTGTTGGATCAGAAGCTTGATCAGCCTATGGATGAGGAGGCTGGAAGGCTTAGAAATATGTACAGAGAAAAGGTAAGAGCAACTTTCTTTTCAAGATTCTCTCTCATATATAGTATTCACTTGTAAGTTGTTAAAGCAGGACAGCAATTACTCCTTGTTAATAGCATCTTTGCATTAACGGGTGAATTTTTAAATTCCAACTTAGATTTCCAATTAGAAGGCATTGGATTTGTTGAATCTTTTATGCTCGGGTTGATTTTGAGCTATATGCCGAGGATTGCCAGAAATGAATCCATGGACTTAGTGCATGGATGTTGTTACTGGATTTTGGCTTGCATTACTATTGACGATTACTGTAGTAAGCTATATAATTGAAAGTATTGTTAATATGAGATGTGTACCTGCCAGCGTATATGAAGTGCATGCATGCTGTTGGATTTAGGCTTGCAGTAGTAGTAACTGCCATGGTATTATGCTGTATAATTCAAATAATTGCATAATGTGAGATCTGTACATGCCAAGCCTGTACCAAGTGTCCCCTGGAGCAAATTGATGGATTTTGAGGATATCTTGGTCGTTGGTATTCACATTCATTTTCTTTGCTGATATAATTTTTTTATTCATGTAGAAATTTTCTGCTGTATTGCTTCTGCGGCTTGCATTCCAGAGTCTTGGAGTGGTTTATGGAGACTTGGGCACTTCCCCATTGTATGTTTTCAAAAATACATTTCCTCATGGACCTGTAGATCCTGAAGATGTGATTGGAGCCCTTTCCTTAATTATATACTCGCTTACTCTTGTTCCACTCCTCAAGTATGTTTTTGTAGTCTGTAGAGCGAACGACAATGGTCAAGGTAACTTGATCTTGACATATTTGTTTTCTGCATTAAAATTTTTATTTGTGCATTTGTAGATTAGATAAAGACAATTCTTAGTACTACATTTTGATCATGTGCTGGACAATCATCTACTTTAGTTTCTAACCCAATAATAGTAAACATATACAGAAAAAATATGAGGGTGATGTTATGCCTCCACCTTTTCTTTTCTTTTCTTTTTTTCTTTTTTCCCCGGAAGGGGTGTTGTTCTCCTTTTGTAGCTGATGAAGTAGATTAATAACCATGATTATTGCTTGTTTCCTTTGAGATAATTGGTGGCAAGTTTTATTTTTAGTCACTCCATGTCAATGACTCTGCAAGCATATATTACTTAAACTAGGCAGAAATCTATTGTTAAGATTTATGTTAAACATGCACAATGTATACTGACATATATAAGAACTGTACATGAGAGGCATCAAATCTGATTCTATGCCTGAATTATGAATTTACTTTGTATCTTCTTATTGCCACTTCAAAAGTGAAAGAAATCTTTGTCTTTTAAGGGATTCAATAATATAACGACCGTATAAAACTGAATTTCTGGGTGAAAAGAATTTATTGAAGTCCTTAGCTGTGGGAAAGTATTTGCAAGTACAGATACTGGAGAGAACATAAACTTTGTTAAATAGGGTGCTATATTATTGACGCTGCTATTTGACTGACTTTATTGATTATTTGTTCTTGTGTTTCTTTTTCTTATTACCTTTTTACTAAGCTGAAGCAATTGTAGTATGCTTCTTTGAGTTTTTTTTCTCTCTCCAAAACAGCAGATCATTTCCTGTCTTGTGTAGGAAGATATATAAGCAAACCACGCTGATTAGTTGGTGTCACATTTGTAGATGTTTTATTCAGAATATAAAAGGTGTTTAACACTTGTACCCTATTTTGTTTAAAAACTGTTAAACGTGATTTTCTATATCCTTTATTTTGTATTCAGTTGTTTTAGCTTCATGCCGCATTGTATTAAACATGATTTTCTATAAAAGGTATACGCTGTAGTTGTATACTGCAACACGGGATTGTTTGCATTTTTCACATTGATCAGGCATACTTTTCATTTTTAGGTTGATGCTGCACTATTAAGTTCCCTAAACTTGTCCTCTTTGTGGTGAAGGTGGAACATTTGCACTTTATTCGTTGCTTTGTCGACATGCAAAAATAAAAACTATTCCTAACCAACACCGAACTGATGAGGAGCTAACAACATATAGTCGTTCTACTTTCCATGAGCAATCATTTGCTGCAAAAACTAAGAGTTGGTTGGAGGAATATGCATTTAGGAAAAATGCACTTCTTATTCTTGTCCTTGTTGGCACTTGCATGGTGATTGGGGATGGGATTCTAACTCCAGCTATATCAGGTATACCTTCCTTCATGCTGGAATTGTCTATTTATTTATTTGTTTGTCTGTCTGCCTGAGTAGTCTACCTGATGAAAAAAAGATTTTTTTTTTTCACATATAACTAGTGCATGTGTGATAAAAACCATTGAATGAGACACTGCAATCAATGAGTGAAATAAGACGAATGAGAGTCATTGTTTCAAATGTTGCCGAAATTGATAAGATAGCAAGTGATATCTTGTTTATCACTTAAAGCTATCAAGAAATCAATGGTCCTCTTTATTTCATGAGAATATCACACAATATCTTGATAGGCATAATGTCTTTATCCATCCAATGATACAACTCAAACCAGGGACCCTGCTTGTAAAACGAGGCACCTTAATTTTATTACTACCTTAATGTCAATTCTTTTTGCTATCGTTTGTACAAATGTAATAGTTTAAATAATGCATCTACATGCCTATAGGTACACAAAGAAGCTCACTAAGTGAACAGAAATTGTAGTTCATTAATTAAGCCTTTTTGTTTTCCTTACTTTCATAAAAAGTTTTGTTCAACTTTGATGATTGTGGGAAATGTTTGGTAGATAAAATAACACATATGGTTAAACACAGTTGATTAAATTGAGATCTTATGCCTGATGTAATAACTGAGGCTGCATATGGATCCCAAAGTCCTGTTATTTTCAACTGTACGAATGTGATGAGAAATCGATGCAAATGTGAAAGATATTAAAGCATTCTTGTGATATATGAATTTATTTAGAGAGTTCTTGACTTTAGTTAATATTAGAGTTGGAAATTTTTTGTCTGACATATTTGATGTACATTCTTGTCTGAAATTCACTCTCTGGCATTGTTTTTCTTTGAACTTCAATTCGAGTTGGTTCTGGGTTTGGTGATCCAGGACAACCAGAACGTTGCATTATGTTAAAATATCTGGCTTTATGAGGAGTGTCGAAATTAATATTTGAAATTTGTCATATGTGAAAGCAAAATCTTTAAAACTTGTGGCTTCCCAATATTTCTATGCATTGATTTTGTTAGAGAATATACTTTCCATATATTGGGAGATTTGATTTGAGAATTATTTGTAGCAGATTTGATGGTTTGAATCACATTAATTGATTACCATACTTATCTACCCAAACTCTCCTATAAATAGGAGTCTATTGTATTGTGAAACATCAAGTGAAATAAGAGTAAAATGTAGCCATTTGGGCTTTATCCTGTAGACGTAGGTCATAGACCGAACCACGTAAAATATCTTATCTCTTTTCTATTATTCCGCTTTATTTTATTTTAGCTTTATGTTTTCTTTATTCTCTGAGTCACAGAGAATAGCATTTCTTTTTCTTCCTGTTTTAAGCTTATGTTCTTAGGAAAGGCTTGTGCTTCTTCCTCTCTTTCCTTATTTTTCTCATGGTTCTATCTCTAATCATCCCATTATATCATACGGCAAAACCATATGAGACAGTAAGATTTTTCTTTTTTTCTTTTTTTCTTTTTGGTTGTTTTTGTTGTTGTAGATTGTTGGTCCAAAAAATGTTAGAGAATATACTCTCCATATATTGGGGGATTTGGTTTGAGAAATATATTGTAATTATAATCAATCAAATCTGATTAATTATAATTATAATATATTTCTCAAACCAAATCCCCCTAACATTTTTCAGATTTCACTTTCTTCTTAGCCATGAGTTGCACCTAATAAATTTTGATCCAGTAAGTAAGATAGAAAGGTTGAGGAAATCAACTGGATGAATCATCTCCGTCTATTTAAGATTTATGGGGTTATTCAAGCAGTTCAGTATTTGCTAATCCCTGTTTTTAGTTCTTTCCTTATGCTTTGCTCATTTTCAGCATGTCTCAATAACTTATAGTATATATTTACTGTCCATATTAGGAATATTCCACTATAATTAGAATGTCAATAATGTTGTTATTTGCTTGAGTATTTTCTTTCTTGAAGGCCGTTTAAGATCCTTAATCCTCTGATCTGTACAGTTCTATCAGCTGTTGGAGGAATCAAGTTTGACCACCCCAATATGAGTAATGGTATTATATCATTCCTGAAACTAAACATTTTCGTATATTTGCTCCTGGGTATCTGAAAATATTTTAATTCTATTAATTTAAATTTCTCTGTTTTTAATGATCACTTTTATGTGGTACAGGTGTGGTTGTACTTGTTGCGGTTGTAATATTAATAGGATTGTTTAGTTTGCAACACTATGGTACAGATAGAGTAGGTTGGCTCTTTGCTCCTATTGTTCTGCTTTGGTTTCTCGTAATTGGAGGAATTGGCATATTCAACATCTGGAAATATGACAGTAGTGTTCTGAAAGCTTTTTCACCTTTTCATATATTCCGGTATTTTAGAAGGAGAGGAAAAGATGGTTGGACTTCCCTTGGAGGTATTATGCTCAGTATAACAGGTAAACTTTCTATTATTTCGGTTACTCCATGTACTGTTTTTAATCCATTAAGGTATATTAAAATCATATAATATTTGGTCCTGTTGGATTCTGATCGCTACATATGAATTGTTGCAGGTACAGAGGCACTTTTCGCTGACTTAGCCCATTTTCCTGTTTCGGCTGTACAGATTGCTTTCACCGTAGTCGTCTTTCCTTGCCTTCTTCTAGCCTATTCTGGACAAGCTGCCTTCCTTATGAATAATAAAGATCATGCTGTTGATGCATTTTATCGTACTATTCCAGGTTTGTTCCAATATATAGTCTGTACTGAAAGTAGACCTATGTGATGCAAGAAACAGCAATTAATGATTGCTGAAGGAAAAAAAAAATAGAATTCATTTGTTGAACAGTTCTTGGTACAGTTAGTCTGAAATGTGCCCCAGTGCATCTTCTTTTCTACGGTGACTAATTTATGATAGTTAGCCTATATGTGATACTCATAAGGAACTTATTAAAAAAAAAAAAAAAAAAACACTATGTCAACAATGTGTAAATTTAGGTGTGAAGAATGCATGTGAAATTAAATATAAGTTTTAATCAGAGTTGTGATAAATCACTTTTAATTTCTTTTTGGTTAAGTAGGAAGAATGCCATCAAGTTCAGGAAAATAAAAACATAGCAAGATTATAGCAATAGTCTTAATACCAAACGTACCCAAAAGTTATTTTTGCTTGGACAATCTCCTTCCAACTTCATGTGGAAGCATCATAAAGCATTTCAGTCTACAGGTTAAGAAAAATAAATTAAAATAGGAAACAATAAAGGAAAAAGTTAAGATATTTATGGAATACAGATCAATGAATCATTCATCATTTTACACTTACATATGTGTGTGGGAGAAATTTTTGGTCTATCCTGAAATCAGAATTTCCATAAGGAAAAGGCTTTTATACAACTTGTATTGGAATTTCACAAGATATTTCTAAATCTGAATAATATGGCACAAATCATGACACGCGGACCCAAATATTGAGTAGTGGAATACTTCAGGAATAAATCCTCAAAATCTTGTCCACCTCGTTAATAGTTTGCACACTCTGTTCAATGTTTTGTTGAATCTCTTGACAAATGTCATCCCATTTTTGGCATCATTGAGTGACCAAAGTGTTCTTAGGGCTGAATCTTTATCTGTTGGATCAACTTTAAAGTACTAAACATTTGGATGTGGTGTTCATTTTACCTGTAAAATGTTGAGTTCCTGAAGAGGGGGTTTGTGGCAATACTCTCAAAATGCTCACATTAGCCTTTCTTTTCTCAGATATTTGTCTGAGGTGTTTGAACTGTTTAATGTGGCAAGGGTTCCTTGAAAAATTTTATAATCTGAATACAGTGTCTAATAAGGCAAGGGTTTCTCTAATATTTAATCTTATTCTGCAGATAGCATATATGCAAGGGTTTCTCCTAATATTTAATCTTAATCTGCAGATAGCATATATTGGCCTGTATTACTTATTGCAACTGCAGCGGCTGTAGTTGCAAGCCAGGCAACTATATCTGCAACCTTTTCAATAATTAAGCAGGCTCTTGCACTCGGCTGTTTTCCAAGAGTCAAAGTTGTACATACATCCAAAACGTTCCTTGGCCAGATATATGTTCCAGATATTAATTGGATCCTTATGATTCTTTGCATTGCTGTGACTGCTGGATTCAAAAATCAAGGCCAAATTGCAAATGCTTATGGTAAGTTCACCTTCTTTTTAATGTTCTGAAGTTTCTTTGATCAATATTCTTCCATTTTGTTCAATATTTTTCTGCTAGGAAATATGTCAATGCGCATCAATGTTTATTCTTAGGTTCTATATATGAAACCCTTCATGAACATATAGATGGTGTGTCTTTTATGCATATGGTTGTGGCTAAGCTGAAGAATTACAACTTTTTCCTGATTCGGTTCCATCTTAGTTTGCAATTCCCCACCTCCCCCCTCCCCTCTTTTTAAGCTGTCAAGATTTACAAAAACTTTTGTATGGCTTTTAAAAATAGTGCAAATATCCTGTTATTAGTCATAGAGTTTGGGTGGGCATTGTGAATCAGATATATATCTGAGGGAAGACCCTTGAGTTGTTCTGTTTTGATTCTCTAATTACAATATATTGTTTATCTATGGAAGTCAATTACTACTGAAAGTAAATAATTTCCATATCCAATTATTTGTAGTGTTTTGCCCTTTATATGAGCCTCATTTGCATGTAGAGGGGGGGGGGGGGGGGGGACTCTAGTGGAAGAGCAAAAAGTTAAAAAGGAACAACTCTTGGTTACATAGAGCATGACTGGAGTCCTGCTAGATCATTATTGTCTTTTCAATAATACAGTGTGTTGTTTTCAGGGTCTTCAAAGAATACGGTTCTTGACAATAAACACTGTTTTCCAAGTGGTTTTCTAGCTCAAAATTCTACCTTTATATGTAAATAATTTTAATGTCATGAGTTTGAAGATGATGACATTATGTCTCAAGTTTCCAACGATCAAACTGGTTCTTTTCATCCTCAACGATCAAACTGGTTTTTGGGTTAAGGTGGCTTCTTAACATCTTGTATCAAGCCCCCTTGGAGTGAAACTCTCCAAGGTGTTAACTCTCAACTCTCACAAATTCAAATCCCAGAAGTGGTATCAAAGTCGTTGGTTTATAACATTGTTATGTCCAAAGCCACCAGGATAAAGTTTGAAGTTAAAAAGTGGTGTCTCAAGATATTGTATCAAGTCCTCACAAAGAGACATCTTTCCAGAATTCTGATGGGTTATGTGGGATTTTTTCTACGTAGAAGCTAAATCTTTTGAGCTTCGATCTGAGTTTTGTGTGGGGGATGGCAGAAGATTAGCAGAGAGGAGTAGAGGTCTCTTCAGAGCAGAGCAGTGTTCTTGAGTAAGTTGAGTGTAGGATGGTTTAGGACAGGACCTTCCGGGTGGGTTCTAAACTGCATTTTCTGCAACAACGAGGTAATTCTCATGGAAGATTTTTGGAGTTGTCGGAATATGGCATTTGTGATTCTACCGGAGGGAAGAGAAGGTAGCGGATGGGCTAATTGTCTTGCACAATTGAGGAAATTAGAGAAATTCTTTGCTGGGGGCAAAACAGGTGATGGTGAGGAAGCTGGCGGGCCATGGAGGCCGAACGTTTGCGGCAGTGCTGGTAGGGCAGGGTCATGATCTGGAAAAAGGAGAGTCGAGCAGGGGCAATTCGGGAACATCCGAAGAGTAAACATTTTTGTCGATTTTGGCAAGAGCGGAAAAGGAGACGGAATTGGCGGAGGGAGATTGCCTGGTTTATGTTGGCGCCGAGATCACGTCAAGTGGTTTTTTTGTGGAAGGAAAACTACAGTCGGCCGGAAAATTGGAAGCAGACGCTGATTTCAATTAGAGAGAGGACGCTGCGAGGTGGCTGGGTCTAATCGATTTGGGCCTAGTGAGGGATGAGGCTATGCTTACTACAGGCCCAAGACAAAAAGGTCCAACAAACAATGAAGTGGCTTTGTCGGGAGAGGGAGAGAATAGGGGATTGGGTCATCTGAAGGAGCAGGCCGTAGGCTAAAGGAAAATAAAGTGATGGGCTGGGTGCTGGGCAAGACGGCAGAGCATATCCATTAAGACGACGGAGGTTGATACTGAGCCAGAGGCCACCGATATAGGGTCTGGATCACTGGGTGTTATTGCTGTGCGACAGGAGATGACAATGGGCAAGAACGGTTCTGAACCAGAGGGAACAGATGGTGACTCTGGGGGCATGAGGATGGCCAGTTAGGAGTTTTCACTGCCTAGGTTTCAGGATCTATATGCGCAAGGCATGGAGTGGGGGAAACAAAGAATATGGAGAGACAGTTTCCCAGTCTTTGATGGTGAGTGTCAGTTGGTTTCTGATTCGAGTGTTGGTGTAGGTGAGGACAGGGATGAGGGTGATCAGGGGAGTGAGAGTCCGAGGAATGCAGATATCGGGGTGGGATTGTTTGGGTTGGGAGAGATGGATTCACCGTATGTACGCAAGGGGTTATAAGGCTATAAAAATTCTGGTTTTGTTTCGAAATTTGTGGAGTTTGAGCAAGATTCAAGGGGCTATGTGGGTTGTGACGATGATTTACGGGGTGGGGTTGAGGGGGATGATTATTTAGTAGTGGTGATACGTACAGAAGATGCTAATGAGGGAAGCGAGATGCTGAATATCCGACCATTGGCGGTTTTGGGGGAGCAATTAGGGGATAACTCTCTGTCTACAGTGTGGGTTGTAAAGAGGGTTAAAGGATTTTGTCATGGTGTAGGTCTGTCTTGTGCTGGTTTTGAAGATAAATTGATGGCTTTATTCAATGATATTGAAGCAAATCGTTATTCCAATAGGGTGGGGCATGATAATACTTTGAGTGCAAAATTTGGGAATCGAGGACAACATGAAGTGAAGAGATTGGAATGTTCGGTAAATTATGATGGGAAATGAGGTCAATCGTCTAGGCTGACTAAAAGGGGAGGGTTGGTAAATGTTAATTATGAAGCCTAAGATAATATCTTTGAATGTGCGAGGCATGAATGAGCCCAAGAAAAGAACGAAGATTAGGAGGTTGTTGAGGGAACAGAAGGCTGATATCATGTGCTTGCAAGAGACTAAAATGGAGGTAATTAGTAGGAGTAATTACCTTTCCCCCCCATCAACTACTTGTCATTGTCAATATGCCACCACGAACTGACACCTTAACCAAAAGAGAGCATTAAACTACCATTTACATACCAAAACCCCCATTCCGTCAGTCAAATTCGTGAAAATACTCAAATACCCTAACTCAAGTTTCAAATTTACATATAATACCTTAAAATTAAACAATTAAAAATAAAATAAAATAAAAAATAAATAAATAAAAAGGAAAAGGATAAGGAAAAGAGAGGGGTGGTTGCTGGTGGCCTGCGAGCCACCCCAGATCCAAGTCGGGGTGGCCGCGAGCCACCCCCTCTATTTTTCTTTTTCTTTTTTTATTAAATTATTGTTTGAGGGTATTTCTGTTTTTAAGCAAAATTTAACGTCTAAAAATCGAATATTTCGTCCAATTTAACAAGATTCTCTAACGGAATGGGGTTTTTGGTATGTAAATGGTAGTTCAATGCTCTTTTTTGGTTGAAATGTCAGTTCGTAGTGGCATATTGACAATAACCGGTAGTTGATGGGGGAAAAAGTTAATTACCCTTAATTAGTAGGGAGGTGGTTCGTAGTGTTTAGGGGTGGATTCATGAGGATTGGGTGTATTTGGGTTTGAGAGGGGCATTGAGAGGCATCTTGTTAATGTGGGACAGGAGAGTGGTCGAGAAGATTGAGGAGTGTGTGGAGAGGTATGTGGTAGCATGTGCGTTCCGAAGTGTGACGACGAATTTTGATTGGGCATTTGCAGCTGTTTATGGGCGTAATGATGATGGTGGATTTTGTTGATTTTATGAACAGGGTCTCATGGATATTCCAATGGTTAGGGGGGAGATGCATGTGGTCCAATTGTCGTGCTTGGTCCAGAATTGATCGGTTCTTGCTCTCTACAGAATAGGAGAAATATTTTCCAGAAGTTTCTCAAAGACGTCTCCCTCGTCTACTTTCATATCATTATCCATTGTTATTAGATTGTGGAGTAGGGAGACGGGGTAGGGGGTTGTTTAAATTTGAAAATACGTGCTTGCATGCGAAAGGTTTTGAGGAGCAGGTTAAGAGGTGGTGGGGCTCCTACATTTATGAAGGTACGTCAAGTTATGTATTCGCACGAAAGTTAAAAGCATTGAAAGTTGACCTGAAAAAATGGAATAAGGAGGTGTTTGGGAATGTTGGGGTGCAAAAAAATGAAATGGAGAAGGGTCTAAGTGAGCTGGATATGATTGCTGAGGAGAGACCATTATCTGAAGAAGAAAATATCAAGAGAGAAGAATATTCTAGAAGTTTAGAGATGAGTATTTATCTTGAAGAAGTTAGTTGGAGACAAAAATCAAGGGCATTGTGGTTAAAAGATGGTGATAATAATACGAAGTTCCTCCATCGGTTGGCAAATTCACACAGGAGACATAATTCGATTGAGACACTAGTGGTGGATGGACATCTGACTGATGAGGCAACAGTTATTTAGGATCACATTGCGGATTTCTATAAACAGCTATATTGTGAGCAATATCAATGGAGACTAAGGCCAGATGATTTATCTTTTCTTTCCATTGATGATGAGGAAAGAATATGGATGGAACGAGAGTTCGAGGAAGATGAAGTTTGGGAGGTAGTACAGAATTTCAAAGCCGATAAGGCCCCAGGTCCTGATGGATTTACTATGGCATTTTCCTAAAAGTATTGGGAGGTTTTAAAGGTTGATATTATTGCGATTCTAAAGGAATTTTATAACAGTGGAAAATTCGAGAAAAGTCTAAACGCTACTTTTGTTTCACTTACTCCAAAGAAAGCCGGAGCAGTGGAAATTAAGGATTTTCAACCTATAAGTTTAATAGGTGAAATGTACAAAATCATTTCAAAGGTTCTAGCAAATAGGTTAAAGTCAGTGTTGGGGAAGATTGTTTCTCATTCTCAGAATGCATTTATCAAGGGGAGACAAATCCTGGACTCTGTATTGGTGGCAAATGAATGTTTGGATAGCCGGCTTCGCTCTAAAACACCGGGTATTATTTGCAAATTGGATTTGGAGAAGGCCTATGATCATGTAAATTGGGAGTTTTTGCTTTGTTTATTGGAGAGATGTGGTTTTGGAGAGAGATGGGGAGGTTGGACTGCTCATTGTATTTCAATTGTAGTTTTCTCTATCATTATCAATGGGTCGCCTTCAGGGTTTTTTAGTAGTTCATAAGGTCTACGACAAGGGAATCCTTTGTCTCCTTTATTGTTTGTATTGGGGATGGAAGCTTTAAGTCAGATGCTATCTGCAACGGTGGAAAGTGGGCGACTCTTTGGGTTCTCCGTGAACTCGAGATATCAGGAGGCTATGATTGTGTTTCATTTATTATTTGCAGATCATACCTTGATCTTTTGTGACCCTAATGTTGAACAATTCTGAGATCTTAGATGTTTTGGAGCTGAAAACAACTTGTCTAAATCCGAGATTGTTCCTATAGGTGATGTAGGGGACGTGGAGGAGTTGGCTAGCATTTTGGGGTGCAGTGTAGCTTCGCTTCTTATAAAGTATTTGGGTCTTCCTTTGGGTGCTAAGTATAAGGATTCTAATATTTGGACTAGCATTATTGAGAAGATGGAAAATAGATTGGCGGGGTGGAAGAGATTGTATTTATCAAAGGGTGAGAGGTTAACATTGATTAATAGTACTCTTTCGAATTTGCCAACATATTTTTTGTCCTCTTTTTCTATTTCAGCGGAAGTGGCTAATCATGTGGAAAAAATTCAGAGGGATTTCCTTTAGGGAGGTATTGGAGATGAGTTTAAATTCCACCTGGTTAATTGGTCTACGATTAGTTCATCGAAGGTTTCCGGGGGGGGGGGTGAGGAGTGAGAAATATGATTTAGTTTAATAGAGCTTTACTGGGTAAGTGGCTATGGTGATTTGCTATGGAAATGGATGCTCTTTGGAGAAATGTGGTGGATATTAAATATGGAAGTATTAGGGGTGGTTGGTGTTCAAAGGAGTTGGGGTTTCTTTTGGAGTTGGAGTGTGGAAATGTATTAGGAGGGGTTGGGATGCTTTTGCAGCTCATGTGAGATATGAGGTCAAAGACGGTTCTTGAATATTGTTTTGGCATGATGTGTGGTGTGGGGATTTACTTTTAAAGCTTTTTTTTCCAGAACTGTTTACTATTGCGTGTGGTAAGGATACATGGGTGGATGAGAATATGCAGAGACAAAATGGTAACATCTTGTAGAATATTTTGTTTACTTGACCTGTACATGATTGGGAGGTGGAAGTGGTCTCTAGATTTTTTGATATGTATTCTCTAAAAGTAAGGTGTGAAGAAGATGATAAAATTTGTTGGTTCCATCGCGAAGAAAATCATTTGAAGTGAAGTCTTACTATAAGGTATTATCTAGTCCTATACAGTCTTCTTTTCCTTGGAAGAGTATTTGAAAAGTTAAGGTTCCTCCTAGAGTTAGTTTTTTTTGTGTGGACGACGACTTTAGGAAAAATTTTAACTTTGGATAATTTACGCAATAGGAATATTATTGTGATGGAGTGGTGCTATATGTGTAAGACTTGTGGAGAGTCCATTGATAATTTGTTCCTAAATTGTATGGTTGCTACAGAATTGTGGAGTACGATATTGCAGTTGTTTGGTGTTGTGTGGGTAATGTCGCGATCGGTGAAAGAGATGTTAGGGAGTTGGAGGGGGCAAAGGGGCAACCAGTTGTTGGTGCTGATTTGGAGAATGGATCCGTTGTGTTTGATGTGGTGTCTATAGAAGGAACGGAATGCACGCAATTTGAAAAATTGTGAGACTGGTTCGATTAACTTGAAGAAGTTGGTGATACAAACCTTGTTTACGTGGAGAGTGACAATATAGTCTATGTCTGAGTGTTCTTATTCTGATTATTTAGATTTATGTTCTTCTTTCTCTTTGAATTAGGGGTATTATGTATACATTCTGTGTACTTTGTGTTGCACCCTCTGTGCTTTTTTTGAAGCTGGCTCATAGGAGTTTCCTACGAGCCGGTTTGTTAGAAATTTCTGTCCTTTTAAGATATTAGCTCTCAACTCTCACAATCCAAATCCCTACATAAGATGTGACAAAAGTTTTATTCTGTCAACCTAACACTATCCTCTTCCTTTACACTCATGGTATGTGTGGGCATTATCATATCAAAAGTTTGCCATTTGTCTGTGTTCTTTTCTGACTATCGAGTAGAAACAGTGTCATGCCAGAATGGTAATTGGCGATTACTTTTTAGCAAACTGGCATGCCATTGTAAGGTCAAATAATTTAGTTCATATTTGTGGCATACATTTAACTACTTTTTGCCTGTGACTTGTGATCACATTTCACGCTTTTCTTTTTCCTGAATCAAATCTTGCAATCGAGTAATATTTTGTGTTGCAACAGGAACGGCAGTTGTAATAGTCATGTTGGTAACCACATTGCTCATGATTCTAGTCATGTTATTAGTGTGGCGCTGCCACTGGATCCTTGTTCTGATCTTCGCTGTCTTATCACTGGTTGTTGAGTGCACTTACTTTTCTGCTGTACTCTTCAAGATCGATCAAGGGGGGTGGGTTCCCCTTGTAATTGCAGCAGCCTTTCTTCTCATCATGTACGTTTGGCATTATGGTACGGTGAAACGCTACGAGTTCGAAATGCACAGTAAGGTTTCAATGGCATGGATTCTTGGGCTCGGTCCCAGTTTAGGGCTGGTCCGGGTCCCCGGGATTGGACTCGTGTACACTGAGCTAGCAAGTGGGGTTCCTCACATCTTTTCCCACTTCATCACAAATCTGCCTGCCATCCACTCTGTTGTTATGTTTGTCTGTGTGAAATATCTTCCTGTCTACACAGTCCCAGAAGAAGAGAGATTTCTTGTAAAGCGGATTGGACCCAAAAATTTTCACATGTTTCGATGTGTAGCAAGATATGGCTATAAAGACCTCCACAAGAAAGATGATGATTTTGAGAAGAAGCTGTTCGACGCCCTCTTCTTGTTTGTCCGACTCGAATCCATGATGGAAGGGTGTTCAGACTCTGATGAGTATAGTCTCTATGGCCAGCAAACCCTGCAGTCTAGAGATGGGCTGTTAGATAACAATGGCAACTCAAGTTCTTCCAACGTTGACACTGCTATATCGTCGGTGGACTCGATCGTTCCTGTTAGATCTCCATTGCATGTAAGCAGCACCGTTTGTTCATCCGGTCAGGGAAGCGGTCAGACCGAGATTGACGAGTTAGAATTTTTGAAGAACTGCAGAGATGCTGGGGTGGTTCATATAATGGGAAATACAGTGGTGAGAGCAAGGAGGGATTCAAAGTTCTACAAGAAGATCGCCATTGATTATATATATGCGTTTCTTAGGAAAATATGCAGGGAGAACAGTGTGATCTTCAATGTACCTCATGAGAGTCTTTTGAACGTTGGGCAGATTTTCTTTGTATAATGCTTTGGTGATGATATATACAGTAAATCTTGTTTATTCATATGAGCGAAACTGTAAATTACAGGGTCATGTTTGCATGCTGCTCTGATCGTGTGCTTTTATATATTTATATTAACAACACATACATGAAGCTAATTCGGAAGTGACCAAATACACAAGCAAAAGTTGAAGTAATATACTTATTTTTCTTTTATCCCCTTCTTGTGGTGCTTTTAAAATTACTATTTGATCAAAATTTAATGGTGATTTATCCAAAATCTAATAGTAATTTTAAAAGACACATCACATTTGGGGGATAAAAGTAGGGGTAGTAATTCGTGTTCGTATGTCGAGTTCGAGTTGTATCGAAGTATGGATATAAGACTATATAGATTAATCTTAATCCAACCAATCTAATTAAACAGGTCAAACTCCGTAACCTTAACTCTCTAATTTTGTATTGGGTTTGTGTCGCGTGTCGGATTCGTGTCTAAGTATGGGTAGAAAACTATATAGGTCAACTTTAATTAGATTTATTTAATTAAATGAGTTGGACTCTTCAACCCTAACTCTTAAAATTTGTATTGGTTGTATCGAGTTTAGAAGTCGTATAAAAATTGACAGTCTTACATAAAAAGGAGATAAGAATGCATTACTTTTTTTATTTTATTTATTATCAATTAAATCTATATGCAAAACCTTTAACAAAAATCTATATCCCACAGCCGTCGCTTCACCTCCCGAAAAGAGAAGTTGAGAAGAGTAGGGTAGGTGTGAGAAAAGCGATGGCAATAGAACTTAAAAAACTATTTCTGTCTTATCCTTCTACCAAGCGAAGGGCCCAAAGATAAGGCTATTGCTTTTCTTGACAATCAACTTGCTCCTTTTAATTTAAAAGGCAAGTTGATTTTTGGTGATGGGAAATATCACCCACCCCTTAGGGGTCCATGGGGCTTGTTTGTCTTCGGGCCCATAAGGGGTCCACTTGCTCATCGGACGAGCTGAACATTATGACAGCTCGGGACTCACCAGGTAAGGGAGTTTGAGCGACATATTATCCTTCGAGAGACAACTAACCATTAGACCCTCGAGTGTCGATGACCCCCCAATGGCCCAATGGACCGAGAGCCCTCCAACTGACCGTCACTTACTCAGTGGTCCTGCATATATAGCACGAGGGCAATATAAGGAAATGTATTCCCCGCCAACATACTTGCCTATTCAAACTCAGCGTTATATAAGAAAAGATTGACTCTACAAGGAAGGGATCATCGCGGGTATATTCATAAAGAAATGTCTCTGTGATGATCCACCACCTTCCATACTAGACCATTGACCTTGATATCTCCCATATCCGGCTACTTGCCTTATTCATGGTAACCCTATAAAGGAGATAGAAAACCCTAAGTTTAAGGTATACACACTATTCACCATTTCTCTGATAGCCTCTAACCTTTTTTAAAAGTACCTTACTCACTTAGGTATCAGTGTCCTCTGCCGGTAGCTCCCGTCAAGTTACCAGTGTCTGTTCTTCGTTTGTCTTTCCAGGTTTCTTTGACTAAATTACAATGGTGCAGCCAACTGTATGAACAATATTATTATTATTATTATTGGGAATAATCTCACTCAGACCGACCCATCCAAAGAATTGTGGGCCTTCAGGTAAGTATCGGCTCAAGGAGAATCAGCGGCCAAGACAACAGGACTCCTCGGTAGCCCTATCCCGAGAGATAAACATCGAGTAGTTATCCTTGGGAAAGCTATACCCAAGAATAATACAGTCCCAGGAATGCAAACATCCTGGGACTGAGAGTAAACTTAGTCAGCCAAAGCCTGGGACAAGCATGTCCCGGGAACTCAAGTATCAACTCCACCCCAAGTCGAATTAAGGAATGAGTCACAATCCAGGTCTCTTGGATTGGGATCAATTCAGGGAAATCCAGGATTGAAACTAATCCCGGATTTGTTGCCAAAGATCTCACTTGGAGATGGATAAGGAAAGAATCCCGAGATTAGAGGATAGCAGAGTACGAGTCTATGGCCATTTCAAGGCCGTCCTGAGATAGATCCCCGAAAAGAAAAAGGAAAGAGTTCAGGAAAGCTGATGGGGAAGAGCAGAGGCTAGTAAAGAAATTCAAAGATTACAAATTTACACATCTCAATGTTGAGATATCAGAAGTCCTCATGAAGATCAAGAGAGATCCAGAGTTTCACCGACCACCGAAGATACCAGGTAATTCTCCTTAGAAGAACGAGGACAAATATTGTGATTTCCATGAACAAACAGGCCATTACACCAATGGGTGCATAACCTTGAGCTTGTTAATTGAGGAGCTTATAAAGAATGGCAAACTGGTTTGGTTTTTGGGAGAGCAAAGGAATCAGCTAGGAAATAACAGGCCCCGGAATCACTGGAACTACCATCCCCAATATAAGCAACCCAGGGATTATTATCCCCGAGACCGTCCTCAGCTAAATGAGAGGGATCATGAGAATGATCCCCGGGAGGATATTGAAAGAAGTGTGGGCCGAGGAAGCAAGAGTTCACGACATAGAGAACTGAGGCAACAAGAGATTATAGCCAAGATCAGGTAGAGAGGATTGCCGGGAGTCCCTAGCAAGACTCTTATTTTTCGTAGTTATGTTCAAGGAACTATGTTATCATTTCAATTCTAATAAAGACAAAAGATTCCTCAAATTTTGGGAATAAGTATATTCAAAATAAAAGAACAGAGCTTACTTAAGCATCGAACTGTTCCCGATCTAGAGATCGGGAACTCGTTGAAGTCACTTCTTTTACAGGAAGGAGACCGGAGCCTAACCCAGAGAGACAACTCTAAGATAAATCCAAAGAGACAACCCTGCAGAGAAAACCCTAAGATAAATCCAGGGAGACAACCCTGCAGAGAAAACAAGCATGGAAAAAAACCCTATAGGTAAATTTAGGGAGACAAACCTGTATAGAGCATCGGAGAAAACCCTAAGGCAAATCCAGGGACAAAGAGTCAATGTTGTGTGTTTTAAAGAGTACTCGCAAGCGCACGAATCATTTGCAATATAGTGTGTGCAAGTGCGAGGTCGAATCCACATGGAAATGGTCAAGAGTTAGTGTTTTGCTTAATGAACCTCATTCTAACTTAGTTCCAAGAGTTTGAGGGTTAAACATGCACCAAAAATGCTAAGTTAAAGAGGAAGAAGTGAAATATGTAAAAAGGGACTAAGGCTAAGGAATTCACCAAACCAAATCCAACAACTCACCCTCTTGGTTTCCACTTGAACACCCAAAGAACATTAAGCTTAGGGTGTCATTCAAGTTTCTCAACCATAAACCTTAGAACCATTAAATGAATCCAACTCAAAGATAAATTACAAAGAGTACCCATTTGAAATCAAATCATCCATTGTATCCATTCAAAGAATAAATCACAATGGATATCATCTTTCAACCGATAAAACAATGTATCCATCGGTTGAAACACATTAAATGTCCTATTTCTACCACCAACCACATTCATTGCAAAAGATAAAGCATTAAATGAATGGAACTTGAACAACATAATGATATAGCATTAAATGTGCAAGTAGGACTACAAGAGTGTGAGTGTCATCAATGGAGAGGTTTCATCCTCAACCTTAGTTGAGAGTTCTAGCCTCCCATGACTAAGAACACCACAAAGACTTGAAGAACAAACATGAAAATTGAAGAAAAGCTTTACAAAGACAAATGTCTAAAGAAAAGAGCTACTGAAATAAACTACAAAATGCACAAAATTAAACCTATCTACTGCTCTCAGAACTCTCTCCAACAAGGAGGCATGGCTATGGCTTTATAGAAGGAAATTAGGGTTAGAAACCCATGTAAAATGACTCATCTAACCCCCTTTAAGGTTCCTCTCTTGCTAGAGACAACCAAGGTCACGAAACCAGCGTGTTCTGCTGCGAAAATCAGAGGGAGAACTGCTTTTGTCATGGAGAAGCTCCTGATTGGGCGTTCTAGCGCGCTTCTGCAACAGTCAGTTCTGGAAAAAATCGATCGATCGAATTATCGACTTCGGGAAAAATTCTATCGATTGACTTTTGAGTTCAATCGATCGACTTTCTGGGACTTCCGAATTTCCAAGCATTTCCATATGAAATTTTGTCATTCCTCTCTTATTGACCTATAAAACACAAAAACTAGCAAAAACATTAGAAAATAGCAAGGCTAAGAGCACTCCCAATGGATTATCTATTTGCAACTTTAAGCTAGAATAGATAATAAAAGTGTTAAAAAGAGACTCCATCAGCTTATTTATTCCAACTCTATAATAGATTTTCCTTAATTCCATAAATAGTGGAACTCTACATGTAGAGTTATACTATTCACTTATCTATTTTTTTTATTCTTTATCTCCACTTTTTTAGCTTTGCTTTTTTCCTTTTTCCCTCCACCACTCCACGTTCTTCTTCTTTTTTTCTTCCTTTATAGTGGAGATTTAAGAGAAAGTGTGCAAAGTAGTGGAGTTATAAAGCGGGACCCACGTGAAAAAAAAATATATAATGAAATAAATAAATTAAAAATAATATAGAGTTAAGAATAGATAATCGGATGTTTAGTGCATTTAAAATTCATTAGCTAAACTAGATAAAATAGATTTTGATTAGCTATTCTAGATTGAAAAATACATAAACCATTGGGAATGCTCTAAAGGTCTAACTAATGTAAATCAATGGGTCCAAATATACAATATTTGGTACTCATCAGTCAACTTAGTCGGCCAAGGCCCGGGACAAGCATGTCCCGGGAACTCAAGTATCAACTCCACCCCAAGTCGAATTAAGGAAGGAGTCACGATCCAGGTCTCTTGGATCGGGATCAGTTTCGGGAAATTCGGGATTGAAACTAATCCCGGATTTGTCACCAAAGATCTCGCTTGAAGATTGATAACGAAAGAATCTTGAGATTGGAGGATAGAAGAGTCCGAGTCTAAGTCATACTCTCACAGCGCTCCTAGGCCAAAGAACACGAAACCCCAGCAGTAAGGGTGCTCATCATTCAGCCTATAAATAAGCTTATACCCCAGGTATAAAAACGGACTGAATATTTTATGCATATGATATATTTTTCTCTTAGAAACTGACTTAGGCATCGGAGTGAGACCTCTGGAAGGGTTTCCTAATTTTAATTGTTTTGTAGAATTCTTGAAAAACTGTAAAGAACTTTGAAGAACGTGTTGTTTACACCATACTGAACACTGTCATGGAAATTTACTTAGAAATTAGATCATGCGGCCAAGGGAAATAAGCAAAAGGAAATAGAGGAGGTTGAATGTAGATACCACAGCAAATATAATAAGTACATAGCTTTCATTTTCGTTCACTAAAAGATGTGCTGCTTCAATAACTTGATCTTTGTTTCATCGTGTTGATTAGTACAAAAAATAAACATAATCAATCAAATATTTAGTGTTACTTGTTTTATGGGATAGATTTTGAAAGACAAGGACTATCAATATTTATTTTAAGATTATTTATAGTTCCCAACTACTCAAAAGCAATCTAGTGCTTGGCGTTCTTGGAAGAAAAGAGCAAGGAATAGTAGGTGGCGCCTTTGCTTACTCGTCGGTAGCCACTGGCCAGAGAATCTGAGATATTTGTAGAGCATGGCGTCACTGGCAATTTGGTGGTTGTTTTGTAATTTTAATTGGGTAATTAAAGTTAATAATCTAATTTATAAATTGTTGCATTTTAATTGGGTAAAGTTAATATTGATCACAAATCTAAAATCTAATGCCTAAATTATTTAAACTGAAAGTGTAAATAAAAATATAAAAGTAGTATTTATAGGTTAAATTTTATGTAATAGATAGTCAGATCAAATTTGATATTGAACTCAATCAATTGATACTAAAGGGTGGTGGTAGCTATAATTGTGATATAATGGCAATGGAAATCAACAAAATAATTTGACAAGCTCTTTGGCTAAGTGGTAGATAATAGTGGCCTAATAATGCATGAAACTACTTCAATAATAATAATAATAATAATAATAATAATAATAATAATAATAATAATACAACTAGAAGAAACTTGGTTAAAGTTTAAAATTAATTTCTTTAATGCCAATGAGATTGTCTAAAACTTGAGAGTATGGAGAGAGTGTTTAAAAAGGCTTTTGTTGTTTATCCAAAAAAAAAAAAAAAAAAAAAAAATATAAAAAAGTTCCCTGAACTAACAGTCGCTTTTAAATTAGCCTCTTAAATTTTCAAGTGTACTAATGCGACCTATCAAATTATCAAAATGTGCCAAAAAAGTCACTTTTGTCGAAATATTCTTATAATACCACTATTTTCTTTTTTAAAAAGAGGTGACTATTCGCCATATTTTCTGGTAAGAGCATTTACATTCGGTTTTTCAAAATTTGAAGAATAATTCTACTTTTTCTATTTCTTTTGAAAAAAATTATACATCCCATTCTTTACGTTTCCCCTTACTCATTATTTATTCTATTAAAATATTCAAGCTTTTGGAGAGAGATGAGAGTAGTAAGAATTTTTTATTTGGCTTAAAGAAAGAGAAATGAATAATCAAAATAAAGGATGAGAAAGAACCAGATATAGGGTGATTTTAAGGTGTGGTTCTTCGATATATATATATATATATAATTATTGAATTTTCAAGTGTGTTAATGTGACCCATCAAACAATCAACGTGTGTCAAAAATATTACTTTTTTTATTATATTCCTATAATACCCTTATTCTCTTTAAAACTAAAATTAATAAATTAATAAAAAAAAAATTTCAACAAAAAAAATTAAGAACTTAAAAAAAAAATTAATATAAAACTAAAAAGTTAAATAAATTTAAAACTTAAAAAATTAAAATTTTTTAATTAAAAAAAAAGAAAAAAAAAAGAAAAAACTAAGGGGCGGCTCGGCAACCACCACTTGGCTGAGGGTGGCCTACGAGCCACCCCCACAGGTGGCTAGGGGTGTCCGCGTGCCACCCTCGACCACCTCTGGAGTGGCCTGAAGGCCACCATAGAGGACGCCAGGGATGGCGTGCGCCACCGCCATCCCATAGGGGCGGCCGCAGGCCACTATTAGCTTCATTCGAGGTGGCCCAAACCAGAGTTAACTTTTTCTTCTTATTTTTTTTTAATTAAAAAAATTAATTGTTAAGTTTTTAAAAAGTATATATATATATATATCTTTTTGTTCACAATGATGCTCGTCGTTATTTTATTAGTGCTGACGTGGCACACTAACGAAATTCGTCAATTCTAAGTAGTCCATATTTGCAAAGAATTTCTAGACTTAAAATCCTCTTTTCTGACATGCAAGTGGGATCTAACTGTTTGGATTATTGGTGCATATTCTGGATATATTTGTTTTTGTTCTATATTACAGATATGTCTAGCAAAATGTCAAAGAATGAGATTGCCGCTGCAAAGGCAAGGATCGAACAATGGACCATCGTGATAGAACGTGTCGTTGTCAGATAGGATGTGATGGTGCCTCCATTTGACCTCATCGACCATATTTTTCAGGAAAATAATTGGCAGAGCATGTACACTTGCAACACAGTCTATCCTAGACTTGTGCGAGAATTTTATGATAACTTGGAGATTGATCAGATTAGCCTGATGCGTCCCATCCTGAAGACCAAAGTCTGTGGCCAATCAATCATAGTTGATGTTAATCTTATTAGTGATGTGATTCACATTCCTGTAATTGCTGCTCTTGGACTTCCTTATCCAAATCATGTTGAACCCCCCTCCATTGAAGACTTGAGGATGTTATTTGATCCTCAAGGGGTTGAAGAGTGGCATGAAGAGATGCAAAACATTGCCATTGGATGGCTACAATTTCCTCACCGGCTCCTAGCTCGTATCATGATGCATAATTTATGGCCGCTCTCTAGAAACAACAATATCACCATTTGTAGGGCCATATTTTTATATGCCATCATCAGACGTATTCTCTTCTGTCTTTGCAAGCACATAGTTCAAACTATGATGGAGATGCTGGTGGAACATCAGATCGAATTACCCTATGGCTGTCTGCTGACAAGGATTTGCTTGAAGTTTGTCAAGGACATTCCTGCATATGAGCCTGATGTCAAACCTGAAGGAGCTTTTGGGAAGCATACAGTGATGAAGTCCAATGCTCAGCTGCAGAGGCATATGGATCCAGAAGAGCAAGATCATCCAGCTCCACGTTCCCATCTAGAGCCATCAGTAGCTTCTTCCTCTCAGGGGCCTCCTTCTGGTGATGTAGTATTGAGTGCACTGGAGCATATCACGAGTAAGCTGTAGTTGTTGTGCAAATTTTATTAACTTGCAAGTGCGCGAATTGTTTGCAATAAAGGGTTTTACAAGTGCGAGGTCAATCACACATAGAAATGGTCAAAAATCAATTTCTTGTTAAACTAATCCCATTTTAATCTAGTTCCAAATGTTGAGGTTCAAATATACAAAATAACAACTAAGTTAAAGATGATGAAAAACAAAATATAAAAAGAACTAGGGCGTAAGAATCCACCAAACAAATCCAACAACACACACTCTTGTTTTCTATTTAAACACTCAAAGAACATTTAAGTTTAAATTGTCATTCAAGTTCTTAACCACATATGTTAGAACCATTTAATGAATCCAACTCAAAGATAAATCACAAAGAGTACCCATTTGAAATCAAATCATCCATTGTATCCATTCAAAGAACAAATTACAATGGATATCCTCTTTCAAACCAATAAATCGATGTATCCATCGGTTGAAACACATTAAATGTCATACTTCTTCAACAAAACACATTCATTTCAAAAGATAAAGCATTAACGTGAATGAAACTTAAATAACATATTAATAGAATATCAAATGTACAAATAGTATAACAAGAGTGTGAGTGATATCAATTGTGATGTTTCATCCTCAACCTTAGTTGAGAGTTCTAGCCTCTCATGGCTAAAAACACCACAAAAGCTTGAAGAAATGGCATAAACTTAAAGGAAACTTAAAAGAAAAGAGTTACAAAATGAAAATGGTTGCTAAACTAAGCTACAACAGAAGAGAAAATGCCCTACTGCCCAAATTCATTGGTTTAAAAGGGAGGGGGGGGGGGTAGCTATGGCTTTATAGAGGAGCATTAGGGTTTGATGGCTATGTAAAAAGACTCCTCTACCCCTCTCTAGGGTTCCTCTCTTGCAAGAGACAACTAAAAACACGAATGCAGTGTGACCTGCTGTAGAAATCAGAGAAACAGGTGCTTTTGGCATGAGAAATGGTCTGATTGGAGTTCTGGTACAATTATGCGTTTTTGCCAGTTCTGCAGGGTGCGCTCGAGCCCAATCGGCTTGAATGTCTCTGCGGCACATTCTGGTGCACAGATGGCTGCTATGCTCGATGCGCTCGAGCTCAACAGGGCTGAGCTCGAGCCCATTCGCTTGAAGGGCTATTGTGGGCATGTGTGCTCGAGCCCATTGCCTTAAAATCTGAATTTTCAGTCTTTTTTCCTTAATCAATTTTTTACTTAATGACTTGCAAAATGTTAAAACACCAAAACTAACAAAATACATCAGAAAATAACAAAGCTAAAGACCTAACAAATGCAAATTAAGGGGTCCAAATATACAATATTTGGCACTCATCAACAGTCTATGCATGCTCAGTTCTAGTCTATGGACACCTGTTTGATTGAGCACTTTTAGTTTGTTGACGAGCGATTCCAAGTGCTGGATGCCAAGGTGGAGCGAGTCAACATCAACATGGGGGCATATCAACAACATTAGGGCTCAGACCATGAAGGAGTTTAAAGTGCTGTGTTACTTTATTTTTTTTATCATCTATTTTGATGCACTTTTATTCTGATTGAGCTACTTTCATGAACATCTTTGATTATTGTTCATTGAATTTTAAACCATTGTGATTTATTTTATTACTATGTTTACTCTTTGTCCTGCTGAGACAAAAATAGAGAGTTATTTTAATTTTTGGTATAAGTTGTTTTTGTCCCAAAATGACCAAAATGGGAGTTTGTTGGTTTATTTTTATTGGCTACATTTTGGTTGACAAAAACGCTTCCATATCAGGGATTGCTATAATATGGATACCATATTTCCAGAATCTTCCGGAAGAATATTGCAGAATATTAATTCCAAATATGAAATTGACTAATCAAGACTTTGAATATGCACAGAATATCTCTAAAGAAGGCAAGTTCCTGTTGAAGAAAATATGCTGGAGACTTTACAGCTCAAAAAATTGGTTTTCCTTACAGTACGTCCGGACACCCAGATGGCAGAGTTTGGACGCGAGCCACCGAGAGTTCTATGAAGATCTGAATGGCTTAGCAGATGCGAACCACTGAGAGCAAAAGTCTTATGAGGTCCGGACGGCCCAGCAGACGTGAGCCACAGAGCAAAAATCTGCAAGAAGGTCCGGACACTAATGCGATGACTACGGATTGTGGAGGTACTTTATGCAACCGTTCAGACGCTAGGGTTGCAAGTCCGGACGCGCTTCAGTGATTACTCGAAGTTTTAAGTTGCAGGTCCGGACGCCAGATGCTAGGTCCGGACACCGCCTATGAAATCCGAGTTTGAGTAGAATTAGGTTTTTTGAAGTCTATTTAAAGGAGCTTCTACATTGTTTATTTGTAAGGAATTTGTATAGAATTCCATTGTGCTTAGAGTATCGTGTTTAGACAGAAATTAACAGATGTGCTAGCTCTCTTGGAGTATTTGTGTGATTTGATCAACCATTGAAGTCTAGCTTAGAGAGGAACCCTAAGTTAAAGGAGTCCATTGAAGAACCCTTCACACAAGCGGTCTAGTTGGAAGACGCTTACGTATAGGCATGCGTTAGAGTTCAATGTACGACTACTGCAATGAGATTTGTGAATACGACTGTCTTGTAACTAGCTATTTCTCTTCTGAATAGTAGATTTTCTGGGTTTGGTTGTCCCGTCGTAGTTTTTTTCTTTGTTTAAAGAGTTTTCACTTCGTCACCAAAATATTTGTGTTCTTTATTTTTCGCACTTTATATTTTAGTTGCATGTTTGGTTGTGGTCACACACGTCCACATTAGGAGTCATATTTATTTTTTAAAATACAAAGATCAAATAAACAACCCTCTAAACTGCTTGATGAAAAGCCGCAGAAAGAACATACTAGAAATAGAAAATACAGGTGAACTTTTAATGAGTTTTATGCTGCTAGAAAAAATTCACGCAATATCTGTAGAATTTTTATATGGCTGCTACTGTAGGAAGGACAAAATAGAATAGTACGAAAATGGAATAGCTGCGAAAAAAAAAAAAAAAAAAAAAAAAAAAAATCTTCAAAGAATGAATACCAAACGGTCATAGAAATTCATGGATATTCTTGATGGCCAACGGTAATAAGCTTCAAAAATTCTAATGACCAAACGGTCAGAAACGTAAGATGATTCTTTTCAATAAGAAGTCTTCAAAGTTATGTTTGAATAATAAAAAAAACAAAAAAAAGTCTTCAAAGTCAAACGGTAAAAACCCAACGGCTGAATAATAAATAACAGTTTGTGTGATCTAAATAGATGTGCCCAACAACCTTAATAATTTTGTTTATTTATTTCTTCTTCTTATTATTATTTATTTACTTTTACTTTTTTATGTTTTTAACAATGATCGGTCTAAGAGATGTGCACCGTCACATTAGCTTAATGAGTGGGATGAGATGTATAGTATATAGCATTACTTTAATATTTTATTTTATAGATCTAACGGTTTACATAATGCCATATTGTGAATATATTGCCACACACCATTTAAAAGTTTTAAATGACACGATATTGTGTACATTATTAAATAAAACAAAATAAAGTTTTAAGCATAAAATAACTCATTTCCATATTACTTGAAATCTTAGGCATCTAAACGCTTGGACAATACCACATATTAAAATATCGTGCTAACCACAAAGAATTTTCTTAAAAAAAACTTACTTTTCACTTTTGTAGAGACGTTTCTTTTGCATAAAATTAAAAGACAATTTTTTGCTCAATTTTTTTTTACACCATAGAAGATAAGAACATGATAAAAATATACTTAATTCTCAACTGTAACATGCTAACTTTTTAATATATGGTATTTTCTAAGAGTTTCGATGCTTAAAAATGTCAAAGTTATGTAATTTGAAAACCTATAAATTTTTTATTTTTTATTTTTTAAATTGTAAAAGATACTAATTCTTGTAATAAAGGCGCAAAGGGCTGCCATCATAATGGTCTTGAACACATTTACTCGGTTATATCATAGATTAGAAAAATATGGGTTTATTTATCAACTTAATAAATGTAAAACAGCTGTTACTATTTGATTCATTAATACAAAGCCATCTTTCATTTGGTTCTTAATTAAATATAGTCGACAAAAAACATTTTCACATTTTGAAGTCAGATTGAAATTACGAAAAAAAAAACTCAAATGAAGATGCTTTCATTGTTTGAGAGAGAGAGAGAGAGAGAGAGAGAGAGATTAGAAAAAAAATAAATATGATTCAATGAGTCCTAACTCTAGCTCTTAAAGTAACATTCTTTCTTTGTATTTCATAAGAATTAAAGGGAAGGTGAGGTTGTGGTTCAATGCTGGCTAGATGGGTGCATGTATATGTTTCTGGGTTTGTGTATCGGAGTTGTGTTTATGAACGGATATAACACTATACAGGTGAATTTCAACCTTATTCATTTAATTAAATGGGTCAAACTCTTAAATTTTAATTCGTCAATTTCGTATTGGGTTCGTGTTGAATTTATAAGTCATGTAAAAAATTGTCAGGCCTAAATGTCGTATGTTAAGTTCGGGTCGTGTCGAAGCATGATTGTAAACTATATATGCATGTGTAACCTTAAGCCGACCCATTTAATTAAATAGGGCAAATCCCTCAACCATAGTCCGCTAATTTCATGTTAAATTTAGAAGTCATAGAAAAACTGTCAGCCCTATATGTAACTTATCGATTTTGTAAACAAAAAGGAAATAGTCTTGTTTGAAAATTAAATGGTTGTGATCACTTGGCCTAAGAAATTGTTGGAATAAGTGGCTCGTATTCTCTTGGGTATCGAGAGTAATATGAGAGTACCAGTATAGGATATTTTGGGGTTTTCCATATATGTCCGAATTTTGTTATAAATATGTTATGCTGTAACCATAATTATTATTGAATATAGCTGCACTCCTGTGAACGTAGATAAATTGCCGAACCATGTAAATCTGTCTTGATTTTTTCTTACTCTCTCTTTTTTTAATTTCATATTATTCATCATTGTTGTATATGGTAACAACAGAAGTCAATAGTCACCGATGTTCAAGCTTCGCAATTCCAACGAGGATTACCTGTAATTAGATTGTTCAAATTGTACATACAATTTATACATTTTCACATAAAAGAGAGCCTAAGGAGTCTACCTATTTCAATGGTTCAGGATACGAGCTTTTTCTGTCGGAATTGCTAGTACGTTTGGTAGTTAATATAAAATACTCCATATCGGATTTACCTGTTCAAATAAATGTTAGACTGTCCAACTACCTACTCAAATAGGTAAATCTCATTTGAAATCTCTCGCAATATTTGTCGAAATTATTAACAATTCGTATAAATAATTATTATAAATCCTTATCGGTGGGTCTACCTACTTAAAAGGCAGGTAAATTTTTGTAAAATTCTGATAAACAAATGGTTAGGATTCTCATTAAGGATCATTAAGATAGGATGCAAGTCATTGTTGGCATTGCATTGCATGCAATACACGCTGTTTATGATAGAGGACTGGATGGAGCCCACCTGTCAAGAAGAGTGAAGTGGACCCCATGTACAGCTCGGATAGTTGATCTCAGTGCACTGAGAGATGAGAAATAAAACAAAAAATACACAAAACCCATACATTTCACTGTAAACTTGGTTACTGAAGACCAAAAGAGTACGAGAAAGACTGGAACTCACGTGGACTTTCAGGTGAATTAAATGTGTAGTGCTGTTCTATTTTCAATTCAGTTTCTGGGTTTTGATTCTTGACCCTTTGGTTGAACCCCCAGTTGGGAATACTGACGAGCAAGCAAGTAATAGCAATGACTCTGTTTCTTCTTCTTTTGCTTCTCTGTTTTTGCTTTGAAATATGTGAGATGATCTGGAGCTGTGTGATAGGCAATTGGGGTTTTCTGTATTCTTTTTCATCTTATTTATATCACTATATGAGCTTGTTTGCATTTAGTTAAAGTTCCAAGCTTTGGTTTTGGTTCATTTTAAACTTGTTGCAACTTTATTGGTGGGTTTAGCAGCTCATTGTGCGGGCATAGATTTGATCGAAGTAAGCGTCAAGTTTATACAAGTGGACTTCAGTGATCTATTGGATTGGGGAACTAAGTATGATTTTGTAGTTTTTCGTGGGCTTCAGCTTTGAGCTCAAAGTGAGCATGGATTTCAACTGAAGACTTATTCTTATTGTGAAAATTGGTTCAGAACAGCATTGAAATTTTTCAGAATTTAAACATGGTCCTTGAGTTGATTCATTTTTCTTCTTTCAGTTTATTATGTCATTTCCGATTTATGATCTTCACTCCCCAACTGATAGACTCTTGGTTACATTGATTATTTCTTCCATCACCAATCTGAGGTGATCTTTATACCATAATAATCGGTGGATTTTCATCATTATTTTGCTAGGTTACTTGTCTATTCTATATGGCTCTTGTGGACCCATCTGCCAACCGTTGTTGAAGCCTATCAGAATCAATATATTTCTACTTTGAGATTAGGAAAGCACAAGGCTAAAAAGGTGAAAATTCCATCTGTTTATGTGAGTCTGAAGACCCATCTTCATCAGTTCCTAACTTCCTATGGGGTCAAAAGAAGCACTTGCAGAATATAAGAATTGATATTGGTTTTAACATTTCATAATCATCAACTTCTATAAATCATTGACTGCCAGTGTCAGTTTTCATCTGTTTTTCACAAAGGGTTCGTCTTGTAACTGTTAATGTATGCTCGATATACAGTGTTGGTCCACCTCCTAATGACAAGCTTTTGGGACTATTGGCTATTGGGTTCCAAAACATGATATCAGAGCCTTGTTTGTCTAAAAGGTCTAGTGTTCGAATCCCAGGAATTCCCAGTTGTTCTGTTAAACTCGGTGTTTGTTCTGTTTCCATGTCTATTATAGGTTCCACTTGCAGAAATTATGTACAGAATCATCTGGAGTCTTAAAATTAGTTAAAATATGGGATTAGTACATATCATTATATTGCATGGGGTTAGTGAGAATATGAAATAGACTGGGCATTTAACTAATTTTAAGACTCCAGATGATTCTGTACATAATTTCTGCAAGTGGAACCTATAATGGACATGGAAACAGAACAAACACCAAAGTTTAACAGAACAACTGGGAATTCCCGGGATTCGAACACTAGACCTTTTAGACAAACAAGGCTCTGATATCATGTTTTTGGAACCCAATAGCCAATAGTCCCAAAAGCTTGTCATTAGGAGGTGGGCCAACACTGTATATCGAGCATACATTAACAGTTACAAGACGAACCCTTATATTCTGCAAGTGCTTCTTTTGACCCCATAGGAAGTTAGGAACTGATGAAGATGGTTCTTCAGATTCACATAAACAGATGGAATTTTCACCTTTTTAGCCTTGTGCTTTCCTTATCTCAAACCTTTTTGGCCTTTACAACGTTGACTAAGATATAAAGGAAAACTTAAGAACTCTGTTTCTGTTCTCAATTCTTTTACAAAGTAAAGATAAATATTGAAAATTAAATTCTCTATCATATTATGTTATTGAGATTAAGGATACGGAATTGGATTTTGTGCAGGGTTGATGTACAATTTTTGTGGCCTTCATTTTAGACAAAATATTTAAAGGATGAGTAAGAATTGAGAAAGTGTATCCAGAGAGATTAACTGGTGGAAAAAGGAAGAATCATTTGAACTGAGATGCAAATGGCTTCAAGAGTGCAGACTGATGAAGACGCTGGTGAAAGAAGTAAAGTGTGGATTTTGGATCAGAAGCTTGATCAGCCCATGGAGGAGGAAGCTAAGAGGCTTAGAAACATGTACAAGGAAAAGGTGTGATGCATTTACCTATTTTGAGACTCTCTGTCTCTTTCTCTCTTTCTGTGAAACACTTTACTGGAATGAACTATTTCAAACCTAAATTGAAAATCTGACTCAAAATTCAAATTGCAAAGGCTTTGAACCATTCTAATTTCTTATGCTGAACTATTTTTGTTTGCTTATCGCTTGTCTAAGGATAAAGAAAATGAAATTGAAAAGAATTCATGAATTTTGTAGGATAAATTCCTCTGATTAAAGTCTTGTTTGCCATATGGTTGAATTTATTGTATGGTCTGAGAAGGACATTGCCTGCATATACCAAGCATGGCCTGAGTAAAATAAGGAGAATTTGAATATATATATTTGTAATATTACTCTTTTTGCTGATTCAATTTTGTTTCCTCCAGAAATTTTCAGCATCATTGGTTCTTCAACTTGCATTCCAAAGCCTTGGAGTAGTCTACGGAGATTTGGGCACATCTCCCTTGTATGTTTTCTACAACACATTTCCTTCTCGAATTGAAGACCCAGAGGATGTGATTGGAGCTTTATCATTGATTATATATTCCCTTAGTCTTGTTCCACTCCTCAAATACGTTTTTATTGTCTGTAGAGCAAATGACAATGGTCAAGGTATATTACTCTTCCCTACAAAGTTACTAATTGCAATTCTATTTCATGTACTTATTAACCTTTAAAAATTATGTCAGTATTATTTTGAACCACTTGACACAATAAATATTACAAAATTTTCAATATCTAATGATACAAACAATTGGGATTTATGGTTTGCTATTATGGCCTTTTACCTTTTATGTAGTGTCATTCATTATCAGTGAAAGGAACGTTGAGGTTGATGACATGTATTTCTTTCTTTTCTCATTCTGTTAAATTTGATTTTTGACAATTCTTATATCTTCTTAAATTTGGAAAATTGTTGGAAACTTTTCTTGGGGAAAACTCTATCTCAGAGCCAATTTAACAGTAAACATTGTTGAAGAAATTAAAGCACAAATGTACAATAATGAATACTTCAACATACACTCACATCTAGTGAAACCAGAATGTACTAGATTTCACCTTCTTTGGAGGAAACATATATGTTGGTAGACTACTAGGCATCCTCCATTGTGAGGTTGCTTGTTCTTTATGGAATGCCTTTTTCAGTTATTTTGGGCTGTCTTGGGTGATGCCTAGTAGAGTAGTTGACTTGTTTACTTGTTGGTGGATTGGTGGTAGCACCCGGAATGCTACTATGTGGAAAATGTTGTCTTTTTGCCTCTTGTGGTGTCTTTGGAGGGAAAGAAATGATAGAAGTTTTGAGAATCGTGAGAGGACGTTGGCGGAGCTTAGAGTCCTTTTTTCTTTTTCACTCTTTATACTTGGACAACTGCTTTTGTAGCTCTCCGGGTGCTTAGTTTTCAAGGATTTTTTTTTCTCCTTCTAGCTGAGTGTTTCTCCTGTATATTCTCTGTGTACCTTAGTAATTTTTTCACTTTTAATGAGATTTCGATTACTTATAAAAAAATGTTACTCCATCATGTGAATGGATTATACATTAGGAGTTTATGGTTGTGAAGAATGTAAAGGAAATTGCAAAAATGAATCGTTTGAAAGTATTGAATATTGAAATAAAAAATATTTTATTTAATATGAAGTACCATACCACTTGTCCATTACGAAAAGAGAGAGAAAAACATGGAGTACTATATTGATATTGCTTCTATCTGCCAGACTGCAACATTGTTTTTCCTTGTCTGCTTTCCATCAAACTGGTTGTGCAGGTAAGGATTTACTGTAATTAATTTTTTGAGTTTTTTCTCCAAAACAGTAGATTTTAGTTTATTTATTTATTTTATTATTATTATTTTTTGTTTAAAAAAAAAAATCAGGCCATCTAGAAAAATCTATGTTCAACGAACAAGTTAATTTTTTAGTAAATATTATCCTTTATTTTACTTTTAGTGTTGAGATAGGTAAAAAATGATCCTTCCCGCTCTTTTATATCATATTGTTTTTAAAAAATAATATTCTTTATCCCTTGATGTACTTTGAACATTTTTAATGGCATGCTTCCAATGGTGGTATGGCATAATGCTCATCATCTCTCATCGTGATGAGGCATATTTCCCTATTTGATGCTGATGAGTCACAGTTCCTCGAACTTATACTCCACAGGTGGAACATTTGCTCTTTATTCTCTACTTTGTCGGCATGCAAACATAAAGATTATTCCTAACCAAGATCGGACTGATGAGGAACTAACAACTTATAGCCGTTCTGTATTCCCTGCTGAACAGTCATTTGCTGCAAGAACCAAAAGATGGTTGGAGGGAAATGCATTCAAGAAAAATGCACTTCTTGTTCTCGTACTTATTGGGACTTGCATGGTGATTGGGGATGGGATCCTGACTCCAGCTATATCAGGCATGTATCCCTCATCCTTGAATCCTTGGGCCATTAAATCTTCCCATCTATCTTTATGAGTATTCTATTGACAAATGAACAGATTCTTTGTGATACAAAATGTGTGTTTGCTACAATGCAAAGGACCCCTGATTGAGATCATGCAAACAGTAAATGAAATATAAGAACATGGTTCAGCAGTACTGTACTTGTGTCCACAGATAGGAGGAAATGGATATGAATGTCTCTTAGTGTTTCATTTGCCAATGAATCAGGCTGGTGGTCAGAGTCTGCCCATGCAATTCTTAGTACTTATGCAGATATGATTGGAATTACTAATAATTTGATAGAGGACAAAAAAAGATTGTAGTATAGTTAATGCTTCATGCACCATTAAAGTAATCTTAGAAGTACTTTTGCTTTTGGAAGCCAAAAGAAAATGTCAAAAAGCATGTTTGGTGTTGAACTAGTATTGAGCCTAATTGAAGAACATCAGAAAAATCATTGTCATGAATACCATTATTGTTGGCAATACTTTACTGATACATTCTCAGCTCTTTAGTGAAATATTTTACTTTGTATAACCATTTGCAGACATGAGTGGACACTTTCTCTTTTCACCAAAAGTAAATATGTAAATCTGTTTCGTTTTCACGTATGCTCCTGAGTCTTAAATAAATTGATGCCTTAGATCAAACCATTTCATATCTTCTGAATTATTTAAGACTAATACTATATAAATATATGAGTCAATATCCTCTGCGCTTTTTAATGATCTGACATTATTTATATATATATAAAAAAAACATATATGAGTCGATATAGGCTTGATGAGCTCTGAAATGTCATTTTTTTTTTCTTCTTTCTCAAAATGTTTTATTTTTATTTTTTTATAAATGAAAAAATGGATAAGAATAATTTATCAGATCTCAAGAATTTTTACTTTTTATTATCCAGCTCAGCATTGAGTCCTTATAAAGCATCAATTACATATCCAATAAATTTCTCTATGGGAAAACAGACAAACTAATACACTACCTTTACATTTTGACCCAAATTGAATGAAAATGGCTGGCTTACTATGATATATTTTTATTTAACCAAAGAGGATTGTGGAGGACCGCCATCGGAAAATAAAGCTTTTTTTTTTTCCATAAATTTTTATTGATACCTCCAGAAACTATCGACCAAGATTTAATACTCAAATGTGCTTTGAAAAGATTACATTAGCAACTCTACTGGAATCTGACAAGATAGAGGAAATTATGTAGTCTAAATCTTGAATGGTCAAAATGTGACATCAGAATGCCTGAATTTTTCAATGTCAGTGCTATAATTAGTTGTTTAACTCTGTTGTCTATCAGCTTGGGAGTTTCTCTTTTCCATTGAGCATATGGATATAGAACTAGTGAAATGAAATCCTTGTAGACTCATGCACAAATAGGGCTTGGCTTTCCAATATTTGGCATTCATTCTGAATGCTGGATGTAACATAATATATATATAATTTTCTGTAAGAATTTTATATTGTGGCTTGGAACTTTGGCCATAGCTTCAAGGATTTGGTCCCTAGTAAAGGGATTTCTTGAGCCAATATAAAAGACATTTAGGTCGAGAGAAGAATTTCCTTTAAAGACTAGTGGATTCTGGCTGTGATTGGTGTTGATATTATAATATCTAGTTCAGTATGAAACTTGTTAACTACGCAACACATTAAAAGGTTTAAATTCTGTCATTGAGACACAAAGAAAAATAAATGGAAATTCTAATGCAACAACAGGGTAGCATAATTACCAACTAGAACTATAAGGAATTATGAAATCCTAATAGCCGTTCATTTGACATGGCAGGTCCTGTGAGGATTCGCATAGTCCATTCCCAGATTTCTAAGTTCAAAAACCTTTGACACAAAACCTAATTACAAGGGCATTTTAATTGGTTATTTCAACTAGCTGAGTATCTGTTTCTTCTAATAACGGTGTTATCATATTCTATCAACGTCATTTACACATTGTAGATGTTATTTTTGGGGTATTTTTACAAGAATGTATCTCTCTCTCTTGTCGGCACGAGTTAGTACGTGCCGACTCCTCTTTTCTTTGATGGGGTTGTTAAGGTGGTGTTCTATTTAATCCAAATCGTTTTGAGTTGGAGGTGGAGGGTAGTTCTTGAAAGATGCAGGGGTAACGTTCATTCCATCTACTTGGGTAAAGCTAATAGTTGTTGGTTGTAGCCACCATAGAGGAGGAAACAAAAGTGTTTTGCAGATGCTCTAGTGCAGGTTTCTCAGCTCTCCTCGCCCAACGCTGCTTTAATATGCTTGGGTAGATCTTGGTAGTGGAGGATCATAGTGGAGGTAGACGTAGGGGACATATCCTAGTGCCAAAAGGGAGAGATGACAAAGGATGGAGGTCCTTCGCGTCGGAGCTGCGTTCGGTAGTGCAATTTATCCAGTCGCTATACGATGGCAGGTTTGCTGGGGTTTGTAATGGAGGTCGTTCGTTGCTAGGCGTGGGCAATAGTCAGTCAATGCCAGTGTTGAAATCTTCGATGGAGGTGGGTGGGAAGAGGCCGTTTGCAGAGGTACTTGCAGGACCAAAGAGAATTCCAGCAGTGTCCTCATTGATGAAAGGTGTTTCTGGGAACTCTAATGTGTTTGCACCAATGGGACAGATAGTGACTAGGCGGCTTTTGTCTGGAATTGCGTCTGGGGATGGAGGAGATCCTCGTACCTTTGCTGGTTGAGTTTGCTCGAGGGAGGACAAGGGACGTTTGGGTGAAAGTTTTGATCTTCGCACCCTTAGAGAGATGTGGATACGCATAAATTTGGATGTGGTCTGTTGCTTAGAGTGGGTTGACTTGGGCTAGGGCCTAGGTATTTGTGAAAGTAAGTCAGGCCTAGTGGGTGTTGAGCTGAAGCCCAGTGCAGAAGAAGTCCTGTCTATGCCCCTTGTTTTAGCAAGTATCTTAGGCCCCCCTTCAGTGGTCCACGTTGATCGAGACTTTAAAGGTAAGGCCCCGATGGGCTCTGGGGGCGCTCGGTTTAAGTGTCCCTCAAGCCTAAAACAAAAATTTCACTAAAATGGGGAATGAAAGCGGGAGTTGGGCCACCGGGTTCAGGGCGCCCTGTGTTGGGCTTAGACACGGCGAAGGGTAAGGGTTGATTGTATGGGTTAGCCTGGAGGATAGGTCGCAACCGTCGCAACCACTTTTCCTCAACCTTTGTAGGAAGAGGATGGGGGAGTGCTCTCCCTGGCATTTCTGGCTTTGTGCCGGTAGTCTTTTGGTTTGCTCCACTGCTACCATTCCTCGTGTAGGGGAGCACTGTAGCAGTACCAATTACTGATATGGAATTTAGTCTGACAATTGAGAGTGAAAAGAAGAAAAATGGAGAATCGAGAGAGATAGAAATGGAGAGACAAGCTTTACTGATAGAGATTGGCAATTCAAGGAGCCAAACAACCTCCTGATTCAATGTGGATACAACCAACAGAATGCCTTCTCAAAGGACTTTCCCCCCTTTTATACAATTCAGACACACAGACCCGCCCAAACTAACAACAGAAATTCAAATACTACTAAGAGTAAAACGACAGCATATTTAATAGGCAGTGCTTATTCCTTGCATGCTTGACAGCTCCAACTCCAGCTAGCAGCCATCAGCAACTTATTCCTGCCACGTACCCACACAGCGCCACATGTACTTCCAGCTGTAAGAAATGAACGAGCTTGCTAGAAGGCTTGTTACAAGTCCCTCCCCTTAAAGCACCTTGCCCACAAGGTGAGTTAGGCTTGCTTAAGGGAAGAGTACTCCTCCCAAGTGGCATCCTCCGGTGATTGTCCAGCCCACCGAACAAGGAGTTCAGTGATAGCACGATTGTTGTGAGGACGGAATCGGAGAAGGAGAATCTCTTCAGGTTCTGGTTTCATGACACCATCTCCATCCATCGGGGGCAGTGTCGTGGCAGCTGTTGAAGAAGACCCCAGTTTCAATTTCAGTTGAGACACATGAAACACTGGATGAATTTTTGATGAAGGGGGCAAATCCAAAGCATAAGCCACCGATCCCACCTTCTTGATAATAGTGTAAGGGCCATAGAAACGAGGGGCTAACTTGAGAGCACGCCGAGTCACCACCGAATTTTGGCGGTAAGGTTGAAGCCGGAGGTAAACTTGCTGGCCAACCTCAAATTGGCGTTCACTCCTTAAATCTGCAAATTTCTTCATTCGGTCCTGAGCTTGCTGCAAGTTATGGCGAAGGAGAGTGATAAGCTGAGCTCGTTCCTTTAACAACACATCCACAGATTCCACAGCAGTAGTGCCCGGGACATAAGACATCAACCGGGGAGGAGGAATGCCATAGACCGCCTCAAATGGAGTCATACGGATGGAAGAATTCCAAGTGGTGTTGTACCAGTATTCTGCCCATGGAAGCCATGAAGTCCATTGCTTAGGACGGTCCTGGGAGAAGCAACGCAAGTAGTGCTCTAGACTTTTGTTGACAATCTCAGTCTGGCCATCGGACTGAGGATGGTAACTGGTACTCATATTCAAGGTGGTGCCCTGCAACTTAAAGAACTCCTTCCAGAAAGCACTAGTAAACGTAGGATCACGATTTGATACTATAGAGGTTGGCATCCCATGTAGTTTAAACACATGGAAGATGAATTCACGGGTCACAGAAGCCGCTGTATAAGGATGAGGAAGTGAAATGAAGTGGCTATACTTAGACAGCTGGTCCACGACTACCCAAACCACCGAATGACCGTGAGATACAGGAAGGCCTTCCACAAAATCTAAACTAATGTCAGTCCAAATCCGATGAGGTATAGGAAGTGGCTGCAAAAGTCCAGCAGGGAGAGTATTCTCGTGCTTGTTCCGCTGACACACAGGGCATTCTCTTATAAACTTCTTGAGATCCTTTTTTAGACCCTTCCAGTATAAATCCCTCCTCGCCCTCTGCATAGTTCTTTCATAGCCCAAGTGACCTGCCAATGGATCACTGTGAACAAAGTTTAAGACCAGAGTCTTCAATTGCTGATCATTGCCCAAACAAAGTCTACCCTTGTAAAAGACCAAACCATCCCTGAAAGTATACTTATTAGAATCTAAGCTGTTGGCCTGCCATTTAGAGAGCAGGTCCTGTACTTCTTCATCCACCTGATAATGTGCTTTCACCTCTGAAATCCAAGAAGGAGTTGGAATTGAAAGAAGAGGCAAACTGAGTTCCTCCTTCCATCCTTCCCTGTGTGACAGGGCATCTGCCACCTTGTTCGCTACGCCTTTTTTGTATTCAACCTTGAAACTGTAGCCAAGCAGCTTAGTAAGCCACTTTTGTTGGCAAGGAGAACCAACCTTCTGTTCCAATAGGAATTTTAAGCTTTGCTGATCTGTCCTTGCCACAAAAGTCTGTCCCAAAAGATATGGCCTCCACTTCTGGACAGCAGTTACCAAAGCAAATAGTTCCTTTTCATATGTTGACAGATGAATAGGTCTTCCCTTCAGTGCCTTACTCAGGAAGGCAATGGGCCTCTGGTTCTGTATCAGCACTGCTCCCACCCCAATTCCACTCGCATCACACTCAATGACAAAGGGTTCAGTGAAGTTTGGCAAGGCAAGGACAGGGGCTTGAGTAACGGCTTCTTTCAGCAGCTGAAATGCATGTTCAGCATCTGTATTCCACTCAAAAGAGTTCTTCTTAAGTAAAGAAGTCAGTGGAGCAGCAATGGTTCCATAATTTTTTATGAACTTCCGATAGTAGCCTGTGAGACCTAAAAATCCTCTCAAGGCTTTCACAGTCTTAGGAAGCGGCCACTCAATCATAGCCTGAATTTCCCCTTGATCAGCCCTCACCCCTTCACTCGAGACTATATGTCCCAAGTAGTCCACTTCAAGGCACCCAAACTTACACTTAGTCCGTTTAGCAAAGAGCTTATTCTCCCTCAGCAGCCCCAATGTAATTGCTAAGTGACCTAAGTGTGTGTCAAAATCCTTGCTGTATACAAGGATATCATCAAAGAACACAAGTATGAACTTCCTCGAATATTGCCTAAATACAGAATTCATGAGACTCTGAAATGTAGAAGGAGCATTGGTTAAGCCGAAAGGCATAACCAAAAACTCATAATGGCCTTCATGAGTACGGAAGGCTGTTTTTGGTATATCATACTCAACTACCCTGATTTGGTGATAACCGGATCTTAAATCCAGTTTAGAAAAGACCCTAGACCCCCACAATTCATCCAATAATTCATCTATTACCGGAATAGGGTACTTATCTTTTATTGTGACACTGTTGAGGGAGTGGTAGTCCATGCACATCCTCCAAGATCCATCCGCCTTTCGAACCAACAATACTGGGGAAGAGAAAGGGCTAGTGCTTGGTCGAATAACTCCCGAAGACAGCAGCTCCTTCACAATCTTCTCGATTTCCTCCTTTTGATAAAAAGGATATCTGTAGGGTCTAACAGATACAAGTTGTACCCCCGGTTGTAGTTTGATGGTATGATCATGAGCCCTGTGTGGAGGCAACTCAGTAGGTTCCTGGAACACATCAGTAAATTGTTGTAGCAATTCCTCCAATTTCTGTAACTCTGCTGCACTTCTATATTCTTCAGCTGCCCCAGGATGCTCCTCTGCAGCCGAGTGGGCCATCAACTGGAAAAGAACTCCTTTCTGTCCAGAAACTCTGAAGCTCTCAGCATCTTCCAAGCTCCACATTTGCCCCTGCTGGAAACCTCTCAACAAACATTTCCAGTTATTAAATGAAAACTCCATTGTTAAGGCTTCAAAGTCCCATAAAATGGGGCCTAAAAGCCGAAGCCACTGAATTCCTATGACAAGATCACATCCTGCCAAAGGTATCACATTCAACTCCACCCCAAAATTCGTTCCCTGCAACTTCAAAGTGGTAACACTACTCTTGCCTGAGCTAGTGACTTCTTGGCCATTGGCGATCCGGACCTTAATGGCCTCCTGTCCTTTAGGTTGGATTCCAAGCAAATTAGCCAAGTGCACATCCACAAAATTGTGTGTCTACCTGAATCTATCACTACAATCACCTTGTGATTCAGCAACCTTCCTAATAACCTCATGGTTTTTGGAGTGGGAGTTCCCGTAATAGCATTAAGTGAAATTTCTGGTTCTTCCTCCACAGTCTCCACAAGAGTGGCCTCATCATTCTCCTCAATCTCATCCGTCAGCACCTCTTCAATTAAAAACAACTTCGGACCTTCACAAACATGGCCCCTGCTCCACTTAGCATCACATGAATAGCAAAGTCTACTGGTATCACCTCCCTTTGGTTGTCCATGACTAAACCCACCCTAGAGCATCTTAGATGGACCTTGCAGGCTCATCCTCGGGTTATATGAGCTGCTAACCACATTGAACTCCGGAGTTGAGTGCTACTCCAAGAAGTCCGAGTAGTCTTCTTAGCATTTAAAATCAATTCTTCTTGAATTTTTGCTAAGGAATAGGCATCTGTTAATGTTCTAGGGTTGAACATCCTAACAGGAAGCCTAATTCAATCACTTAATCCTCCTAAAAAGCAGCTCAATTTCAGATTATCCAACAATCCAACCACTCTATTGGCCAGAAGCTCAAACTGAGACTTATATTCTTCAATACTACCAGTTTGTTTCAATTTTACAAGTGTTTCCATTGGATCGTCATATAAACCCCTACCAAACCTAATCTGGAGAGCTTTGATAAACTCACTCCATGTGGTCAGGTTATTGCTAGTACGCAATTCCTGGAACTAAACCAGAGCTTTGCCTTCCATATGAAAGCTAGAGATTGTAAATCTCTGTGCATCAGAAATACAGTAGTAATCAAAGAACTGTGAGGCTCGGTAGCACCAACCTTCCGGATCTTCTCCGTCGAATCGTGGAAAATCAAGGCACAATGACCTTGTTTGAAACGCCTCTCCTCCAAAAGAGTCCACCTGAAACACTGGATCAGCATTCCTGCTAGTTTCTCCTTGCCCGCCATTAGCATCAATGCACTCCCGTTCCTTGAACTTGAAATGCGAGCTGATCTGTCGAAACTGCTCGTTCTGCTTCGTAAGCATTTCCAGCATCTCGTCTTGTGTTCGCCGCAAGTCCTCCTGCGTTCGCCGGAATTCCTCCTGAGTTCGAATGTTAGATTGCACATCTGACTGGTTCTGCCTCACATTCGCCTGGACTTCAGAAGCTACAACGTGCAGCAATTGTAAACCGTCCTGCACCTCACGAACCTCCGCCGAAGCAGATCTAGTCTGAGTCATCGCCGTTGACAGTAAAACGAATTCAAGCGCAACAGTGGATCGAGACTCTGATACCACTTGTAGCAGTACCAATTGCTTATATGGAATTTAGTCTGACAATTGAGAGTGAAAAGAAGAAAAATGGAGAATCGAGAGAGATAGAAATGGAGAGACAAGCTTTACTGATAGAGATTGGCAATTCGAGGAGCCAAACAACCTCCTGATTCAACATGGATACAACCAACAAAATGCCTTCTCAAAGGACTTTCCCCACTTTTATACAATTCAGACACACAGACCCGCCCAAACTAACAACAGAAATTCAAATACTACTAAGAGTAAAACGACAGCGTATTTAATAGGCAATGCTTATTCCTTGCATGCTTGACAGCTCCAACTCTAGCTAGCAGCCATCAGCAACTTATTCCTGCCACGTACCCACACAGCACCACATGTACTTCCAGCTGTAAGAAATGAACGAGCTTGCTGGAAGGCTCGTTACAAGCACAGTGAGAACCGTATATCTTGTTGGTGGTGACGCAGTGTCTTCATTGTGCTCTAAACAGACTGTCTCAGGTCCCGCCGTTGCTTTTGTGTTGAAGGTGTCGTACTTGGAAGCTTTCTCGCATCAATTTTCTCAACCTTCCTTAGAAGCTGCCGTTGAGGAGCGTTGGCTGATCTTTGGATCAATCCTAGTGGTGTTGATGTATTTGGTGGTGCTGAGTTACCTAGAAAAATGGCTCTCTTAGTTAGTCAAGTTGATAGCCTGGGTGCTAGTGCTATTGTCTTAGAGCCTGTTGGTGGTTGTTGGTCAGGACCTCTTCGCATTGCATCAGACCTTGGGTCTGCTAAGTGGGCTCTTGCTATTAAAACGGGGATATTATATTCTTCACCGGTTGTTGATCCTTCCGCTCCTTGTTCATCTTCGGGTCTTGTGTGGGAGGTTAGTGTTAATGGTGATAAGGGAGAAGGAACTGCTCTACCTGCTTTGGTTGGGATGGAGTTGGGTTGTGATGGAGGGAACAATTAGCTTGTGTACGACCCGACACTTTTCCGGGATGTGGATCTATTCAATAGGGAGGAAGCCTCGTTTTGCACTCTCATAAGTTCATATCCTCCTGCTGTGTTGGGGAAATCTAGTTGCTCAAGGTTAGAGTACTTAGATTGGGTTTTGTAGAGAATGAAAGAGATCTATCGTGTTGTGGGGGATTCGTGTGTGGGTTTTAAGGAGCAGTTTATGGCACTTTTGACAGTTATTGAAGCGATCTGTCTTCATAAGGTTTCGGCTTCCAATTCTAAAGTAGGTAACAAAGGTAGTAGGGAGTGAAAAAGACTAGAATGCTCTATTAATTATGACTCCAAAGATGAGAGTTCAAGCCGTGGAAAAGGAAAGGAAAGGGGTTTTTTAGCTCTTAATGAAGCCAAAACTGTTACTTGGAACGTGAGAGGGTTGAATGAGGGGGATAAATGCAACTGAGCCCTTTTAGGGAAATGGTTATGGGGATACGCCTATGAGAGAGAGGCCTATTAAATATGGCAGTCAGTGGGGTGGGTTAGGAGGGGGTGAGAGGAGTTTTCTAGATGTTCTAGTTTGAAGGAGGGTGATGGGTCCAAGATTAGTTTCTGACATGATGTGTGTTGTGGGAAACGACCCCTTAAGGCAGCGTTTCCAAAGTTGTATAGCATTGCCTGCCTTAGGGATGCTTCCGTGGCTTATCCTCTTTAGTTCTTTAATGGCTTTCCTCAGTGGAACGTTAATTTTGTTAGATCGGTGCATGATTGGGAGTTGGAATTCTTTTCCTCGTTTTCGATAAATTGTATTCCATTAAGCTGGAACATGATGGTGCTGACAAGCTTTGATGTAAAATTATTCTATAATGTCTTATTCCCCCATGACAGCAACCTCTTTCCTTGGAGGTGTATTTGGCGGAGTAGGGCCCATTTGAGAGTGACTTTCTTCGCTTGCTTTGCTACTTTAGGTTAGATCCTTATAGTGGACAACTTTAGTAAGCAAAAAATCACGGTAGATTGGTGCTTCATGTGTAAGAAGAGTGGAAAAACCATTGACCGCCTATTTCTCCATTGCGAGATGGCTAGTGCCTTATGGTACTCTATTTTCTATCTTTTCAGCTTAGCGTGGGTCATGTCTCGTTGAGTAAGAGATCTCCTCACTTGTTGGAGAAGGAAGATTGATAATTCTCAAAGTAAAGCTTTGTGGAAGATGATCCTGCTCTGTCTAATGTGGTGCATTCGGAGACAAAGAAATAATTGGAGCATTGAAGGCAGTGAGAGGATAGTGGCAGAGCTAAAGGCCTTATTTTTTCATACCCTTTTTGAATGGATAGCTGCTTACGATTGTTTGCACATTTCTAGTTTTTGTGACTTTCTTCTTTCTTTTTTTAATCTCTTTTCTTTTTTCTATTTAGATTTTTCTCTTGTATATGTCCTGTGTACTTAGGTACGACCTTTGGTTTTTAATGAAATTCTTTTACTTATTAAAAAAAAAGGGTAAATGTTTCATAAATCATTGAGTGAACGCGTGATTTGAAGTCACTCTCACTTTTTAAAAATAAAGATTCGCTCCTTAAGTTTTTCGCGAATTTGAAAATGGTCATTCCATGTCTTTTTCCGTCCAATTTTGCAATGTCCGTTAGGGTGAGTCTTCGTTTATCCACATAGGCATTGACACAGCAGTTGAAACGACACCGTTTAGGGTATTTTTTTGGCCAAATCACCTTAAATTAATATTTTTTGTTATTAAAATCTATAAGATTAAAAAAGAAAAAAAAGCCCATTGCCGATGAAATAGAGCTGAAGGTGAAGGTGAAACAAAGTTGGATGAGGGACTGGTTTGAGTTGAAGAAGTTGTTTGATTTTTTTATTCCATTTGATATGAAGAATAATTGATCTATACAAAGGAATATGAAGAATAATTGATTTGTAAAAAGAACAATTTGCTGGAAAGAGCCGATGGTAGACATGGTGTTTGAGAAAATGACACATGGAGGAATCAGAAACCACTCCCTTGTTTATATTTATATATATATAAATCTCTGTCAGCATGTGAAGGTTGTGCACCTTGATCTTAAATCTTTTGCCTGTAGCTTTCTGGTAGTGGAATGAGATTTGCACACAAGCATGTGAAAGACAATCATGAAAAAACAAGGAACCATGTTTGCACACCTGTAAGTTTTTTATGCTTGGATGAGTCAAAACTATTTTGTGTTCATCTGGATAGACATCATTTTCCAACATGGATAGAAAATGACAATCATGCTAGGAGAAATGCTGATCCAAAAGAGGGTTACTCCACCAAGTCAGTTGGATGAGGTATAATTTGACTATCTTTCTTGGTTGCTCTCACAGAGGACTGACGATGAGCAGTGAGTCATGCCCTCTAGTTTTGCGCGATGTGAATAGACTCTTCCAATCGAAATATATATAGAAATTGGATATATTTACTCGTTAAGTTCTTAGAGCATTCCTAGTAGCCTCATCAAAATAGCTTTTTAGTTATTTTTGTGAGTCAATTTGATGAAAACATTAAAAAACCACTCCCAGCAGCCTCACTATTTTAACCAAAAAGTTTTGATGAGTGAAATTACTCACCAATTCTGATGAGTAATATTCACTCACCAAGTTTTGTTTCACCTCTCTCTCTCACATGATCAGCACACTTTTTTTCATTTTTTCTCTCATTTTCTTCTCCCATCTCCCATCTCTCTTACACGATAATGTCATTTTTTCAAGGATATGAAAGATTCTTTGTAAAAATACTAAATAGAGAAATAATAAAAAAATCTGAAAAATTATTATTTAAATGGAATAGTGAATATTGACTAGTTAAAATGATGAGGCTGCTGGGGGGATTTTAATAAAGTGGCTCACCAGAATAGAAAAAAATGATTTTTGGCTATTTTGGTGAGTAAAATTTGGTGAGGCTACTAGGAATGCTCTTATAGATGATATATATATATAGTTTGTTAGAATCCATGTATAATATGGTTATGTCCTCATTTATTACAAGTCATTATGTCCTTTTGGGGGTCATTCTTCAGTTGAATACAAATGTAGCCTTAGTTTCTTCAAGCAACCAAGGTTGGGATGAGGTTTGCTCGCTCGAAATTGTTTTAGCGAAGAGAATTGCTTGCAAGTCAGGTTAGCTTTTGTTGTTTTTTGCAGAAGAAACTAGTATTTGGAAGGACCAAAGAAGAGAAAAAGTTGCAGTTATTGTGGGCAAGTAATTGCCAATAAAGTTATGATAAGATTATCTGCATGAGAATTGCTGAAGTAGGGTTTCAGATAAATTGAAGGAGAAAACTCTGAAATTTGTGGTTGGAATCCGGCGAGTCGGCGACCATTGAGATCAAAGCTCATTTATAAACAAGGAGTGGTTTCTATTTTCTCTGTGCGTCATTTTCTCAAACACCATGCCTACCATCTACTCTTTCTAGCAAATTGTTCATTGTTCCCTTGTGCTTCAATTTCCTTTTTACAGATCAATTATTCTTCATATAAAATGGAATCAAAAAATCAAACAACTTCTTCAACTCAAACCACTCTCTCGTCCAACTCTGTTTCACATTCACTTTCAGCTTAATTGCATCAGCAATAGTTTTTTTTTTTTAGATTTTAATAAAAAAAATTAATTTAAGATGATTTGGCCAAAAAAAAAAAACCTAAATGGTGTCGTTTTAGCTGATGTATCAATGCCTATGTGGATAAACGGTGACTCACTCTAACAGACATTGAGAAACTGGACGGAAAAAACACGGAAGGATCATTTTCAAATTCGTGAAAAACTTAAGGAGCGAATCTCTATTTTTAAAAGGTGAGGGAGTGATTTTTTAAAATTGCGCGTTGACTCAGGAATTTATGATACATTTACCCAAAAAAAAAAAATGTCTTAAGGGCGAAATTTTTGAAAATTACACTGTAATTGTTATTGTCAGTTCTCTCCTTAAAAGATGCTTAACCATACAATCTCTTGCAGTTCTATCTGCTGTTGGTGGGATAAATGTGGGCCACCCCGTGATAAATAATGGTATCTCCATGCTTCTGAATCAAAGCATTGTCTTTATTTACTTCCTTATATCTTTAACTCTTTCACATTTTCAGTTTACTAACAATTTATAACTTCCGCTATTACTGTGATGCAGATGTAGTTGTGCTTGTTGCTGTTGCTATAATAGTAGGTTTATTTAGCATGCAACACTATGGTACAGATAAAGTTGGTTGGTTATTTGCTCCAGTTGTTCTTGTTTGGTTTCTCTTAATTGGAGGTATTGGCATGTTCAATATTTGGAGATATGATAGCAGTGTCTTGAAAGCTTTTTCTCCAGTTTGTATATATCGTTACTTTAGAAGGGGAGGGAGAGACAGCTGGACATCCCTTGGAGGTATTATGCTTAGTATAACAGGTAAAACTTTTTGTTATGGCAGTTGATCTATTTTCCTTTTCTTTTCTTTTTATTGTTATTATTTTTTTAATATATATAATTTTTAAAAAATAATATTGCCCTTTCAATTGCATGAAAATCACGTAAAAAACTGGTGAATTTTATTCCCTTGACTACATGTGATCTATTACAGGAACGGAGGCACTTTTTGCTGACCTATCCCATTTTCCAGTTTCATCCATACAGATTGCTTTCACAGTAATTGTATTTCCTTGCCTTCTTTTAGCCTATTCTGGACAAGCAGCATATCTTTTGAAGAACCCAGATAATGTCGGGGGTGCATTTTATCATTCAATTCCAGGTTTGTTCTATGATCTTCAGTCTGTAATTCATGAATGCAGATAGCTCTAGAAACTTATTAATATGTGGTGCCAAAATAGATAAAAAGTTTTTCAAAAAAAAATGTGAATACCTGAAAGTTTTTCTGCTCGAGTGTAATGGGGACATTGAGAAGTCATGCAGAGACTTGTTATTAAGATGGAATGTAGAATAAGTTGAACCGTAAACCCACCATTACACTTTCTCAGGGCTTGTGATCTGATACATAATGATCATAAATGTGATAGAGGCAAAGTAGAAAAGGATTTTAGCTTATGCTTGTCCTTAAAAGCAGGGTCTTCAGAGTGTGATCTGGATACAGACGTAACCTCCAGTGTTTTTGTGTGAGTAGGCCGCCATAATGACTTGGATATTTGCACTTGAACTTGGTGGCCCATTAATGTTGGAAACCGATGTGCATCGCAAACACATCAAGAGCAGCGGAAGAAAATAGGAATGAAACCTCATGTGTTGCATGTATCACAAACTTTTCAAAATAAGCACACAAGCACAAAGTTAAGCAAGAATCACATACCTTGAATTGTGCAATTTCAAAAATCAGTTTTGATACTCTTTCAAACTCCTTTGATCTTCTCCTCAATGTCTATTGAAGGCCAAGAGTGTGGGCTCTAACTACACATGAACACTCCTTAAATAGGCTTGTAAGACCTAGAGACCAGTGGCCGCACACCTCTAGGAGTATTCTCCTAGTGTAATTTGGCCAACCCCTAATAGGTTTCTTATAGCTTGAGGATGAACCCCAAGAGAAAATAAAACCTAGCTTGAATGGGCTTAGGACACGTGTCATCTCATGATTTGTCCTAAGTTACCATTAATTACAACTTATTCTACTAAAAAGTTGTAATTGTGTTCTAGGATATATTTTATTATACAAGAGCTCTCTTGACTTATTATAATTGCATATGAACCCTCTATGAAATATCCATTGCGAAATAAAGTCAAAATAAATATACAGTCACTTTTTTTTTTTTTTTTGATAAGTATAAATTTACAGTCACTTTATTTTAACTTTCTCTCAATTCCTTGAGTCTTCAATTTAATCTGTTGATTATTCTTATACTGTTAGAGTCCAATTCTAGGGAGTATCATTATACTGATAATGATCTAACTCCTGCCACAAACTGCGGAGTTTATGAAAATAAGTGGCTACTAGAGAATCACCTTGCGTGAGACCATGGATCCGGCGCTTCAAGTCATACTTCAATGCAGCATTCCCTATTTTGGAATATGTCTGAGCAGCAGCATCCCAAACTTCTTTGGTCGTATGGAAAAATAAGTACCCCTGACTGATTTCTGGTTGCATTGAATGCAGTAACCATGACATAACTGTGAAATTTTCTACTTCCCACTTATCATAAGCGGGATCATTGGGTTGTGGTTCTTGAATTCTGCCATTCAAGTATCCCATCTTCCCTCTACTCTTAATAGATAAAAGAGCTGATTGTGACCAAGCAAGATAATTGAGCCCATCCAATTTGACAGTTTGTGATTTGAAGAGTTAGATTGTCACCAAGGGAGGTCACCACCTGACTCACTGCTCCTTTTGTCTGATTTGTCTCTGACATTTTTGAATCAGACATCCTACCAACTATAGTGCTCCAACACAATTGGTGGACTCAAAATATATATACATAAATTACAAGGAAAGATGGAACTAGAAATTGAACCATAAAAATAGGTGATTCATTCTGTAACCCTTTTTTTTTTGCCTAAACTACAAGTCGTTTAGCAGGGTGAACGACAAACCTGGAACCTCTTTTGAACGACATGTTGTTTTGTGATAAACGACGTGTCGTTTAGTCAAGCAGAACAGTCTCGCCATCCCCGGAGCTCCACGCGCCACCGCTCACGTCCGCTAGTAGGCCTCAAAAACTTTAGGATGAACCAGAACTCGTTGAACAAAACAAGGAAGGCCACCTTGTTTGCAATTGGTCCATCAAACACACTGAGTAGTATTCGAGATGGATCAGTGTTCACCAAAAACGCCAACGTTCGTCGGAAGACCAGCCCAGAATCTGCCGTTAATACCTTCTGTGGGTTGTGCGACCTAGATTATGGTGAGCCACATCTAGTTGCACAATCCCAAAGGGAAGGCGCGGCAAAACAATGGTGTGGCAGAGAAAATTAGGAAACGAACGTAGAACCCAAGCACCCAGAAATGAACGAAACCCTAGGTTGGCTCTGATACCATGTTGAAACGTAGAGGAAGAAGAATTATTCTTATTACTTTATGATCTCATGCGATTACATCGTTTAAATAGAGAAACCCTACGAACTAATATGGAAAGAAAATAGGCAATACAATCAGAATAAAATCAGAGAATAAAACGTAATCAAGACAGACCCAATATGGAAAGGTCCGTTATTTTCAGTAGTCCCATCTCGAAATTTGGAACTGTTGCTCGAAGTGCGTTGAGATGCCCCCACAAGAGTGGATTGAGACTGTGAACTAGAATGAAGCTTAGTGCTACGACGACTCTCCTCATTTTGAATGTAAGAAAACACATCTTGTAGTGATAGAAGAAGCTCCTTCCCAAAAATCTGAACCTGCACAGTATCATACTCGGAATTCAATCCACTCAAGAACTCATAGATGTGTTCTTCTTCAATCATCTTCTTAATTTGAGTGGCATCAACATCGCACATAGGCTGTAAAATCTGATAATGACCTAACTCTTGCCACAAACTACGAAGTTTATGAAAATAAGTGGCAACTAGGGAATTACCTTGCGTGAGGCCATGGATTCGGCGCTTCAAGTCATACTTCAGTGCAGCATTCCCCACTTTGGAATATGTCTGAGCAGCAGCAGCATCCCAAACTTCTTTGGCCGTATGAAGGAATAAGTACCCCTGACTGATTTTTGGTTGCATTGAATGCAGTAACCATGACATAACTGTAGAATTTTTTGCTTCCCACTTATCATAGGCGGGATCATTAGGCTGTGGTTCTTGAATTCTGCCATTCAAGTATCCCATCTTCCCTCTGCTCTTAATAGATAAAAGAGTTAATTATGACCAAGCAAGATAATTGAGCCCATCCAATTTGACCGTTGTGATTTGAAGAGTTGGATTTTCACCAAATGAGGTCACCACCAGACGCTTTACCCCTTTCGTCTGATTTGTCTCTGACATTTTTGAATCAGACATCCTACCAACTATAGTGCTCCAACACAACTGGTGGACTCAAAAAAAGAAAAAATTACAAGGAAAAGAGAACTAGAAATTGAACTAGAAAAATAGGTTCTTCATTCTGCAATTAGTATTTTTTTTTTTTTTGCCTTAACTACAAGTCGTTTAGCAAAGTCAACGACAAACTTGGAACCCTTTCTAAACAACATGTCATTTTGTTAAAAACGACGTGTCGTTTAGTCAAGCCGAGACAGAACCGTCTCGCCGTCACCGGAGGTCCACGTGCCGCCACTCACGTTCGCCGGTAGGCCTCAAAAAACTCCAGGGTGAACCAGAACTTGCCGAAAAAAACAAGGAAGGCCACCTTGTTTACGATCAATCCATCAAACACACTGAGTAGTGTTCGGGATGGATCGGTGATCACTAAAAAATGCTGACATTCGTCGGATGGACAGCCCAGAGAACGCCGATAATACCTTCTGTGAGTTATGCAACCTAGATTATGGTGAGCTATATCTAGTTGCACAATCCCAAAGGGTAGGCGTAGCAAGACCGTGGTCCGGTAGAGGAGTATAGGAAACGAATGGAGAACCCAAGCACCTAGAAACGAACGAAGCCCTAGGTTGGCTCTGATACCATGTTGAAACTTTGAGGAAGAAGAATTATTCTCATTGCATATTCACCTCATGCGATTACATCGTTTTAAATAGAGAAACCCTACTAACTAATATGGAAAGAAAATACAATCAGAATAAATCAGAGAATAAAATCAGGACCCAATATGGAAAGATCCGTTATTTTCAACATATATTTATTTTAGTAACTTTTTACTAAAATGCTCAGACCCGAGACTTAGAATAATCAATTCCCATTGAATCTATTTCAAATGGATATTTCTTCTTTCATAAAGAGATTTTGGATTCCTTGTTGATGAGTAGTATTCTATGATGCTACATGCGATCACCCAGTGCATTTAGATGTTGGCCACGCAAGATCTCACTTCTAAATACATCAAAATGATCTATACTTCACATTTAAGTTCACATTACTTTTGGGATTGAGAGTCAATGCTAAGTCGTGAGTTCAAGTTATTCTATTGACAATGGTTTATAAAATAACAATTCACTGTGGTCCAGTTCAGTACATTCCAAGTACATCAACATCTCAATCAAAAGTCCCTACTTCCATGATCGAGATAGATAATCATAATTGATATGTTATAGTCTTATTAGATGAAATGCACAATTCTATTACCGACTTCAAACTAGGGTTTATAAGCCACAAAATTATGATTTAGATTTTCTGTGTATTAATCTTATTAACCCACTTAAACCATATACAATGTAACTTATGGACTATATTTATCAGATAAACATGCAACGCGCAATGTTCTTGAGATTCTTAGAAAATATAGAGCTTTATTAATGATAAAATGTCAAACAAAAATTGAGTTTTAGGGCACTATCCCTAACACCCAAACTCATTAAATCATTGGAAAATGGTCTCCTGAAATCTTTGGAGCTGCCTTTCCATGTATCTTTTGATAGTTTCTAGAAAGCGGGTTTTTTCACGCTGAGGTAGTTGATAATAATAGAGAATTAGATTACAGTAGTAATTTGATTTCTCGAACAACTTATTGGTTTGTAATTACATGATGTGTGAATTAGTTGCTAAAGTTTCTAGAATAAGATAGTTGGAGATAAGTGTTTATTGTTCATAATATGGTAGCAGTAGTTCATTTTTTTTGTTCTAGTATCAGTCAGAAGGAGCTTCACAATCATTGTGGAACATTCATAAATAGTTGGAAATGATTTAAGGTATGGGGACTAATGTAAAGTAGACGTCAGTTAGGTTTAAGCATTACGTAAAATTTATCCTTATAATTTTTTCCAGAGGGATGATTACCATTCTATGTGGTAAGGGGTTGTCTGACAGATGCTGCTTTTTCATCGTTCTGCAGATAGCATATATTGGCCAGTGTTTCTTGTTGCAACTGCAGCTGCTGTTGTTGCAAGTCAGGCTACCATATCTGCAACCTTTTCATTAGTTAAGCAGGCCCTTGCACTTGGCTGTTTCCCAAGAGTGAAAGTTGTACATACCTCAAAGACGTTCCCTAACCAGATATATATTCCAGATATTAATTGGATCCTTATGATTCTTTGCATTGCGGTGACAGCTGGATTCAGAAATCAAACCCAAATTGGAAATGCTTCTGGTATGTCTATCCTCTGTTGAATATTGCGAAGTTCATTTATTCCATCTTCTTTCAGTTATGCTAAATATATTATCGTTAAATGGCATATAATTTTTTCGGTTGTCTCAACTTAAATTTTTTTCTCCAGACACTTCTAATGTTGTAAAAGCCTTAGCATTTGAATTTATTTGTCTATGCTCAAAATGAACACGAGCAAGCTACTTTGCTTGCATTCTAGAAACAGTAGCTTTTGCTGTCTTTTTCCGCTTTTGAATGACTGAGGAGCACATAAGTAGTACATAAATAGATACCATCTTTCTGTGTCTTTGATGTCAAGTTAAGGCTGTGTTATATTGTATTTTTCCTTCCTAGATTTAAACTTTCGTATGATGTCATAATCTTGAGGCTGGGTTGATTTGAGGTCTAAGATACTCAAGAAGTTGCATTGTCATTTTGCTGTTATAAAAGAAACAGAAAACATATTTGACATGATTCTAAAAGGTTTGAAGTTGCATGCTTACATACATGTCTCTTATACCAGTAGAAGTAATCTTTTATAATGATCGTGAAATATACTGATCTTTTAACACGTTTAATGGATTTCAATCTTGTGGTGGATCTTGATTAGTCATATGGTCCAAACTCATTTGGTTTCCCACTATTTTAGTGTGTAAAACTTTCTTATGTGGGATCGGAATAGTTTATAGTTGGAATCCTTGCATTAGATTGTCATCTACTCAGTTTGATTGTTTGGATCAATTATCAGAAGTATGTTTAACCAAATTAATTTTGTATTTATGGTCCATCAACAGATTAAGGTGGATCCTTTGGGGCTGGGTTGTTTGTGTGGGGCTCTACATCTTGCTTGTTAGTTCACGATCAAATTCTGAGAAGAACTCCATTACAATAAAATTAAAATTAGAATACTATATATAAAGCATAGTCTTAGGCCTGAAAGAAAGATAAACGTCAGCTGGATAAAGTTGCTAAAATGGTGAGTAAACCACTGGAAAATTGAGTTTGCATTGGGTAAATGTTGGCAAGTGTAAAGCATTCAAAACTAATATGAGGTACCCAAGGAAAAAGAGGGATGAGAGAGGAAAAAAGAGAGGAGAAAAACAGGAGCTTGGGACATAAGGGCTTGTAGATTTCTAAACAAGTTTGGAGATCATGATTCAGAGCACTGGTGATGTGACATGAATGAATAAAGTTCGTATTTTGTGGATGGAATAATTAAAAGTTTGGAATCTCCTGATTTAGTTGAAGATCTGCTTATAAGGCTCAAATATCATATAAGATATTCTGTTGCTGGTTCAAAATTTTGGGCCAGCATTGTGAATCAGATTTTGTTTTTGTCTTTGAGAGACTTTCGCAGTTCGAAGCTGATTTTCTACTTGCAAACCCTTATAGAAAGTAATGCTTCCTTAGAGAGGGTTTAGTACTGGAATGATAATAAAGGTTCCAAATTAGACTTTCCCATAGTCATGTGAATATTTACCGAAGGGATGGACCGGATAGGACTATTGATGCAGCATGGTGTAGTTTGTCTTAGAATTAACAAACACAAAACTCACAACTCTTTCTAAAACCAAGAACAAAATCAAGGATTTTAGGCAAAATAAGAGAAAAACCTTTTAGTATTTCTTATTGAAAACAAATGAAAAATAAACATAAACTGCGGCTAAGGCTATCCTAAGTGAGTTTATATAGAAAACAAGTCCAAACCCTACTATGAAATCGAAATAAAACAAAACCGTCAAATCATGTTTGAATGGGCAAAAGTCCTGTTCGAATGGAACTTTGTGATGAAGTCCTCAGTCGAACAAGCTTCAACCAAACATCTCAAGTTGTTGTAAGATGCAACACTTGATTGAATGGGCATCAACCGAGCCTCTCGGGAAGTCACCTCAGTCGAACGGGCATCTATTGGCCATCAACCAAGACTCCTTGTAAGTCCGTCCTAAACTCACCCAAAGGCCTCGTTCAAACGCGTACGCCTTCTCTTATTTTCTTCATGAAGTCAAACGCAATTTGATCTACATCATCCTCCCCGGGTTTGAGAGAATCCGCCCTCGAATTTGCATCCTCATTAGATGAGTCTCCTTGTGTATGGAACAAGATGTTTACATTGAACACATGGGACGTCTGAATGTGCTTGGAAGCTTAAAAGTTGGTATGCATTAGGATTTATCTTTTCCATAATCTCCAATGGTCCAATCTTTCTTGCCAGAAGCTTATTATATTCCCCCACTGGAAATTGATCCTTAGTTAATACAACCCACACAAAATCTCCTCCTTCAAATTCCATGAAACGCCGTTTTTTGTCAGCACTTATTCTAAACTGTAGCTTTGTGAACTTCCTGAATCTAACCAATAAAATCTTCAGCTTTAGCATTCGCCCACTTCAAATCAGGAATAGGTGCCAAGTCCAACAATACACCAGGATTAGTTCCATATACAATAAAGAAAGGACTAAAATTGGTGCTCCTATTTGTAGATTGATTGTAGGCGAACTCAGCTTGAAATAGCTTATGATCCCAAGATTTGAGATGATACCAACTAAGCTCCTAAGCAAACCTCCCAATGATTGGTTGACCACCCCCATTTGGCCATCGGTTTAAGGATGATAGGCACAACTAGAATTGAGCTTTGTGTTGGACAATCTCCACAAACATCTCCAAAAATGGCTAAGAAATCGAGTATCCCGATCAGAAACAATGGACAATGGCAATCTATGGAGTCGGTAAACCTCTCAGAAATACAATTGAGCTACATTCACCGCATCAGAAGTTTTACTGCAAGCAATAAAATGAGCGATCTTAGAAAACCAATCAACCACAACAAAGACGGAATCATTACATCGTTGTGTCCTCGGTAATCTTAAAACAAAGTCCATGTTGACGTTCGTCCACGGTTGATCCGGAATGGGAAGTGACATGTACAACTCGTCAGTAGTGGCTGTACCCTTGGACACTTGGCAAATCCAGCATCCCTCCAGAAACTTTGCGACTTCTTTCCTCATGGTTGGCCAATAGAACTGATCTGCTATAAGTTTCAGTGTTTTGTCATGTCTCACATGACCTTCATTGTGTAGCTCTTGAATAATCTTCAAGCGAAGACTACCCTCAGGGAAATGCAATTGATTTCCTTTGAAAAGAAACCCGTCATGTATAGCGTAATCATCGTGATACCCATCTGGCATGTCACTCACGATAGAGCCAAAATATGGGTCAATAGATAAAGAATTTTTAAATAAGTGAAACCCAAGTATCTGAGTCCTCATTGTGGTCAATAAAGTCGCCTTCCTACTAAGCGCATCTGCCCCCTTATTCACAGCTCCCAACTTATGCTTGATCACAAAAGAAAAGTGTTGAACATACGCCGCCCAACCAACATGTCTGGATGAAAGTTTATCTAGGCTATGAAGATGCTTCAACACTTCGTGGTCTGAATACAAGATTAACTTGTACGCCAAGTACGAACTCCAATGTTTCAAGGATTGAACAAAGGCATATAACTCCACATCATAAGTGCTATAGTTGAGCTTTGACCCGCTCAACTTCTCATTGAAATAGGCCACTGATCTTTCACCTTGACTCAGAACAACTCCCATTCCAACCTTTGATGCATCACAATGCAACTCAAATGGTTGTGAAAAATCTGTTAATGTTAGAACAAGAGTGGAACTCAACTTCTTATTAATCCACTTGAATGCCACGGTTGCCTCATCGCTCCAAGAGAATTTGCCAGCTCCAATGCAATCTATGATCAGCGCCATGATTGTGCTAAAATCATGAATGAAGCACCAATAGAATGGCACCAAACCATGAAAACTCCGCACCTCATGCAATGTCGTAGGTAATGCCCATTGCTTGACAGCTGCAACCTTTGACTCATCCATTGACAAACCATCTTTTGACACCACATAGCCCAGAAATAGAACAAAATCCGTCATAAACGAACACTTTGCTAGTTGGCTGTGGTAGCAAAGAACTTCTCCCTGCGCAACACCATGAGAACTTCGCGCAGATGCTGAAGATGCTCATCAATGTTAGTTCTATAAATGAGAATATCATCAACATAGACCACCACAAACCTGCTGGAAGATCTGATTCATCACCTTCATGAATGTACAAGGGGAGTTAGACAACCAAATGGCATAACCAACCATTCATACAACCCTCTCGCATCTTGAATGCTGTCTTCCATTCATCACCAGGTCGAATCCTAATCTGATGTCATCCGCTCTTCAAATCTAAATTGCTAAACACTGTACCTCCACTCAACAGATCCAACACATCATCCAACCGTGGAATAGGAAACCTGTACCTCACTGTGATCTTGTTAATGGCTTGGCTGTCTACACAAATCCGCCGTGACCCATCCTTTTTGGGTGTGAGTAAAGCTGGAACTGAACATGGGCTAAGGCTTTGTTTGACATGGCCCTTAGACAAAAAGGCCTCCACCTGATGCCGCAACTCATGCTCCTTAAGACTTGAGTGGTAATAGGGGAGATTGGAAGGTTAGAACCCAGCACCAAATCAATTTGAAGTCGTATGTCTCGCAAAGGCGGTAACCCCTCCGGCAAATCCTTTGGGAACACAGAAACAAGCTCCTCCAATAAACCCCTAATTGGTTCCGGTGCTACTCCCCCCTTACTACTCTCCTTGCCCAAAAATACAAATACAATTCCGGAAGCAAGCATCTCATCAACAAATTCTTTCCTTGCTAAGAGATTTTAACTGAGGGTTTATGCTCAACCTCCTTGCTTGGTAGGAGTACAATTTTCACTTTATCAAACATGAAGCTATATGTGTTGTTATTCCCATCATGCATGGCAGCCCTAGCATATTGCCATGGTCTACCCAATAAAAGATGACAAGCATCCATGGCAACTACATTAAAAAAGAATACTAGACAACGTTTAGAAACCGTTACCTCCCTTCTTGAGTCACGCCAACCGGTAAGGACTAAAATGCTTATCTGTCTCCAACCCCAACTTCTACACGACCTCTTCAGACACCACATTCTCACAGCTTCCTGAATCAACCACGAGCCTACACACTTTCCCTCCCACTGTACAAGTAGATTGGAAATTGTTGCGCCTCCAATCTTCCCCTTCAGTCTTACAGGTTGTTAAGCATGCCCTCCTAACTGCCAACAAAGGACCCTTATTCCCCTGGACAAGTTTCTTATCAATTGGCTCCTCAGCATCAACTGCAGGCCCTTGTTCAAAATCAACCAAGGCATCATACCCAGATTCCCTGGACTCAATCAATAGGCCTTTTCCATACTGGTCACCCTTTCTACATTCCACCATTCTATGACCTGGTTCACTGCATTTAAAGCAACGTGTTGGGGCACTAGTCAAGGCTGCCTTGTTAGGCTGCACATTCAGCTACCCTCTAGTTTGTGTAGGTGGTGGATTTGCACCATGTGTAGGGGGGTGTGGAATTAGGGTGGTTATTACCCCCAATACCTCCTAGACAACGTTTTTTCTAAATGCAAGGTCCTTTGATGTGCTCCAGAAATATTAAGAGGATCAAAAAAATTCAAGGCGTCTTGAAATTGTTGTTTCATTCCTCCAATATACCTTTATACCAATTGATTATCTAACTTCGCCAAATCCACATGTGCCACCAACTTGTAGAACTCCGCCATGAAATCATCCACGAACCTTGCCTCTTGCTTGAGATTCTGTAGTTATTGGTACATGGTCCTCACACAATTATGGGGAAAGAATGCGGCCCTTATGTGCTTCAATAGTTTCTCCCAACTATTGATCCTCTCCTTCCCTTGCTGCACTCTACTTTGCTTTAGTTGTTGCCATCACACAACAGCTCTTCCCCGAAATTTGATTGCCAACAAAGGAATTCTTCGATCATCAAGTGCCTCCTTGAAATCCAAGACTTTCCCCACAACAATTGTAACGCCCCACCCTTTAAAACAAGGGCGCAATGGAAATATCTCATTTTTCACATGACGCTACTACATCTTATAACATTCAGTGGAATAATTTTTTCTTTCTCCTTTGATTCGATAACCCTCTCATAATACATTAGAGCTACTAGACAAAACATTTATATTAAACAGATATTTACTATGTGCTTTTACGTTTTAGAATACACACTACTACACTGTATGTCAAAAAGTGCCATAGACAACACATTAGAAAAATATATATCTTAAATAGACGAAGACAGGTTAGTCTATAACAAAAGGGAGACTATTGTCAACCTCAGATGAAGTAGGGATCCTCATCCTCCGCCTCATTTCTTGCAACATCTATGAAATTGTAGAATTACCACAATTTCACAAGAGGATACATGAGTCCACATTCCCAGTAAGTTTAGAAATCACTGACCATTTATATGAGCCTTCTTTTTAGAAAATATCTCTAACATATGTTTATAATAACAGCTATGTAGGGTTTTCTAAAAAGATGTACTTTTCATATAAAATCATAGCTGATAAGATAAGCACTGTACAGTTTTTTAATAATATATATAGAAATCCACCTTGGAATTCCGGGATATCAAGTTTGAATCTTGACTCCCATCTGCTAGTGTGATTGTGCACCACGTGATTCTCCGCAAACGGATTGATAGGTTCATCCTAGTCGCTATACTTATCTTCATCCGCGAAACGAGGATTCATTTGACGGCGAAGACCGTTAGGCCTACCCATGGTGGCAAATTGTTCTGATAGTACACCAATTTGACCCCAAGTCATTTAAGCTAATCACCAAACTGATCAATTTTCTCCAAGCGCTGCAAACGTGCCGTCAGTTGTTCATCACGTATTGTTTCTTCACACTCGTACACATCACCAATAGTTGCATGTCTATTTCCTCCTCCACGTGCTCTTCTTCGCGCCATGATTAGAAAGAAACTTGGCTCTAATACCAATTGATGTAACATGGCGTAGTGGGTCACAGAATTAACAAACACAAAACTCACAACCCTTCCCAAAACCAAGAACAACATCAAGGATTTGAGGCAAAATATGAGAAAACTCAGCCTTTGAGTGTTTCTTATTGAAAACTGATGAAAAATAAACATAAAATGTGGCTAAGGCAGTCCTAAATGAGTTTATATAGAAAAACAAGTCCCAACCCTACTAGGAAAGCGAAATAAAACGAAACTGCCGAATTGCGTTCGAACGAAACTTTGTGATGAACTCCTCGGTCAAATGAGCTTCGACCGGCTAGCGACCGAACGTCTTGGATCGTTGGAAGATACAACACTCAGTTGAATGGGCATCGAGCGTCCATTGACCAAGCTTCTCGGGAAGTCTCCTCGGTCGAATGGGTATCGTCTGAGACTCCCTGGAAGCCTGTCCTAAACTCGTCCAGCGGCCTCGTTTGAATGGGCCTAGGCTCTCGTTCGAACGCGCACATCTTTCTCTTATTTCCTTCATGAAGTCGAATGCGGTACGATCTACATCACCTATGTTTATGGAAAATGACAAGTTTAACTATCTTCGTATCAACTATCTTTGCATGTAATTTATTCACTGATAATTTATTGTATTATCCCATCTCTTTGTCCCATTAAATTTCTGTATACTGACATCTTCTATTTGTAGAATTGTTGCTTTTTCTCCTGTATCATTCTTGTGTTTTTTCTTTTGCAAATAAATTGAACCAGTCTCTTGCATGAATAGTATCCAGTGATTGATGTGAAGCAGGTGATTTTAGGGTTATTCTACCTGGCAAATCTAGTTCAACTTTGTCTATTCTTGAATTTAACTTTGCCTCCATGACTAATGATTCCCTTTCAAGCTTTGCTACCCAAATAAAGATTGCATTCAGTAACATATTTATGTCACAACAGGGACTGCAGTTGTGATAGTCATGCTGGTAACCACATTTCTTATGACTCTGATCATGATACTGGTGTGGCGCTGCCATTGGATAATTGTGCTGATCTTCACTGGATTATCACTGGTTGTGGAGTGTACTTACTTCTCTGCTGTACTACTGAAGGTGAATCAAGGTGGTTGGGTACCTCTTGTGATTGCAGCAGCCTTTTATATCATCATGTACGTTTGGCATTATGGTACAGTGAAACGCTTTGAGACTGAGTTGCACAGTAAGGTTTCAATGGCATGGATTCTTGGGCTTGGCCCCAGTCTAGGACTCGTCCGGGTCCCTGGGATAGGACTTGTGTACACTGAGCTTGCAAGTGGAGTACCCCACATCTTTTCCCACTTCATCACCAACCTACCCGCAATTCACTCTGTTGTTGTGTTTGTCTGTGTGAAGTACCTTCCTGTCCACAAGGTCCCAGAAGAAGAGAGGTTCCTTGTAAAGCGGATTGGACCCAAAAAATTTCACATGTTCCGTTGTGTTGCAAGATATGGCTATCAAGACCTCCATAAGAAAGATCATGAATTTGAGAAAAAGCTCTTTGATAACCTCTTCCTGTTTGCTCGGTATGAGTCCTTGATGGAAGGGGGTTCAGACTCAGACTTGTCTGGTTTAGTTGATGAGCAAACCGCACAGTCAGGCAACACCCTCGAGAATGATAATGGCAACACAGTCTCATCAGAGGACTCAATTGTGCCCATTAATTCTTCATCACATGCAAGCAATACCATCAGGTCGTACGGTCAAGCAAGCATCCAGATTGAGATTGATGAGTTAGAATTCTTGAATAATTGTAGAGATGTGGGGGTGGTGCACATATTGGGTAATTCAGTAGTGAAGGCTAGGAGGGATTCAAAGTTCTTCAAGAAGATAGCCATTGATTACATATATGCATTTCTTAGGAAGATATGCAGGGAAAACAGTGCCATCTTCAATGTTCCTCAAGAGAGTCTCCTGAATGTTGGCCAGATATTATATGTATGATGCGCTGGTTCTCTCCATACTCATTGTAATTTGTTGATGCCAATATCAACTTTGTGAGCTCTGGTGAGAAGAGGGGTAACATTGCTCACCTTTACCATATCTAGATTTAAAGGAATAACAGTATCCATGGGGCTGCTATCAAGGATGAGGAATCTGTCTGAGAATATATATATTATCTATAAAATACAGATGTGAGATACAAGCAAATTGGCTGTAATGGTTTCAAGTATTCATACCACAACAAGAAGCTTTCTGAAAAGTGGGGGTGTTCCAGAGAACATACTGAGTTAGCGGGATCTATCTTTTTGTTTGTTTATCATCAGTTTTAGGTATGATTTTAACCTTTTTGTAATCAACCAAAAGTGTTTTCGTGTGGCTGCTTGCAGCCTTGCCTTGCCTCTTGATGTATTGGACCTTTCTTTTAGTGAATTTCTTATTCAGCAAAAAGCAGGGGAAAAAAAAGTTAAAGATTTTAGATCCAGGGATCGATCTTAGAAAGGCCTAAATCTTAGGGATTAATTTAGTAATTTTATTATTGTTATGTGTTTAAATTTGTTTAAACCAAGGGTTTTCTTGGATTGAGATTTCCTGTTATTAGGGTGACCGAATTTTATAAAAATTTGAACAATTTAAGAGGGGGATTGCGGGGTTCATCTACCCCGGACAGGCTAAAATGAGGAATCCACTTGCCCAAGGTAGGTGGCCTCTGCAACTCCTCTTTCTAATAACAGGAAATCAAATCAACTTATCTATCACAATTCTCCTATAAATAGGAGCATGTATTTTGTATTGTAATATCATCAAGTGAATAAGAGCAAAATGTAGCATTAAGGCTTTAATTTGTGGATGTAGCTTATAAACCGAACCAAATAAAATTCTTGGTCTCAATTTTATTATTCCGCTATTTTCTTATAAGAAATTAATACGAGTTGTTTCAGTTGATAAGATTAAGGTGACAACTGATGCAAGGCAAACTGTGGGTGGAGTATTGGTGCATCCCAAACAAACAACGGGGATGTTGTCCAAACAAAGACATTCATCCCAATACACAATCTTAGAGATGATCCCACCTGACCTCCATCAGCATTTGAGAGAGTAGATTCGTAGAGATTTTAATGTTAAGGTTTCAAAACTTCATTACAAATTTACAACCATTGCTAGAAATATTTTTCAACAGTTGGTGAATGGGAATGATGGCATGTTCCTTAATTGTCTATGTAGTTTGCGATTCAGAGTGTACAAATTCTTAGGCATGTGGAGGAACATGGTATTTATTGAAACATTTGACTATATTATACTAGGTGTCCAACGCAGGTATTGTGTTCAAAAACCTAAATGTTTACGAGGAATGTTAGAGTTCCTTCTAATGTCTTTCTGGAGTCATTCTATGTTAACATGACACTCTGTATTTTTTTATAAAAACAGGAGAGAAAAATCAAGTTGTAGTTTTTCTTTATTAAAGACAGGGTACCATGTCAGCATAGAAGAACATCAGAATGACATTAGAATGAATTCTAACATTTCTCAATGTTTACTTGAATTAATGGTTTATGTTACAATCACAAGTGTCTCACATGGCTTAACTGTAATCTTAACCATGTGTATATATGTTCTTGGGCACTCTTTACTTGCAAGCTAGTTTTCAAATGTGAGTTATATCTATGGTTTGTATCATTTGGTATTAGAACCAGCCACCACGTCAAATATGGGATCAGATGCAGCTTGTTGAGTATAGGATCGAATGAGTTGTGGCTTTGTGATCAAGTCACAGAGAGGGTGACCTATAGCCTGATCATGAATTAAAATGTTTTGGTACTACTATGCATGAGTATAATATTAAGTAATTGAATATTGATTGATGAGTGGAACCCCTCCAAAAGAGAAATGGCTACTATCGAGTCAATTTCGATAGGGTGGGCCGCTGTAGATGTCAACTGCAGAGCGTGATGGTATGTTATGATCCTAAGAACATCTCACATGGCTTAAGTACAATATTAACCTTATGTATATAAGTTTTTGGGCACACTCATGCATATTTTCAATGATGAGTTCTAACTAAGGTTTGTATTAGTTTAATACCCTACTTGGGATTGTGTTGAAAAATAAAACTAAACGTAGTTTTGGGCCTTTTTAGAGTAAAAAAGTAATTAAAAAAGTGTTTTTCAATTTTTTTTTTTTTTTTTACCGAACTAACATATTTTTTCTTCGCACAACTTTTATGTACTAAAAACACTTTTTAAGTTCCTTAACACAATCTCAACACAGACTCTAAAGGTAAGAACTTTAAAAATAAGCTATGAGGAGCAGCTATGGTAATGACACAAGTGTCATTTGAGCATATAATATGAGTGAGATCAAGAAAATGGATCCTAACAATAGCACGATGTTCTCTAAAATGCTCATTTCTCTCTCTTGTGAAAACCTTCTCTTGGGAGCTCATTCTTCCCTCCTCGTCCTCTCCCTACTCTTCTCCCTTCCTCATAAAGCTTCCACCTTCGGGTTCTTTTAGTCTAGAGTTTTCTCTAGCCCCTTTCGTCTCTTGTGAGGCCAACTATATCTGACTTTACACGGTATGCCGATGATAACTATAAATTTTGTACCTTTGGTCCGGCTGTAAAAATGCTTTATTTTATCTTTCAAGAAAATCACTTTATATATAACACATACATTATACATAAGTAAAACTCTGATAGTAAAACTTTAAGAGGTAAATTATCCTTTAAGAGTATAATATTTGTAAAATAAACAACTCGATCTCCTTCATTTCTGAAAAAGTAGAGCTCACATCACACTAAATAAAATCTACACTTTATTGTAACTGAAATAAATTGTCTTTTTAAGCAAAATGGATTCTTTTCTTTTAAATCTTTGAAATGAAAATACCCCCTTTTTACTTTAACTTTCACTATAGCTTGAACTTTAAAAACTTCATCTCTAGATTATCCATGGTTAACTTTAGACCATTCCATGAGTGGTCTCTTTACTTTAGAACTTTATCTTTAGATCATCTCATGAATATTGGTTAACTTTAGTCCATTTCATGAGTAATGTTTTTAAAAATCTACTTTAAAACTTTTTAAAAATGGCATATATACTTTACCTCTCAAAATATAATCACAATAAATAAAGAATTCTTATAGTAACATAAGAAACATAATTTAACATTCATGGCATAAAATTTAAAAATAAGTAAAAGAAATGATTGTTGTACAACTTTTGACACAAATCTTGTACACTGGTCACTCCTTCCTGCCTTATTAATTAGAAGAAAAATATATATATATATTAGATCTGTTTTCTTATATGTAGATTCTAAATATTCAATGTTTGATCTTAAAAAAAAATTGTAAGAGTTCAATATATAATGTGTAGTTGTATCCACTTTCCTCTTAAGCCTGGCTAGAAAATGTTCTCTAAAATTCCCTAAATATCTTGATGCCACCAAATGAAAAAAAAAAAAAAAAAAAAAAGAACAAAAAAAAAGGCCCTTTAACCAAAACCCTACAATTTACAATGTAATCTTACTTAGAGAAAATTCTTTAATCTTAATAAATTAGGACAATGCTACATTTGTCCATAATTTGTTATCTATCTAGCCACCTCTCCTTTTTATTTCTTAATTATAGATCTTTAAGCCTTATTAATTGTTAAACTATCCAAATTCAGTTAAAAATGTCCTCTGCCTCAAGTTCAGGTAAAGCTGTCCTTTTATCCAGGTAAAATTGTCTTCTATCCAGTCCAGGTAAAAATAAAAAATAAAAAAAAAAAAAAAAAAAATTGTCCAATGTCAAGCAAAAATATTTAGGTTGTATTAATTCCTTTTTGCTCATTTTATTAGATAATAATAATAATAATAATACTCATCAAAACAAATTAACTCACCATACATGATCATAAATTATCAAAATTAAATCATACTTCAATAAATCTTCTTTCCATCATTTGGACAACCAAAAATCTCAAAAGGAGAATTATCATCAACCTAAAAATTCAAGCCAAAACTCTCAATTCATCATTCACCTCCAAACAAGAGTCTCCCAATCGGCTATATCAGTCTATAACACCAAATTAACCTCAATCAATTAATTATACAGATTTACCAGCTACTAATAGATTGGAATTAACAATTGAACTTAAACAATCATCAATCCATACTCAAATTCGAAATTGAGGCATAAAAGAGGGCTTTCGGGATTTACCCAAAATTCTCATGATGTACCAAAATTTACCTAAAATGCTCCATTTGTATCGATGTAGAATGTTTTTCATCAGAAAAGTTTTTAGGAAAATCATTTTTTCAGAAAAATGTTTTGAAAACATTTTTCGGCGTTTGAGGCGTACGAAAAATCACAATATATATGTTTTTTAATATTTTCGTTTAACCTAAAAGAAAATTGAGTTTAGGTGGTGGTCCAATAGTGGTCCTGTAGTGGTCAGGCAAAGCTCGGTGGTGGTCCAACAATAGTTTGATAGAAGTCTTCTTTGGCATGCCTAGGATTCCTTAAAGAGCTTAAAAAGTACTTGTAGTACCTAAAAAGTTGTGCCAAAGAAAAAGCTGGGTATGTTTGGTAAAAAAATTTCCAAAAGTACTTTCTTTAACTTTTTTCTTTCAAAAATTACCAAAACACACTTTTAGGACAAACTTAAAAATGAAGTTTTTTTTTTAAAAAGATCTTTTTTATTTTAAAAGTTCTATTTCCCGACGCAACCCCAAACATACTCTAACTTTACTTGACAGCTCAACACGTGCTGTCAAGTTATAAGATGAGTTGTGTTTTTCAATTTTATTTTTTTTTTTTTTTTATTTTTTTTTTTAAAAAAAAATTATCTCTTCCCATGAATCAAGACCTTAATAATTCAACTCCCAAAAACTATGTCTACGTAGTCTAATATCAAATCCAACCATTAATGAGTTGAAAGTCCAACATAAAATTCATCTTTAGCTCATCTGTCCTAAATTGGTTTTGGGAAAAAGAAAAAGAAAATCACTTCAACTTTTATTGAATAATTACTAGTTGGGGTATCTAAGTCATTGAAATCCGACCATTAAAACTTAACAGACACTTAATCTTAACCATTAGATTAAATTATTATTAACGTTTATTTAATTATAACCGTTAGATTGTAATTATTAGTACCGATCACTTGATTTTATCCTTAGATCATATTAAGTTTGATCTTAAAAGTTTAGTTTATTAATGGTTCAGTAAATCCGGCAGTTGGATTTACCTTAGAAGTATTCCTGTAGTTTGGATCAAACTATCAAATCGAATGATTTGACGGACCAAGTGCCCTACAGGCCACTGTCGTGCGCATCCGGTGCAAACCGTACTAGATTATACACATAAATACATGCACCAAGCATTTGCTTGAAGTGTGATTGGCCTTTTTAAATGCTAACTTGACTTTATCTTTTTTCCGCATGGGGCTCTTTTTGTTCAAAGCTATTTAAAACCTTTCATTTAAAACATTCTCAAACCACGAATTAAATTACTAATTTTGGAAATGCTTTAACAGTTTGGTTCGTGGGTATGTGAGAAAAATGGAAAAGCATTAAGAAATTGTGAGAAAAATGGAAAAGGGGATTAAGAATATGAGAGTCTGGCCGGAGTAATCAGAGATAGGCGCATATATTGGAGGCGTTGATTGGGTAAAGCTTAAAAAGGGTCAAAATTAATCATATCTGTAAAAGAGTTGCAAAATGGCCTCAAGAACAGGGATTGACGAGGAAACTGGTGATCATAAAGGTAGTATGTGGAAGTTGGATCAGAAGCTTGATCAACCAATGGATGAGGAAGCCATGAAGCTTAAAAGTATGTCTAGGAACAAGGTACATTTGCATTTTTCCATATAAGAATTTATATTTATGTTGATAGGTTACCAAACAGATGGGATGAATTACTACCTTTTTCTTTAAAAGTTAAGAAGCATGAAAATGGTACATCCCCCTTCTTCTTCTTTTTTAAGAGAAACCCTTCCGAGGTAAAAGAAAAGATAATGCTATAGAAATATAAAATGAAAAGCAGAATAAAGAAAATAAGAATAAAAAATTTACGTGGTTCAGTCTATAACCTACGTTCACAGGGTAAAGCTCAAAGGGTTACATTATTGCTCTTATTTCTTGATAGAAATTGTATAATAAAATGACCTTATTATAGTTGAATAAAACCATGAATACAATAATTACATAATCAATATATAACATATGAAAATTAGAAGGGTTACATGATCAATATGTAATATAAGAGAATTATGAGGATAATGCATGAAAGTTACATAATTAATATGTGACGTATGAAAATTATGGGAGTAAATAATACATTAACATGCAGGACCATTTCGTGTATCCATCATTGTTGGATAAACCTCAGACATGCCCAAAGCGCCCTCTCCACATGGATCGGGCAATGCTCAGGCTTTGCCTGCAGGCCGGCCCCAAAGAATTGTTTACACCAAGAGGAAATGAAAATAGTACATCATAAGTACATGATGGAATCAATTCTACTTTGTTGAAGTAAAAAAAAAAAAAAAACCATAGGAATGTAATAAAGTTGTTAAATTTCGAATCTGCATTGTATTGATTGTATATGGATTATAATTTTTAAATACTAAACTTCGAGGGGTTGGCTCAAGTGGTAAGGCTCTTGGCCTTGGTGACATTTCCACCAGGTCTAAAGTTTGAATCCCCTTGGGTGCAAACAATTTATTGGGCTAGTCCGCCGGCGAAGCCAGAGTTTTACATGATCCATGTAGAGGGGGCGCTCTGCACAGGTCTGAGTTTTATTTGACAGAAATGAGTACATGAAGTAACTCTGCCTTGGAGGCAGGGACGGAACTAGGGGGCCCGGTAGGGGCCATGGCCCTCCCTCACTTCCAAAAAAAAAAAAAAAATTAGCCTATTGTCTCCTACCAACAAATTTTTTTAGCCCCTGCCTCTTGCCCATTAGAGCTTCTGGCTCTGTCCCTACTTGGAGGGGTTCCTTGTCATAAAAAAAAAAATTAAGTACTGTATATTTGAAGCATGCAGTTCCATGACATGAGCTGTAGATAGCATAGAGACACTCACTGATTGCATCCGAAGAATAAGAAGAAGCTGGAGAGATTTAGGATTTTTGTATAAATTGTTACTTTCAAAAAGCTTCTCCCTGTTGATCCAGTGTTGTTTCCTCTAGGAAATTTCAACCCTATTGCTTATGCAACTTGCATTCCAGAGTCTTGGAGTGGTCTATGGAGATTTAGGGACATCTCCTTTGTATGTTTTCTACAATACATTTCCTCACGGAATTGCAGAACCAGAGGATGTGATTGGAGTTCTATCGTTGATTATATATTCCCTTACTCTTGTTCCACTCATCAAGTATGTCTTCATTGTGAGTAGAGCAAATGATAATGGTCAAGGTAAATTGTTCTTTTCTAGCAACTTCTTTAATGTTCTATTCCTGCATATCTAAGTAATAATGTTCCATTTTAGCTACCAATAAGAAGAACAAGGGCACATTAACATCAGGCATTCTATGCAGGATATATGGATACTAGTTTTGATGTATGACATCCACCTCAATCGTGTGTACTGAAAGAACAGAACGAATTTACAGTTGAAAATAATTTTTTATCCAAGATCATAATGAAGTGAGAAACTAAATATCTTAAAAGTCTAGAGGTAACACATAAAGTTCTAGATCAGGGTTGCTTCTATATGCCACAGAATTAACCTTTGACAACCCTTTTGATTTTAGAATAAAGTCCAAAATGTGATACAAATTCTTGTTTTAGAAATGGCTTCAATGATTTAACTGCATTCTTCCAATGGTATCATAGCTTAAAAACTAGTAACTTTCTTTTTGATGAATTAAGCACGTATACCTGTTTGATACTGCAGGTGGAACTTTTGCTCTTTATTCACTCCTCTGTCGTCATGCAAAAATAAAGAATTTCCCTAATTATGACCGAACTGATGAAGAGTTAACAACATATAGTCATTCTTCATTCCATGAACAATCATTTGCTGGAAAAACCAAGAGATGGCTGGAGAGACAAGCATTTAGGAAGAATGCACTTCTTGTACTTGTCCTTGTTGGATCTTGCATGGTGATTGGTGATGGGATCCTCACTCCAGCTATATCAGGTACATTTCTTCATGCATCCTTGTGGTCTTTTATTTTCCTGTCAGAAGGGCAGAACTAGCATTTGGAATTTGGGGGCTAAAACTATAAAATAAAATAAAAATTGGTGGTGCTCATGCAGCGGCAAGGATCCGCAACTCTCGAAAGGGGCCACCAACCGCCCGAATCACTGTAGATTTTAGTTTTCAAAGGATTATAAGAGTAATTTTTTTAAAAAAAGAAAAATATGGAAAATAGGCCACCATGTAGCTCCGCCCCTGCTTGGTAGTGGATGAGATTATAGAGGAAACAAAATTCAATCTCTACCTTTAAATCCTGATCATCTTTATAGCATCATGACCAGTTACTTCTCTTGCTTTTGGAAGTTCTAAAAAAGAAATTAAAGAAAACAAATTTGGCTAAAGATTCATGATTGGTAATGGAGTGAGGAATATCAAGCCTAAAAGAGGAGCTGAGATTCATGCTTTAGTCTTCTGTGTAAGTAACAGTTGGCATCCTTGCATTGTCACATTTTATTTGCACCAAAACCGAAATAGGTACACATAACTCTTTCTCAAACACTCTAGAAATCTTAATTGAGTGGCGCTTTAGATTAATTTATCTCACATCTTCTAGGTATTACCGTATTATATCAAAACACAAGTTCATGTTTCTATGTGCATGAGAGTTTGTCTGTGTTTCTTATATTGTAAAACATAAAACTTTGTTTTAAGGAGGAGCATGTAAGACTACAAGAAATGGAACTCCCAAGCTCAGATAGGCACACACACAACCTTGTACACATTTGCATTCGTCAACTAAAACAAAATGGCTTTGAAGTCCTCTTCTCCAACCAAAATCCTAGAAAAACATTTAGTTATGAAACACGCTCATACTATGAAAGATTTATATCAAGCTTGCGCAGATTACAGAAAGGAAACAAATGGGTTTATCCTAAAATCGATTTGGAGTGTTGGACTAAATATGTTCAGCTTTGTCAATTCATTCATTCATAAATAGGTTCATCCTAAATTCAGCTATTAGTGAATTTCGAGATTGTCCATTATGGTCACGAGTTTTCTTCTGTACTTACTATAAATTTGACTTAGATAGTCATGAATTTATAGTTCCTACATCACTGTGAGATTGTGTCAATGCATTCCCTTATACATAGGTCAATTAGGTTTACTGATCTTGATTCTGATATACATAGTTAACGCAACAAATGCAATTGAGTTCATCCTTTATTTCTTTAGTCATGGTGTTATCTTCAGACCAAAAAAAAAACAAAACAAAAAGCAAAAAAAGGCCATGGAATACCTTAATTCCATTGTAAAGATTATGTTGAGGTTCGAGGAATAATCTCCTTCATAGTGCGCTGGAGGTTGGCTATGTAAATCTGGTACAGATACTATTATATGTAACATAGAATGAAATATTATCAGATATCTAAATTGCAGAGGCCAAATTATCAAATGACACAGTTTTCCTCCAACCCTACCTATAAAAATGCTATGTGTCTATTGTACATGTGAAAAGCACATGCTTTTTAAATAGCAAAGACGTAATTGAAAGAAATTTTATTAAAAAAGCACGTCTCTTCCAACTTTGTCATTACTATTTAAAAAAAAAAATGATTCTCACATGCAAAATAGACACGTCATTTTATACATTGGGATGTCTGGACGAAATTTTTGTCCATAATCAAATATGCACTTAGCTTGTTTATAGTAGGACAGTACATTTATAGAAATAGGTCTTAGAGAAGGATTAGTAAATAATATTTCAGTTCAAAAGATACCAGTGTGCATAGGTTTCCAATATTTAATTGGTTCTTTTACCTATTGGTTATCTCCCATATTATAAATCTTCAATCTAGCCTTAAGATGAATCAGAAATGCATATGAACACACTGTACATTTTAGACTGTGTTGAACTTTGCATGCGTTACTTGCTAAGCTTGAGAGAATTTTTTACCCATGTGGCCATGTCATATTGACTTATACATCTTTGAACAGAAACCTAACAATTAAATGTCAAAAACCTTTGAACAGAAACCTACCAATTAAGACCTTTTAAGGGGAGGTTGGCATTTGATATTCCCCTACTTAGTCTTTTTGTAATGCTTCTCTCACATCCAGCACATGTCCTTTACACGCTATATGTCTAATGGTTTCTTATGTAAGGTTTTACAGCCTATATAAGTATTACTGAATACTTTCCTTAATTATCAAATAGTTGCTTAACCATACTATCTCTTACAGTTCTATCGGCTGTTGATGGGATTAACATAGATCACCCCAAGTTGAGTGAAGGTATCTCATTGCTGCTGAATCATAGATTTTTTTTTTCACAGTTGCTTCGTGCATTTGCAACTCGATTTCTTCTCCCTGGTCATCACAAGTCTATATAACATAATTTACTTTTTTTCCACAGATGCAGTCTTGATCATTGCCATTGCTTTAATAGTAGGTTTGTTTAGCATTCAACACTATGGTACAGATAAAGTTGGCTGGCTCTTTTCACCAATTGTGTTCCTCTGGTTTCTCTTAATTGGAGGTATTGGCATACACAACATTTGCGTGTATGACAGCAGCATCTATAAAGCCTTTTCTCCAGTCTATATATATAGGTATTTTAAAAGGGGAGGGAGAGATAGCTGGGCATCCTTGGGAGGTGTCATGCTTAGTTTAACAGGTAAGCTTCGTTATCTGAGTTAATCTTCTCTTTTTTACACTTTTAAGGTTCAAAAATATTACAGAAAACCAAAAAAACAAAAAATTGATATCAGAGTTGGGTGACTAGTTATGAACCATCACAGGCACAGAGGCACTTTTTGCCGACCTCTCTCATTTCCCAGTTCCAGCCATACAGATTGCTTTCACGGTAATTGTATTTCCTTGCCTGCTGTTAGCCTACGCTGGACAAGCTGCCTACCTCATGAAAAACTCAGAGCACGTGGTTTCTGCATTTTATTATTCTGTTCCAGGTTTGTTCTGATCCAAAAGATCTTAATCACTTTGGGGGAGGGGGGGTTTATAAGGTGATTGAAATCTCTCGTGTCTTACTTTAGTCCTTTTCATGGTCATTTTTTGTAAAAGAGAGCATCAATATTAATGCAAAGCACTCATGGGATCATTAGATTTGCTCTCCTGGAAACTTCTAGATGTCTTGCCATAAATTTTGGAAGACCAGTCTAGGAATCAGGTATCTTCTAGGTGCTATTTGTAATTATGAAGCATTTTTTTCTCCTATAAATGCAAAGTAGGTTCACTAGCATATCATACTTTGCAAAGATCAAAGGTCTCTTTGCCTTACTGATCTCAGAAAACTCAATTTTTGCAATTATATGCGTTTCTGAATAATTCATCAGTTTGTAGCAGCCAAAATGTTGCAGGGTTTCGCAACTAATACGGTACATCCATGTATAACTGGAAATTTATTCAATTTCATTGAACAATGTTTGTGGTATAATCTCTTAAAAAATGTCAGCTATTGTTCAAGGGATACTTAAAAAAAAAATGTTGTCAGAATGGTGTGGATGTTCCATTCTATGCGGCAAGGGTCAGTCTCTCAGATGCTGATTATTCATTGTTCTGCAGGCAGCTTGTATTGGCCAGTATATGTTGTTGCAACTGCAGCTGCAATCATTGCAAGCCAAGCCACCATATGTGCAACTTTTTCATTGATCAAGCAGGCTGTGGCACTTGGCTGTTTTCCAAGAGTCAAAGTTGTTCATACATCAAAGGAGTTCCTTAACCGGATATATATTCCCGATGTTAATTGGATCCTCATGATTCTATGCGTCACGGTGACAGCTGGCTTCAAAGATCAAAACCAAATTGGAAATGCTTCTGGTAAGTTTATCCTCTTTTGAACATGTAGAAGTTTATTCGATCCATTTGTCTTTCATTCTGTTAAATCAATCTCTCTTTGTGAGAGAGCCAACTATTCTGAATTCGTCTCTGCATCTCACACTGTCAAGAAGAATGCAGTTTCCATTCTGCTGATGTCTCGTTATAAATGAATAGTTACCAAGGCCCAAGGGGATGTATTTGGATGTGAAGAAAATGTTCATGGATATGACATTCGCCATGTCATTTCATCTATTCAGTATTGCTTCCTTACTTTGTAACATCTCTTTATCCCATTGACTTCCCATGATACATGCCCTCAGCATAGCAGAGCAGTGTACTTGTTGTCTACATCTCTCAGTTGAGACATTGTTATCATATCTAATTTTACATATTTAAGATAATGGCATATTGTGATCAATATGATGCAGGTGATCTTAGGGCTAATTCTGCCAGGCAAAACTCTTGTTATTTGTCTGACCTTGCTTCTTTTTGAGTCTGTTCTGATCAGTAGTATAACTTTTCATGTCACTGCAGGGGCAGCAGTTGTGTTAGTGATGCTGGTAACCACATTTCTTATGATTCTGATCATGTTATTAGTATGGCGTTGCCATTGGATGATTGTCCTGATCTTCACTGCCTTATCACTGGCAGTGGAGTTGACATACTTCTCTGCCCTAATCCTCAAGGTCAATCAAGGTGGTTGGGTTCCTCTTGTCATTGCAGCAGCTTTTTTTATCATTATGTATGTTTGGAATTATGGTACAATGAAACGCTACGAGTTTGAAATGCACTCCAAGGTTTCAGTGGCATGGATTCTCAGGCTTGGCCCGAGTTTAGGACTGGTCCGGGTCCCCGGGGTCGGACTTGTGTACAGTGAGTTAGCAAGTGGAGTGCCACACATTTTTTCCCACTTAATCACCAACCTACCTGCCCTCCATTCTGTTGTTGTTTTTGTTTGTGTGAAGTACCTTCCTGTGTACACAGTCCCAGAAGGAGAGAGATTCCTTGTGAAGAGGATAGGAACCAAGAATTTCCACATCTTCCGTTGTGTTGTGAGATATGGCTATACCGACCTCCATAAGAAAGATGATGATTTTGAGAGTAAGCTTTTTGATAACCTCTTCATGTTTGTCCGCCTTGAGAGCTTGATGGATGGGTGTTCAGACATAGATGAGCATAGTTTATATGAGCAGGAAACTGAGTCAAGAGATGATAATGGCAATGAATCTCACTTCAATGTGAATCCCAACATTTCATCAGCAGACTCGATCTTGCTTGTTGACTCTCCATTGCATACAAACAATACTGTCATGTCTTCAAGTCAGACAAGCAAACAGAGCGAGGTTGATGAGATAGAGTTCTTGAAAAGCTGTAGAGTCGCTGGGGTGGTGCATTTAATGGGGAACACAGCAGTGAAAGCTAGGAGCGGATCAAAATTCTACAAGAAGATAGCCATAGATTATATATATGAGTTTCTCAGGAAAATGTGTAGGGATAACAGTGTGATCTTCCATGTTCCTCATGAGAGTCTCTTGAATGTTGGGCAGGTATGCTATGTATAACATTTTTGTGCCATGACTGGGAAGAAGAGTTGACTTCCAGCTCTTAGTCAGTGCCTATATCACAGATTCACAGTTGGTCTCTGTTTGTTAAGAGTAAAAAAAAAAAAAGCCACAATTTGCCATTACAATCAGCCAGCAGCTCTCCAGAATAATCAAAATTTTGTATTTGTTATTCACACAGTACCAAAAGCAAAGTATGGATGTATACAAATAATAGATTTACATATAAACTGATTTTCTTCAGTTTCTCTCAAACACAATCATACTAACCAATCACGATTTATAATATAACCAACCTATAATTTCACCCTCTAAATGGGAGCCCCTTCTCCCTGCTCATATAATACACACAATCTTTATGGAGTATAAGAGATGAACATCTCTCGTCGTCACTATTCATGATAAGGGCCAAAATGCCATTAAGGGAATCAACAGGTGCCATCACTTGGGCACCTGGTTCTGTGGTTGATGACCCTGTGGCTTAGTTTGACAAGCTGTAGACATCTCGCGTAAGCGTCTGGCAATTTCTGTGAATGATGGTCGGGCCACCGGGTCAGGGGCCCAACACTGCTCCATTAGCAGTCTCCATTCAGCATCGCAGAAGTTTGGCACATGAGGTCTCAACGTGTTATTTACTATGCCGCCTGCATGCAATAAAAGAGGCTGTCAAGATAAATATTTCCATCATATTTTTCCTATCTAGTAAGGTGGTGATGGACACCATAGAAATCACAGGGAAGTAACAGAATAAACTGACAAGAAAGCTTGAAAAGATAAAATTAGAAATGAGCATGTTCTTAAATAAAACAAAGAGCAGTGCTGATGTCAAACGGAAGAAAATAGAATTACAGTAAGTGGTTTGGCCAAAAGAAACCCTAAATAGAGCCCCGTATCGAACTCGGAAATTTAAGGGGATTATCTGCTGTAAAGCTGGCAGGAGTGAGACTTGATATGAAAGGTGATCATTTGCTTATAATCTTTACCGGCAAGTGAGGTCTCTGAACACCGTCCTCCTGGGACATTGGGCTGTGCTGCCAGTCAAATCAATTATAATGTTTTGATTTGTTCAGTAAAGCTTATTGCCTTGCCCTGTTAGTTTACCGTATTTAGAGTTGCTCTTATTTAATTTAAATTTTTTTTTTTCTAAAGGGCGCCACAGAGCAAGCTTATCATTTGATACGCTTTGAAAGGATGCTTTTCACGTTTCAGGTGGATGTGCATATTATATACCTACTCAAATAAAACTGAATACTTTGAAGTGTTTTAGTGTAAGTCACCTTGAGGTGCACCTCAATAACATCTTCTAAACCATTAACTCGTAATCCTTAAGTCAACTAATATGCTTTAATCAAAGTTAAACCACAAAAGGGGACCATTCATCAATCCTATTGCACGCAGTTTCAGTGGCTAAAGTATGTTCTCGAATTTCAGGGAAAAAGAAATTTCATAATTGAGTGAAGCCCATATGCCTGTCCCACCAACTAAAAGCAAAATCTGGTAGGACATTAGGAAGAGAGAGAGAGAGAGATTATTTCAAACCTATGATAGCTCCGTAGTGCATATTGGCATAAGGCTCCTCACCAGTGAGAATCTCCCATAGGACAATACCAAATGAGAACACATCAACCTGCAAATTAGACGTGCATGGACCTGTTATCGATTGGGCACAATATATAAGAAATGAAAAGCATAAAAGACACCACTAAAACCATCTTCGACAAATAAACACAACCACTAAACAGCTTCACCATATAATAACAGATTCAGGTAAGAAATTTCATTTTCCTCTAGTGTAATGGTGTCTAGCTGAAGCAGGAATTTTTCAAAACTAACTGATGGCATAGGTTTAGTTTGCTTCTACTGAAAATATTAAGGAATCAACCAGTTTATGCTAGTTTCCTCTTCTTCCTAAAGTAAGAAAGAGGGAAAATATTCCAGAACCCTCCTCTGCATTTTCGGATTTTGCCTTTTAGACCGCAGTTTTCAATTTGGCCAATTTAAAACACGAGTTACGAAAATTTTAAATCTAAGACTTCTATCCATTTTCCCTTCGAATAAATAACAAAATTTATGTGAAAATACTAGTACACCCTTCCCATTAATGTTTTTTTAATCGGAGGGTGGCCGCAAGACACCTCTTTTGTCGGGGGTTGCCGCAAGCTACCCCCTCTGTTTGGGGTGGTTCGCAGCCACCTCTATTCGGCCACCACACAATTGAAGGGTGGCTCACGGCCACTTTGTTCCCAACAGAGGCTCTTTTTAATAAATAAAATAAATAATAATAATAATGGTAAAGACACAATAGTATTTTTCAAATCATTTTTGTTAATTATTTGAAGGAAAAATTGACAGAATCCCCAGATTTAAAATCTTGGTCAACTTGAGTCTTTAAATTGGCCAAATTAAAAACTGCGGTCTAAAAGACAAAATCGAGATAAGCATGGGTTTTGGATACTTTCCCTAAGAAATAAAAAGAACTACCTCACCTTCTCAGAAACCTTACTGCTGCTACCATTCAACAGCTCTGGAGCCATCCATGGAAGGGTTCCCCTTACACCACCAGTAACCAAGGTATTCCTTTTAATTTTTGACAAGCCAAAATCTCCTACCTGCACAATGAGCAGCACTTGACTTGCTTGATTCAGAACTTGGTAAGTGCACATGCTAGGGGGAGGGGGGCGAATTTAAAAGACATTAAGGGCAACTAAAGAGAGACATTTAACAACAGCTTTGTAGGTTGGTAGCATGTCTCTTCCCTGAAAGCGTAAGTTTAGAACTCGACCCCCACTTAAGGTTGTGGTGTTGGGAGTTTACTATTTAACACACAGAGAGAGAGAGAGAGAGAGTGACTTGCTTGATTCAGAACTTGGTAAGTGCACACTCATAGGGGGAGGGGGGTGAATTTAAAAGACATTAAGGGCAACTAAAGAGAGACATTTACCAACAGCTTTGTAGGTTGGTAGCATGTCTCTTCCCTGAAAGCGTAAGTTTAGGACTCGACCCCCACTTTAGGTTGTGGTGTTGGGAGTTTACTATTTAACACAGAGAGAGAGAGAGAGAGAGAGAGAGAGAGTGACTTGCTTGATTCAGAACTTGGTAAGTGCACACTCATAGCGGGAGGGGGGCGAATTTAAAAGCCATTAAGGGCAACTAAAGAGAGACATTTACCAACAGCTTTGCAGGTTGGTAGCATGTCTCTTCCCTGAAAGCGTAAGTTTAGGACTCGACCCCCACTTGAGGTTGTGGTGTTGGGAGTTTACTATTTAACACACAGAGAGAGAGAGAGAGAGAGAGAGATTTTCAAAAAACAGCTAAACCATCAGCAATTACCTTGCAAATAGGTCGTAAAGGATCTTTCAAGTTGACGAGCAAGTTGTCACATTTCAAATCGAAATGAACAATATTCTTTGAATGCAAATATTCCATTCCAAAAGCTGCATCCATTGCAATAATGAGTCGCTTGCGACGGTCAAGATGCCTGCATATTTACAAAACACATTTAAAATGAAGAAGCTAGGAGGATGCGTCGACATCCTAGACAAAACAAAATATTACCTATCCTTGCTCAGCAAAACATGTCTAAGAGAGCCATTCACCATGAACTCTGTCACAGTGGCCAGCGTTGCACCAGGTCCATCTTGCACCACCCCATAAAATGCCACCACATTGGGATGGTGAAGCTTTGAAAGAATTTCAGCTTCACGCCAGAATTCCACAGTCTGAAAAGTACGATTACTATTTGCTGAGAAACATATGACAAAACAATTTCCCTTAATGAGCAAAAAGCAACTAAAGAGCAAAAATTGGGCACAATGCTGCTGGTGAAGACTAGCCTCAACCAGTAAGTACCCAAAGAAAACTGGAGACTAGCCTCAACTAATAATTGGGGGACAGCCATCTCAAATTGGCATCATAAATCCTTCCTAGGCTTCAACTCCATAATTATGCAGTAAAAAAAGTAAAGTTAAATAATGAAAGCTTTGATTGTTGCAACTGAAACCTTCACAAGTGACTCTTTTCTGCACTTAATCAATCGTTAAACAGGAAAACAAACATTTGATAGGTCCATTACATGAAAGAAAACCCACCAATCTTTCTTGCTCCGATGTGCGACCCGTGAAACAACTCTTTTTTATTCGCTTAATTGCAACATCTGTTCCTCTCCATTTTCCATGGTAAACAGTCCCAAATGTGCCAGAACCCAATTCCTTCAGCTCTTCAAGATCTTCATTCTTTATGATCTACTATGGCATTCAAAAATACAATCAACAAATGATTAATATAGAAAGCAAAAAATTCAACTGCATCATTTAAATAGTCTGCTGAACAATAATCAAAGAAGGAAGCATACAATTGGTCCAACATAAATACATGCAGTACCAGATGGTCCTTCGAAACTTTAATCAGCACAAGTTCAGAAAAATTAGCCATGACATAAATAAATAAAAGAAAAATAAAACAAGAAAACAAACATTTAAACGAAAAAAAATATAATCAAAATTGTTAGAATATTAATTAAACAATTAAATTCAACATATCCCATTAGCTTAAGCTTTTAGGATAATTAGTGATAACATGGTATGAAAATAGTGGTCAAGAGTTCGAATCCTACCTCTACAATTGAATTCAATGCATTGAACCCCACTTATTAATAGGGAGTCTAGGCCCACGCATGAAAGGAAGTGTTTGAATGTTAATTAAATGATTAAATTCACCATTTATTATTAGCTTAAACTTTTGGTATAACTAATGATTTAACAATAATAATTCAAGTTTCTTAGGCCAGCCTATTTCTTTCTTGTTGGTTTTGGAGAGAGGAGAGGATAGCAGCCAATACCATTTCATACGGGCATCGCAACTAACAATTCAATAACAATACTAACTTTTCCCACAGTTAAAAGAGTTCAGGTGTAAGCCCAAACATGCGTCCCAAACACCACCAGCATTCTTGAGCTAAAAATCACTAAGGATGAGCTTGAATTCAATATGCAGATCACAGTGTTAACAAAAGTAACAATACTTGGATCTCAATCACTTCTTTTTCTTTTCTTTTTCTTTTCTTTTTTTATAAGGAAATTTATTAAAAAAACGTAAGGCGCCTTTTGAGTACACAAGTAGTATACACCGGAACAACCCAGCTAGCCCACAAAATCCCAAAATACAGTAGATGCCCCCATCAAACACCCAAACCTACCCCAAAAGCACCCCAACCCAACAAACCCCACACGAAAACCCGAACAACCCTCCCAAAAAACCCACAAAGCCAAAACCCACATGAAGCACCAAAAAACCCGAGCCGACCGAAGCCAAAATACAAGCAAACCTCAAAATACAAAGGAAAAACCAGAATTTAGAAAACCAAAAAGTACGCAATAATTCATTAGGGATGATCCTCAATTTATTCAAACTGTACCCAAAAAGGAGATATTCATGCCAACAAATCTAATATATAAGAAATAGCCTGGTAATCAAACATGACATGGCTCATTGATTATGGTAAAATTAAGTCAAAACCAATTTAGCTAGAAAGATGATCATTATGGAGGACGGGACAAAAGCAAAGAATGCAGTACAGTTTAACTCAACACTGTGGTGCAGTGCTCTTATATAGATGGCAAAGCAATTAACAAAAGTTGTACCTATTGCTGCATTAGAAGAGGATTAGTAGAAAATGAATTGCAATAGTTTTCCATTCACATGGAAACATATTAACGCGTATTATCAACTATGTATCCTCATTATTCAAAACTTTGCATCTTTGGACAGCTACTTTTGTTCATTCTTTGGTTATTAGTAATCATGATTTTTATGTTCTTTTTGCTCCTAGATATGTGCTTTCTTTTGTATACTTCTTGTGCACCTGAGGGCGCCTTACGCTTTTAATGATATATATAAAGAGTTTTATTATAAAGCGTAAGGTTCCCCTAAGAACGCTGGAAGTATACACAAGAACAACCAAAAGCCAGCCCAAGAAACAAAACCCAAACAAACCCTTCAACCCAAAACCACAAAACCCACAGAAAGAACACAACCCTATGTCATGTGAGCCTTTCCTTTCCGACGCCTGGAGGGAGCGCTCACATTGCCATAGTTGATGGAACTTTTCAAATTCAAAAGCTCCCTCTTGCTTTTGGTCATTTGGCGTGCTAACATTTGGTCCCAATAAAATTCCTCTATAAAAGCATCCAGGATTGCCAACGACTCCATGTCATGACCACCCTCCATCTCCTAATCCAAAGGCATCCCATCCCAAAACTCGTCGTCCTACTCCCACACGACCTCCCCAGAAGGATCAAACCCAACAGGCCACTTATTAGATGGAGAAAAACCGTTGTCCCACACAACACCATCATCCTTGACCTCCCGAGTCGAAGACGAGGCCAACTCAATAGGTAAAGAAAGAGGAGTGGTGGGGGCTATCACAGCCAGCCTCAGGTTGAGAAAACCCTTCCGAAGTAAGCCCTTCTTCTCATTACCTGCCATTCCGGCAGAACTTCAAAGGGGGCGCTGTAATTGGTTCCTTAGTTTTAGAACAGACAAGCGTCCTCGAAGCTGCCATCAAATCAGCGAATCAACTATATCAGATGTTATAACTTGCCTTGTATTTACTTTAGTCTCTCGGTGTCATAAGGCCATTGCCTTCTAGTATTGTGCCCTCATTACATATTCAATTATGTTCCAATTCATTATAACTTCTATTTCAAAATTAATCTTTTGCAAAAAGTGGAAATGTGGTAAAATATGAAGAAATCTTCTGAATCAATATTAGGACTGTGCAGATCAACCGCCTGCCACCCACCGGCCGCCTATCAGCCGTCACCGTGCCGACGCCGAACCGCCACCGACATCCGGCGGCTAGTAGGCGGCACAGATTTTGCCTACCAACGTCGGTTCGGTCGGTAGGCGAAATGTTTTCCTTGGAGTCGGTTTTTGCACCGACCTGAACCGATAGTGAATTTTTTTCTTTATAACAAGATATATTAATCAAAACGACTCCGTTTTGTGTTATGAAAACAGACGTCTTCTTCCATCCTAACCTGAAAGGCTGAAACCATTCAGTAAATAAAAAGCTCAAATCGCTCCTTGCCTTTGTCTTTGCCATTCTGAGAATAGAATAAGTCAGATTCTTTCTGTCTCTCTTGCTGTTGCCAACACCGTCAAACTCTGAAACTCATTCTCTCTCAGTCGTTCTTGCTGAGCCATGAGTCCATGACTTAGTTTTAAGGGGTAAACAACTTTTTCTTTTATGCCTTATTCCTTAGATTCCTTATGAATTATTTGTTATTTGCTTATTGGAGTTTATTAACCATGCACACTTCTTGAGACATTGGTTTGGGTGAATTGGACTTTCTCTTGAACACACGTCTTGAGAACATCAGAACATGTATTAGCTTTACTTGAGTACACGTCTTAGACTGACACACTAATAAAGCACCAAACTGACACACAATGTTTGGAGCACTGTGCCGCACAGCCTATGTCAATCACTATGCGTGTGTGTCAATCACGGACAATGCATTGTGAGAGCCTCACTGTGCACTTTGCATTGTGTAGATCAGTTTTCTACTTCTTTTTCTTCAAGAAAATGGAGTCTCTATTATAGTATATATATACACAATATAATATAATACAATATATATCCGGAATACAATACGTATTCTATTGGTTGAACGATGATACAGTTGAAAACAATATATATTATAATATCCTTTGACTCCATTAATTTTTTCTGTATTAGTGTGGCGATATATATATATATATATATATATATATATATCATAATTTCTTTTTTCTTTTTTGTCAGATGAGTGTGATGTATATAATCTTTGTTTAAAATATACAACAACCAACTTGTACTTGCTGTGAACTAAGCCATGGCCTTTGTGTTAAAACAATACGGCTTGTGATAAGTCAGTGGCAAAAAAATTATATATTGATCCTGTTGTTAACTAGTGAAAGAAAAGAGTTCTATAATCCTGTTGTGTCAACTAGTTACATTTCCTGTCCCTCTTTCTTGCGGAACCAAAAGGCTGCACGCCACTCTGTTTTCTCTGAGGGGAAGCTTGTCAATTGTCACTGTGTCACCTTTCTTTTAATAATGCTTGTAGCCAACTAGCCACTTTCCATGCATCTTTCATCTTCTGCTACAATGACAGCCTAGGAAGACTAGCTGACAGCCAACTTATATCATGATTTATTACCCAAAAAAAAAAAACAATCATAAAAATTCTTACTCAATTAGTGCTAAGCCACAAGGTGACTATTATCTGAGAAACAATACTGATTTTTGTTCTCAGCTTCCTCTACAAGATACAAAGCTAACGTGATAACATCTCTCTCTCAGTAGTCTGTCCAAGTTTGAACCAGCCATCTACCGCTGCGTCTCTCTCATTTGCGCCTCCCTCATTTTCGTCTCTCATTTGCTCTTTCCAAGAATACCCAGCCATCTTGGTTTTCTGGTTTCAGGTTTGATGGTTCTGCGATCTGCCAACCCATCACCGCCGCCGCCACCACCTTAACCACAAGCGACGTGGAAGCCAGTTTTATCATCGGTCTAAAATCAAACTAACAGCAAAGTCTCTCTCTCTAACCGATTACCGACCGTTACCGTCACTAGTTAACCAATGACGGTAACGGTCGAAATATACCAAATCGGAAAGAAGTCGATGAAATTACCGACTTCACCGACAAAGTCGGGACGGTAGGCGGAAAACTCCCTACCGTCCCCGATTCCCCCGATACCCACCCCTAATCAATATTGATTTTTTTTTTTTTCATGAGGAACTTATCCTTGTCAAGATTTCCCCCCTCTTAAATAAACCAATATTCTATCCTTCTAAGCCTATGAGGAACTTATCCTTCTAATTTTGATTTGGTTCTCTCTCTCGACTTTTCTAAACTCTTTCACTCCAGCGGCGGCACGTGTAGGCGCGTCCCGCTAGGATTCCATTCTCTTGAGTTCTCAAGGGGATGGCTTTGGAGAGGCGCTTCTTCGTGGAGGCCAAAACTTTCCTCTTCTAGGTGGAGGAAGGCAAGTTTGTGCTGAGAATGGAGAAGAGAAGGAAAGGTTTCTTAGGGGTTGTGCTATTGGGTTTGCAGTGTACTGCTTGGGTTATCGCAGTAGTGAAGGAAGCTTTGTGGTCTCAAGGGGTCGAGGATTTTGTCAAATCCTTTCGGGAAGATTCGAAGGCTTGGATTGTTCGGAAAGGTTGAAATAAGGATGACAGCTTCTTGGAGCTAGCGGTCTATGCAGTGGGTGGCCGGAGAGGGTTCATCTTGTTCCGAGAGGGACGAGGAGGGCGGGGATAGAACAGAGTGGCTAATGAGTTGTGCAAGGTGGTGGTTTTCCTGGAAACCACGGCTGGGTCTTCTCTCATTGGTGTGCTGTCTCCGGTGGAGAAGAAGGATGGGAAGGAGGTTTTGGGTTTGAAGGTCTCCTCACCATGCTAGGGTGGGGCTTGGCCCTTTTTGGGTGGTGCTCTTCCATTATCATGGAGATGGTGAAGTTAGAGGTGGTGAAGTCAAAGGGTCCTGTCAAGTAGCGAATTCCGCTGATTAAGAGGCGTGATCTTGATCTTCTCTCGGCAGTGAGACCAGTAGCATCGGAGGAGGTGAGGTTGGCCATGGACTGCTCTGTGTTGAAGAAGGAACCGCTGGGTAAGGAATTGATGCTGAATCTACAGAGCAAGGGACATCCAGCACATCTTCCCTCTGCCCAAGGCACACCAGGATCAGCAAGGAAGTCTTTGCCTCGTTTGAAATTGCGGTCGAGGAGGAACCTTCTAGTGAGATTGTGGGTCAGGTCGTTGATGGTTCACTCATTTGGTTTCAGCTTGAGTCTTAAACCCAATTTCAGTTTTAATGATTTATGTCTGGGCCAGGTTTTGACGAAGCCCAAATCTAAGAAGTGGACTGAGGTTAGGGGTCAAGGGCTCCCTTTGGATCCTGAAGCGGGTTTTGAGTTCTTCGTGGGTTTTGGGTCTACATCGGGTCTTCAACAGCTGAAGGTGATGACGACAGTCGACATGGGTGGCGAGTTGTCTGCTCCGGCCAATTCTGAGTTGTCTAAAGGTGCTGAAGAGTTCTCCTTTCCTCCTGAAGGCGCCAGTTCTTGCTTGAACACGTCGTTGGTCGCTGATCTCTCTATTTCCGAGGGATTTGCAAACTGAGCGATAGATGCTGTGCCGTTGTCGGCAGGGTCTAGGCCGGTTTCTTCTACTCCGGAGTCTGCCTCTGCGTTTCTAGGTAGGTCGTTGTCGGCGATCTCTTCCCCTTGTTCGGCGTTTTCTGGGTCCCCTCTTGCGATAGCTTCTCCTTCCGAAGTGAATGTTCCCTTTGGGTGCTTAAACTTGGATTCTAAGGGGTTTTCTCCAGCTCTCGAGTTCTCTGAAGTTGGGTCAAATTCCAAGGTCTCTTCTTTGGGGGCGACTGCGTTGGGAGAACATTCTCTTCCGATAATGTCAGAGAGTGGGGCTCCCATCTATCCGACCGAATCCAAATTGATTCTAAGATATCACCGGAGATTGAAGGCAAAAACTGCTTAGATGGATTCTTCTCTGATTGACAAGGTTGTGGCAACTCTCATTACTCCGGTGACGCCCTTTTTGGGTGCTTCTTCTCAGGTCTAGTCTTCACCAAAGCCAGGTGGGGGAGTGGGTAAGTCTTTTCCATCTAGCTTTCTTCGACGAGGCTTCCTTCTCCCGAGTGTTTTCTCCCCTTTGAGTGGTTACACTTCTCCAATTGCTGAAAAGGAGGTGAATTTCACGACGAATGGCTTGATCCAATCTCAAAAGTGGCCAGTGGGTTTTGGCCCGTCTGGGGAGATTGTTGTGTGGGATCAGGGGGATGAGGTTTGGCTTGGCGAGGAAGGAGACTCCCCTTACTCCTTGGGTGTCTGTCCTCCCAGCATGCCCTTGGATTGGGCGTTAGATGGTGTTGAGGATAAAGATTCGTCCTTCACGATTTTGGATGCAATTGAAGAGGATTTCCATCAGGTTAAAAATGGTACGCGTCTTAAGATTAAAGGGAGGAGAGAGATGTTGAATCTGAAAAGCTCCATTAACTACGGCAATGCAAGCATGCCCTCTAGGAGAAGGAAAGGAAAGACTCAAGTGCTATAGCTTTAAGCGCTCCTTGTGAGTTCCAGGTTTAAGGGCTAAGTCCTGGTGGGTTTGTTTGGGGTTTTTTTTTTTTTCTTATTGTTGCTTTGAGTGCTTCTTGTGGGTTTTGAATTTAAGAGCTTAGGTCCTGTGGGTTTGTTTGGGTTTCTTTTTGTGAGCTGTTTTGGTTGTTCCTGTGTATACTCCATGTGTATTTAGAGATGCCTTACGCTTTTTAATAAAACATTTCTTACTTATAAAAAAAAAATCGCCTTTTAAAAGAATCACTATATTCAGTATTACAGTGAAAAGAAACAAACCACAACAAATAATGCAACATGCAAAGCAGACTGCTAGTTGACCCCTGCTGAGAAGAAGAAGGGAGTTTGAGAACTTTTAAGGATTAGAGGATGGACCTATTTCTTGGGTTTTAATGATAGGCTTCATAGTTTTTTACATGTAAGTTTAGAGTTCTAATGGTGTCTGAGTAACTTGAGGACCAACCATATTGGAGTCTGCATATAAGCTTGTAAAAATTATTATAGTTGTGTAAGTAATTGGATTTTTGGAGCTCAGATCAAGGAAAATGGATAGTGTTTGTTCTTCACTTGAAGAGCACAGAGCCCAAAACTATAATACTACATACAAAGGTTATAGACTAGATTATATAAAACAATGGTGTATATATATATATATATATATATCTTTCAACAGTTTTATATATATGTTTTTTTTTATCAACAAGTAAAACTATTAAAATATATATAACATGTGGAACACCTTTATGGCCTTGACTATGGTTCTCAATCAAATCTTCATGAAGTCATGTACAAAGTTTCTTTGGCTTAAAGAAGGCGATAATTACACAGTTTTTTCATCAGCTTGCTAACTCGAACCGGAGATTCAATTCTATAGAGTCGCTTTCTGTCAACGGCTCAGTTACTTCCGATCCTTTAGTTATCAGTGATCAAATTGTTCAGTTTTATGACTCTTTATTCTCTGAACATCACAACTGGAGGCCTAGATTGGATAACCTTGCTTTCGACTCTCTAGAGGTGGAGGAGGCCTATCGGCTAGAGCTCCCTTTTGAGGAGATGGAAGTTTTAGAGGTGGAGAAAGGTATGAATAGAGAGAAGGCCCCAAGCCCTGATGGCTTCTCTATGGCTTTTTTTCAAGACTGCTAGGATGTAATCAAAATTGATCTCATGAAGGTTTTCCTAGATTGCCATGCTCACAGTTATTTCAAGAAAAGCCTTAATGCCTCTTTCATTGCTTTAATTTCGAAGAAAGCTGGGGCGATCGATACCTCTGACTTTCGGCCTATTAGTCTTATCGGTAGGGTTTATAACATCATCGCTAAAGTCCTTGCTAATAGAATGAGTTCTATTATAGAAAAGTTATCTCTAAGCCTCAAAACACTTTTGTTAAAGGTAGGCAAATTCTGGATTCGGTCCTCATAGCTAGCGAATGTTTGGACAGTCGTCTCAAGTCCAACGATCTTGGGTTACTTTGCAAGCTAGATATTGCAAAGGCTTTTGACCATGTCAACTGGCATTTCCTTCTATACATGATGAGGTGTGGTTTCATGGAGAAATTGTGCTCTTGGATAGCGCATTGCATATCTTCGATTCACTTCTCCGCGTTGGTAAATGGTTCTCCAACTGGCTTTTTCAGTAGTTCTTGTGGGTTGAGGCAGAGCGACCCACTATCTCCTTCTCTCTTTGTTATAGTCATGGAGGCTTTGAGCAAAATGATCACTACTACTGTTGATAGAGGTTTTCTCTCAAGTTTCTTTGTGGTTTCTAGGCCTCTAGCTGTAACTATCTCACACTTGTTGTTCGTGGATGCTACTTTGGTTTTTTGTGGGGCCAACCCTAATCATCTCTGTCATCTACGAGTTCTACTCTTATTTTTCGAAGCTGTTTCCAGTTTAAAAGTTAATCTGGCTAAGTTTGTTTTGGTTCTGGTGGGTAATGTGGACAACATGGGTGAATTGACTGACATCTTCGGTGGGACCACCTCTCTGGCCATGAAGTATCTTGGCCTTTTGCAAGGGGCTTCTTATAAGGCAAAGTCTATTTGGGATGTCATTGTGGAAAAGATGGAGCGTCGGTTGGCCAGTTGGAAACGGATGTATCTTTTCAAAGGCGGCAAGGTCAATATTTCTTACCTACGTACCTTTTGTCCCTCTTCCCCATCCCTGCTAGTGCGGCTAATTGCATTGAGAAGCTCCAACGAGACTTTTTATGGGGCGGGATTGGTGAAGAATTTAAATATCACCTTGTTAGTTGGGCTAAGGTTTGCTCCCCGATCTCTGCAAGGGGGTTGGGTATCCGTAACTTAAGAATATTCAACCACGCTCTTCTAGGTAAATGGCTGTGGCGCTTTGGTATTGAGAGAGATGCTTGGTGGAGAACTGTGGTGGATTCCAAATTTGGTTATTTCCGGGGTGGATGGTGCTCCCACGTTCCCATAGGAGCTTTTGGGGTGGGACTATGGAAGAATATTCGAAAAGGTTTGGAGACTTTTTAACGCTACACCAAATTCGAAGTGGGGAATGGGACCAGGATTAGCTTTTGGCACGATCTGTGGGTCAGGAATATGACTCTCAATGCAGCTTTTCCAGCTTTGTTTCGTATGGCCGTTGCAAAAGACGCATCTATTGCAAATAACCTAGAGTTCTTGGGTGGTTCCAACCAGTGGAACATAAGCTTTGCTAGAGAAGCGCATGATTGGGAGGTGGATGTTTTCGCTTCTTTCTTCCAGATGTTGCATTCGGTTATAGTAAGAAGAAGTGGCGAAAACAAGCTTTGGTGGGTCCCTTCCAAAAAGGTCATTTCAAGGTCAAATCTTTTGTCTACTCCTTGAATCGTCCTATAGGTACTCGCTTTCCTGGAAGTGTGTGTGGCAGACCCAAGCCCCCTCAAGGGAAGCCTTCTTTTCGTGGTCGGCGGCTCTTGGGAGGATCCTCACCTTAGACAATCTCAACTTCAAGAAAACAAGTTAATGAAGACTAAGCAAAAATGCTTGCAATTATACACAAACTCGACCCTTGGACTAAAGGTTGTATACTTGTGACCTGATCACTGAGCATTTTGGCCATTAGTTGCACGTTTTCTTATACTTAAGCCATGTTAGATTTAAATATGAATGCAAGCAATCACACATGCGGAAACATATATAGAAACAGATAAATATACATATAGTGATCTCACTCTTGTTCTTACTATTGCTCCATGCTCTAGTTTTTCAAATTCCAAATTTGTTAAAACAAACACTACAATGACAAAGATGTTTTCCAAACCAATGGTGATGACCGAAGCTGCCTTTTCAGTCAAACTCAGATGCAAGAAAACATGAACCTATCAGCCTAATAGAGACATAATTTACTCGAGCAATACATGACACCCTTCCATATTGATAAATGTTAAACAACATAACTATATAAAGCTTTATACATCTATGTCATTAAGCCACTGCATGAAGCAATATAGAATGGGATCTTAAATTCTTGTTTTTTTTTATAGGTAATTAAAGTTTTATTGAGAAATGAAGCGTAAGGCGCCCCTAAGTACATAGGTGGTATACAAAGGAGAACTAAAGCTAACATGAAAACCCAACAAACAATCAAAGCAACAGGAAAAAAGTAAACCTAAGGACCCGAGAAAGAAACCACAAAAACCCCCAAGGCATACAACCCTACATCACATGGCTCTTGCCTTTCCTACGCCTAGAAGAAGTTTTAGAGTCACCATAATCAATGGAGCTTTGCAGATTCAGAAGCTCCTTCTTGCCCTTAGTCTTCTGAAGCTTAATCATTTCTTCCGTAATAGCCCTGATCCTCTCGCCATACTCCTCAGACACTGTCCACGCATACTCCTGGGACAACCTCTCCCAAATCCCAACAGCCTTCTTCCTAACATCTAACTCCCACTTCGACGTCAACTTCTCATCCATCTCAGCCGAAGAGAGTGAATCTGTATGGGTAATCGGAGAAACCATGGAAGACGTCTCTAGTGCTGGAAGAAGAGAAAAGCCTCAGAAAGTTTGACTACAGAACCCGAAAACCCAGGAGTTACCGAAGGAAGACTCGGCCCAGCTACAACACCCGAGTCCCCATCTACGTCCAATGGATCCACACCCACTGAAGCCACCCCAGATTCTGGCCCCAAAGAAATCTCCGACGAAGTCTCCGGCTGAATCTCCATCGAACCCGAGCCCACATCTTCGTCTGGATCAAGGTGACGACAACTAGGCCCATCCCCGAAAGAAGACAAACCCAAAATCACCCCAGAGACTGCCGGCGATGTCGACTCCGGCAGAGGAGGAGACGACGAGGTCTCCGGTTGAAGAAGACACCTACGAGAGCCCGACAAAGCCATACCCACACTCTCAAAGGTTTCCAACAGAGCGTTCACCAAGACACCAGTAGAAAGGCGATCCGAGGGAGACCCAGAAGTAATCTCCAGCGACATCTCCAACAGGATGCTCAACGGACGGGAAGGAACAGGTTTCAAGAAGAGTCGGGCTAAGTAGAAACCCAAGCAATGACCCAGACCAATCCTGACAAAACGGGCCAAAAGTTTTCTTATAGCCCGGCCCAAAGCCAAGTTAGACCCCATATCCAGCTTGCTCCACGTGCGACGTTTTGAAAGTTTAAATTTCAAATTTGGATGTGCTAGAATCTTCTTACCCGGCGGACAGAGAGGCCGGTCAATACCCATCAATTCATGCGGAGGTGCTTCCAGAGAGAAATAATCCATCGGCATTCTGAGCTCTTCCTCTGCTTGCCTTACCGACGGGAGAAGGTCCAGATCACACGGCTTCGCTGAAGCATGAAACAACCTGGATTGACTACCCCCCGCAATAGGGCCCGTGCCTAACCTCAAGACCTCCACAAAGGAGGGTCCCTTCCAGTAAGGAGCCAAACCCAGCTTTGGCTCTTCTTTCTTCCCCTCGTTTTTTACCGACACAACCGAAGACCTAGAACCGCTATCCATTTTGGCAAAAAAAAAAAAAAAAAAGAGTAGCTGCCTTTCTCATCTCATCTGAGAATTTGATCCAACCCCACCCACCACGGCCCTCAGGGATCAAAATGAACCATTTCCGGCCACCCAGCCCGAAAACTACTACCTCTAGGAAACAGCCAGCTTGGTTACTGCCTCTCCTAGTGATCACGATTTTCGACCCTTTCCTGAAGGATTTGATGAACTCTTGATCTTCCGGGTAACCCAATAGAATCTCCATCATCAATGCGAGCCACTCCGAGCACTGAGAACTGATGACAATCTCACCGGAAAAAGTTCTTTTACGGAAGTAGAAAGTATGGAACTCCTAGCTTAACGCGCTCTCACGCGCCGAAGTTAGTTCTGGAGGGAGAGAGAGAGAGAGAGAGAGAGAGAGAGAGAGAGATCTTAAATTCTTGAAAGCTTTTAAAGCAAACCAAGACCTAAAAAAAATAGTCTTGCACTTAATTGGTTGAGATAAAATCAATACATGGGGATGCAGCACTTATATTTTCAAAATAAATAATCCAATAATCATGCCTCTTGCAAATAGGATTTCATAGTCCATTTCAAATGTGATTTTATCGCATTATTTCTCTTTTGCTTCCTAATGCAGAAAGTACTAACAAGCTATATCAAAAGAGTACCTTGACAAATTTTTTTGGAGGGTAAGAGAACAGGTTTTAATATAAAATGTCATGTAGCTTCATTGCAGGGTTCAAAATAAGGCATGACTCAAACTCTGCAATATTGCAGATGAACAGAGAAGCAAACTGAGAACATATTTATTTATTTTTAATAAGTAAACTGTAAGCGTCATACCTGCAAGGTATTAATATCAAATTCTCCAAGAGCAAGATCAACAAGAGGTGCACCAGCAGTCTGAATATCCAACTTCACATCCTATAAGTGATAATAGAAATTAGAAAAACATAGCCACAGGTAAGTAATACATATAATAGCAGGGATCGTTAAACAAAAATGTAAAACAGAATACCTCATAATCTAATTCTGGCATTCTGGGGCTAACCCCATCCAACTGCACACTTTCATTTCCCTTGAGCTCAGGACTGTAATCTGGTCCCAAATTCATCATGCTAGGTCCAATAAGAACAGATGACCCTTCTTGAAGCTCCTCATCAAAGTTGATATGGGAGTCGATGTGACTGAGAGCAACCCCATCAGGCTTCACCGGTGGATAGCTGTAATCTATAGGACCCCCCTCCTCATTCGTAAGTGGGGATGAGAAGCCCAGATGATCTTGGTCCATAAGGGAAACATCTTTTCTAACAAACTCATCCTGGGCCAACTTTCGAAAGTATGACCAATGCTTAGGCTCATGATTCTCCATGTACAAGCTCAAGCCAGGTCCGTCATTATGTAGTGGACTCATATGAGAGAGATTTTGTGAGATTCTTGCCTTTGAGAACATATCAGACAGTAAATCACGAGGAAAGCGATCATTTATATCAATAAGAATGTCTCCCTGCTCTGGAGTGCCAACAATAGCGGACTCCCCTCGAGAAACACCTCTAAGTTGGTCCTCTGCCCAAGGTAAGGGCTGAACAAGTGCCCTACTGCTCTCCTCATTCTTCTTAGAGGCAGCCACCTCATTTCGTTCAAATTCTGGTGGCCTTAAAGCAGAACCTTCCATGTGCTTACCAGAAGTTCCTTGACTTTGCATTAGATTATTCAAACCAGCTGCTTCTTTATCATTTATAGAGGGATCTTTGTCGTTTTCTTTTGTCCAGGCCATTCCATGGTCATCCATAGGCTTAATCACCATGTGTCTCAACTCAGATTTCTGTAACTTCGGATCCTCCTCAGGCTTACTGGAATTTATGTTACTAATATTGTCAGCAAACTCTTTATACTTTTTGAGTTTCACCAGTTCATCTTCAACAGATTGAGTATTCGCATACAGCGGTTTTGAAGATGAATTGGACTGCTCATTCTGCAACGCCACATGCCCATCATGCAATTTATCAATTGATTCAGTAATTGGTTGGGAAAGATCAGAACATGCTTGAGTTATCAGAAACTGCGAACCAAAGAAATCATCTGATTTGGACAAACGGTTCAATTCTGCCTGCACTCTGGGAATTTGCTCAGAATGAAAAACCGGTGGAGGAACCAAGGGTGCATCATGGTAGCCAAAGTCAGTTGGATAAGCCTCGGAGCCACCATATCCTGGAGTGAATTGTCCACCAGATGCATAAAAATGGTCATCTTCATAATTCTTTGTCCCATCATTCACACCTTCAGGGGACATTTTATTCTGTATGGTTTCCTGGAGCTTTTTATTACTTTTCATGGACACCAATGGAGGTCCTATGTCCGCTGCTGAATTAGCAACGGATACTTCTTCCCTCGGCATATAATTCAGAACAGAATAATGAAGTGGATGAGACGAAACAGCATACTCATGGTCAAAAGTTTGATCTTTATCTGTTTCATTTATCTTTTGGAATGAGCTCTCCCTTTTCATTCTTGCCTCCTTCAATGATGCTTCCTTCTCCAGCGATGGAAATTTCTCAGGTTCATTTTGCTTCTGGGCTGAGCTATCTCTTTTCAATTTCAGCTCTGTCACAGATACTTCTGAATCCTGCACATGAAAGCCACCATACGGCTGCTCAGCCAGACCTCCCTGTTGAGTAACATGGCCATGGACAGATATTGGAGCTAAATTCTCTCCAGTTGCTGCATAATTAGAACGGTCAGAACCATAACCATATTGCAATGGAATAGACAAGGGAGCATTAGTCTTTTCATCTTTCTTAGGGAAGCTCTCCAGAGGGTGGAGAGCAGTGAATATATGTTGTCCGGCTTCTCCATGATGATTCCTCTGTCCCTGGTAAGGATGTGAATTGGATTCATACGCAATAGACGAGCTTGGTGGCAGAGGTTGAGAAGATTGCACAGATGATGGTGTATTAACTGTCAAAGGTGTAGTGCTTGCACCAGCTAATTCTGGCGCACCTCGACCATTCTCCCTTTCAACATTTAGGCTAAGTAACTCATCCAAATTGTTTGCCGAAGCACTTGCCAAAGCAACTGAGTTCCTTCTCAAACCTAGGTCCATACCATTCACAGCAACTACATACTGAATCTCAGAATCACCCTCAGTGTTTCCGAGACCAAACTGAGCATCCTCCAAATCACCATTTGAAAACAGGAACATCCTAGGTTTCTGTGATCCTCCATCTTGCAGTACATTACATTCTTCCATCATGTTTTGCAGATCCTCATCAGAAGATACAGAGACTAATGCATCAAGATCCTCTCCAGGAAGCTGATATTTTATTGAATTGGTTTGGTTGTAAATTGTCAACATTTTCTGCAGAAGATCTTGCGAAGAAATGTCCTTCCTTATCTGGATAATACGTGTCTCACCACCAACATATCTAAGCTTTCCATCACTGGGGCGAGGAAAAATCCTACCTCCAAAGCTGCAGAGGAACTTCACCTTTGTTGATGAGTTATCAGAAGCCCCTGAAGAAGCATAACCATGAAGTCCCCGGCTATTGTCATTCCTTGATGAGGTTCGTGGCACTGATTGCACAGAATCATAATAACTTTTGTCCTCATGCGTGGAAGATCCCTTTCTCTCAAAATCCTGAATGCGACCCTTTTCTACTGAGTTGAGAATTGCGATATCAGACCCACTTTCTGAACCTGTGTGGCTAATTCCCAGAATACCTTTCAGCTCCATATACCCAGCTGCACTGTTAGGTTCACCATAAGCATTTGGAATGAACTGCTGCCTAGGATTGACCCTTTCCCGCATAAATTCAAGAGCGAACTCCTCACCAGTTTGAATAGAGAAATTCAGAACAGGTCTAGCTCCAACTGACATATTGTAATCAGGAGGTCGCAAGTTGGTATTTATATTACTTGATGGATCCTGGAAAAATCTTTGATTTGCAGACCCAAGTCCCTCATTTCTTGTTTCAACATTGTTGTACTGAATTTGTTCGTAGTTTTTCTGTTGATCCACCGTACTCTTTCCCACATTTCTCTCCATTTACTTTAACTTCAGCGGGACAAACACCCAATGCGAGATGCCATCAATATCAGCCCAGTGCAATATCAGTTCAAACTAAACCAAACTTGCAAAGATCCTTTCTTAAATGCAGACAAGTATTCAGATCCTCAGCCAGGAACCTGAGAGTACACACGCTTCGAGTAACTCAGTCACCCAGATAAAGAAACTCTTCTAGATTAAGCAATCTTTAAGACAAATTAGCAATATTCTTCCCACAATACAGGATACTTAAAGCATTTTAGTCATAGATAATAAATAAACTCTCCTAAAACCGTATCTGAGATCTCAGCAAATTTTAGAGGAAATAAAATCGTTAAAGATAATGCTGTATCAAAGTAATCTATGTCTAGAAAGAAGGACAAATACTGGAATCAAACCACTCAACACAATAAAATTAAATATATCTAAACATGAGCAATGCATTTGTAAATCCACATATATCTTAACATGAACCACATTAAATATGTCATCACTACATTTTAGAACCTCCTCGAAACAAATACAATAAGTGTTTTAGGCGCATTCCAGTGTTTGAAGCTTTTGATTACCCCAAACCCTAGACGATGGCGAAACCTTGGCGTCAGAATATCAATTTCTAATGTTTTCCTTCACTTCCTCAACAGCCAAACAGCTGACCAAGTACAAATCAAGAGCGCATAGTTCCCATCTCAATTATTAAATAAGAAATTATGTCAAATTAGTATCATCACAGAATCGACTTCAATAAATTTGGTTAACATAGTTTGGGACTTACTGTATAACCATATCAAATGGGTACAAACTGGAGTTATAATTAAAGCAAAGAGAAAAGGCCAGCGTGCACATACACAGAGATGTAACCAAGAATTAATATTACCAACAAGTAAATTAGTCATGACGAGAAAACACCTCAAATAGACCCAAAGAATTGACTAGAACTGCAATCGGCTAAGAGGGTGTAGGAACTATGCTAAATTAAATATCCTTAACATGTGATTATCTTAAGTGAGTACAAAATCAACTTAGAACTAGTGTTACTTACAAGTAAGCACCATTAATCGACGCAAAGAATCGACTTAAACTGAAATTGCTAAATTTCCTGCCGTTCACATGCTACTGACAAGTGAATTAGTGTCAATGACAAGTAACTACACACCATGCAGACCCAGAAGACAGCATTTTGATACAGAAATCAACCCCAAAAGCTTTAATCTTAAAGCCCCCAAAACTCCAATTTAGCACCAAACACAAACAAACAAACCGACCCAAGTCCACAATCCCAAAACCCACAACAATTACACCCAACTCTCTAACATATCAGTCTCCGATCCACCAGAATTCATTCACAACCAGGTCGAAACTGAACATCAAAAAACGAAATCTCCAACACAAAACACAAACAAAAACAAAACAACATAATTGTTAAAAAAAAAAAAAAAAATTGTGAGAGATCAAGCCCGAATTGCTACAGAATCATACCTGAAACATGCCGATCAGAAGCTTAAAAATCTCCATATTTTACCTAAAAAAAAAAAACAAACAGAGAGAGAGAGAGAGAGAGAATAAACAAAAACCACCAAACACTCTGAGCTGGGCTTAAGCAAATTTCACATCTCTCTCTCTCTCTCTCTCTCTCTCTCTTACTCCTCTCTCTGTCTCTCAAATTTCAGAAGATATTAGATTAGTTTCTCTTTTCTCTCTAATTTAACGACTTTGAGAGACGGTAATGATGTTTTTCCAGTATTTTCTATTTTCATGGGACCTACTCGCGTCAAGGGCGCGTTTAGTTCCCTGTCCAATTAGTGGGTTTATTCCCCCTTGGTAGGTGTAGACTGTGTGCGGGTCCAAGCTGACGGAGGTGGGATCGTCTACGGTTGTCCTAGTGAGCCTTATCATTACTCCTGTTTACGTCATTACTGATTACATAAATCTTTTTTTGTTTAAAAATATTATTAAATTAAAAAAAAAAAAAAAAAAAAATCAGCTTAAATTTCATTCTAAATGTCAGCTAAACTGGCTTATATCTCTTCGTAATATATCCTGTTATTCACATATTGTATTGCAAAGGATTTGAAGTCGAATGTTATCATCCGGGAAAAACTCAACTTATTCTAAATTTTAAAGATTTGCTTAGGTGCTATAGCTATTTAAAGGATAAATTTATAATAAATCTTTGAGTAAACGAGCGATTTGAAATTACTTTCTTCCTTTTAATTTTTCAATTTTCATTATTAATTTTTTTACAAATTTGAAATAGGTCATTTTGTGAATTTTTCAACATCCGTTAGTGTCACATCATTATTTTTGTCACATCAACTTAAAAATAATATTTTTTTATTTTATTAAAAACAAAAATCTAAAAAAAAAATATTTAAAAAAATATCACCAAATGAGAGAATCTCAGAGGTACTTGCAAAACACCCCAAAGGTAGCTAGGGGTGGCCTGCGAGCCACCTCCATTGGTGGTTGAGCAAGCCACCCCCATGGATAGGCCAACTCAAGTACGGTCTCTAATATGGGTTCTTTTTCTCGAACTCAAGATGAGGTCAACTTGAATGCTTTTGCAATTGACAGGATAGGGAAGGGACACTTATATGAGATTATAGACTAGGACTATAAATAAACATTTCTGTTCGACAACCCACTCAATACCCAATCGATTAAACTCAACTCGAGCTCGAACTCGATATTGTACAAACCTGTTTGTTACTGTAAAAATCCGCTCGATTAGTAAGTGATATGTACTTGACTCGCTCGACGAAACTCAATAGAAACTCACAAGTTTAGCTCATTTGAAACTCGATTGAGCCACTCACTCAACTCTTTTAGGGCTCGTATGAAGCTCGACTCGACGTCTTAGCCTAACTCATTAACTCGATCATATATCTTTGTATAGATATTAATATATTAATAAAATGAGTTATTATGTATATTAGTAACTAAGTAATATTTGTTATATAGGCTATTTAATATTGACATGTGTGTTATATATTAGTATTAACATGTTAAACCGGTTAATAAAGGTATAAACTAACATATTAACTTAGTTAGCCTAAAACTTAGTCTTACCAAGTAACTAGGTAAGTATTATATAAGATATAACATATATAAGTAATATAAATAAGCATAAAGCATATACTGTAAAACATAAAATGTTTTATGTAAAATAATACAAACCCATATTAGGACTAATATACTAACTAGCATATTAACTCCCTTTTTGGAGACCTTGCAGCACACAACTCTTCCTTTTTTGGCTGAATTCCAATGTTAACTTTGCAAAGCTCATAAGATGAGTACTAAGGTGTGCAACCACTGGATTCTCAAAACTATGTCATAACCAGCCAATGATAAGATAAAGAGGTCAGTTTTGAAAAAATATAATATTGAATTTTAATTCTCACTTCTCTACGTTTTCCAGGATTAGCAATTTCCTGTCCATTAGTGACCCTGACTATAATACTATCTTGATTTATGGGTTGAAAACCCAGAGTAGCTGGAATTTTAGTACCTAAGAAGTTATTAGTACTACCCAAGTCTATAAGAATTATGACTTATTGATACCTTAGGATTCCTACAATCCTCATTGTTTTAGGACTAGGATTACATATGATAGCATTAAGAGAGATTTCAGGAATTTTTTCCAAGAAAAACTCATTAGGATCATCTTCTTCAAGTGGTATGTCTCTCATCTTATCTTTATCAATTTCTCCCACAGCCTCAATGAGAAACAACTTAAACACACTACATACAAGGTCTCTACTCCATTTAGAATCACATAAGTAACAAAGTCTGTTTCTCATTCTTTTCTCCATTTGAACCTGAGAGATTTTATGGACTGTCACCGGGGCCTAGTTTGGATTGCCACTGCTCTTCCCATTCTACCCAGCCCCAAATATAGGATGTATATACTGCCTTGGCTAACCCTGCATATTCCCTCATGTACCAGCATTGCCGATTCCCTTAGAGAATCCAATTGGTATTTAAGCATTCATATCATGATTAGAATTATGAAATTGATTAGAATTCTATATAGGTCTAGCAACTCTTCTAGTATTCCACACACATTCTTCCTAAATTCTGGCTAAGGAGTAAGCATCAATCAAACTTTTAGGGCTAAACATTATAAACAATAATCTTATTTCATCCTTTAGTTCTCCCAAAAAAAACTTAATTTGAAAAATTTTGGCAGTTATTGTACCTTATTAGCCAAATTATCAAATTGAGTCTTATAATCTTCAAGAAAACCCACTTGTTTCGGTTTAGTTAGGATTTCCATAGGATCATCATATGATCCTTATTTCATCCTTTAGTCCTCCCAAAAAAAAAAATACTTAATTTGTAAGATTCTGCCAGCCCTTGTACCTTAATGGCCAGATTATCAAATTGAGTCTTATAATCCTCAAGCAAACCAACTTGTTTCAGTTTAGTTAAGGTTTTCATATTATCATCATAGGATCATTTCCCAAATCTAACTTGCATAGCCCTAACAAATTTTTCCCATGGACAAACACATTTTGTATCCTTCAACTCTTAAAACAACACAAGAGCCTTATCTTCCATATGAAAGTAGGAAATTGAGAGCCTTTGTGCATCCGGAGCTCCATAGAAGTCGAAGAATTGAGCAGTTCTACAGCACCAAGTGTGACGTCCCACATCGCCTGGGAATGAGGATGTGCTTATATGTATAAATGCACCCTATATGACACAACACGTTTTAAAGCCGTGATGACAATGAACCTATCAGAACTCCGCAGTTAAGCGAGCCGCTGCGAGAGCAATCCCAGGATGGGTGACCTCTTGGGAAGTCTGATATGGGGAGCCAAAAGCGGACAGTATTGTGTCATTGGGGGTGGGTCGTTACACCAAGTTTCTGGTTTTTCCCCATCAAACCTTGGGGAAATCCCCGTTGAATGCTACATGTATGTTCTTTTATTATTTCATCCAATTGTGATTTTCACTGCAATATACAGGATTGAGCAATTGTAGTAAACAGAAGGGAGTCAAGTTTCTTCAAAAAAATTTAGGAATTTTATAGGGTTTACCGAATGTTATACCGAAATGTTTCTTCAAAATTTTAATGCTTTGATTTATTATATAGAATATATGTTGAATTAAAGATAAATGTTATAGATAAAAGTGATCTTAATGTATGGTTGAACTGACACTACTTTCAAATCAGCCCATGCATGCAGGTGACTGGCAGTGTCACATAAAAAATAAGCAACGAGGCCCCTATTTGTAGGAAAATGGACCACAAGCCCCAACAAAAATGGCTCAACATCGGCTACTTAAAAGTAGGGGTGTACAAGCGGTTATAACCGGCAGTTATTGGCTAAAACCGCTAACCGCCTAGCGGTTATTTTTATTTTACCAACCGCAACCGCTAACCGCTTAGGCGGAGACGGTTATTTTTATAACCGCCGGTTAGCGGTTATAACCGGCGGTTTGAAACCGCTTTCGAATTCTGGTTTTGGGCCAGGTTTAGACCGGTTTTGGGCCGGGTTAAACCGGTTTTGGGCCATTTTTTGTACAGATTTTAATTTTTTCAAGAAAAAAATTTAATACTTTTTGGGCCTTTTGTCCTTTGGTACAAAATTAACAAATCTAAATACAAAATTACACCCCTAATACTGGCACAAAAAAATATAGAGAAACAGTTTCTTAAAACATGACAAGACATTGAAATAAAAAAAAAAATGGTTAATGTTCATCAAGTAATAAAAATACTCATAATGAAATAAAACTATTTTTGAAAAAAACAAAAATCCGAAGGGTTGCCGAACAACCCTGGCCACACCCTCTCCATCACAAATCAGCACCATTTCCTGGCCCCATGCTCAACTTCCATTTTCTATTCCTATGTCAATGGAAAAAGAAGTATTAGAGAAACAGAGAAAAAAAATCTCTATCTGAATTTTGCAGCATATAAAATTTTGCAGCATAGCTAAATTTGGGCCGTAGAAATACATATAATTAAGCACCAAATACTTAGTAATCAAACATAACGACTGGTAGTTCATGGAAATTTGCACCTTTTAGAGCATATTAGATCAAGTATTTTGGTTTTGCCATAACTTCGGTTGTTCAAGATTTCTTCCATGCTTTTAGCCATTTCAGAGTGTCAACATCTTAAACCATTCACAAACTTAGATGGAACTATGTACAAAATCCACAGCATGACTAGCAACCCATTTATGCTAAAGATTGTTTGGGACGGACAAACATTAAAATCCAATTTATGCATATCCACAAACTGACCTAAAAGGCTAACAGATACACAGGTGACAACCCTTTTGCCTTTTGGATTGGCAATTCAGCATTAAGAATTTAAGAAGATGAAGATCATGGGTAGAAAATTACATTTGAGGGGAGCAGGAGAAAAGCTAGAATTACAAAATATCCCATAAAAGAATCGAGATTCGAGCACCCATCACATCTTTACCCAATCGAAAATCAAACTATCAAAGCATCCAATAAAAACACAACTGATTCCTTGCATTTCAAACAACCACAAATCATATACACGAACCGGTGGAGAAACTTACAGTGTAGTGGCGGTGGAGACGAGCGGCGGCGGAGACGAGATGGGCAGAGAGGAGACGAGATGAGATGGGCAGAGACAAGAGGGCAGAGACGAGAGGGAGGGAGTCGGCGACAAAATGAAATGGGAATTGGGAAACCTAAACCTAAAAGCAATGCCCAAAACGACGCCCCTCTAGGCTCTCACGTCAGGTTTTTTTTTTTTTTTTTTTTTTTTTTTTTATATATATATAAAAAAGCGGTTAGCGGTTATTTATAACCGCTTTTAAAACCCTATAACCACTTTTAAAAGCGGTTAGCGATTAGCGGTTTTAAGCGGTTAGCGGTTTTAAAGCGGTTATAACCGCTCCGTTTGAACACCCCTACTTAAAAGTACAAAGGTCTTAATGATATTATCCAAAATTATCACTTATTCTTTAGAATAATACGTAGCAAAAGCAGTCACATTAACTTGTAATTAATTATGTTATAATAGGAAAAAAAATAGAAAAAGAAATTGCAAATGCTAGTTAATAGCTAGCTTTGTAGGAGTACTTATAGATAATTTAAAGCTGAATTTTTATTTGTAAAACATTTTCGAATATGTTATTCACTAATATTTAAAAAATAATAATAATTTACTGATACAACCAAAGTATTGTTATATTCATTTCAACTTATTCGCTACAACACTCTCTAGCCCTCCCTTTTCTTTTTCACTTTGTTTATTTTGTTTTTTTCATCTTCCTAAAATCCATTAAATTCACAAGCTAAACTTGTGAGGTCTAGGAAATCAACAGCATCTATTTGGAAAAAGACAATATGGAATAATCGGACTGTTGCCGCACTGGGCCATAAAAATTCTATTATTACAATCAGGAAGATCAAAGCATTCACCAGCACGTTGACCACTGCCTTATCCTAGTACGATTTCGGTTATTAATTCATGTTGCAATTTTTGTAACATGTTTCAGTGTAGCTTCCTACTTTATTTGCACATGTCACGATAAAAATTACATCAGATTCTTAATAGGAACACATGCATATACAAACACACACACACACACTCACCTTGACCATTGAAATATTGAAATTGCATCTTTTCATATACTAAAGAATTTTTTTTTTTCCTTTGTCAATAGTTGAATAACTGTATATTCTATTTTTCATTCCCATAGCTTTTCCTTTTCATTTCATTCCATATATAGCTATAATCCGAAGAACATTGCAAATTACAATTTATGGTGGTCACTCTGTATAACACTAATAAGAAATGACTTATTTTTTTAATGGGAGTATTAAAAACACACCAGTTACACACTGGTTACACAACCCTCTCTCATATGAGGTGGAACCCACATGTGGTGGGCCCTACCCCATATGAGGGAGGGAGGTGTAACTGGTATTTTTTTTAGCATTATCCTTTTTTTAATAACATGTGCTGGAAACATGTTTTTTCAAAAGCATTAATAAGTAAGCACATGCTTCTCACTTTATTAGACCGGTTTTGTGAGAATTAGATACAAACCAGCTTGTGGCTAATTTTTGTCCAACCGTAAATGAATGAAAAACATATATAGACTTATTACATATATATAGCAAAGAATAATCGCAATATGTATAAAGCAAATGTCGTAATATTAGTTGAAGGATGTCAAACAATAAAAGAGAATTTGAAATAAATTTAATGAGACAAATATATTACGAAACGTCAAATAATTGTCAAACATGGAAAAATAATTGACATGAGTTGGTGAATATATCAATAAAATGAAACTACATAACAAATTATGGAAATATATTAACAAACAATGAAAAGCCATATATATCTAGACACGTAAGCCAAAAATAGAAAGAAATAGGAGAATACTAATAATAGAAAAATGTGGGCTTTTTTTCTCATGAAAAACAATGTAGTTTTTGAAAGTCTTTCTCAATATAATCTTCTTTATTTTTAACAAAATGGAGAAGAAATAAAATTGTTACGAAGGAGAGGAAACAATACCAAAAGAGAAAACCAGGAAAGTCAAAAAAAGAAGAGACAATGTTGTAGAGTCTTTCATATTGAGATCAAAAGAGTGCACTAAAACACTCCATTTTCACCTCAAATGAATGAAAAATACATAGACTTATTGCATATATATATAGCAAAGAGTAACTGTATTTTACGTTGCGAACACACTATCTTCACAAAATGAGCGAAAAAAAAACATGTTTTCGTTTTAGATTGTCTTTGTCCCTTGACTTATGCCAGGGAGGCCTTGTTAGTGATATTAGATCCACATATACAGTAACACATACAACATACACTACATTTTCTTTCTTCTTTTTCTTTGATCTAAGAATATTTATTAAAGCAACGCCTACATAAGGGCAATGATAGAAGTAACCCATAATGCGTAATTATTTTTTTGGATACACAATAGGGATCCGAGTCTCTTGGTGCCCATCTCGTAGATTATTCTGCATTATAAATGAATTATTTCCATTTATAAGCGAAATGCTCCCTGCTTATATAGATTAGTTTAAATTCATCTTATTGCCTGCATTATTTTAGAAATTAATTTTTTACTTTGAAAAAGTTTTTTTTTTCTTTTGTCTCTCCAAACTTAAACTTATAATTCGCCCATGATGCTATGGAAAAGAATCCTCTCTATTTCACTTGAAATGGAAAAACTATTCCGATGCCTACATACATGGTTGCAAATAAATGATGCAATGCCCATCATAAACTTGGCTTTGGTTTTATTGTCAAAAGGAACAATCATAAGTCACAATATATATAATGCTTATTTATTAATTAATTGACGAATAAAATGATGCTTCCATTTTTTTAGTGACTAAATATATCATCTTGCTAGTCAATTACGTTCATCAGAAACTTTCAATGCTAAAAAATTACATTATTCACAAGCCATAGTAAAATGGCTTAGTGTCTGCTACTTAAAAGTACAAAGGTCTTAATTAATAGAAAATAACAAAATTGACAATGCTAGTTAATAGCTTGATAGGAGCCAAGAATGAATGTTTGTTGAGGGTTACTAGTTATTACAAATAATTTAAATCTGAACACTTATTTACAAATAATAATTGAATTGGTTTTTCGCAAAAGATTTAAAAAGTAAAAAGGTTTGTGATACTATCAAAGCATTGTTTTATTCAATAAAATTTATTTGTGCGGTACAACACTATCTAGCTAGCCATCCATTTTCCTTTTCATACTATTTAATTTTTCTTCTCATCTACTTGAAATCCTTAAAATTCACAAGCTAAAACTTTTGAGGTTGAGGTATGCAACAACATCTGTCTGTACTATGACAATATTGTTAGAACAACTAAACATATTATGCTCAACTAACATGCACAATTAAAGATATAAGGATCTAGGCTTACCTCTAACCATCTTTGCTCAAGCGTTTCCACGAATATCTGAAGAACAAAAATATATTATTTGAGTGATCTTCTAATCTATGCCTATGACTGTATTGTTGTACTGATGGTGTACACATGCTATTAATTTATAGGCTAGATTAGGAACCCTTAAATATGGTAAATACCGTATTGTTCCTCCTATCAAGGAAAAAATATTTTTAATTGATTTTAAATCAATTAAACGATTCTATCATGGTAATCTAAATTAATAGAAATTACCATAACCGTAATACTATATATTATATTAAAATAAATATAATAAACACTGTATATGTGGCATATAGGCCATATATGGAGATAATATCTTACATTCTCCTACTTGGCCTTTATGACACATGACTTTATGGTATTAAGTTCTTTAATTTGGCCAATCACCTATGGAATCCTCCCACTTAGATAAGAAATGTTTCACATGAATCATGACAGTAAAACCATAATAAAATTAGGTCGTCCATTCCATGTATCACAATGTAAAACACTCCTTACATGAGTACTTTATGGATAGTAAAGCTTTATGAATGAACTTCCTATAAGTCATTCAAGTCCAACTTTATTTATCCTCATGGATAAAATAACAAATGTGTACAAAATCTTTATTATAATAACTTCATGTCTATAGACCAAAAAGAGACTAAACAAGCAAAAAATGAATTAATGAGTCTCATATACTCCGCATGACTTTATACTTTCTTTACCGGTAAACTTTAAGCCATGGGATCCGCAATCATTAATTCAGTACTTATATGCTCAATTGACCATTTATGTCTCTTAATGTTATCTCTCGTACTGAAATACTTAATGTCGATTTACTTCTGCTTCTAATCTTTATTCTTATAAAAGAAGACTATAGTAGAATTACCGCAGAATATCTTTATAGTTTAACTGTGACAATATTGAGACTTTCAACAAAATATCTCATCCATCATGCTTGTGTACTAAATTCATAGCACGAGAGAATTTTTGCTTTCTTGGTAGACGTAGCAACTATAGTCTGCATACTGCATCTCTAGGATATATCCCTCAATAAGAAAATATATACCCTAAAGTAGACTTTCTACTATCTACACAATCAGCAAAACTCAAATTTGAACAACTAACCACCTCCAAATGGAAACTGTATCTTTAGGTTAAGTTGTACTTCTTGGTTCCTTGCGTATACCGTAAGACTTTATTTGCAGTATGATAATAGCTTAAAAGTGCATATTTTCTCTATTAAAATAAGCATTATCATACTATGTTTTATTCTAATTCTCGCATTTAATATTTAATTGTGGAATATTGTTTAATTATTAAAGTTAAGGATAAATTGATATTAATGCAATGAATTGTTATTTTGTAGAAGACCAAAAGAAAAAAGGAAATAAAAAGAGAAGAAAAGAAGCTAGGGACAAGCATGTCTTTTCTTGAGAATTAAGAGAGCCCAGCTTCTTTCTAAGAAGAGGATCGTGTATGATCCTTTACTTGATAAACGAAGCAGTAGCTGTGATTTATTTCCATAATGAACTGGTAGTACCACATATTGATCGGACATTATTTACTTCCAAAACTGGCAGATGACGTGATTATTTCTATGAAGACTTGTAATACAAAGTTATGTTTTATCGTCTTTTGTACACATACATGGGCGGCATCAAACAGAAAAATCAAGTTTCCTTAATAAGGAAAGTGCGGCACTGCAGACATAGCCAAATTGTCTATATATATGCTTTCTTTTCTCTTATGGGAGGAAGCAAGGAGAAGAGCCAAGGAACACAGAAGAGCATAGAGGCGTAGAATTTGAATTTTTATTTTCTTTGTTTTCAATTTATGTTTAGTACTTTGATTATGGAATTTATTTTTATAATCATGAGTGGCTACACCTCTAGCTAGGGTTAGAGGTGAAGCGTAGTATTTTAATTATGTGTTCTTGAGACTATGTTATTTGTTTTTCATAGATGAATGATTAAATTTTGGGGATAATTTTTATTTGAGAGTAATTTTGTGAGACAAGTTTATTTTGATTTCTTATAATTTTTGTTTTTATCAAATGCTTACTTTGTTTGATTTGATATGATTTGGAAATATATTGAATGCTTAATTTATTGTGTCATGTTTTTTAAATCAAATTCTCAATTAGCCCATGTTTGATCTATTTTATATTTTTTATGTCTCATGAATACGTAACAAAATACTAGGTGGATCCTTGAAACCCTAGTCTTTTCCAATATTTTCTTCCAAAGCAAATCTATTTATTTTAGTTTCATACTTTACTTTTTAATTTAAATTATATTTCTTTGCTCCACTTTCGAGTGGAAACCAAAAGCAAATTCTTTTTTTTTTTTCTTTTCAATTATTCCCTTGTGTCTAATCATTCCTTGTGGATCGACCTTAGACTTACCGTGATTTATTACTTGCGAAAACCTACACTTGGATTTGCACCATTTTTGGTCCAACAAGTTTTTGGCGCTGTTGCCTGGGAGTGCATTTAAAATGCTGGGTTTAATTATTATTATTTTTTATTTTATTTTCTTTTCTTTAAAAAAAAATTAATTTTGTTTAATTTTATTTTTTTCTTAACAAGTACCAACTGTCTAATCATTGCAGCTCAGAAAATCAAGGGAGGTTTATTTCTGGAAAAGTGCGAAACCATCATAAATTCTCCGGGTGATATTGTTCTACTTTGTAGCGTATTGAGTTAATTTTTTGTGTATGAGCGTTTGGCAATGCGATTACACAAAAAGGCTTTGTAAGGTAGAATCTGATATTTTTCCTATAGAGTTGCATAATTCTGCGTTAGAGTTTTTTAACGACTCTATAGATATGGCTGACGATGAAGGGAGTAACCATGAGGATGAATTTGAAAACCAAGTTGACCAACCTATCAAAAGCCTTAGAGACTATTTGCAACCCACTAGGTCAAGTACCCCTTCCTGCGTGGCAGCCCCTGCCAATACTGAAAATTTTGACATTAAACGTGGGGTAGTCCAATTGCTGCCTAAGTTTTGTGGGCTTGATTCTGAAAATCCTTACATGCATCTCAAGGAATTTGATATGGTTTGTGCTATGCACCTTAGTAATGTTGATGATGTTGTTAAGCTGACATTGTTCCCATTTTCTTTTACTGAGAAAGCCAGATATTGGCTACACACCCTAAAGCCTAGAACAATAGGGACATGGCAAGAGATGACTAGAGAATTTTTGAAAAAGTTTTTCCTAACTCATAAGACCAATACCTTGAGAAGGAGCATCACGAATTTTGCCACGAAAGAAAATGAAACATTTTTTTAATGCTGAGAACGGTTTAAAGAACTTTTACTCTCATGCCCAATCATGGGTATGAAACATGGCAGGTAATAAGTTTTTTTTATGATGGTTTGACTTCCAACATGAGGCAATTTGTGGAAATGATGTGTAATGGTGAGTTTATGAACAAAGCACCTGATGAAGCTTGGGATTGTTTTGATCTCTTGGCCGAAAATGTCCAAGTCTGGGACACCATAGAGAGGACTGATAAGGCAAAACCTGAATCTAATTCTAAGGGAGGTTTATTTCACATTAAAGCAAATGAGGATATGAGTGCTCGTAGTGCTACATTGACTAGGAAGGTGGAGGCCATATAGCTGAGCAAAGTGGGTGTGACTAAGAGTCCCAAACCAATTGAGATTAGTTGCGAGATTTGTGAGGCTAATGTGCATTTGACTAAGGATTGTCCCACAATCCCTACTTTCAAAGAGGTGTTGCATGAACAGGCCAATGCGACCAATGCATATCAAAGACTATTTAGTTCACCTTATTCTGAGACGTATAATCCTAACTGGCGAAATCACCTGAATTTTAGTTGGAGAAATGGTCAATCTGCAAATGAACCTCAAGGATCTTCTTCCCATGCTCCTTATGTGCCACCACATAAGTAGACCTTAGAGGAAACATTGCAAGCCTTCATACAAAGCCAGTCTCAGATCAACCAAGATACCAAGCAAGATATTCAATAGTTGAAAAACGCAATTGGTAGAATTGAGTCTTAGTGGAATGTGAGAGAGAAATGAAAGTTTCTAGCCCAACCCGAACCTAACCCAAGGACTTGAGCTGGGGTAAATGAAGTCTGCAATACTCAAGTAGAACATGTTAAGTCTGTCACTATCCTTAGGAGTGGAAAGGTGGTTAATAAAGAAATCCCAACAAAAATTTCACCACCTAAGGGAGATTTAGAAACCAAGAAAGATGACAAGCCTAGTAAGGTTGAAGATGTTGTGGAGAAAGTGTATAAGCCTGTTGCCCCATTTCCCCAAAGGTTGCTTGCACCTAAAAAGGGAATAGAAAATCAAGATATTTTGGAAGTGAAGATAAACATTCCTTTGTTAGATGCCATCAAACAAATACCTTCATATGCAAAAATTTGGAAAGATCTTTGCATGGTAAAGCGAAAGCTTTTTGTTCACAAGAAGGCATTTTTAACAAAGTAGGCAAGTGCTATAATTCAGCAGAAAATTCCTTTGAAACAGAAAGATCCTCGATCACCAACTATCCCATGCATCACTGGCAATTCTAAGATTGATAAAGCATTAATGAATTTTGGAGCAGGTGTAAATCTACTTCCCTATACAGTTTATGAGAAATTGGGTCTTGGGGAGTTAAAACCCACCAAAGTTGTTCATCAACTTGCCGACCGATCTGTTGTTATACCGAGAGGGGTAGTAGAGGATGTTTTGGTGCAAGTGGATAAATTTTACTTTCCCGTGGATTTCATTGTTTTAGATACAAAGCCTATTTCACATTCTAGCATTGATGTTCCTGTCATTTTGGGACGACCATTTTTGGCTACTTCTAACGCTTTGATTAATTGCAGGAATGGATGAAGCTTACATTTGGAAATATGACCGTTGAATTGAACATCTTCAACAATTGTAAGCAACCTGTCATTGATGATAATGAGGAGATTCTTGAGGTGGACATGATCCAAACCTTGGTGGAAGATAAGTTTTCTCACTCTATGTTTTATGATCCTATAGATGCATGTTTACTAAATCCCATGAGTGATGATATAGAATTGGAAAAAGCTCATGTTGTTCTAGATGCTGATCCAGTGATGGACACTAATGGATGAAACTCTTGTTTTGAGGACTTGCATGCACCCATTAAAACTAATACATCTAGTGTCAAAGCACCAAAAATTGAAAACTTAAAAAATGGTAATGTTTCTAAAGAAAAATATTTGAAACCATTTTATGAAGATTTTGAACCTATAGATGAGTCTAATGATTTGGAGGATCCTGTTTACTAGGATCTGCCAAACACATGAACTCAGTTTGTCGTTATAATAGTAGTGTTTGTGTCGTAGTTTATGTTGTTGTTGTTGCTCTTTTTTTTTTCTTTTTTTTTATGTGTTTTTTTTTTCTAATTTTTGCAGGCAATAAGTTTAGCTTGTTTTCATCACTTCAAGGTACTCTTTTTAATCTCTACTTATTTACTTTATTTTGTTACATTAGAAACAATGTAAGTTTTAGGTTGGGGGGAGGAGCTTGACGCTTGATGCTTGATGCATGTCATTGTTTTTCCGTTGTTTTGGTTATTTTATTTTTTCAATATATATATATATATATATTCCAAAAAAAAAAGTTTTATGTTTTTTTTTTTTTTTTGTGTCTTGTGTGTTTTCTTTTTTAGTCTCAATTTTGTTTTAAAAAAAAAAATTCTTGTTTCCTTGGCATGAATTTTTTATTCAAGTTCATTGTGCTACTCTTTCTAAAGAATTTCATTGCTTTTATGCTCAATTCATTGCACATGCACTCAGCCACATAAACATGTCTCTTTGTTACGGATTGAAGTGACTTAGAAATTCTTGAGGATAAAAATGTGGAGATTTTAACCCATGTGAGTTTTGAGCCAATCATTCTGTAGAGAGGGTAAATTTTCATGGTATCATATTTCTTTTGGAAGCGCAGACATTATTTTGTTATTAGTCTCATTGTTCTTTCTCTTGGCTGAATGCTAAAAATTAATGTTTTTATGCCACACTTGAATTTGAGAAGTCATGAATATTGAAGAATTATGCAAATTCTTGAGAGATGAAATTATGCCATTTTTCTTTACTTTGAGCCTGCAATTTCTTTTCATGATATATTGTCACTAGTTACCTCGTTGAGCCTTATGATTAACCTTTATTTCTTAAACCCTTTCCCAAAGTGTTTCAAGAATGAGGTCGATTAACTTATCCCAATGAGGTGGTGTGTGATTTAAAAAGAAAAAAGAAAAAAGAAAAAGAAAAGAATAAGAAGAAAGAAGGAAATTGGAGTTGATGTTCAAGGGCAGAAGGTATATTGGAAAAGAAATAGTGCTTATTGGAGGAAGATACGAAAAAATAAAAAAATAAAAATTGATTGAAATGTCAGAAGATGATGAAGTTCCAATTATTCTTGAAAACATTTCTCACTTTTACCATTACCTTTTTTGCTAGTTATTCCTCCTTCTCTTAACTCTACATTACATCCCAATAAAAGTTCTTATTTGATCTCAAGGAATGTATGGCTCAGAAATTTTCATGACTAATCAATGAGTGTGATGTAAATTATTTTCAGCATCCTGAGACTACTTGTCCTTTCTTGATTAAGCATTTTTTATATGACCCATATGTGAGATGTTTGATATTATTCTGCTCACATATACTTGAGAGTGTTACACCTATTTCAGAGCGATTTCAATTGTTGAGTGTTAACACCGGTAAGGCTTGAATCAAAACATAATTATTTGGATAGAATTTCAAGGTCATGTAAATTTGAAATTGAGAGTGTGTTTATGTTGGCTGACAAGTCCATTCACATTGAGTTATGGGAGCATTTGAAAATTCTTTGGTTGTTGTTAGTGTTTTGAACTTGGACTAATTTTTTGTTAAACGAAGCAACATTTGTGATTTATTTCCATAATGCTAGTACCACATATTGAAATATTTATTTCCACCCAAAATAAGAAAAATTTCAAGTTTAAAATAAATTGAAATTTTTAACAAACTAAACTAGAAAATAAATTTCTAAAAGATTATGGAATATAAAATATTTTTTAGGTCAAAAATATAATTGAGTTTTAAAATTAACCTATGGATCCCAACAACCTCCAACTATAAAAACACGTGTTCTGCATTTGTTGACAATGTGGATTGTTAAACCATAGTCAATCCACAACATATTTAAATGAGTCACTAAATGAGATTCACGACACACTAAATATATGAAAGTATCTTTATTTTAAGCATTTTTCATACTTTATGCAATCTTTCTTTATATGCTCTCAGTTTTCCTTATTGCGGAAGAAATAAGTGTCTTGATTGCCATAGTATTTCTTGGCACCTTATTCTCATGCTTTAACGGATAGACATGATTGCATTTTTGGTCTTTTCCTGAATGATAATGTGAACACTTTATGAATTCTCTCATCTTCTTGAACGCACATGGTTAGAAGTTCCTTTACTAATAATTTATCTTTATATGTGTTATAAGATAAAATTCTACACTTCGAAGAGAGAATTCAAAAAATGAAATAGACCAATAATGACTTAAAAAATCTCAACATTTAGGGACTTAAGCTAAGCTATAATATCCTTTATTCCTATAATGGGATTAGAAACACTTTAGAAAACTGTAAAAATGTTTGTCTTTAAAGTTTTTTCTATTAAGGTGATGGCCAAGCTTTGTTTGAACTTACTAAATGTTCATAAACAACCTTTATAAAATCTTTAGCCCTAAACCATTTAGGAATAAATTCTCGATGCCTTTGGTGACATGAGATTTCATGAACTTCTAACCTAGGTGATTAGATCACTCTCCTTGTTTCATGCTTAATAATCTCATATAGCGTACTTAATTCAGTAGGAGTAGGTGGTTTGTCCACACAAAGCGCAAAATTTCTAACACCCGAAGTGAAAAAGTAAATTAATCTTTTTTCAGTCAGAAAAAATATTACCATAAAGTATTGGAACATAAAACTACCAAAAGGTAGAGTAAAAGAAATAGCTGTAATCACCAAGAAAATTAAAATAAGAATACTTTAATGCTATGAAGTAACTTTATTTTAAATTAGCCAATGCCAATTTAATAGTAAATAGTAAATTTCAACCTACCTTTAGGCAAAGGTTGCATCACGCATAAATTTTTTTCTTTATTAATAAGACTAATAAATTTAAATATTAATAAATAAAATTCTCCATACCTTTGGACAACCGAAAGAAATTTTACTTTTAATACTAAATTTGTTATATTATTCTAATTAAGTCATAAAAATAAAAACTTCCCTTTGGGGATAAGTAATTAAATTTATGAATTAATTACAACACGATGTTAATTTTTCTATATGAAGTTCATGTGTACGATCTTTATACAATTATTATAAAATTAGGATGTTTTGGCTCTCCCAAAATCATAATAATCACTCTGCAATTCATGAACATCTAATAAAATTCTTTATGAGGTTCATGCGTGCAATCCTGATGTAATTATCATTAAAAAAATGGGATGCTTTGGCTTTCCCAGAATTATTATGATAATTACGTGTGTAATCTTGGTGCAATTATCATTTAAAAATTGAAATGCTTTGGCTCTCCCAAAATTATCATAATTATTGCGATTTTATTAACATCTAACAACTTTATAGATGTCCCAAATGGCCCTAGGAATATAACAAACCAATACCTAAATAGGGTAAACAACATTTTTCAATATGCAACCAAGTGAGTTCTCAGGAAAGTGAGGGAGGTCACTTGGACACTCTTAAATCCTAAGACTTTTCTAGATATTGCATTCTTGGATATTATTGTAAACACGCTAGCATATATGGTATTATTAATTATTCTTAGGTCTAGGCATCAATCAATTTATAATTAAACAATATAAATTATATTCATCAGTTCATGTATTAAAGAAACAATAATATTAACACAGAACACTGTAAATAATAAAGGGAATAAAATCTTAATATGAAAGCATAAAATTAGGCTTAGCTTAATGGTTTGAAACTTGTCACTTAATGGACTCAAAGGTCCCAAGTTCAAATACCCACCTAAGCCCAAATTTTATTTATTTTCATAAAATCCAAATGGGTCACTGTATTGGGCTGGCCCAATTTGGTCAGCCCGCTTAATCAGGTCGGGCTTCTGGGTCTCTGAATAGGGCTGGCCCAAATCGGGTCAACCCACTTAAATGGACCTTATGCTGGATGGGGCTTGGGTTAAAAACCCTACCCGGTGGCCCAAACCTTATGACCCGAAAAAACACAAACCCTAACCTAGATGACTTATCCCCTTGACCCGATAAACTGAAAAATTCCAGCCGCCACTTATATGCCGCCCCTTATGAGGTGGCCAAGAGAGGCCGCCGCTTTAAGAGAGGCCACTTTAGAACACTGACGGCGACCCAAGAGTCACCATTGCTTGACGGCTAACGGCGACCCTTGTGGGTTGCCGTTCTCCTATGTAGCAGCGGCCCCAAAGGGCCGCCTGTTACAGTGCGGGAAGAGGCCACAGGGGCGGCCTCTCCTTGCAAGACGGGGACGATGCTGCTGTGCTCAGCAGCGTCGCCGTGGCCGGTGACGTAAGGGTGTCCTTCACGGTGGTTTTTCCATGGGTTGCTTGAACAAGTAGGGGCAAGACAGTAAATATGCAAATACCCATATTTAGATTATGGCAACCCAAAAATAGACAGTAAATCACAATACACAGAATAGTGATAATCGAAAAATATCCATATAAAAAATTATGGGTTTTTCAATCGTACATAAAAACAAATTTAATTGTATTCACAAAACATCTCATTGAACAAAAAATATGTTCACAAAACTATGTTTAAAACTGTACGTGAACAATAAATAACAGACTATGTTCACAGAAATTATGGATTGAACAAAAAACTTAATGCTGAGCAAAATAGCATAGAGGTGGCTCTGATACCACATGTTAGAACAACTAAACATATTATACTCAACTAACATGCGCAGCGAAAAATATAAGGACCTAGGCTTACCTCTAGTTATCTTTGCTCAAGTGTTTCCACGAATATCTAATGAACAAAAATATATTATTTGAGTGATCTTCTAACTTATGCCTATGACTGTATTGCCGTATTGATGATATACACAGACTATTAATTTATAGGCTAGGTCAGGGACCCTCAAATATGGTAAATACCGTATTATTCCTCCCATCAAGGAAACAATATTTTTAATTGATTTTAAATCAATTAAACGATTCCATCACCGTTATTTAAATTAATAAAAATTACCATAACCGTAATACCGTATATTATATTAAAATAAATATAATAAACACCGTATATGTGACATATAGCCATATATGGAGATAATATCTTACAAATATGATATAAATGGAGCCAATCTACCACTGCAATGGACCATGCAACTGTTACTCACACAACCAAGAAGCTCTGAGCAAATACCAACACCTTTTGTACTTCCTTGTCCCGGTGCGATTCCTGTTATTTAGGACTTAAAAAAATAAGGTTCAAAAGAAAATGTAATAATTTCATTATGGTGCTTGTTAGTTTTTGTGTTGGCTGCATTCTGTTGGACAATATCACTTCTATGTAATGTTGCTGCTTTCACAGGGATGCTGCTTTATCCAGAGTCTACTCTTCAGCTATGTTCTTCGAGAAGATTCTGTGAAGTTTTCAAGGATTTATTTCGGTTCCCTGTCAGCCGTCCGGACGACGTGGTATTCCGTCCGGACGCTCATCAGTCAGCAACATCCGTCCGAACGATGAGATTTTTCCGTGCGGACGCCCATCAGTGTCTAGAAGCTTCGAACAGTTCAAGATTGCATCCGTCCGGACGTAATGGCAAATCGTCCGGACGCTCTTCATAGTTCGAGAAAATCCCAGTGTTCCAGCGCATCCGTCCGGACGACGTGGTTATACCGTTCAGACGCCATTCAGTGGTTGACAAGAAATAGGGTTTCTACCTCAAGACACAGTTATGGGAAGACGGCTGCTACCGTTCGGACGATGTGTGACCCGTCCGGACGATGTCCTCTATAAGGCAAGAAGGTGCATACCAAGTTCAACCGTCCGGACGTCAGCCTTCATGGTCCGAACGATCAAGCTTCATATATGGAAATTGCGTGCACCAGTTCAACCGTCCGGACGTTAGCCTTCAAGGTCCGGACGCTCCAAGCCTTATTATGGTAATTTCGTGCAGCTGAAGTGCAACCGTCCGGATACTAGGGCAACATGTAACGCCCCCAAACCGCTAAGGGTTAGGTTCGTCTATTTTTATACACCAAATTGCAAAGATTCGTAAGGTCTGCCAACAACCTAGCTAATATGCTGAATTTAATAACAAAAATAATAAAGATTTTAAAACTCAGAGCTTTAATAAATGCGGAAACAGTTATTTCGAAATGAACAATTATGTTTGATTCAATAATTGAAAATCTAAAGAAAAACTAGATTTATTGTGCAAGTGCACTTATGAAGGTAACTGAGATGCAATGTCCTAACGCTAGCCTAGATCTCATCCCGGCCGCCTAGGTCTCTCTGCTCATAACCTGAAAACAAAACAAAATAAGGGGTGAGTGAAAAATGCTCAGTAATGTAACCCTCAACCATAAAACGGTTGAGTTAACTTCATTTTCTTTAAAACAATTATTAAAATACACTTGAAATCTAAATTTCTAGAATACAAATAATAAAAAAATTCGGCATTTTACTTAACACATAAAATTACTGGTTGATAAATAAATTTCTCATATGTAGGGCCCATGTACACTATTACGCCCTGTGTACTAGGGTTGCGCGGTCTACTGCGACCTCAGGCAGGTAAACTGTGGCCACAGGCCCTGCCCCGTCAGCTAATTAATTGAAGTGCACTTAGCATGACATAGGGATGGATCCGCTTTCTCTAAGTCCTTGAGCGGTTGCGCTTCCATCCAAGCAACGGTATCGAGCTTAATCTCTGCAAATCTCTGTGAATATATCTGGGGCCAAAATAATAGTCTCCTCCACACACACGTGCCTCATTTTCAAAAATTATTCTTATTCCTTTGATAACTCGGGAGGCCACGTGTGGGGAGGGTTTTTGCTCTCCTTTTCTCATTAATTTAAAAAAAACTGTAACTTCCCGTCTCAGGAACCAACTATACACAATATACGAATCATTAGAAAAATCCTTTATAACCAAAGCTTCTTTCAAAACAGTGATTTCAAGATTAACATTTATACCAACAATTTTCATCTCAAAACTATTTTTAAAACAGTTCTTCATGCATCAATATAATTTGAAATACGGAACAATAATAATTAATTTCAAATATGCTAATAAAATGATAAAGAAATAGGACTTAAAACAATTTGAGAAGGGGTAGAGGATCCCTTACATCTCTGATTGCAATAAATCGCTGGACTATCTCAACTGCTAACTAGTCACCTGGTACAAGTTTAAATAAATCAATACCTCGTGCTAGTCACTAAACTACACACTAACACCACTAGGATTGGTCTTGCTAACCTACTGAGAATGGATTCTCTAAATATGTTTAACGACATTAATTATTCTAATAATAATTAAATCATTAAATAAGTAATAAAACGTTTTCTTTTATTAACATTAGGAATACGACTCCATAAAGGTAATTGTCATTAGAAATATTTTATTTTATAATTATAGAGTTTAATAAATTCCGATATCACAAACTATACCATTAAGTAAAATAATTTATAAAACTGATCCATGATTTTTAAGGAATTTACAAGAACTTTCAAAACCCTTGAATTAAAATTCTTTTTCTTATAACTTTGTGGAATAGATGCGAATTAATTAAAATAATTGGGAAGATAGAAACATGGCATGAGAAAACTTATTATGAATAGAATGGGAGAATTCAGAAGGTCCAAGAGTAAGGTAACAAGAGGGGAAAACCAATGAATACTTGGCTAACATAATTTCTCCTGTGACTACAGACTTGTTCAATACAAAGTAAATAAAAATAAATAAATGCAAGACTACGGTCCCCATGTTCCATAGAAAAGAAGTGAGTGTAAATAACCAATGGACAAAGGACATATTCAGGTATGGAACAAGGAAAAACACGGTTATTCTATGTTACCGCAAATAGAAGGAAGGGAAGGAATCAAAATAAATTAGAAAGACTACTCATGCTAGGCTACGGAAATCATACCACAAATAGGGAATCATAATAAAATAAACATAAAAATAAAAGTAAAAGGGTGAAAAGGACAAGTCATAATGGCTTGTATTTGAGAGAAGGGGGAGAAAATAACATTTAAGGAAAGGGAAGAGTGTATCAGAGAGAAGAACGAGTATAGTAAAATAGACAATGAAAGTCAAGCTTGTGGTCCTACCCATTTGATGAAAGAGAGAAAAAGGATAGCAGCCAAGGGTCACGTCCATACATTGAAGGAGTAAACGAAGGAAATCCAAACAAACAGACAAACATGTACTCGATTTTTAACAGATAGAAGAGAACAAAATAAAAGAAACAAAGCGACAGGCCTGCTGTGATACGCCAACCATAGAAAGGAAAAGAAAAGAAAAGAGATTAGAATATACCTGCAATGTTTTTGAGGGAGACAAAGGTTGTAAAAATTTCTTCTGAGAGAGAGAGAGACGCTTGAGAATTTTATGAAGGAATAAGAGAGGCTGACGGCTAAGGGGAATATTTATAGGAGTAGGGTTTTATTCTTTGACTGCTAGGGTTTTATATAATAAAACAAGTATTTCAATAAGAATAAAATTGCATAAAAATATAAAATCTGGTCCTCATATTTTTTTTTTTTTATAAATATAAAATATAAAAGTGGAACTTAAATTGATATAAATTTATTAAATTTAAAAGTAGGTGTTTTAATAAAACATAGAAGCAGTTATTTAATAATAAGAAAATAATTTTCATATGTAAAAAAAAAATCAAGTGTTTATTATTCCCGTCTAGTTATCCATTCTCATAGGTCGTAAAGACTATTCTACCCTTGAAAAGGGGTTGGGGTTATTACACAACACCGTCCGGACGTGGCCTTATTATGGAAGCTTTCAGCGCTATCTTGGAGAGGCGGTTGCAGTTGACAGTCCGGACGCTCGGTCAAGCCGTCCGGACACCCTCAGGTATTTTGGTCATAACTTTTTACTCAAATATCGGATTGGGACGAAATCGGCTTCATTGGAAAGCTTAGAAAAAAATGCTGTAATTTGAGCATCTGGACGGACCCTAGAAGCATCCGGACGGCCTCCGTCCGGATGGAAATATTTGCCCCCGGACGGCCCTGCAGAAAATTCCAGAATACTTTTCGGACAAGTAAAACTTGGCCCGTCCGGACGGCCCAAGGCTCCCGTCCGGACGCGTGTGCCTCAGACTCCGTTTTTTACTCAAAATAGGGTTTCCTAAGCCTATAAATAAGAGGCTCTAGGCATGCTTTCAAAATAGAATTCGGTGGTGAATTCTCTACAGCTTAGAGACGTGATATTTCCTCTAAAGCCTTTCCAAGTGTGTGATTTGATTAGCTGTGAAGTCTATCTTAGGGGTTGGCCCTAAGGTAAAGGAGTTCCATTGAAGACCCCTTCAGGTAGGAGAACCTGGTTGGGAAGCGTTCGTGTTGGGTTACACGTCAGAGATCAAGGTACGACCACTGCATCGGTACATGTGAGTGTTATTGTCTTGTATCTAGCTATGTCTTCTGAATAGTGAAATTCCTGGGTTTGGCTGCCCCGGAGTGGTTTTTATCTTAACTGAGTTTCCACTTCGTCAACAAAAATCTTTGTGTCATTTACTTTCCGTTGTGCTTTAATTTTTGTTGACAGCACACACTTTACTTTTAGAAGTCATTTCAATTTTTCAGTGCTAACATACCTATATGGCTATATTGTAACATTACATGTGTTAAAAGGAAACATCTACCGTCAAAAGACAAAATAAATTATGATGTTCGATCAATTGTTGATAGATTCTAACATGTATAAAAACTAATTAAACCGAATACACACTTCCATACAATATAATTGAAAGGTATTTAAGTTTAAGCGGGATATTTGGAATCATGCATGTTGTGATGGTAACAAAAAAGATATTAAGAGCAAGTAAAAGAAAGCGATGTGAAGGTCAAAATAGTAGCAGCCTAAACAAAAAAGTGTGGCCAATTTTCTGAAGACTAAATGTCAAAACTATATTCTTGAATGAATATTTTATTTTTTAGCGCTAAACATGAATTAGTAACCAGAAAGTTTTTACACCGATAAGAAAAAATTAAACGAAAAAAAAAATTGAATGTTAAGACTTTGTTCTTTGTTGAATATAAACAACATCAAGAATTTTGTGAACTAAAAAAATGATAATATAAATATATGCACAAAATTTGAAATTGCAAAGTAAAAAAAATAAACGAAATTAATGCATGAAGAAGAAAAAAAACATTTATACCAAGAGAGAGGAAATGATACTGAAAGATAAAATTAGGAACCCAAAAGGAAAGAGAATGTTGCAGAGTATTTCATATTGAGATGAAAAAGGTGCACTAAAACACTTCACTTTACCCTCAAATAATATGAAATAAAAAAGGTGCATTAAAACACTTCACTTTACCCTCAAACGAACGAAAAACCCATATAGACTTATCGCATATATATAGCAAAGAATAAACGCAATATGTCTTAAGCAAATACCGTAATATTGGGTGAAAAATTTCATAAAAAAAGAAAGAAGAGAATTTGAAATAAATGTAATAATATATATATATATATATATCAAGAAAAGTCAAATAAATTATAAACAAGAAAAAAAAATTAATTGACATGAGGTGGTGAATATATCAATATAAGGTAACTATAGAATAAAATATGAAAATATATTAAAAAACAATGAAAAGCCATATCAAGCTAGAAAAGTAAAATAAGCTAAGAAATAGAAAGAAAATAAGAGAATATTAGTAATAGAAAAATATCGATTTTTCTAAAGTCTTTCTCAGAATAATCTTGTTTTGGTTTTATTTATTAAATTAATATCTTTTATGTTGATGTCGAAGGAACAATGAAAAATCATGTATGGAAAGGTAAAATTCGATATAGAACTAACAAGAAATCAATAGCGTATTAATTATAGAAATAATTTAAAGTTTTTTCCTTCAAACAAAACAATGTATTTTTATAATTTTTATTTTTATTTTTATCAGAATTGTTTTCTTTATTTATTTTTTTTGTTTTTTTAATTACTGCATTTTAGATTGTACTGTACACACTATCTTGGCGAAACGAGTGAAAAAAAAAAATTTATTAGTTTTAGACTTTATCTTCCTCTCATGGCCTATAATAATCATTTGCAAATAAATTCAGATCTTCTTAGTAGGTGAATGATTTGAGAAAATAAAAGAAGATTTAGAATTAATTATACAATCGAATTAATATATCAAGAAAGAAAATAAGTTGTAAACAAGTTAAAAATTTATTGATAAGAGTCTATGAATATATCAATGGAAGGAAACCATAGAATAGCATATAAAAAGATGAGAAATGATTGTTTCACAACTCTTGTACAACTCCAACAATTTTTTTTTTAAACTAACCATTGGATCTGTTTTCCTATATATAGGTCCTACATATCCAATGGTTGATTTTTAAAAAAATTGTTGGAATTGTGCAAGAGTTGTATGAAAGTTGTAGATGTATCATATCTCAAAAAAGATATTAGAAGAGCAATGAAATCATATCTAGAAAGGTAAAATAAGATACTGATAAAGAAATTTAACAGTTTAATAAACTGTATATGGATTCTAGGGTTGATTATGGAATTGTAAATGGAAATTGATGAAAGAAATGGAATTTGAATAGATTAGGCAAATTCGAGGATGCCTTCCATCCAACTTCAACCGAACATTTACAAAACAAAAGCCTATGTTTATTACAGGAATTGGGCTTAAGATACTCGCCGATTAACTACTAGCCCATGTGCACAAGCTTCAACCTCAAGTATATTAAACGCTACATCTAACAAGTAAAACGACAAGCATCAACTAATCTTCTAGCTTTTCCTGAACGCCTCATTCCTGGATCTCAAGTCCAATTTAGAGAAAAATTTAGCACCCAAAAGTTCATCCACAAGCTCATCTACAATAGGTATAAGGAATTTGTCTTTGATGGTTACCTTGTTGAGCGATTTGTAATCCATGCACATCCTCACAGTGTCATCTGTCTTTCTTACCAGTAGAACAGAGAGGATAAATGACTATGGCTATGTCTAATGACTCCAGACTCCAGCAGATCCCTCACTATCTTTTTGATCTCTTCCTTTTGATAAAAATGATATCGATAAAGACTCACAGAAATTGGATGCACTCCTTCTTTTAGAGGAGTGGAATTGTCATGCGACCTTACTGGTGGTAGGCCTTTAGGTTCTCTAAACAGATCGTCATATTGCTTAAGGGTATCTGTTAAAGGCCCTTGCAACCCTTTGTTCACCTCTAGCTTTAAGGGAGTATCTAGATTGGCCAATAGTTGTAGAAAGACTCATTTCTTTTCTTTTCTTGAAAGCTTCAATGATTCCCCATCTTCTAAGCTCACGCTAGGCCCTTTTTGGAGACCTTGCAGCACACAACTCTTCCCTTTTTGGCTGAATTACAATGTTAACTTCACAAAGTCTCACAAGATGAGTACTAAGGTGCGCAACCACTAGATTCCCAGAACTATGTCACAGCTAGCCAATGGTAAGATAAAGAGGTCAGTTCTAAAAACATAACCTTGGATTTTAATTCCCACATCTCTACATTTTCCAAGACTAACCATTTATTGTCCATTAGTGACCCTAACTGTAATACCATCTTGATCTATGGGTTGAAAACCAAGAGTAGCTAGAATTTTAGTACCTAAGAAGTTGTGGGTACAACCTGAGTCTATAAGATTTATGACTTGTTGATACCTTAGGATTCCTACAATCCTCATTGTATTAGGACTAGGAGTACATATGATAGTATTAAGAGAGATTTCAGGAAATTCTTCCAAGAAAAACTCATTAGGATCATCTTCTTCTGGTGGTATGTGTCTCATCTTATTTTTATCAGTTTCTCCCACAGCCTCAACGAGAAACAATTTCAACACATTGCATACATGGTCTCTACTCCATTTAGAATCACATGAGAAACAACTTCAACAAACTGTCACCAAGGCCAAGTTTGGATTGCCATTGCCATTCCCATTCTGCCCAGCCCCAAATATAAGTTGTATATTCTGCCTTGGATGACCTTGCATATTCCCTCGTGTACCAACATTGCCAATTCCCTTTTAGAATCCAATTGGTATTTAAGCATTCATATCATGATTAGGATTATGAAATTGATTAGAATTCCATATAGGTCTAACAACTCTTCTAGTATTCCACACACATTCTTCCTGAATTCTGGCTAAGGAGTAAGCATCAATCAAGATTTTAGGGCTAAACATTCTAACCAGTAATCTTATTTCATCCTTTAGTCCTCCCAAAAAAAACTTAAATTTGTAAGATTCTGGCAGTCCTTGTACCTTAATGGCCAAATTATCAAATTGAGTATAATAATTCTCAAGAAGACCCACTTGTTTCAGTTTAGTTAGGGTTTCCATAGGATCATCATATGATCCTTATTTCATCCTTTAGTCCTCCCAAAAAAAATACTTAATTTGTAAGATTCTGTCGATCCTTGTACCTTAATGGCCAGATTATCAAATTGAGTCTTATAAGCCTCAAGCAAACCCACTTACTTCAGTTTAGTTAAGGTTTCTATAGGATCATCATAGAATCATTTCCTAAATCTAAGTTGTATAGCCCTAACAAATTCTTCCCATGTACAAACACATTTTTTAGCCTTCAACTCTTGAAACCACACAAAAGCCCTACCTTCCATATGAAAGGAGGAAATTGAGAGCATTTGTGCATCTGGAGTTCCATAGAAGTAGAAGAATTAAGCGGCTCTGCAGCACCAAGTTTCTGGTTTCTCCCTATCAAACCTTGGGGAAATCCCTGTTGGATGCTACATGTATGTTCCTTCAATATTTTATTCAATTGTCATTTTCACTGCAACATACAGGATTGAGCAAATGTAGTAAACACATGGGGGAGTCAAGTTTCTTTAAAATGTTTCTTCAAAAATTTTAAGGAATTTTATAGGGTTTACCGAATGTTATACCAAAATGTTTCTTCAAAATTTTAATGTTTTGATTTATTATATAGAACATATGTTGAATTAAGGATAAATGTTATAGATAAAAGTGATCTTAATGCATGGTTGAACTGGCATTACATTTAAATCAGCCCATGCATGCAAGTGAGTGGCAGTGTCACGTAAAAAATAAGTAACTAGGCCCCTGTTTTGTTGGAAAGTAGACCACAATCCCCAACAAAAGTGGCTCGACATTGGCTACTTAAAAGTACAAAGGGCTTAATGATATTATCCAGAATTATCACTTATTCTTTAGAATAGTATGTAGCAATAATCAATCACATTAACCTGTAATTAATTATGTTATAATAGAAAATATATATATATACTTACAAAAAATTTAAGGCTGAATTTTTATTTGTAAAACATTCTCGAATATGCTATCCACCAATGTTTTTTTTTTTTTTTTTTTAAAAAAAAATTGTTTATACAACCAAAGCATCGCAACCTGTTCAGACGGCCTAGCGGACGTAAACCACCGAGAGCATAAGTTTGCAAGGATGTCCGGACACAAAAGTGAAGACTGCGGACGAAGAGGCTTTTTCCTACAACTGTCCAGACGCTAGGTCAAGCTGTCCGCATGCCCTTTAGCAAAACATTGGGTTTGCTGTTGCCCCTCTGGATGCCGTTGAGTAGAAATCCGAATTTGAGTAGAATTAGGATTTCTGAAGTCTATTTGAAGGGCCTTCTAGGCATTGTTTCTTTAGGAATTCCTGTAGAGAATTTCATTGTGTTAAGAGAAGGTTTATTAGGCATAAACGTTTATATGTATCTCTCTTAGAGTTTTTTTTTTAATTGTTGTAACCATTCAACCTTTGAAGTCTAACTTGAGAAGAGCTTCAGTTAAGGAAGTCAATAAAAGAACTCTCCAGAAAGGTTTAGGAGAGAGGCAGACAAGTAGGCGCTTGTTAGAATTGAAGAGAGTGACTACTACAAAGTGTTGTGAGTACGAACTTCTTGTAATTATCTATTTCTTCTGATAATTGATTTCCTGGGTTTAGCTGCCCCGGAGTGGTTTTTCTCTTTGGTAAAAAGAGTTTCTACTTCGTAACCAAATATCTGTGTTAATTCTTTTTACTATTGTACATATTTGTTAATTGTTTAGTTGATGTTACTTAGGAGTCTAAATTTATATTTCAATTAATATAAGGATTACTGATTTATTTAGAAGCACATAATGCAACAATGTAGCCTTATGTCTATATATATATATAACAATGGTATGATGACAATTTTATGTGCAAGTCTTATTTATTTTCTTCTTGCACTCATCTCATTTAGAGCCTTTGCTTGGTTAACGGTTATCCTTGGAGCCTTATGGTCCTTCAACTATAAAGCTTATTCATTTTTGCTGGTGGCCTTGTGCATGCCAGGTTCGTATATTATTAAATCTTTCATAGGGCCATTGCTCCCACAGGTGGTCTTTGTTCCCTCTAGTGGCCTGCTACTCACCCAGCTTTGTTACTAATCAATTTAGTCACAACAGTAAAATATGCATAGTTACATTCACGCACATACAATTAAATAAACATGTATCTTGATATTATAGAAATTAGCATCACTCTCAGTAAGTATTTTATACTTACAGTCCTTTAGTGCAGTCTCTTAGCTCATCCTCTGCAATAAACATATACATTGACATAGGATATTAACATCATCACTCATAAATGCTAATTATATACACATAGATACAATTATCATTTTACTTGGAAAATCAGTTATATTTATTATTATGAGTTTAGGAAACTTAATACTATTGCCATGATTTTAGTTAAAGGAACCAACCGTAATAAACATGCTTTTAATTCTTGCATATAAATACCTAATAATAATACCCGAACCCTTTTTCCATAAAACATTACAACTCACCTAACAAGACTCAAACATTTTTCTCTCAAAGAGAGCTATTTTAAAAATACTAATAAAGATTCCTTAATCTGTAATTAAAAACCATTTCCAACCAAATAATAAAAACCCTTAACATTTTACATTAAAATAACTAAAACAACTTAAATATCTCTTCAGAGCTGAGTATCAAACCCAAAATTACTGACACTTTTCCTGTTACACAATTACTCGGCCAAACCTTATTAAGAACCTATTAATCCTCTATTTAAGCATTTCACCATCAAACAATAAAACTTTCCAATTGATTGGTTAAGATAAACCAAATACCAATACCTAACTCCAAAATCAACAACTCATTTAGTTAAAACATCAAACTCCAATAATTAACTCAATTCCAAAAATCAATAACCGAGAGAACTTCAAGATAAGCCCAAGAAAACAACACACTTAAATTCCACAATCAATTTAGTTAGAACAGGGGATAAATCCAGCTTCAAAATTACCTAAAACCCAAATATCCATTTGGCTATAATTGAACTCAACATCACACGGCTAACCACCAGTAAACATGCCACAAAATCATTTTGCTAAGCTTTGACCCAAAATAGGGGAAAACGAAAAACAAAGAATTGGGCTCCACAACTATCTCAACAACCACCATGGCCAATGCCAAAACACACATTCACAACTACAATCGGCCGATCAAGGAACCCAAAATCTACACAGCCAACACACTTATAATCGGCCGGAACAAGGGGTACTCGAGAGTTTCCAAAACCAATTCAACTGAAAAAGAGGAGAACCAAAACAAGAAATTGGGGTTCAATATCACACGGATTCAACCCAAAAATTAACAATCCAAAATACCCAAAATAAATCAATAATAGCTCAAATAAATCATAGTAAAACTAGCTTTGAGAATTTCTGTTTGAGGCTAAGGGAACCTTTAGAAATATCCTCCGATTTCGTTGGAAAAATTAATTGAATCACCCACCAGAAATCTTTTCTTTTGGCCCACTAGAAAAACCAAACATCAGCTCGGTCGGATCTCTCTCAAGTTGCCGAAAATCCCACCAGAAATCAGGTCCTCCAGCTCCCGGGTTCTCCCCCTCTTGATCTCTCAAGTCTCTCGGTCTCACTCTCTATATTTCACTCTCTCGCTCTCGATCTCTCTCTCAAACTCCAGTCTCACTCTCTCCCTACTTGGGCGAGAAGGAAGGCAGAAGGGGGAGAACAATTAGGAAGGAAGGAAGGAGAAGGAGAAAAGACAAGAAAAGAAAAAAAAAGGAGAAGGCGTGAAAGAAGAAGGAAGAAAGAAGAGGTGCTGATTTTATAGAAGGGGTGGTCTTCTTATATAGGTTAGATAAGATATTTTGTTATAGTAAAACTTACAGGTTAAGTTAATATCCAGATATTTTTCACATCAGGGCTGAAAATAAATAATGACTTCTAACAACCAAGTGTGTGTGTTTGTGTGCAATAAAAATATCTTAAATGCAGAATATAAAGAAAACAAGATATTTGTACGAAGTGGAAACTCTGTTAAGAGAAAAACCATTCCGGGACAGCCAAACCTAGGATATCCACTATACTGAAAACAAAGCTAGTTATAAGACACTCGTACTCCCATACCCTTATGCAGTAGTTATACCTTTAACTCTGACACGAAGCCCATCGTGAACGCTTCCCAACCAAGTCTCCTACTTGAAGGGGTCTTTAATGGATTCCTTTACCTTAGGGCCGACCACTAAGATAGACTTCACACGAACTGTTGAGCACACACTGCAACGGCTTGAGAGCTAGCGGATGTTCGATTCTCCCTAAACACCCTCTCAAAGCTAAGAGAATTCAATACCGAATTCTGTACAATTGACAAGCCTAGGGCCCTCTATTTATAGGCTTACAGAAAACCTAAATCTGCTGAGATTCAGACTCCGGCTGTCGAGCTTCCGGATTGAAGTTAGCCACGTCCGGACGGTCTTCTGCGATTGCCTTTCAAAAACAGCGCAATTCTATCCTTATCAGGTCCACGTCCTGACGGCTTGGCCGAGTGTTAGGACGGTCTTCGCTATATCTCGTTTCCGCACTCATAAAGGAAACCCAGAATATTTTGGAATGCTGGAGACGTGTTTCCATGTCGTACGAACGTCTTGCAGAAACTTCCCAAACAGTGTCGACTGCTGAAATCCAACTCCGTGTAGAAATTGAAGAAGCTTGACCTAGCGTCCGGACGGTGTTGCTTTGACGTCCGGACGTCTTCAATGCTGAAGATTCTAAACACTGTGGGGCGTCTGGACGCCTTCAAAGGCCCGTCCGGACGGTTGCACAGGAACCGGTTGTTCTGACTTGGAAATTGCATGAAATTTTCATGGACATCTTCTTAGAAACTTGTTACCATACACATGGCATGAAATAAGACACTATACATATTACTTGAAGACTCTAAATAGAACTGATAATCCTGTTAAAAAACAACCATTACATAAAGTATTTTGTTAACCAGAATGTTGCCAGTATAAAATACTAACAAACTCTCCCTTTGTCCATTCTGGGACAAAAAAAAACACTTGACCGGTTTGGAAATACATTCCCGGTCCAAAACAAAAAATACTACCCATTTTTGTCTAAAAAGGATAAAGGGTAAACAGAGTATAAGAGAAAACCACAATTACTAAAATTCAAAACAACAAGAATAATAGTAAAGTGTCTCATCAAAAGCTTAAATCAACAAAGAGAAAACCAAAACCTCAAGATATCACATTTCCTGAATTTGAGCCATTTCGACTTCTTGCTCCTGAAGTTGGGAAACCATAGACTGAAAATTTTCAGTCACTTGAGTCTTCTAGCCCGAAACTGATCATCCATAGAAAGAAATCCTCTAGACAAGTGGTCTGCAAGATGATAAAGAAGATTCACCACTGAATCTCTAGCTGGTGCAAATCTAGAGGAAAAGGTTATGGAAGACTCTGTATGAGCAAGGGGAATGAGCTCATCTAAAATTTGAGATCTCTGGAACATATGATTTCAACACTAGTCTGTTTTCCAAAGAGCCCTCTGTCTGACACTATGCTGGAAGCAGCTGGACAACATATTCCTGAAAATATTTAAACAGAAATCTATCCGAAAATAACACCATAATGAAACCAAATGAAAATAAATATTAGATCTTGTTAGTTTCAAACAGAATGTGGTATTATAATGGCTATCAATTGGATGCAGAAAGAAATACAAAAGTAGATATTGCAATCCAAAAGGCACAGATTAGTAATATCCATCCAGCATAAAGACAGAAAAAGATATTCATGCACAATCTCTCAAATCATAATCAATTAAAGATTCTGAAAATTGAAATTGACTTCTAAATAAAAGGCAAGTGTGTGCACAAAGTGTCAACAAAAATTAAGCACAGCTGAAAGTAAATGACACAGAGATTTTTGTTGACGAAGTGGAAACTCAATCAAGAGAAAAACCACTCCAGGGCAGCCAAACCCAGGAATTTCAATATTTAGAAGACAAAGCTAGATACAAGATAGTAACACTCACATATACCCGATGCAGTGGTCGTACCTTGCTCTCTGACGTGTAACCCAACACGAACGCTTCCCAACCAGGTCTCCTACATGAAGGGGTCTTCAATGGAATCCTTTACCTTAGGGCCAACCCCTAAGATAGACTTCTGATGTAGCACAACAACAGCACACTTGAAATGGCTTTAGAGAAAAAATCACGTCTCTGAGCAGTTGTGGAATTCAATACCGAATTCTTTCAGTTCTCAATGCCCAGGGGCCTCTATTTATAGGCTGGGGGCTCAAATAAGCGTCAGGTAAAATATAGCTGGGCGCAGTCCGGACGGTGGACATGGGTCGTCTGGACGGACAGCTGTGCGATAGGATTTTCTAAAATTTCCCTGAGAAATCTTTCATGTTTAAGAGCCTCGTTCGGACGGGATGGCACATCGTCCGAACGGTCACACGTCCACTGCAAGTAATTTCCTTATAAGGCTTCGTGTGTCGGGACCATGGGGATGAGCGTCTGGACGGTTGAACTTCAACACGCAATTTCCATATCTGCTATGTGCGCGTCCGGACCATGAGAGGCAGCTGTCCGGACGGTTGAAGTCGAATCGGCAATTTCCATATTAGTTGCACGCGCGTCCGGACCAAGGCTGACTGACGTCCGGACGGTGATATTTGAATTGCGATTCTTGCCTTAAGGAGACGCGCGTCCGGACGGGATACCACATCGTTCGGACGGTTGATCGATCTTTCCTTTATCTAAACTTGGAAAGAATCTGAGACTGGTCGAGTACCAAGAGGCGTCCGGACGGGCTGCTGAGACGTCCGGACGGATACAAGCTGGATAGAAACTTCTCGACTCAGTGGAGGGTCTGGACAGAAATGCACATCGTCCGAACGAATGATGCTGATCGTCCGGACGGCTGACAGGGAGCCGAAATCTTCGTAGTGCAAAGTCTTCTGAGAGTGCTCTGAATAGTAGAATCCGTGTTTACAGCATCTTTACACATACAAGTGATTTTGTCCAAACACAGAATGAGGCCAAAATACTAACAGATTCCAATATTCTAAAAAGAACCAAAGCTTAAGAGAATAAGGAAAGTCAAAGGAAAATACCTGGGAATGAGAAGAGATGTGCGGAGAATGCCAAAATCTTGGGATCAGTCCGAGAGAAAACACACACAACACAACATGATAGAACAAGCAAAAAGTAGTGTGTGTATTTGGTAGAGAAAGCAAAAAGCTTGTGTCTGGACGTGGTACATACTCATCCGGACGGCATGCTGTCAGATAAGAGATCGACAGAGCCGAGCATGTCATGAGGCAAGAACATGTATGTCCAGACGCTTCACACTAGAAGCTGAAAAACAGAGGGAAATATACATAATTTTTTTTTCCTAACGTTAGCTTCAGAACACGCATGTAAAAATAACTGATAAAACAGTCAAATTGCATTTCAAAAATATACCAAGATATAATTGAGAGTTAAGATTCAATAAGCAGAAAAATTTCCCTGCAAATAGAAATTTTCAATAGTAAACTTAACTCATGCAATGCGTGTGTGCGTGAAAGCTTTCTCAATAAGGTATGAAGTTTACTAATACGACTTAAGGCAGCATGATTTTCTAAATAAGAGAGAAAATCAATGTTAGATCAGTCAAAAGTCAAACCTTATTTTACTAGGGCCTAGCCACCCTCATTTGATACACTTTTCCTAAGCTGCAGCACTTTTCTTTTACTTCATCCTTTAGTGACCGTCTATTTTCGCAATGATTTGATCACTGACTATTTCTATAGGGACAAGTTCAAGAACAAATTTATTGCACAAAAGCAATGGATCTTTTTATTTATCCATATTTATTCAGTTTTGAATGCTTTTTATCACTTGGTGCTGCAACCTAGAAAGAATGCCAGAATTTATGGGTTCTAGGTTCAACTAGTGAGTTGGTCAATTTGACCATCTTAGCAAAAAAAATCTCTCTCATTAGAATTTCTAGAAGCTAAGAGTCAGAGAAAAAAAATGTACCTTAGGGGGGAACTTTGGATAGTTTACAATTTTTTATCGTATGAGAAAAGCAACTATCTAGCATTAAGATGCATAAGAAAGCTTAGCAGATATCAGACATAAACTCTCAATCGTATATAAGCATATTTAATTAATGCACAATGAACTGAGATATCAGGCAAAAACACATACAATATCTGAAAAATTATAAAAAAAATAAAATTCTGCTTCTTCTCCCCCAATTTTTTTTTTTAAAGAAAAAAATGGAAAAACAACAAAAACATGTAAGATTAGAGCAAATCTGACCTCAGGGAGAGAGGTTTGACTATACCAAGACAGAAAAGCAGTGACATGCTTTCTTTATCATTCCTAGAATGTACCTACAGAAAATTCTCAAAGCAACCAAGAGAAAATCTAGGGATAGAAATGGTGGTTCCTCAAGCAGAATGCAAGGCAAAAATAGGATATATATATATATATATATATATAAGATATGAAAATCAATGCAATGCAAACATACCTGGTATGCACTAGGATTTAGGAACCAAAATCCTAAGCATGGTGAGACTGCACCTATACTAGGTGAGTCCACTCCCCCTCAAGGGGTGAATGGTCTTATCCTTTCTGACCCAACCCTGGTGTACCTGTGGTAGATGTGATTAGGTATTGCTCATACTATCCATTCTCCTCAACATTCCTTATAACAAGCTCAGCAATCCTTCATAGGCATGGTTGCAATCGAGCTTTTGCGGCTTTTTCTTGTAGTGCCTTGATGTGTTCATCAGAACAGACCGCTGTTGTTGCCACTGATGCCATGGAACCTGATGTTACGCCAAAGGTAGAGTACCTGATGTGGTCTTAGTAGGCAACTTTCTCTGAGCCTTCTTCTTCTGAGCTTGGAGCAGTGGACATTTGGGTCGGACGTGACCGGTGATGCTGCAGTGACAGGTGGGCAGGCTTATTTTGTTGGAATGTTGCTTGACTTTCTCTGCAGAAATATGGTTAGCATTCTTACAAACAATATTGCCCTTACCTTTTATATGTCTCCTATGCGGAGGGACATATTTTGATGAGGAAGAATCTTCAACTTCACTTTTCCTCAAAGCATCCAACTTAATCCAAGGCCTGTGGAATTTCAACAAATAACAATTTGGCTTAATATGACCAATCTTCCCACAGTTATGACACTTAGGAATAAACTTACCTTGTATTCCTGATTCCTTGGAGTTAGGCATCACATGATTAGTGAAGCAAGAATTATCTAAACAAGCTGTATCTTCTATCACAGACTTAATATCAATAGAATCTAATTCAAAATCAAAAGCATGTGAAGTAGAAGTACTCAAATCATTAATAATTAAATCAGGCTTGTTAGAAATATTTGTATGAATACAAAGCATGCCTTTCAAATTATTACTAAATAATTTTTCCAAGTGATCCTCTAATTCTTTTAATTTATTCTCTAGTGCATCAACAGTGTCAAAAAGCATGGTATTCTCAGATTTCAAAGAGTCAATCAAAACTTGTAATTCAGATAATTGTAAAATCAAAAAATCTTTTTCTTGCTTAATCTTCTTGAGTTCTTTATTGGATTTCTTAAAGAGTTTACCTATCAAAAGGGTATCTTTATAGAAATCATAAAAATCATCTTCAAAGAACTCAAGAAGATTTATGTTAGAAGAAGTCATGGATCACACTTAGGAAATAAATCCAAACACAAGTGTATCCGCTCTAATACCAATTGAAAATAAATAATGACTTCTAACAACCAAGTGTGTGTGTTTGTGTGCAGCAAAAATATTTTAAATGCGGAATATAAAGAAGACAAGATATTTGTTACGAAGTGGAAACTTTGTGAAGAGAAACACCACTCCGGGGCAGCCAAACCTAGGATATCCACTGTACTGAAAACAAAGCTAGTTACAAGACACTTGTACTCACATACCCTTATGCAGTAGTCATACCTTTAACTCTAACGCGAAGCCCATCGTGAACGCTTCCCAACCAAGTCTCCTACTTGAAGGCGTCTTCAATAGATTTCTTTACCTTAGGGCCGACCCCTAAGATAGACTTCACACGAACTGTTGAGCACACACCGGCTACGGCTTGAGAGCTAGCGGATCTTCAATTCTCCCTAAACACCATCTCAAAGCTAAGAGAATTCAATACCGAATTCTGTACAATTGACAAGCTTAGGGCCCTCTATTTATAGGCTTACAGAAAACCTAAATCTGCTGAGATTCAGACTCTGGCTGTCGAGCGTCCGGACGGAAGATAGCCATGTCCCAACGGTCTTCTGCGATTGCCTTTCAGAAACAGCGCAATTCTATCCTTATCAAGTCCACGTCCGGATGGTCTTCGCTGTATCTCCTTTCTGCGCTCGTAAAGGAAACCCAAAATATTCTGGAATGCTGGACATCGTCCAGACGTGTTACCACGTCGTCCGGACGTCTTGCAGAAACTTCCCAAACAGTGTCGACTGCTGAAATCCAACTCTGTGTAGAAATTGGAAAAGCTTGACCTAGCGTCCGAAGGTTGTTGCTCTGACGTCCGGACGTCTTCAACGCTGAAGCTTCTAGACACTGTGGGGCGTCCAGACGCCTTCAAATGCCAATCCGAACGATTGCATAGGATTTGGCTATTCTGACTTGGAAATTGCATGGAATCTTTATGGACATCTTCTTAGAAACTTGTGACCATACACATGGCATGAAATGAGACACTGTCCATATTACTTGAAGACTTTGAATAGAACCAATAATCTTGTTAAAAAGCAACCATTACATAAAGTGTTTTTGTCAACTAGAATGTTGCCAATATAAAATTGAAAAATTAAAATTGACTTCTAATATAAACAACTGTGTATGTGTGCACAAAGTGTTAACAAAACAATATCAATGCGGAATTTAAAACACACATGAATTTTGTTAACGAAGTGGAAACTCAATATGAAAAAAACCACTCCGGGGCAGCCAAACCCAGGATATCCACTATTCAGAAGACAAGAATAGTTACAAAGTAGTAGCACTCACATACCCCTAATGCAGTGGTCATACCTTGCACTATAATGTGTCACCTAACACGAACGCTTCCCAACCAGGTCTCCTACCTGAAGGGGTCTTCAATGGAATCATTTACCTTAGGGCCAATCCTTAAGATAGACTTCAGATCAGCACAGCAACATCACACACAACAATGGCTTCAGAGAGATTAACTTAGCACAATAACCTTACAATATAACTCTCAAGCACTAAGGAATTCAATACCGAATTCTTGCTGCTCTCAAGCCTAGGGACCTATATTTATAGGCTACAGGTTCAAATGAGCGTCTGGCTTTATAAAACCTAGGCGCCATTCGGACGGACAACTGTGCGATCGGCTTTCCAAAATTTTGTTGAAATTCTATCTTCCCATATCTGTGTTTTGGAAAGAAATTTGATAGCTGGTCGAACACTAAGTGTCGTCCGGACATGCTGCTGAAACGCCCGGACGGATGCAAACTGGAGCAGTTCGAAGCTTCTCGACATAGAGGAAGGTTCGGACGGAAAGTTCTCGCCGTCCGGATGGATGATGATGCTTTAGACAGATGGGCATCCGGACGGTATATCATGTCGTCTAGACGGCTGCAAGGGATCCGATTTTTCTAACTTGTAGATTGTGCAGAATCTCTTGGAAGCACTCTGAATAGCGAAATCCCTGTTTAAAAGTATTATTACAAAGAAGTGATTTTGTCCAACAGAATTTGGCCAATTACAAACTAACAAAAATACTAACAAGGGCTTTACCATTTTAATTTAACTCGTTAAGGTTATAACTTAAACCCGTTTTAAGTCTAGTTCGTCTCATAATTAATATTATTTCTTTAATACTATTATTACACTGATAATATTATTATACCTAATAATGTTATGCACAATAATAAATATTATAATACAAAAAATATTATAATATCAATTAAAATACCAATTGAATTAATAATATTATTATACTAATAATATTGCACTGATTTAATCACTGAATATTCTAGTTGTTAGTATTATTGGCCTCATTCTGTTTGGACAAAATCACTTGTATGTAAAGATGTTGTAAACAGGGATTCCACTATTCAGAGCACTCTCAGAAGACTCTGCACTGCTTGAAAGTTAGAAGAATTCAGGTTCCCTGTCAGCTGTTCGGACGATCGTGCCATCTCGTCTGGACGCCCATCTGTCTACTGTTCATCCGTCCGGACGACGAGTCATTCCGTTCGGACGCCCGACAGACCAAGCGTCAACCGTCCAAACGACGTGTTTTTCCGTCTGGACCCTATACTGTATCAAGAAGCTTCTGTGTCCAGCTTGCATCTATCCGGATGTCTCAACAGCCCGTCCGGACCCCTCTCAGTGATCGATCAGCTTCAGATTCTTTCCAAGTTCAGAATAAGGGAAGATTGATACACTCGTCCGGACGATGTGGTTTCCCGTCCGGACACGCTCATATTAAGGCAAGAATCGCAATTCAAATATCACCGTCCAGACGTCAGTCAGATTTGGTCTGGACACGCATGCAACTAATATGGAAATTGCCGATTCGACTTCAACTGTCTGAACGCCTGCCTTTCATGGTCCGGACGCGCGCATATCAGATATGGAAATTACGTGTTGAAGAATTGCCGTCCGGACGTTCTTTCCCCATGGTCCGGATGCGTGAAGCCTTATATGGAAATTACTTGCAGCGGACATGTGACCGTCCGGACGAAAATGTCTCACCGTTCAGACGCGGCTCTTAAACAGGAAATATTTTCAGCGAAATTCTCAGAAAATCTTGTCGCACTATTGTCTGTCCGGACGGCCAGGTTCACCGTCGGGACGGCGTCCGTACATATTACTGCAGTCGCCCATTCTGCACCTCAGCCTATAAATAGAGGCCCTTGGGATTGAGAACTGCAAGAATTCGGTGTTGAATTCCACAAGTGCTTAGAGAAGTTATTTTTCCTCTGAAGCCATTGCAAGTGTGTTGTTGTTGCGCTACATCTGAAGTCTATCTTAGGGGACGACCCTAAGGTAAATGATTCCATTGAAGACCCCTTCAGGTAGGAAACCTGGTTGGGAAGCGTTCGTGTTGGGTTACACGTTAGAAAGCAAGGTACGACCACTGCATCTGGTATATGTGAGTGTTACTATCTTGTATCTAGCTTTGTCTTCTGAATAGTGGATATCCTGGGTTTGGCTGCCCTGGAGTGGTTTTTCTCTTAATTGAGTTTCCACTTCATCAACAAAAATCTCTGTGTCATTTAATTTCCGCATTAATATTTTTGTTCACACTTTGTTCACACACTTGCTGTTTATTTTAGAAGTCAATTTCCGTTTTTCACTAGTCTATCTATTTATTATTTAAATCACTCAGATATATTATTAGAGCAATATTATTAGTGTGACGTCCCACATCAGTTATATGTATAAATGCACAATTCTTGACACAATTCTTTTTAAAGCCATGATGGCCATGAACCTATTAGAACTCCACAGTTTAGCGTGTTTTTGCGAGAGTAGTACCAGGATGGGTGACTTCTTGAGAAGTCTGGTTCAGGGGAGCCAAAAATGGACAATATTGTGTCATTGGGGATGGGCTGTTACAAATGGTATCAGAGCCATTGCCCATCCTGAGATGGGGGGAGCGTGCACAAGCCCATGAGGGTCCCCAGCAGGCACTTGTTGGGATGCCAAGAATTGGGTGATCCTATGAGGGTCACCAGCGGGGACGCTAAGTCCTAAGATGGGGTGATTGTGATGTCCTACATCGCCTAGGAATGGGGATGTGCTTATATGTATAAACATACCATTCTAGACACAACGCGTTTTAAAGTCGAGAACTTATAAGAACTCCACAGTTAAGCGTGCTTTTGCAAGAGTAGTACCAGGATGGATGACTTCCTGGGAAGTTTGGTTAAGGGGAGCCAAAAGCGGACAATATTGTGTCATTGGGGGTGGGCTGTTACAATTAGAGTCTAATAATAATTCCATTATTTATAAAATCGGAGTTTATAATGCAATAAGACTAATGAATATTTATTTTCTTAAAGATTCACGTAATATCATAAACTCATTAGAAATTAAAATTAAATCTGAAGACAATTAATTTTATTAGTTGTTGGACGTGAATATTGTTCCCTGCAGTATTAAGTGGATCGATCACCAAATCAATGGATCGAGCACAACTGTGATCAAACACCAGGAGTTGAGGATCGAGCGCCAACTCTAGTCTAGTCATTTTATTTAGTCTTAAATTCTGATTTAAGACGCTTTATTTTAGAGTTTAAAATTTGGGGTGCTACACTTCCAGAAAGTCACAATTTATTTATGTGTCCAGACAGACCAAACACGTGTCCGGACAGATCGAACACGTGTCCGGATGGGACTTACAAAAAGTTCAGGACTGCAATTCCTTACACGCGTGTCCGGACAGACCATTTATGTGTTCGTACAGGCTTGTATTAAAATTGATGAGAGAAGGTATCAGCTCATTTTTTTTCGGATCCTTCTCCTCTCTCTCTCCTAGATCCTTGAAGATTAAAGCTTCCAATCTCAAATTCGACTTCAGAAACGTGATCCTCAAAGCAAGATCTACGTTTTCACTGTTCGAATTGAGGTAAATCCAAAAATCCATGTCTCTCTAGATTTTTGGTTGATTTTTGAGGGGTTAAGCCTAATCTCTTCATTTTCTTTAGGTTTTGTACATTTTGGAGCATTCTAAACAATCTCCAAGCTTTGGGTCACATTTTGGTGGATTTAAGGTAAAACCCCAAAACCCTAGTTTTGTTTAAAGTAGTTTATGTTGTGATTTTTGGTGGCTAACCCTAAGATAATCTTATGGGTTAGCATTTTTAGTTGATGGATAGTCAAATGGAGCCCTATAAATTCTATGGGTTTTCCATGAGTTTAGCCCTTGAGCAATTCAAGAGCTAGTTGGGAGTTTAGAGTTAGAAAGTATTAATGTGTCATGCAATGTGTTGATGCAGAGGTGCATTGCAAGGCTTTGGTTGAGGATTTATCTTTAAGCCATAAACCGAGCAGCCAAAGTGAGTATTATGCTAAGAAAATAATATGTTTTAATTACTTCGAGCCAATGTTATTTTGGACATATGCTTGTGATGTTTTTCGATACTTCCAATTATGTTGAGAAATGCTTTGAAGATGTTTACTTGTTTTGAGATATGAATATGAAATTATGCTTTGAGATATGATTATGGAATGATGATTTGAGACATGTTTTAATGAGCTTTATGTGAAATTAAGATTTCATAAGGTGTTGGAAAAGTACGTGAAGAAGATGATTCTATTTGAACATAAAAATATGAAAGCATGAAGCATGAGCATGAATGTATATATGTAATGATTGTGGAGCCAAATTTGCTTCCAATGTAAAAGTAAAAGTAAAAGGAGCCGAAGTTGTCTCCATAATGAATAATATGAGCCGAAGTTGTCTCCTATTATGACGGCATGCATGATATGAGTTTTAATGATGTCTTACGAGATTTCGTACTAGACATATTAATATGCCTATGAGTCTTAATGGGAAAGTACATACGCATATTTATATCCGACTAGATTGCATATGATTTAAGTGATGTCTAGTTTGGATGTGCCTATATACTTATATTCTCCGAAGTTGTGGACTATATGTATGCTTGTATGACTAGGTTATGATGTCAATGGTTTTCATATTTGATTGATATTATGTCTTGATGTGCTTGTATACTTATATTCTCCGAAGTTGTGGAATATTTATATGCTTGTACGATCGGTATATGATAAGTTAGTTAATATATAGGGGTAATTATCTTTTCCCTTCATGAACTTTCAGTCATTGTCAATATGCCACCATGAACTAACACCCTCATCAAAAGATAGCATTGAACTACCATTTACATACCAAAAGTCCCCTTCCGTCAGTCAACCTCGTTAAATCAGACAGTCAACCCATCACGTGCACTTCACATGCTGTTTGAACATTTTCTCTCCCACTTTTTCCCTCGATTTTGTCATTTGTAGGCATGTGAGCGAAAGACCTCTGAAATGTTGGATCACGTGGGAGCCGAGCCATGTGTTGATGCAGGAGACATGGAAGGTGTGGCCACATTATGGCAACGCCTTGAGCTCGTCCCCATCCACGAACTCTCCCAAGCATATGGCGCAATCAGTTGAGCCCAACTTTGGGTTTTTGGCGTTGTCCAAGTCCAACGAGTCGTAGGTGAACTTTGGGAGAGACTAAAGCACCTTCTTCTTTAGGCCCTTGTTGGCTAGTGCCTGCATTGGAGAGCGGGATGTGGTGCTTCCGAAGCTGCGGTGGAGCTAGGAATGGTAATCCAACTGATTGATGACTATACGAGGAATAATTGGTTACTTAAGACCAGACTAGCAGGTTGTTGGGGGATTATCATTCCCTAAGCCCAAGTGGGCCCATGGTCAAGATAAAACCGATCGAATTTGTCGGGTTGGGAGTGAGACGGCCTGTTGCACACAATTCGGATATGTGTGGTCACACTCTAAAAGTGAATCAATCGCTTTAACAAGAGCGTGCTTTCGATCGTTGAGATAATTGGAGGCTTGGTAATAGAGGACGATTGTGCCGGGAATGTCGTTGAGACATGCAATACAAAGTGCACATGCTCTGACAAGTATGGGGGGTTTTGAAAAATGAACTTGACTTCTATAATAAATGCAAGTGTGTGTGAACAGTGTGCAACAAAATATTAAATGTGGAATTAAAGGAGACAAATATTTTGTTGACGAAGTGGAAACTCAATTAAGAGAAAAACCACTTCGGGGTAGCTAAACCCAGGATATCCACTATTCAGAAGACAAGACTAGATACAAGATAGTAACACTCACATACCCCTGATGCAGTGGTCGTACATTGCTCTCTAACATGTAACCAAACACGAACGCCTCCCAACCAGATCTCCTACCTGAAGGGGTCTTCAATGGAATCCTTTATCTTAGAGCCAATTCCTAAGATAGACTTCAGTTGTAGCGCAGCAACAGCACACTTGCAGTGGCTTGAGAGAGAACAAATAAGCTCCAATAACTTCACAAAATAACTCTCTAAGCTCTGATGGAATTCAATACTGAATTCTTGCAGTTCTCAATGCCTAGGGGCCTCTATTTATTGGCTGAGGGTTCAAATAGGCGACTGCTGTGATATGTACGGACGCCGTCCGGACGATGAACCAAAGCCGTCCGGACGGACAACTGTGCGACATAATTTTTTAGATTTTCGCTGAAAATCTTTCCATTTTGAGAGCCGCGTCCGGACGGTGAGGCATTGTCATCACACGTCCGCTGTAAGTAATTTCCATATAAGGCTTCGCACGTCCGGACCAAGGGGGATGGCCGTCCGGACGATTGATCTTCAACACACAATTTTTATAACTGTTTAGCGCGCGTCTGGACCATGATAGGCAGGCGTCTAGACGGTTGAAGTTGAATATACAATTTCCATATCTGTTGAACGCGCGTCCGGACCAAGCTGACTGAAGTCCGGACGGTTGTATTTGAATTGCGATTCTTGCCTTATGTATGGGTGCGTCCGGACGGGAATCCACGTCGTCCGGACAGTTGCATCAATCTTCCCTTATTTGAACTTGGAAAGAAATTTGAAGCTGATCAATCACTAGACGTCATTCGAACGGGCTGCTGAGTCATCTTGATTGATGCAAGCTGGAACAGAAGCTTCTCGATACAGTGGAGGGTCCGGACGAAAATCCACGCACGTCGTCCGGACGAATGATACTTGGTCTGTCGGACGTCCGGACGGCTGGAACTGTGGACAGATGAGCGTTCGGACGGGAGGACACGTCGTCCGGACGGCTGGCAGGGAACCGACTTTCTGAATTGCATAATCTTTTGAAACTCTTCTGAATAGCGGAAACTCTGTTTAAACAGCATCTTTACATACAAGTGATTTTGTCTAATCAGAATGAGGCCAATCACAAACTAACAGGTTTAGTAAATAAGATCTCTAACATTTATTAGGATCTCCAGCATTTATTAACCTGAGTATTTAGTGGGGTCAAATCAAGTCAAAAACCAGATTAGGCGTCAGTACTGTGCATCTAATCCTAGCCCTGTACACCATACCGGGTGTCTGAATGCCATGCCTAGTCACTGTTCACATCGTACCAAATTACTGTTCACCCATACCTGATGGTCAGTAATCTCAGAGATTTAGGAACCTCTTACACGCCAACTAATTCAAATGGGGATATAAATAAACGGTAAATATAGGTATCACCTAAATCAAAACAAATTTACTCACTCTCATACAGGCTCTCGCTGACTTAGCAATCGGAGGAGGTTCCGCTGGCCAATCCTCGATGGTCCTTTATTATTTTGCAGATTCTCTTCTCTGGGCCCCAAAGAACCAATCAAGAGTTGACACGTCACCATCTATAAATTGTACCAACAGTTTGACGCTTTCTGTGGGAACGTTTCAACGTTTTCACAAAAATAAAAATCCGCAATGGTGATGACACGCTTAGTGAATCACAGAGTGCACTAGAATGCTTACGTTGAAGTAGAGACTTCAACCAATCCCCAAACCATGATAGCCCTTCTGAACAAGAAGATTGCTCAAATGGAGAAGGACTTAGAAGATAAGGATGCTGCCTTACAAAGACTAAAAAAAGCAACGCAGACGATACCCGACGACGAAGAAGTGCGCAACAACCAAATTGGTGTGTGGTGTAAGGAAAAAGAGAATCAGGATGATAATCAAGGAGTAGAAGAAAAGGATGAGGATGAAGAAGCTAATCTGGAAATTGCTAACTTCTGGAAGGAAAATAATAAAGAAGAAAAGAGGTGGAAGGAGACGATCACAAAGCAAGAACAGCGCTGTGACCTCTTTACTGATGTAATTCAACAACAGCATCAAGTGAAGGCTTCCCTTGTAGATAGCTTGTTCCAAAAAACAGTCTCACCGTTTACCAATGAGGTAGACAGCTACCACCTTTTAGAAAAATTCAAAGTCCCCAACGTCCTGATTTACACCGGACTCAGAGATCCAGTTGAGCATTTGGATAGCTTTTGAGTGCATCTAGACTTACACGGGACACCAGATGAGGTGGCGTGCCGGGCTTTCCCTCTCACATTGTTGGGAAGCGCCCAGGAATGGTTTAGGAAACTCCCGCCAAGTTCCATTAGCAATTTTGAGGACCTCAGAAGGGTATTCCTATCGCAGTTCATGGCAGGGATAGTTTGGAAGAAACTTGCAAGGTCCTTGATGACCATCCGACAAGGCCCTGATGAATCGTTGAAAAGCTATCTGATGCATTTAATCCAGGAGAAGCTGGCTACTAAGAGCCAGACTGAAGAGTTTGTTTTTTGTGCCCTGTACCAGGATATCAAGAAAGATGGGTTTCTAATGGCAGATTTGGCCACGAAACCACCATGAAACCTTCAAGAGTTTATGGACAAAGCGGAGGAATTCATAAACCAAGAGGAGACGCTCTGAGCACTCTTGGGAGCTGAACCTGCCTAGGCGTGTAACTCGAATGATAGGAAAATGAAAAAGAAGAAGGAGAATCAGGAGGCAAAAAATATGGCCGAGCGTGAGCCGTTCAAGAGGTTCCAAGATTATAACTTAACACTGCTTAATGCATCCGCTAGAGAGGTTCTTATGGAGATTAAGAAGGACCCAATGTATCAGAAACCTAGGAAGATATTCGAAAAGCCGCCGGATAGGATGGTGCACAAGTACTGTGCCTTTCACGATTCCAATGGCCATGGTACGGAGACTTGTGCGGCTCTGAGAACACTAATCAAGAAGTTCATAGTGAATGGGAAGTTGGTTCGCTTTCTCGCCAGCAAAGGGGCCAACAAAACACGACCCAAGACCACCAGCGTAAAGAGGAGCGGGATCGATCCAGAACTCCCAGGTACCGAGAAAATTGTCGGGATAGAGAAGAAATAACTCATGTCTGAGTCCAGGATACTGATTGTCGGGAGGACGATAGAGATCACCAGGAGAGAAGCCGAAGCCGTGCATGGCATGAGAACCCGGAGGGCTTTCCCAAGATCGGCACAATAGCTAGAGGATTCGGTGGAGTAGGAGAGTCACGATCAGCTAGGAAGTCGTAAGCGAGACAGATGAAGGATGCGGTAATATGCATGATACAAAGACCCCCAAAAGCGAGGAAATGTGAGAAGCAGGTCATAAGCTTCTCGGATGATGATTATGTAGGAATCTCTCTTCCTCACACAGATCCGTTGGTTGTAACATTGGCCATTGCAAACCATAGACTACATCGAATTCTAGTGGATACTGGGAGTTCAGCAGACATTTTGTACTAGTTTGCTTTTGATTTGATGAAGATTGATCGAGGAAAGCTGGTCCCCCCTAGATGTCCTCTTATGGGGTTCACCAGGGAGCAGGTGATGTCGGTCGGATCCATCAAGCTCCAGGTCACAGCTTGGGAACCACCGAGAGAGAAAACCATCATGGTGAAATTTCCAGTGGTGGATAGCCCCTCAGCTTACAATGCTATATTTGGAAGAACGATGCTGAACGAATTGAAGGCCATGATGTAGACAATTCATCTATGCATGAAGTTCCCAACCAACGAGGGAGTCGGAGTCGTGAGAGGCGACCAAAAGGCTGCTAGGGTGTGTTACAACACATCCCTAAAAAGTCTTCCCAAAGAGATCGCCCTCAGAGAGAAGACTAAGTCCGATGAGAAATAGCAATCATAGTTGGGGGAGCCGATCGAGGATCTGGAGGAATTTGAAGTTAGAGGCCCAGATTGGAAGGTACGAGTCGGCTCACAACTCCCCCAATCAGAGAAGGAGAAGCTGGTGGCCTTTCTATGATGCAATAAAGATGTTTTTGCCAAGAGCCATGAAGACATGCCAGAGATAGATCCCTTAGTCATAGGCCGATGAAGTAGCGAATAAGGACTTTCGCTCCCAAGTGAAATCAGGCGATCGCTGAAGAAGTACATAAGTTGCTGGATGCGGGATTCATCAGGGAAGTATACTACCCCAAATGGTTGGTCAACATGGTATTGGTGAAGAAGTCTAATAACAGATGGAGGATATGTGTGTACCTTACAGATCTGAATAAGGCTTGTCCGAATGATAGTTTTCCTTTTCCCCGGATAGACCTTCTAGTCGATTCAACGTTCGCACATGAATTTTTGAGCTTCATGGATGCCTTCTTAGGATACAACCAAATCTATATGGACGGGGTGGACCAAGAGAAGACATCCTTCATCACCAACCATGGGCTATACTGCTACAGGATGATGCCTTTTGGGCTAAAGAATGCAGGGGCCACTTACTAGAGGCTGGTGAACAAGAAGTTTCGAGAACAGATTAGCAGGAACGTGGATGTATACGTTGATGATATGCTGGTGAAGATCATGCAGACTACCAATCATGTGTCTGATTTGAGGGAAACGTTTGCCACCTTGAGGCGTTACAAGATGAAGTTGAACTCAGCCAAATTTGCTTTCAGTGTTTCATCCAGCAAGTTTTTGGGGTTCATGGTGTCATAGAGGGGTATTGAGGCTAATCCATAAAAGGTGAAGGCAATCTTAGAAATGTAGCCCCCCAGAACTATCAAGCAGTTGCAACAGCAGATCGAGCAGATAGCAGCCCTAAATTGGTTTATCTCTCGGTCCATAGATAAATGCCTTCACTTCTTTAAAATTTTAAAGAAAGCATTTGTTTGGAGTGAGGAGTGTTAAGGAGCCTTCAATAAGCTTAAGGAATATCTAATGAATCCCCTACTCCTAAGCTGACCTATTGAGGGGGAGATACTCCATCTTTCTCTGGCAGTGTCCCTCATGGCTGTAAGCTCGGTATTGGTCAGGGAAGAGTTGGGAACTCAAATGCCAGTATACTTCACCAGTAAGGCATTTCACGGAGCAGAAGAGCGATACCCCCGAATTGAAAAACTGGCATTTGCCTTGGTTGTATCGGCTCGGAGATTGAGGCCCTACTTCCAAGCTCATGCTATTAGAGTTCTGACTGAATATCCTTTGAAGAAGGTGTTGTAGAAGCCGGACCTCTCGGGAAGACTTGTGACCTAGGTTGTACAGCTCGGACAGTTTGACATTGAATTTCACCCTCGGAGAGCAATCAAAGGCCAGGTACTTGTTGATTTTTTAGTTGAAATGTGCAATATCCCGGAGAGTGAAGAGCTTTCGAAGGGAGCTACCTGGGTTATTTACGTAGATGGGTCTTCCATAAGCCAGAGGAGTGTTGTTGGAGTCACCCTCACTAGCTCGGAAGGCAAAAAGTTTGAGTATGCCATTAAGCTGGACTTTGCCACCACTAACAATGAAGTAGAATACGAAGCTGTTCTTACAGGGCTGTCTAAAGCTCGGGGGGATGGGAGCTACGAATCTGGAAATCTCAAGTGATTCCTAAGTGGTGGTGGGCCAGGTAACTAGAGGTTTTGAAGACCAAGAAGACAGAATGGCCAAGTATCTAGAAAAGTTACGTCAACGCCAATCTTTTTTTGACATAGTAGTGCTGACGAAGATCCCCCAAGAGGAGAGCGTACGGGTAGATGCATTGTCTAGAGTGGGATCTGGGCCGGACTCAGAAATTAAGGCTTCAAAGGAGAAAGTGATGATGCAAGCCGAGCCTTCAATCACTTTGAGAAGCAAGACACGGTGCAAGTTGATGAAGTTGAGACCAAGCCGGAATGGGCAGCGGAAGTCATTTAGTATCTGAAGCATGGAGTGCTTCCCGAAGATAAGGCCCAAGCTCGGAAGGTGAAGTTGCAATCTGCCCGGTACAACATGGTCGGTGGAGTACTGTACCGAAAGGGGTACACTCTGCCTTTACTTAAGTGCCTCTCGGCTGCCGAAGCCAACTATGTCCTAAGGGAAATCTATGAAGGAGTGTGCGAGAACCACTTAGGGGGTCGGCAGGGCTTGTTATTGGCCCACAATGGGAAAGGATTCGGCAGAGCTTGTTAGGAGTTATGACAAGTGTCAAAGGTTCGCCCGTATCATGAAGAACCCTCCTAAGAATTTGTGTTCTATCTCATCACTGTGGCCGTTCGCCGAATGGGGTGTTGATCTGGTGAGGCCAATGCCCACTGAAAAAGGGAATAAGAAGTTTCTTATAGTGGCAGTTGATTATTTCACTAAATGGGTAGAAGCTGAAGCACTTGCAACCATCACTACCGAGAACGTGGCAAATTTCTTGTGGAGATCGGTTGTTTGCAGGTTCGGAATACCTCACGCATTTGTCACCGATAACGCGAAGCAATTCGATTGTGGACCGTTCTGGAAGTTGTGTGGAGAACTTCGAATATGCAATTACTACTTTATTCCTACACATCCTCCATCGAATGGACAGGTCGAGGCGACTGTTGACAACTTAAGTGTGCAATCCCAAGTGCACGTTGTCGTGAAGTAGTAAATTCTCGGAAGTCTGAGTGTCGAACCACAGGAATTTGGGGAACAAAGAACATTAAACAAAATAAGATTAGGAAAAATTTAATGACAATTGATTTGGTTGAATGATTTTTATAAAATTCAATAAATGATATAAGGAAAAAATAATTAAAAGAAACTGCCGAGGCATTGGGGTTTTACTTTTAACAAAACCAAAATATTTATTCCTCAACTCATTTTATAAGTCAATTGAGAGGTAGCTAAGGAATGCACCCAATCGGAAAATAGAGCATTGATCATAAAGAGAAAATATCATTAAAAGATTAATTTTAAAAATTGATTGATTTCGTTACGCAAAATTGGTTATTTGATTCACAGGGAATTTCAAGCATTCACGCTACCCGTAGTTAACAATGAATCAATGAATTTTACAAAACAAAAACCCCTTTTCTAAAATAAATAATGTAAACAATTAAAAAGATTATAAATTAAAAACCGTAGAAGAGTTGGAGAATAAATACCATAATCTCATTAAAAGTTTCACCCCTAGCCTTAACTAGAGATTTAGCTACACATGACTACGAAAATATATTTCATCATCAAAGTCCTAAATATCATGTTAGCAAAATAAAATAACTAAAAAGAAAAATAAATCCTGATCCGTCTTCTTCTTTCGAGCCTGAATCTCTTCTTCTTCCTTTTATAATTTTTTCCCATCCCTGGCTATGTCGTGCGTCTTCTAATTATAAAGGCAAAGATACCTTTTTCTTTTATATATTCTTCTTGCTTGTTTCACGCATAGGCTGAGAAAGATTCATTTTCCATTTAACCTTCAAGTTGTGGTCCCCCTTTTGACTTCTTGTTTGCTTCAACCTTCACGTATGTGCCTCTCTTCACTCTTTTATCAATTTCTTCTTTTCTTTGTATTTTATTTCCACAAGCAATGGGTCTCACGACAAAGATGCTTTTGTATTCTACCTCAATCGTTCTTCCTTACATTTGTTTGGTAATTCTTACAAAGCACAAACTCTTGCATTAATATATCATTTAAGCTCAAAATTAATATTTAAACAATATTCCACAGTTAAATGTAAAATGCAAGAATTAAATCATAATAAAGTATGATAATACTTATTTTAATAGGAAAAATAAGCACTTTTAGGCTATTATCACACCCCCCCCCCCAACCAACTTATTGCTAGTCCCTAGCAATTCAAATGACTTAAAACACAAACTAAAAAAATAGACTCAAGAAAAGAAGATTTTTTTTTTTAAAATGTCAAAAAACAATTAAAATAAAAGTTCTAAATACCACTTTTGCTGGCATTCTCGATTGCATTTAGAGAATGTAACAAGCCTTTAAACCCCTAGGTGTCCCTAGTGGATGAGTTATAATCTCATGAAGGCTTACCAAAAACAATACCTACAAACGCTATGCTATTTCCAACAATATGCTCAATTTTGACTTAAAATTAAACAAATGGCAAACTATATTATCAGTGAGAGTGAAGTATCACAAAATATATTTCATATTCATTAACAAGCTTAGAATCACAAACTCCATTTTCACAAGTTTAGGCCATCCAAATAAGTTACATCACCTATAATTGGCTACTGAAATGCCACAAGTACTCTTTTGGTGTAGAGTGAACTATCACACAATCATGTGGCTTCAAAGTAATTCCTATATACATAATTCAATACCCCATAATTCATTAGAATCTACATTAAATGGAACAACCCAGGCAGAAATTAAGATCATTTTTCTATTTTTCTATTTCTTTCTTTCTTTTTCCCTTTTTTTTTGTTTTGTTTTTTTTCCTTTTTTTACCATGTGTGGACTGTGCAATGCTTAGCTCCCTTAAGTTTTCTAATTGACCCATATATCGAGCTTTAGACCAATGACTCCTAAGCCAGAGTGATTTAAGGCATTAGGTGTAAAAACACCCCTACGGGTTTACCAACTTGAGTAAAAAAGACTACGAAGCTAAACTAACCACAATATGACATCAACCACTCCAAGCTTCTCACCTTTTGACACGAACACTCTCTGCTTACTGAGGCAAGATGCCCGGTTACTTAGCAAAAACTCAAAGTGGTCAAGATTTTTTTCTTTAAAATATATATATATAATATTAATTTCATGTCAAGGTCATTCATCCAACGAATCAACCAAATGAACTTAAGACAAAAAAAATGCATATTTGGTTTCACATTTCATACCCACGACTATATGCTAACGTGCTTGTGCTAAGTTCAAAGTGAAACGAGTGACGTATTCAGTATACAAAAATAAGCAGCAAAAATTCAGTTTTCCCAGCCATGTGATCATGTATTCATGAATTTAAGCTTGCCAACGAACTTTGAATCCAAATTAAGGTTCCACAACACTCTAAAAAATGACTTACTCAGGCATTTGAGTTCAACATAACCATTAAAGAAGTCAAGACATCATTGCACAAAATTCTCCCTTTTTTTTAGAGAATAACAAAAAGAAATCCAAAAATCAACTATGTTCCCCTCTGAAAAATAAATTTAACTTCTAATTTATCAAGTGCGTGATAGTGTGCAACAAAATATTTAAATTGTGGAATTTAAAGGATACAAATATTTTGTTGACGAAGTGAAAACTCAGTTAAGAGAAAAACCACTACGGGGTAGCCAAACCCAGGATATTCACTATTCAGAAGACAAAGCTAGTTACAAAGCAGTAGCACTCACATACCCCTGATGCAGTGGTCATACCTTGAACTCTGACGTGTAACCCAACACGAATGCCTCCCAACCAGGTCTCCTACTTGAAGTGGTCTTTAATGGAATCATTTACCTTAGGGATCCTCCCTAATATAGACTTCACATCTGATCAAATCACACACTGACAACAGTTAGAGAGCTAGCAGATCTTCAATATCTCCATAAACACCATTTCTAAGCTATAGAGAATTTAATACCGAATTCTGTAAATTGTACATGCCTAGAGGCCTCTATTGATAGGCTACAGAAGACCTAAATCGAGTCTAATACGATTTTCTCTAGGCGGCATCCGGAAGGTAGCTGAGGGCGTCCGAAAGGACAACTATGCAACCGGCTTTCCAAATTCGCTCGTATTCTTTCCTGAATAAGGCCGCATCCGGACACTATTGCCCTAGCATTCGGACAGTTGCACTTCTACTGCACGCAATTTCCATATTAAGGCCTAAGTGTCCAGACAGTGGAGTCTGACGTCTGGATGGTTGAACATCTTTTGCACGACTTGCCTTATCAAGGATAGCGTCCGGACAGAATAGCCACGTCATCGAGATGGTTGCAGTTGTTTTCCCATATCTGTGTTTTGGAAAGAAATCCGTTTACTTATCAAATACTGAAAGGAGTCCGGACGGTATTGCCACATCGTTCGGACGGATTCACTTGAACGCAGGATTCTTCTCGAACTTCTGAAGATCGTCCGGACATGTTGCCATGACGTCTGAACTGTTTGAAGCTTCAATACACTTGATGGGCTTTCAGACGGTATTGCCACGTCGTCCGGACATATATTGCTGATTGATGAGCATCTAGATGCTTTACTGGGTCGTCCAGGCGGAAACATGGCATCCGACTTCTCTGAGTTGGAATCTGTATAGAATCTTCCTTGAACACTTGAAATAACCTTCTAGAAGCTTATGACACTGCAACTTGTCATAATGAGGCTCTTTCCGTATTAGAGACAAAAACTCTAATTACTGTGAAGATTCTGAAATATACGGCATCCCTGTTAAAACAACAACATTACATAATAGTGATTTTGTCAACAGAATGCAGCCAATCAAAAACTAACAAACTCCCATTTCTGCCATTCTGGGATAAAATTCACTTGACCGGTTAAAAATACATTCCCAGTCCAAAAACTAACATATTCCCCCTTTTTGTTTCAAAGGGTAAACAGAGTATGGAAAGACCACAGTAATAAAATACTCCCCCTTGATGTCTTAACAAGACAAGGATAAACAGAGTATATAAAATCCACAGACAAAAATGTTCTAAAATCTAAAACAATAGGAAAATAGAGAAGAGTCTGCGAATGGCCCAAAAGAGAGGAACAAAAATCCTCCAAGTACCAAATCCTGCTGATCCATTGAAATCAAGTAACGGAGAGAAAGATGTACAAAAGATTGGATTTGTACTACTTTGGCTTCTAGCTCCAGAAGCTGGGAACCATGGACTGAAAAACCTTCAGTCGCTTGAATTGACATCCTTTAAGCAACTGGTCTGCAAGATAAAAGAGGAGATTCACCATTGAACCTCTAATTGATACAGATTTGAGGGAGATGCTACGAAAGGCTCTGCATAAGCGGGGGGGAAGAGCTCATCTAAAACCTAAGACCTTTGGAAATATGAACATATGACTTCAACAATAGTCTATTTTCCAAAAGATCCATCTGCCAAACACTGTACTGGGAGCCGCTGGATGATATACTCCTGAACCAAGATTAAATAGAAATATCTCCAAAAATACCATTACAAAGAAAAATTAGATCATGTTAGTTCCAAAAACAATGTGGTATTTATGACGGCTGTCAAATGGATGCCAAAGAAAAACATAAGCAATGCAGCAATTCATAAGGCATAAATATATCAAGATCAACCCAACACACAAACAGAATAGGTTTGTCATGCACAATATATCAAGAAAATATCCTAATCAACAACTATTCCAATATTCTAAAAGCACAAAAACTTAAAAGAACAAAGGAAGACACAAAGAAGATCATGGAATGAGAAGAAATGTGCAGAGAATGCCAAAATCTCGGGAGAAATCCGCGAGAAAAACACATAACATGACATAATAAATCAATAAAAATGCAGAGATGTGTGTATGGCTAAGAAAGAGACGTAGGTCTTAAACCTGTAGAGATCCTGTCCGGACGTGTCACTTAACCGTCCGGACGGCTACTGCTAGGTTAGCGTTCGGCAAGACTACTCTCGTCCAGACACTTCACACTGAAAATCTGAAACTGGAGAAAAATTTGCAAAAGCAATATTTTTCCCTAAAGTTAGCTTCAGAACACGCGTATATAATCAACTGATAAAGTAGTTAAATAGCATTGCAAAAATATGCAAAGATATAAATAAGAGTTAAGTATTCAACAAGTACAAATTTCTTTGCAGATAGAAATTTTAAATATATTATTCAACTCATGCAATGCGTGTGTGTGTGAAAGCTTTCTCAATAAGGTATGAAGTTCACTGATATGACTTAAAGCAACTGAATTTTCTAAACAAGAGAAAAAATTAATGAAGATCAGTCAAAAGTCAAACCTTATTTTACTAGGGCCTAGCCACCCTCATCTGATACACCCCTCCTAAGATGCAACATTTTTCTTTCACTTAGTCCTTTAGTGACCGTCTATTTTCGCAATGATTTTATTACTGACTGTTTCTATAGGGACAAGTTCAAGAACAGATTTATAGCACAAAAGTAGTGAATCTTTTTATTTATCCATATTTATTCATTTTTTGAATGCTTTTTATCCCTTGATGCTGCAACCTAGAGAGAATGCCAGAATTTTTAGGTTCTAGGTTCAACTAGCGAGTTGGTCAATTTGACCATCTTAGCAAAAAAATCTCTCTTTTATCAGAATTTCCAAAAGCTAAAAATCAGGAAGTAAAAAAACATGTACCTTAGGAAATCTTTGGATAGTGCACAATTTCATCGCATAAGAAAAGCAACTATCTAGCATTAAGATGCACAATAAAACTTAGTAGATATCAGACATAAACTTTTAATCATATATAAGCATATTCAATTGATGCACAATGAACTGAGATATCAAGCAAAAACACATACAATATCTGAAATGCTATGAAAATAAAAGTAAAATAAAATTATGCATCTTGTCCCCCAATTTTTATTTTTTATTTTTTATTTTTTATTTTTTTATGTTGAAAACAATAAAGCAGAAAAACAACAAGGACATGCTTATGGAGAAGGCAATAACATCTAGTCCCAGCATGTAAGGTAAAATCAAACCTGTCCTCAAGGAGAGAGGTTTAGAAATACCAAGACAGAAAAGCAGTGGCATGCTTTCTCTATCATCCCTAGAATGTACCTGCAAAAATTTCTCAAAGCAACAAAGAGAAAATTTAGGGATAGAAAGGGTGGTTCCTCGAACAGAATGCAAGGAAAAAATAGAATATATAAGATATGACAATCAATGCAAAGCAAACATACTTGGTATGTACTATGATTTAGGAACCAAAATCCTAGGCATGGTGAGACTGCACCTATACTAGGTGAGTCCACTCCCCCTCATCCTGTCCATTCTCTTCAGCATACCTTGTAACAAATTCAGCAACCCTTCATAGGCATGGTTGCTATCGGGCTTTTGAGGCTTTTTCTTGTAGTGCCTTGATGTGTTCTTTGGAACAAACCGCTGTTGCGCAGCTGATGTAGTGGAACCTAATGTCTCGCCGAAGGTAGAGTGCCTGATGTGATCTTAGTAGGCAACTTCCTCTGAGCCTTCTTCTTCTAAGCTTGGAGCAGTGGATTTTTGGGTTGGATGTGACCGGTAATCCCGTAGTGATGACAGGTGGGCAGGCGTCTTTTGTTGGAATGCTGCTTGACTTTCTCTGCAAAAATATGGTTAGCATTCTTACAAACAACATTACACTTACCTTTTATATGCCTTCTATGTGGAGGGACATATTTTGATGAGGAAGAATCTTCAACTTCACTTTTCCTTAGAGCATCCTGCTTAATCCAAGGCCTGTGGAATTTCAACAAATAACATTTTGGCATAATATGACCAATTTTCCCACAATTATGACACTTAGGAATAAACTTACCTTGTATTCCTGATTCATTGGATTTAGGCATCACATCATTAGTTAAGCAAGAATTATCTAAACAAGTTGTATCTTCAATCACAGGCTTAATATCAATAGAATCTAATTCAAAATCAAAAGCATGTGAAGTAGAAGTACTTAAATCATCAACAGTTAAATCAGGCTTGTTAGAAACAACTGAGTGAATACAAACCATGCTTTTCAAATTATCACATGAGAATTTTTCCAATTTATTCTTAAGTTCATTAATAGTATTAAGAAACATGGTATTCTTATATTTCAAAGAGTCAATCAAAACATGTGATTCAGATAATTGTATAATCAAAGACTCTTTTTCTTGTTTCACGTTTTTAAGCTCTTTTGGAGAAACCATTTTATCCAATTTAGTAAAAACTTTATAGAGCTCAATATCATAATTTTCTTTAGATAACTGAGAGAAATTCATGATAAAATGTGTAATAAAAAAAATAGAAGTCACAAAGAGATAAGGATCACACTCAGGAAGTAAATCATTTAAACAAAGTGTACCTGCTCTGATACCAATTGAAAAATAAATTTTACTTTTAATTTACCAAGTGTGTGATAGTGTGCAACAAAATATTTAAATTGCGGGATTTAAAAGAGACAAATATTTTGTTGACGAAGTGAAAACTCAGTTAAGAGAAAAACCACAAAAGGGGTAGCCAAACCTAGGATATCCACTGATAAGCGTCGAATGTTGCACATTCAAGCCCCTTAACTTATATATGTTAATTCCTTAGCATTGTTATTTGTTTGATTTTGTGTTGTTTTATTGTTTTCAGGTTTTAAATAAATATGCAATTAATTTCATTGATTTTGGGCTTAAAGCACACTTTGAGAAGACCTAAAAGATATGTTTAAACTTAACCAATCATAATAAAAGACCTATATGATGTGGTTAAGTTTAATCAAATCAAGTGAAGGATTAAATCGGAATTTCTCTACTAAGAGTCAAAATCGGATTGGATTCAAATTTGGATTCTGTATATGTCTCAGTGTTTGGATCATAACTTTTGTGTACGATATCGGATTGCAATGAAATTGGTGGCGTTGGAAAGGTAATAACATATCCAACAAATATGTCAGAAATAGCTTTTCTCTAATTCGAACGTTTACTATGCTAAAATTGCCTCGCAATAAAGGACCGCAATTCTAGCCGAATTTGGAATCCTTTTCCTACTTGGATTGAAGTTTCAATCTCCTACTTGGACAAGAAGACTCAAGAGACGATTTTTATGGAATTACAAGGGCTTCTAGGACTTGTGTGCTCCCTATAAATAGACCCCTAAGCTTCAAGAGAAGGTGTGCTTGGTGCTTGGGCTTGTACTTAGATTTAGACAGAAAATTCTTCTCGGAGGCCTGACAAGTTGAAGAGGAGAATACCATGGCAGGAGGCCATCCCAGCACCACGATAAACGGCTAAATTCCTAATAGGGTGTTGATGTAGCCCTTTCCAAGTAACAATGGTTTAATTGTATTTTAGTTTGGGATTTTCTCTATGCATGATGGTTGTATAACTGTGAGAATTGATTTTAATGTTTATATTCAATCATTGTGAATTTCTTATCTTGTCTTAGAAAGTCTTTTATATTGATTGAACTCAATCCTTCATATTTTCTGTGATTATGTGAATGATTGTTATACAACGGTTTTAATTGATATATGATCAAGAGGATTAGATAGACCATGCCTAGGGAAGACGGATTGTACTACACCCTAGTTTAGTGTAATTTAGGTAGACAGTCTGTGCCAACCGAAGATGGGTTATACTATTCCATTGATTGTGTGTATATACTATTAAAGACGTAGCTAGTCCATGCCTAGGGAAGACGGGTCGTACCGCATCTTAGTGGTTAGGTGGACGGTCCGTGCCAACCGAAGATGGATTATACTTATTCTTTAGAGGTAATTTCTTGACTACTCGAGTGAGACGAGCCCTATATCATGCATAGTATGAATTTCCCTTGTTAATTTATGATTGACCATTGTTATGCGGTGAGTGGTGAAATCAATCCCCTATTCTTTATCTCATCCATATTATCTTTAAATTTATGTCTTTTACTTTTATGCATTTATTTTTATAAAACAAAAATCAAACATATTTTAAATTAAGTTATATTTAATCTCGATAAGCTTGATAATAATACCTACGCAGTCCTTGAGGTTCGACACCCTCAACATAGCCCTATCCTATAAGGATTCGTACTATTGCGAGTGGTAATTTTATTATTGATATATTTTGGTAAACAAAAGACCACATCAATTTTTGTATTCAGAAGACAAAGCTAGTTACAAAGTAGTATCACTCACATACCCTTGATGCAGTGGTCATACCTTGAACTCTAACGTGTAACTCAAAAAGAACCCCTCCCAACAAGGTCTTCTACCTGAAGGGGACTTTAATGGAATCCTTTACCTTAGGGCTCCTCCCTAAGATAAACTTCACATCTGATCAAATCACACATTGGCAACAACTAGAAAGCTAGCAGATCTTCAATATCTCCCTAAACACCCTCTCTAAACTATGAAGAATTCAATACCGAATTCTGCAAATTGTACATGCCTAGAGGCCTCTTATAGGCTACAGAAGACCTAAATCGAGTCTGATACGATTTTCTTTACGAGGCGTCCGAACGGACAACTATGCAACCGGCTTTCCAAATTCTCTCATATTCTTTCCTGAATAAGACCGAGTCTGGACTTTTTGCCCTAGCGTCCGGGCAGTTGCACTTTTGCTGCACGCAATTTGCATATTCAGGCCTGAGCGTCCGGACAGTGGAGTCTGACGTTTGGACGGTTGAACGTCTTCTGCACGACTTGCCTTATCAAGGATAGTGTAAAGACAGAATAGCCACGTCACCCCAACAGTTGTAGTGTCTTCCCATATCTGTGTTTTCTACTTGCATATGCTAAATGCAATCGTTTCTCCTACAAAAGAGGATTTATGTTTCATGCTTTGATTTTATTTTTGCTAAGGGACTAGCAAAATGTAAGTTTGGGGGTATTTGATGAGTCCCAAATATTGTGTATTTTGACCCCTTGATTTACATTAGTTAGACCTTTAGCCTTGTTATTTTCTAATGCTTTGGTTAGTTTTTGTGTTTTTATATTTTGTAGGTCAATAAGTGAGGAATGACAAAATTCATGTGGAATTGCTTGCAAAATTCGGAAGTTCTGAAGAACTCGATCGATCGAACTTAAATTCGATTGCCCGAAATCAATCGATCAAATAAAAGTCGATCGATTGAAATTTCCCAGAACTTACTTTTGCAGAAGCGCGCCAGATCACCCAATCAGGAGCTTCTCCATGACAAAAAGCAGTTCTCCCTCTGATTTTCGCAGTAGAACACGCTGGTTTCGTGACCTTGGTTGTCTCTAGCAAGAGAGGAACCCTAGAGGGGGTTAGAGGAGTCATTTTACATGAGTTTCTAGCCCTAATTTTGTTCTATAAAAGCCATAGCCATGCCTCCTTGTTGGGGAGTTCAGAGAACAGTAGCTAGGATTTATTTCGTGCATTTTGTAGTTGATTTCAGTAGCTCTTTTCTTTAGACATTTGTCTTTGTAAAGCTTTTCTTTTATTTCCATGTTTGTTCTTCATTTTCTTGTGGTGTTCTTAGTCATGGAAGGCTAGTAACCTCAACTAAGGTTGAGGATGAAACCTTTCCATTGATGACACTCACACTTTTGTTATACTACTTGCACATTTGATGATATATCATATTTGTTGTTCAAGTTCCATTCATTTAAATGCTTTATCTTTTGCAATGAATGTGGTTGTTGGTAGATATAGGACATTTAGTGTGTTTCAACCGATGGATACATTGTTTTATCGGTTTGAATGATGATATCCATTCTGATTTGTTCACTAAATGGATACATTGGGTGATTTGATTTCAAATGGGTACTCTTTGTGATTTATCTTTGAGTTGGATTCATTTAATTCTAAGGTTTATGGTTGAGAAACTTGAATGACACCCTAAGCTTAATGTTCTTTGGGTGTTCAAGTGGAACCAAGAGTGTGAGTTGTTGGATTTGGTTTGGTAGATTCCTTAGCCTTAGTTTATTTTAATTTGCATATTTCATTTCATCTCGTTTATTTAGTCTTTTGTTCTTGAATCAATCCTCAAACCTTTGGAACTAGGTTAAAATGAGGTTGATTAAATAAGACACCAACATTTGACCATTTCCCTGTGGATTCGACCTCGCACTTGCACACACTATATTGCAAACGATTCGTGCACTTGCGAGTACTCATTAAAACACACATCAAGTTTTTGGCACCGTTGCCGGGGAAATCGGTTCAAAAATTGGTTTTTGTTTGATTGATTTCGTTTTTCTACTAGTTAGATAGATTTTTGTTTCATTTTTCTGTTGTTTAGCTGTTGTTCTTGATTCTAAGTTCTTTCTTTGTTTCTCCAGGATCTGTTCTGCAACTTCTGCAACTTACTAGGTGCCCTGAAGAATCGATCGATCGAAAATAAATTCGATCGATCGAGTTAGCATCTGCCTAATATAAAGTCGATCGATCGAAAATATATTCGATCGATCGAAATAGACTTCGATCGAACGGATTTCCTGCACAGCAGCAGCTCGGGACAAGGTGAGTATCTCTGTTCCAGTACTTCTTTTAGTCCATTTCGTTCATTTTTGTTCATAATTTTTTTATGTTTAATAGTATTTTGCTGTTTGTTTAATTTTCTTTTAGTTCATTATAATTTAGTTCAAATTCTGTGTAATTTGTATTACCCTCAATTTGTTTTATTTTGTTCTACCACAAAAAAGAAAAGAAAAGAGAGTTTCTGTTCTGTTTTTGTTCCTACACAATTTCAAATATTCGATTGATCGATTTTATATTTGATCGATCAACCTCAACTCAGAAGGCAGCTCTTGGATAAGATCAGTAGCAGAAATTTTTACCAAAAATTCTTTTTGGTCCCAATTTGTAAGTATTCTCATTTTTACTTTTGCTGCTATCTTTGTGTAATTTGTATGCATTTTTGTTAGTCTTTACCTTTTATCTTAGTTGTGTTATTTTTCTTTTGATTTAAAAAAAAAAAAACATTTTTGCTAGTGTGGGTCTACTTAGCTATCTAAGGGCAATGACAAGGTGAATTCTGGCAAGGAAAGGTCTTGGGATTTAAGTGTGTCCAGTGTGACCTCCCTCACCTGCCTGGGAACTAGCCTAGATTGTACTTTGGAAAACTTTGCTCCCCATTAGCAAATTCTTTTCTTTATTTTTGTTTGTCTTTCGGTTAAACATTTGTGTATGTTTGGTGTATGCTTGGTAGAAGATCTTTGAACCTAGACTTGACATCTTTAGATCCCGAAATTGAAAGAACTCTTAGGAGAAGCCTTAGAAATTCTGTTGAGATGGGAGATAACATGCATGCGGATGAGAATGAGAGGAATCGGGGAGAAAACGTTGATCATACTAGGACACTTAGGGATTTGTTTGCACCCGTTGCAACAAATTCTCATTCATGTATAGTGTTACCCCCAACCAATGCCACTCACTTTGACCTCAAGCCTCATGTCATCCAACTCCTACCCGCATTCCATGGCTTGGACCTCGAAAATCCTTATAGCCATGTGAAGAAATTCAAAGACATCTGTGCCACCTTCAAATTTCAAAAATTTTCTGAAGAGTCTGTGCATCTTAGGCCATTTCCTTTCTCACTCCATGATAGAGCCAAGGCATGGTTGGATTCAAACATGCCTGGTTCCATCACTTCTTGGGAGAACTTGCTAAACAAGTTCTACAACAAATTCTTCCCCATGTCCAAAGTCAATGAGTGTAGGAAGGAGATAAGCTCATTTACTCAAGAAGAAGATGAGAAATTTTCTGAGAGTTGGGAGAGATTTCAAGATATGTTGATTAAGTGCCCTCCACATGGATACGAGAAGTGGAGACTCGTGCAATTTTTCTATCAAGGATTAACTCAATCCAACTGTAGCATGATCGAGTCGATGAACGGAGGCGCATTTCTGAGTTTGGCGGGAGAGGAGGCGTATATGACCTTAGATCAGTTATCCGACAATTCCCAACAATGGGATTTTTCAAGTTGTCGAGATAAAGCTGCTCGCATTCAGAAGAAGGGAGGCATCTACGAGGTTAAGGAGGATGTAGAATTAAAAATGAAGATAGATGCCCTTGCCAAAAAGGTCGAAGCCCTAGTCGTTAGTAAATCCATGAATGCTGCCAATCCATTCCATGTTGACTGCTGTTCCATATGTGCTAGTCTCATGCACTTAGCACAGACTTGCCCATCATTGTCGGCTTTTGTCGAGTCACCAATGGAGCAAGTGAACGCTTTCAACGATTATCGGAAACAATCCAGTGGACCTTTCTCCGAATCATACAATCCAGGGTGGTGGAACCACCCTAAATTTTCTTGGAAGCAGAACCAGCCTATGATTCAAGGGGGAGTTCATCACCAATCCCACACTCAATACCCTCATGGATTTCATTAGCCGGTTCACCATCAAAGCCGTCACTCCCAGCCAGCACCATCATACCAAGCCCCTACTCAAGCCCCTGCCTCTTCTTCACAGTCTTCTTTGGAAGACACTTTTAAGGCTTTCATCCAGCTTACAGGCCAATCCATCAATGACGTGAAGAATGCTACCATGGTGGACACTCAAGCTATTGCCAAGATGGAGACCCAGATCGGGCAAATTGCTAGTCACCTGGGGGAAAGAGAGAAGGGAAAGCTCCCTAGTCAGCCTGTGCCAAATCCAAAGTTGCAGTTCCATGAGGGAAGTTCATCAAATGCAGTGCATGGGTTGGAGCATGTGCAAGCCGTTGTCACACTTAGGTTAGGGAAACAAGTAGACAACCAAGTGGTTCACCCTGAGGAGAACCCTGCTGCACAAGAAGGACAAGGAAGCAGGAGCGTGGAAAAGAGAGATGCCGAGCCATCTACATTAGCTCTGACCATAGAGACTCCTCCTAGGTCGTTCATACCTAAGGCGCCATTCCCTGATAGACTTCTCGCACCAAAGAAGGGAGGAAAATTTGAGGACATTCTGGAGGTGTTCAAGCAAGTACAGATTAACATCCCGTTTCTTGATGCCATCCAGTAGGTTCCGTCTTATGTCAAATTCTTGAAGGATTTGGTAACTGTAAAGCGGAAAACCAATGTCCCAAAAAAAGTTTGCTTGACCGAGCAAGTCAGCTCAATCCTCCAGTGTAGGCTGCCTATCAAGTATAAGGACCCCGGATGTCCTACTATTTCCTGCACAATAGGCATCAGCCACATTAAGAAGGCACTGCTAGACCTTGGAGCCAGTTTCAATCTCCTACCCTATTCAGTTTACCTACAATTGAGGTTAGGAGAATTGAAGCCCACCTCCATGACACTGCAGTTGGCTGACCGGTCAGTTAAGATACCACGGGAAATAGTGGAGGATGTTTTGATTAAGGTGGACAAGTTTTATTTCCCCGTGGATTTTATAGTGCTAGATAATGAGCCGGTACAGAACGTTGGAGTTCAAATACCGGTGATCCTCGGGCGACCATTCTTAGCTACAGCTAACGCCCTAATCAACTGTAGGACGGGGGTAATGAAGATCTCCTTCGGCAATATGACAGTAGAGCTGAACATCTTTGACATCAGCAAGAGGCCGAGGGAATGTGATGAGATCGGAAGTGCCTGCTTGATTGAGGAGATCATAGAGGAAGAATCAAGCACCAAAGACCCCCTGGAGGCATGCTTTGCTCAGTTCGGAGAGGATCTGGACTTGGATGAGTTACTTGAGCAAGCAAATGTCGTTTTAGAGTTTGCTCCTCTGGAGAGCAAGGAAGAAGAGGAGGCAATAGTACCTGAGCCTCCTAAGAAGGAACTTAAGCCCCTGCCGGACAATCTTAAGTATAAGTTCCTCAGTCCAGCCGACACTCTGCCGGTGATCATAGCTTCGGACCTTCATGTTGCTCAGGAGGAGAAGTTGCTAGACGTTTTGAGAGAGCACAAAGAAGCTATAGGCTGGACCATAGAAGATATTAAGGGAATCAGCCCTTCGGTGGTTATGCACAAGATACATCTGGAGGAAGACACCAAACCATCGAGGGAGCCACAGAGAAGGCTCAACCCGACCATGCAGGAAGTTGTCAGAGGAGAAGTAATCAAGTTATTGGATGCAGGAGTCATCTACCCAATCTCTGACAGCAAATGGGTGAGCCCCATTCATGTCGTGTCCAAGCGAGCTGGAGTAACGGTCGTGCAGAACAAGGAAGGCGAGTTGGTCCCAACTCGAGTACAGTCTGGATGGAGAGTCTGCATCGACTACCGCAAGTTGAACACCGCCACCAGGAAAGATCACTTTCCTCTTCCGTTCATTGATCAAATGGTAGAGCGGTTGGCCGGGCACGAGTATTACTATTTTTTGGATGGTTATTCTGGATATAACCAGATCCCTGTGGACCCTGAAGACCAAGAGAAGACGACCTTCGCGTGTCCGTTTAGGAAGTTCGCCTACCAACGCATGCCCTTTGGCTTATGCAATGCACCAGCTACTTTTCAGCGGTGCATGATCAACATCTTTCCTGACATGGTGGAGCGTTTCCTGGAGGTATTTATGGATGACTTCTCGGTTTTTGGGTCATCTTTTGAGGAGTGTTTGCACCACCTCACGTTAGTCTTGGTGAGGTGTAAAGAGAAGAACCTGGTACTCAATTGGGAGAAGTGCCACTTTATGGTACAACAAGGAATTGTGCTCGGGCACATCATCTCTCGTCGGGGGATAGAGGTAGACAAGGCGAAGGTAGACTTGATATCCAACCTTCCGCCCCCACAGACGGTGAAAGAGGTTCGCTCTTTTCTGGGCCATGTAGGATTTTATCGGCGATTCGTCCAAGACTTCAGCAAGATCGCCCGGCCCTTGTGCAAACTGTTGGTGAAGGAGGCCCCTTTCATTTTTGGCGTGGACTGCAAGAAGGCATTTGGGGCCTTGAAGGCAATTCTGACATCCACACCCATCATTCGGTCCCCGAGCTGGGGTACACCTTTCGAGATCATATGTGATGCGTCCGATTACGCTGTTGGAGCTGTATTGGGGCAGCGCATCGACAAACTTCCCCACGTCATTTATTATGCAAGTGGAACTCTGAACGACGCCCAGCTGAATTATTCGACCACTGAGAAAGAGCTGCTGGCAGTCGTATTTGCTATGGATAAGTTTCGATCCTACCTACTAAGATCGAAAGTCATCATCTACTCGGATCACGCGGCATTGAAGTATCTTTTCTCCAAAAAGGATGCTAAATCTCGCCTCATCCGGTGGATTTTGCTCTTACAAGAGTTCGACATTGAGATTCGGGACAAGAAGGGTTTCGAAAACGTGGTGGCTGATCATCTCTTGAGGATTACCGTGGACTTCACGGAAGAAGCCGTCCCCATCTCTGAGACCTTCACCGATAAGCAGTTGATGCATATTGCTCATGCTCACTCACCATGGTTTGCTGACATAGTGAACTATCTTGTCACCGGTCAAATGCCTTTGCATTGGGGGTGGCAAGATAAGTCCAAATTCATGTCCGTGGTGAAGAATTTTTTCTGGGATGATCCTTACTTGTTCAAGTATTGTCCCAATCAGATCATTAGGAGATGCATTCCCGAGCCTGACCAATCCAGTGTCATCTCCTTCTGTCATGATCATGCCTGTGGAGGCCACTTCAGTGCAAAGAAGACCGCTGCAAAGATTTTGCAGTGTGGTTTTTACTAGCCGACCATCTTTCAAGACGCTCACACTTATTGTGTTTCATGCGAGCGCTGTCAGAAGCTAGGGAGTATTTCACGCCGAAATATGATGCCCCTCAACCCGATTCTTATTGTCGAGATCTTTGATGTGTGGGGCATCGATTTCATGGGACCTTTCCCACTCTCCTTCGGCTATCTGTACATTCTGGTTGCAGTGGACTACGTGTCCAAATAGGTGGAGGCAGTTGCCTGCAAGACCAATGACCACAGAGTTGTGGTTCAGTTTTTAAAAGACACTATATTTGCTCGTTTTGGTACTCCTCGAGCAATTATTAGTGATGGTGGAAAGCATTTCTGCAACCGGGTATTCGAGCAGCTGATGAAGAAATATTGCATCACGCACAAGGTTACCACTCCCTATCACCCTCAGACGAGTGGACAAATGGAGGTTTCAAACAGAGAGATCAAGAGGATTTTAGAGAAGACGGTGAACCCGTCAAGAAAAGATTGGTCTCTCCGGTTGAACGATGCATTATAGGCGTACCAGACAGCTTTCAAGACGCCGATTGGCATGTCACCTGCCTGTGGAGTTGGAGCACAGAGCCTACTGGGCCATTAAGCAGCTGAATTTTGATCTCATAAAGGCTGGCTCACAGAGGAATCTCCAACTCAATGAATTGGAAGAGCTGAGGAACGATGCTTATGATTGTGCTAGGATGTACAAAGCACAGATGAAGAAGGTTCACGACCAGAATATATTGAGGCGATTTTTTGAGCCCGGTCAGAAAGTCCTTCTTTACAATTCACGTCTGCATCTGTTCCCAGGGAAGCTCCGATCTCGATGGACAAGCCCTTTCATAGTTCGATCAGTATTTTCTTATAGGGCTATTGAGATTGAGGATCCAAAAAATGGTAGCACGTTCAAGGTGAACGGGCAACGACTGAAGCCATTTTGGAGTTACAGAGCTCGAAGGTTGAGACGACCCTTTTAGAGGAGCCGAGTTACTCGGAGTGATTGTTGTTAGGATGGAAAGTCTGGCTGAAGACTGAAAACTTAGCGCTTGTGGGAGGCAACTCTCATCATTTTTCCTTATCATTTGATTTTATTTCTTGTGTTTTAGTTGTGATTTTCAGGACAGTGTCTGCCATTCAAGTTTGGGGGAGCGCTTCTCGTGCAGTGTGCCCAACTTGCATCACCATTCCGGTATTGTATCTCTAACCACATTGGGGACAATGTGTCATTCTAGTTTGGGGGTGGGGTAGACATTTCTGTCTGTTTTCATTTAATGTTTGCTTTGTTAATACTTGTTAATATATATACCTTATTGTTAGTTGAGCATGGTTACATCTTACTATGGTTTGCATCTCATTGGTTTGTTTAACATGTTGAATTTTGCATATCATTAAAATCTAAGATCTTTTAACTCATCTTTGGATTAGAGAGACTTGACATGTTTAAATTGTTTATCACAAGCACATTAGCATTGTTTCTGTGGGTATGAGATTTGAATTAAAAATTATGTGTCTTGAGATTTGTAGGATGACTTGTTGATGAAACCTTGGCTTATTGTTATATATATATATATATATATATATATATATATATATATATATGAACATACCCAAAGTCCCTAGTAAAGAAATTTACAGGAAAAAGTGGTCCATGACATCGTTCAAAACTGAACAACATGTCAAGACTGTAGAGCAAGTTTATGCTCTCAATAAGGAACATGAGTTATGCCAGCTTTTTAGCCCAGAAGCCATTAAGCGACATAGAAGAGAAGGCCACAACTTTATCCACATAGGATTAGTTCAGGTCGCCATTAAGCCCCTAACAAGAAGAGGTCTAAAAGCCTCTGTTATGCTAGGATTAAGAGATGCCCGCTTTACGGACTGGCAGGATAGTCTCCTCGGAGTCATTGAAGCAACTATGCATGATGGGCCAGTCTATTTTGACTGTTTCCCTGATTTCACAGTAAGTCTAAGTGATCCCCATATCCTAAAGGTTTTAACCCTAAGTATCAGAACTCAAGGATATAAAATCCTTGAAGGAGTTCAGCCTTTAGCCTTAATTTACAGGATCTACTATAAGTGCACTGGAACTAACATGAACTTCCAGGCAATCAAAAGAAGCCCAAGTGGTCAAACCATGTTGATTCAAAGTAGCCAGAGTAACGCGAGTATTCACGTTCCTCGAACTATTAATTGGACCGACATTGAGTTACCCAAAGAATGGAGTTTAACCAATGAAAGTTTTAAGCCTGAACTCATAAGGCATAATCTGGGAGACCTAGATTATATCCAGCAGTACTTGGATGGTACTGTCAAGATTAGTTTCGACCGAGGATCTCAGTCGACCCCTAAGTCAAATCTTCTCATAGAAGAAGTTGCAAGATCTAGTTCATCCAGATCTGAAGTACCAAGGTCTAGATCTTCTAGACAACCTAAGGATAAGGCTCCAGCTAGGCATTCGTTTGCTGGTTCTACCTCTACGGAAGAACTAAAGCGACGAGATCTAGAATTAGAAAAAGAACTAAGAAAGCTTAAGTTAAAAGGAGTCCAGACAACCTCCCAAGTAAGTCATCCATGTTATACAGCCAACACTCAGCTAGAAGATGAGGAATCCCAGGAAGGAAATGCCTCTACGACGGAATCTGATTTTATAGTTGAAACTGTAGTAGACCCCCAATTATGCACCCTAAGGAAGCCTAGGAAATCCTTCAGAATAGATTTTGATTTCCTTGAAATCGATTTTGATTCTGAATCAAACCTTGAAAGAAGAAAAGCCTATAAGGAAAGGTTCAACCTTGAACAAAAGAAGGAAATCTTGAGCAGCTTTAAGAAACATTTGTGTGAAATAGAAATGAACATTTCCTATTTCGATTTTGACGATGAATTTTACCCTGTAGAAAACAAGGTTCAAACCATCTCTATGGAAAAGTGGGTAAAAGAAGACAACACAGTTGTCTCTTCAAGTCACCCTCCACAAGAAGCCATAGTGTTCCAACATAGGACCACTACGGTTAAAGCCTCACCCTTTAAGGTTGCATCTGAAAACACAGATGTTAAGAAAGTCATTGAGCAAGCCAAGTACACCAACCAATACCTAAACTCCATAGGAAACCAGTTGGATAAGATTGAAGAAAAAATCGATAATAAACCTCTCCTAAAAGAGAAACATAAGCTTTTTAAACAAGAAAAACCGATAATCAAGTTTCCAGACCTGAAACAGGGAACTAGTCTAAAGGTTAAGCCAGATAAGCCCTTTGTTGAAAAAATAGAGGAAATGCTTAAGGATTTGGTCAAAGCCAAACAAGAACAGCCCAGTAGTTCCAATACTCTATCTGTTACTAAGATCCCTGAGTCTTCTGAAAATTCATCAGAAACAGAATCCTCTTCGGAGTCTGATTCAGATGAAAATATCAGAAAAGTAGAAAAAGCCGTTTCAGCTTTAAAGCTGAATAGGATTCACAAACCTAAGTTTTCACCAACAAGTTTCACAAAAAATTGGTATCCCAAACCAACCCCTCCGGATAAAGAAGTTTCCAAAGTCAATTTACAGTTTCTGCTGATAAACTATATGAGTGGAATATCGATGGTTTACCAGAACAACAAATTCTTGATAAGTTAACCCATATGACCATGGTCTCTAGCAGTTATGTTATGAACCATGATTTAAGCCAACCCGAGGTTGTTGACCTCTTAGTTGCAGGCTTTACAGGAACCCTTCAATCCTGGTGGGAAAAACATCTCACCGATGAGTCTAGAGCCAGCATAAGAAGTGCTGTCAAAACCAATGAGGAAGGAATTCCTATATTCAATGAAAAAATTGGATTAGGAGATTCTGATGCTGTCAACACTCTGTTCTATACAATTGTAGAACATTTTATTGGCACACCAAGCCACCTTGCGTCTAGGGTCCATGACCAACTAAGTAACCTTAGGTGTCCAACCCTAAGCGACTTTAGATGGTACAAAGATGTATTCCTCTCTAGAGTCATGCTAAGGGATGATAGCAACCAACCGTTTTGGAAAGAAAAATTTATAAACGGTCTGCCTCACCTCTTCGCCCATAAAATCAAAGAAGTCTTGGTCAATGAGAACAATGTGATAGAATATGATAATCTCACTTATGGGAATATCATAAGTGCTATCCAAAAAGAAGGTCTTAAGATGTGCATCGATATGAAAATATCGAACCAAGCCAATAAGGATAAGAAAAAGGCTAAGTATGAAATGGGTAATTTCTGTAAGCAATATGGGCTGCCTTCGGTAGCACCATCTAAGAAACATAAGAAGTCTCGTAAGCACGAAGAATATAGAAAGCATAAGAAACGGTTTAAAAGATTCAAGAGAAGAAACTTTGAGCCAAACGATTTCTATAAAAAGGAAAAGAGAAAACCTAAGAAAAGGTTTAAAAGATCTAACAAAGATAATTGTTATAAGTGTGGTAAACCAGGTCACTTTGCAAGGGATTGCAAAGCCAAGGAAACAATTAAGTCTCTAAAAGTCTCTAACGAAGAAAAGGAAAATTTAATAAGAATGTTAGAGATAAAAGACACTGAACCCAGTGATTATGAGTCTGAACTAAGTATTAGCTCAAGCAATAATAGCTATCGCTCCTGCAGTAGCAATGAGTCTGGTCCAGACATAAGTTTCGGTTGTAACGACACTTGTTGCAAAACAATTGGTGTTATGACCAAAGAAAAAGAGCAAGAAGAACTGCTTCTTGATCTTATAAGTAAAATTGAGAATCCTGAGTTAAAAAGACAATATTTAGAAAAACTAAGAAAACTTCTCACAAAAAGGGAGAAAAATAAGTCTAAAAGTCCTGAGATAAGTTTAAGCAACACGCTTAAAAGATTTGACAAACCTAAGGAACAAATCACAATAAAAGATTTGCAACTTGAAGTTAATCAAATTAAGTCTGAGATTAAAATACTTAAGGAAGAAAATCAAGAGTTAAAACAAGATGTTAATCTCTTAAAAATTGAGCACAAGCTTAAGTCAGCCGCTAGCAGTCCTAATGATAGCGAAACCCCGAACCTAAAGATACACCTCCATTTGAAGAAAAGAGTCTAAGTCTAATCAACCGAATCCATATTAAAAAATGGTATTCCAAGATTAGGATTAAGATACAAGATTTTGAGTTATCTGTAGTTGTATTAATTGATACAGGTGCAGATTTAAACTGTATACAAGAAGGACTAGTTCCTACGAAGTATTACAATAAGACAAAAGAAACTTTGCGTTCTGCTAATGGCAGCAAGATGCAAATTACTTTTGAAATTAGTAAAGCCCATGTGTGTCAAGACAATGTTTGCTTCAAAACATCATTTGTCTTGGTCAAAAATATGACTGATAAAGTCATATTAGGTTTACCTTTCATCACCCTGTTGTATCCTTTTACAACAGATCAAGATGGGTTAATTACCTATCCCATGGATGAAAAGGTTAAGTTTAACTTCTTGGCTAAGCCAGAACGAAGTCAATTGAATACTTTCAAAAGCAATTCAATCTCTAAATCTGTTAACCTAATCAAGTCAAAAAACCAACATATAGGGTTTTTACAAGATGAGATTAAAGTTAAAAGAATTGAAGAACAATTAAGTCAAAAAATCCTTCAGCAAAGAATCCAACTCTTTGAAGATAGGATAAAAAATGAAGTTTGTTCAGATGTCCCTACTGCCTTTTGGCATAGGAAGAAGCACACCGTAAACCTTCCTTATATCAAAGACTTTGATGAAGGAAGAATTACCACTAAGGCTAGACCCATTCAGATGAGCCAAGAAGTTACTGAATTTTGCCGAAAAGAAATAGAAGACCTATTGCACAAAGGCATAATTCAAAAAAGTAAGTCCCCCTGGTCTTGTTCAGCTTTTTATGTCCAGAAAAATGATGAGCTTGAGAGAGGAGCCCCCAGATTAGTCATTAACTACAAGCCCCTCAACAAAGTCTTGGAATGGATTAGATATCCGATTCCAAATAAGAGAGACCTAATCAATAGATTAAGTGGATCTATGATCTTCTCCAAGTTTGACATGAAAAGTGGATTTTGGCAAATCCAAATTCATGAAAAAGATAAGTATAAGAAAGCTTTTGTCACACCCTTTGGACAATACGAATGGAACGTAATGCCCTTTGGTCTTAAGAATGCCCCTAGTGAGCTCCAAAATATTATGAATGATATTCTGGGTCCCCTAAGCAAATATTTCATAGTTTACATTGATGATGTCCTCATCTTCTCTAAGTTTATTGAAGAACACTGGAAACATTTGAATTCGTTTCTAGAAGTTATCAAAATTAATGGATTAGTTGTTTCTGCTACTAAAATCAAGTTGTTTCAAACCAACATCCGATTTCTTGGATACAATATCCATCAATCAAGAATAAGTCCAATTAGCAGAGTAATTCAATTTGCTGATAAGTTTCCCGATGAAATCCTTGAGAAAGCCCAACTCCAGAGGTTCCTAGGATCTCTGAATTATGTTGCTGATTTCTATCAAAACCTTCGCAAAAAATGCAAGCCATTGTTTGATAGACTCCAAAAGAATCCTCCTCCATGGACTGCTGTCCATACCTCAGTTGTCAAAGAAGTTAAGATCCATGTCCAGACATTACCTTGTCTTGGCATTCCTACTATTGAGTCTTTCAAAATCGTTGAAACTGATGCCTCCGACATTGGGTACGGTGGTATTCTTAAGCAGCAAGTCCATTCCAACCAACCTGAACAAATTGTTCGTTTCCATTCAAGTGTTTGGAATTCAGCTCAAAAGAACTATAGTACCATTAAGAAAGAGATTTTATCTATAGTATTATGCATTTCAAAGTTTCAAGATGATCTCTTAAATCAAAAGTTTTTAATAAGAGTCGATTGCATGAGTGCAAAACATGTTTTGGAAAAAGATGTTCAAAACATTGCATCTAAACAGAGTTTTGCTAGATGGCAAGCAATCCTAAGCATATTTGATTTTGACATTGAATATATTAAGGGAAGTCAGAATTCAATCCCTGATTTCTTAACCCGTGAATTTTTGCAGGGAAAAAATGATGGATAAGAAGAAAGAAAAGGCTTCGGCCTCTAAGCCTAAATTAAGCACAAATGCTAAGCCTTTCAACCTTGTCACCCCAAGTCAACTAAGTTCCCAAGACCTTATTCTAAGAACTTCACCAAACCAGATGGTGAACCGCTTCACCACCCTAGGAAGCACCATAAGTCCAAGGCCGTCTTTTCAGTCTGCCTTAATAAGCCCCATGAGTCCTTATGATCCCTTTGAGCTTGTCAAAACTCAAAAGCCTTTCATAAGATACCCTAAGACCTCTCCCTACTTTGCCAAAGAGCCACCCCATAATTTGTTCATTGTTGAGTCATATTTTAGTCACCTAAAATCTCCTGAAGCCATTGCCAAAGCTTACTTTCCACCTCGCTGGCATTTTTCAGCAATCCACCCAGATAAGTCTATTGAGTTTTACAGAGACGTACTCCTTCAAACTAAGTCCATTCAAATCAACCCCATCCCTTGCCAGAGAACACCTGGAAGAATTGCCTTCCATTCTCTGTTCATTATGAAGTTTGTTTCTCAGAAGGACTGGGGAATGCCCCCTTATGCTCTAAGAAGTCTTTCCAACAGGAAAGCTCAATTCAGTTATCATGATTATGTGGATGCTTGATACAAAGTCCTTTTGCACCAAAATGAGGAATTTTCCCACTCCTGGTTTATCAATTTTGATAAAAACTTTAAAGGACCAATTCCTTCATGGTTTCACAGGTGGTGGCAAGTTCATGGATCTGTTCACCAGATCCTCCCTGAGGAAGTCAAAGAAGCCATACGGTATTTCTCTACCGTTAAAAAACTATCCCAGCAAGAAGAACAGTTGCCAGTAACTGTCCACTTCTTTGCCCATTTCAAAGTCTCCTGGATTCTAAAATGGCAATATATGTTTAGTTCCCAGAATTGCGTCGCCAGACAATTTTCTGTTAAGTGGTGGGATAAATTCAAGTTCTCCTTGGTTCAATCCCGTCTAAAAAATGAGTTTCCAGAAATGCCTCTAGAAATCCAAGACTCTGTAACTCATGTTTCAGAGACTCAAGTTGAGCCTGCTTCTCCTAAGCCAGAGTCCTCTTCCTCTTCAAAAGGGAAGAAGCCCTCTAAAATCAAGCAAGTTGCTCTTAAACTTATGCAACAGCTTATAGAAGCTGAAGATGGTGATGAAGAAGAAGAATTGTCTACTACAACGTCTTCTGTTCAGGATCATTACAGCTTTGATCCCTTCCAAGATGCCCAAGATCCCTATGATATCACAGATTTGGACTTGGACTCCTAAAGTCGCCCTGTCGGCATTAAAGACAAAAGCAAACAGTACTCGGTCGGCCACCCGACATGGTACTATTCATGAATAGTGACTTTTTCACTATTCACCAAAAGTTTTACCCTACTTTCGGTGCGAGTTACCTGAGGTAAAAGCAGAAGGAATCTGCTTTCGGTGCACGCCTGACAACACTAAGCATGCTGGCATCCCGTGATTCCAGCCCTAAGCCCTCCTGAAGTCTATTTAAGGAGAAAAAGTCTGAAGTTCAAGGCAGAGCTTATTCGAAGTGAGAACCAGTTCTTGAAAACCTACCTGAACTTCTCAAAAGCCAAACACTTGTAATGTTTCATTTCAGTGATTCTAAGTTTAAGCTTGTAATCGCCAGTTGCATTCTGGCCTAAGTTCATTTGTAAGTTTTACATTCAAGTTATTTTGAATCTAAGCATTACTTTTAAGTTCTTTCATGATCCTTGAATACTCTATTGTTTTATATTCTTCTTTCAATATGCAAATTATTATGCACATTACTATCTTCTTTTATGCTCACCATCACTCTTAATAATAATAATAAAAAAATCTGCTTAGAATAATATCACCAATTTGACTTCTCATTGAGTAACCGGGCCCCTTGCCTCATTAAGCATTAGGTGTTCGCGTAAAAAAATGAGAATTTCAGCTTGGATGTTTGTTTGGCTAGTTTGACTTCGTAGCCTTTATGACTTGAGTAATTAAGCCCTTAGGGATGTTTTTACATCTAGTGCCCTAAAACCATCTGGTTTGGGAGTCACTGGCCCAACACTCGTTACATGGGTCAATTAGAAAGCTTAATGGAGTCAAGCATTGCACAGCCGACACAAAAATAATAAATAAATAATAATAAATGTAAGATAAGCCTTGGTTATTTGATGGAAGTCCTACGAATTTTTGGATATATGTGCTTTGAAGAAAATCGAAACCCCATGACTCTATGTTATTCTCACCTTACACTTTTGAACATGTGTTGTCTCAATTTTCCATCTATGAGTTGATCGATTTTTGATAACATGATAATATGATATTCATTTTGTTAAATATACTCATGATGTGTGAACCATGTGTTTGAATGATGATTTGTGCTCAATTGATAATTCAGTACTTCAATGTTTGTGGGTATTGTTGTGAAAATTTTAAATACTCGCAAATGCACGAATCGTTTTGCAATATAGCGTTATGCAAGTGCGAGGTCGATTCCACAGAGAATTGTGTTGTGAAAATTAATCTCTATTCAAACTAATCCTATTTTAACCTAGTTCCAAATTTAGGGATTTTTAACAAAAGAAAACATAAACAAAATTAATGAAAATAAAGGGGTCTGGGGTTTTGGAATCCACACTCACCAAATCACAACAACCTAATCTCATGCTCATTACACATATTTTGAGGTTTTCAAATGCAAATTTTAGGTATGTTCTACTTTTGCTTCAAAAATTGTTTAAATCATTTAATGAATCCATTCTTCCACAAATCACAAAAGATATCTAGTTTCAACTAAATCATCAAATGTATCCATAGAATGAAACACAATGAATATCCAACATACATGAAAACCCAAGCCATCAATTTAATGAAACTATATCAAATCATCACTTGTATCCAAAAATCACAAGAGATATCCAATAATAATCTCAAAAATCGGAGTAGAACCATGAGAAATCAAAGCCCATAAACTCAAATAGCATAAACAAGCAATGAAACTCAGTTTCTCTTCAATGGTGAGGTTTCATCCTCAACCCAAGACGAAAGTTTAGTTATACATCACTAAAGAAAACGTAAATGGACAAGAAGAATCAATAAAAACATAAATAAACTTACAAAGGAAGGTGGTTCTAGGTGAAAATCACCCAAGAACCCTAAGCTAGGTCAAAATCGGCCCTTTGGGGCACCCAGACGGTCTCTGCCGCGGCTCCTCATATTGAGAAAATGAGAAAATGAGAAAAAGACGTATTTATAGAGTTAGCTAGGGTTCTGTTCCGCAAAAATTTGATCGATCGATTTTAAAATCGATCGATCTACTTAATATTCGATCGATCTACTTTTTTAGCACTTCCGAAAATCCAGCTTTCTATGTATTTTGACTTGAAAATTGTCATTTTTTCTCTTATTACCCTGCAAAAACGCAAAAATACTAAAACTAACCAAAACATCAGAAAGTAACAAAACTAAAGGTTTAACTAATGTAAATTAAGGGGTCTAAATATACACTTTTTGGCACTCATAAGGTATCATTTCTGGCAAACCCTCACGAGACTTCACTCGTCCACTAGGGAGTCCTGGGGGTTTAAAAGGCTTGTTGCATATGCTAAATGCAATCATTTCTCCCACGAAAGAGGATTTATGTTTCATGCTTTGATTTTGTTTTCCATTTTGTTTTTGCTAAGGGACTAGCAAAATGTAAGTTTAGGGGTATTTGATGAGTCCCGAATATTGTGTATTTGGACCCCTTGATTTACATTACTTAGACCTTTAGCCTTGTTATTTTCTGATGCTTTGGTAAGTTTTTGTGTTTTTATGTTTTGTAGGTCAATAAGTGAGGAATGACAAAATTCATGTGGAATTGCTTGGAAAATTCGGAAGTTCTGAAGAACTCGATCGATCAAACTTAAATTCGATCGATCAAATTTTACCCCAAGTCGATCGATCGAATAAAAGTTGATCGATCGAAATTTCCCAGAACTTACTTTTGCAGAAGCGCGCCAGATCACCCAATCAGGAGCTTCTCCATGACAAAAAGCAGTTCTCCCTCTGATTTTCGTAGCAGAACATGCTGGTTTCGTGACCTTGGTTGTCTCTAGCAAGAGAGGAACCCTAGAGGGGGTTAGATGAGTCATTTTACATGGGTTTCTAGCCCTAATTTCCTTTTATAAAAGCCATAGACATGCCTCCTTGTTGGGGAGTTCAGAGAACAGTAGCTAGGATTTATTTCGTGCATTTTGTAGTTGATTTCAGTAGCTCTTTTCTTTAGACATTTGTCTTTGTAAAGCTTTTCTTTTATTTCCATATTTGTTCTTCATTTTCTTGTGGTGTTCTTAGTCATGGAAGGCTAGTAACCTCAACTAAGGTTGAGGATGAAACCTTTCCATTGATGACACTCACACTCTTGTTATACTACTTGCACATTTGATGATATATCATATTTGTTGTTCAAGTTCCATTCATTTAAATGTTTTATCTTTTGCAATGAATGTGGTTGTTGGTAGATATAGGACATTTAGTGTGTTTCAACCGATGGATACATTGTTTTATCGTTTGAATGATGATATCCATTGTGATTTGTTCACTAATTGGATACATTGGATGATTTGATTTCAAATGGGTACTCTTTGTGATTTATCTTTGAGTTGGATTCATTTAATGGTTCTAAGGTTTATAGTTGAGAAACTTGAATGACACCCTAAGCTTAATGTTCTTTGGGGGTTCAAGTGGAAACCAAGAGTGTGAGTTGTTGGATTTGGTTTGGTAGATTCCTTAGCCTTAGTTTATTTTAATTTGCATATTTCATTTCATCTCGTTTATTTAGTCTTTTGTTCTTGAATCAATCCCCAAACCTTTGGAACTAGGTTAAAATGAGGTTGATTAAACAAGACACCAACATTTGACCATTTCCTTGTGGATTCGACCTCGCACTTGCACACACTATATTGCAAACGATTCGTGCGCTTGCGAGTACTCATTAAAACACACATCAAAAGGCAAAGGGAAGTGGTCTTTTCTAGTCACATCATTAAGTTTCCTATAGTCAATGCACACACACCAACCGGTAGTGACTCTAGTTGGGATTAACTTATTATTTTCATTCTTGACTACAATAACTTCATATTATTTTGGTACCACTTGGGTAGGACTCACCCACTTACTGTCAGAAATAGGGTAGATGATCCCTACATCTAACAATTTAAGAACTTTAGCCCTTACAACCTCTTTCATGTTAGGATTTAGCCTACACTACTTCTCTTAAGAGGTTTTGGCATTGTCCTCCAGGTAAATTCTATGGATACATATCAAGGGGCTAATTCCCTTAATATTAGCCACAGTCCATCCTATCGCCCCTTTGTGCATCCTCAAAATTCTCAGCAACTTATCCTCTTGTAAAAACATTGAGTTTAGAGGAAATTATCACTGGAAAAGTGTCCTCTTGTCTAGGAAATGCATACATGAGTTCAACTGGTAGTGGCTTCAATTCGAGCTTGGGTGCTTGCATACTTGATGGTTTTGGTATCATACTGCGGGGTGGTAGCTCCTCAAACTTTGGCCTCCATGCGTTTGCCTCCATCACCTAAGATGATTCTAACAAGGAATAAATATATGCAACTTCAGAGTTCTCATAATTACCAAAATCACATCTAAACAAGCCTCTAAAGGATCAGAAAAACATGAGACATTAAATTGATCTAATACAAGTGTCTCAATCAAATTTACTTCATGAATCTCCTCATCATCTCTCGGTTGGTGGCAAATGTTAAAAATATTTACTTCCAATGTCATGTTGCCAAAAGAGAGTTTCATTACATCACTTCTACATTTAATTAAAGCATTAGAAGTTGCAAGGAAATGATGACCTAGGATGATAGAAATTTGAATGTCAACATTTGAAATCAAATTTGTGTCCAAGACAATGAAATCAACTGGAAAGTAGAATTTATGTATTTGAACTAAGACATCTTCTACCACTCTCCTTGGTATTCTCATAGAACGGTCAACAAGCTGAAGTGTTATGCTGGTTGGTTTAAGCTCATCTAAACCTAACTGCTCATACACCGAAAAAGGTAAAAGGTTCACACTAGCCCCAAGGTCGAACAAAGCTTGCTCTATCCTGAAATCTCCAATGACACACGAAATTGTTGGGAACCCAGGATCCTTATACTTAGACGGGGTCTTATGCCGAAGGATGGCACTCACTTGTTCACATAAAAATGCCCTCTTTTGTACATGAAGTTTATGCTTAACTGTACACGAGTCTTTTAAAAATTTGGCATATGACGGAATCTGTTTTATTGCATCCAACAAAGGGATGTTGATCTTTACTTGCTTCAAAATTTCAAAATTTTCAAAATTTTGGCTCAACTTTTTCCATGGTTGCAATCTTTGGGGGAATGGAGCGGTAATGGGACATTTCACAGCCTCGCTAGCCTCATACTTGTCAAGTTTATCATCACTCTTTGGTTTTGAAAATTCTTCAGGCTCTTGGGTCGTTGGTGAGATAGTTTTATCAATAATTCTTCCACTGCGAAGAGTGGTGATAGACTTGATGTGTTCCGGTTTTCCTTCAGAAGAATTAGAACCACTCAAAAGAAAATGACCTTGTGGATTTTGTTCTGGTTGAGCAAGAAACTTACATTTTTCTTGAATGCTAAAAAATGAGCTCAACTTGGTGAGAGTGCTTCTTATATCATCGAAGTCCTGTGATGTTTGATTATTGATGGTTGCTTGCCCTTGCACAAATGTTTGCAAAGTGTCCTCAAGAGTCCTCTTATGTGGGGGAGCATAAGGAATAGAGTTAGAGGGCCCTTAAGGTGGTGGTGGTGTATTATTCTCCTGTCTCCAACTAAAATTGGGGTGATTCCTCCACCCCAGATTATATGTCTCAGAATATGGAGAATTAAAAGGCTTTTTGTAAGTGTTCATGGCATTTGCTTGATCATGCAATACTTCTTTAAAAGCTGGAATAGTTGGGTACTCATGTGTTGTGTGTCCAACTATTTCACAAATGACACACACTTCCTCTTTTTGCACAAATTTGATTTCATTATCTTTCCTTAATTCCATGGCTTCAACTTTTCTAGTCAAATTTGAAATTCTAGCATTTAAGTCATCCCCTTCCCTAAGATGATACATACCCCCACTAGATGTAGTGGTAGGAGGCTTGGTCTTACTAGAATTTTTTGTAGGAGCAGTGGTGTCCCAAGATTGAGCATTTTTAGCTAGATGGTCAAAGTATTGCCAAGCCTCATTGGGGTCCTTGTTTAAAAATTTACAATTGAACATCATTTCTACGAATTGGCGCATTTGGGGCATCAAACCCTCATAGAAACAATTAATAGTGCGCCAAATTTCGTAGCCGTGATGTAGGCAAGAGTTTAACAAATCTTTAAAGCATTCCCAACATTGATAAAATGTCTCATTTTCCTTTTGAACAAAGTTCATGAGTTGTCTTTTAAGAGCATTGGTCCTATGAATAGGAAAAAAACTTTTTGAAAAATTCAGTTTGCATCTCCTGCCATGTGCCTATTGACATAGGTCTCAGAGCATTAAGCCAAGTCTTTGCTTTCTCTTTTAAGGAGAAATGGAACAATTTAAGCCCAACTAATTCTTCACTACAAGTTTGGTCATGAAAAGTGTAACATACTTCTTCAAATTCTTTTATGTGCAAATAAGGATTCTCAGATTCAACACAATAGAATTTAGGAAGTAATGGAATCGTACCTGGTTTGAAATTAAAATTATTACCTTGGTGAGGAAAAATAATGCAAGAAGTGGTACTGTTTCGAGGGGGTTGCAAATATTCACGCAAAGTCCTCATTGGTGGATCATTAAGATTCATATTTTCATTCTCCCCATGATCACTACCATCATCAACCATCGTGCCAAGTGTGTGAGAATGTACTGAAGACTCAAACAAATTATCCAAGCCCACTTCAAATTCTATTTTTATCAAACGACCACTCTAATCACGATACCAAGTATTCATACACCAACAAACACACAATTAAAAGTAAAATAAAATAAAAGATGGAACGAGTTTACTGAATCTGTGACGAATCGAAATCAAAGCAAACCTCGTTAAGAATGCCCGGTGCTCTTTATCAACGCTAAAATTTCCGGTAACGGCGCCAAAAACTTGTTAACAACTTAGGTGTGCAATCCCAAGTGTAAGTTGTCGTGAAATAGTAAATTCTCGAAAGTCCGAGTGTCGAACCATAGGGATTTGGGGAGCAAAGAACATTAACAAAATAAGATTAGGAAAAATCTGTGACAATTGATTTGGTTGAATGATTTTTATAAAATGCAATAAAAAAATATAAGGAAAAAATAATTTAAAGAAACTGTTAAATCATTGGAGTTTTACTTTTAACAAAACCATAATATTTATTCCTCAACTCATTTTATAACTCAATTGAGAGACAGCTAAGGAGTGCACCCAATCGGAAAATAGAGCAATGATCATAAAGAGAAAATATCATTAAAAGATTAATCTTAAAAATTGATTGATTTCGTTATGCAAAATTGGTTATTTGATTCGCAAGGAATTCCGAGCATTCACTGTACCCGTAGTTAACAATGAATCAATGAATTTTACAAAACAAAAACCCATTTTCTAAAATAAATAATGTAATCAATTAAAAAGATTATACATTAAAAACCATAAAAGAGTTGGAGAATAAATACCATAATATCATTAAAAGTTTCACCCCTAGCCGATTTAGTTATACATGACTACGAAAATATATTTCATCATCAAAGTCCGAAACATCATGTTAGCAAAATAAAATAACTAAAAAGAAAAATAAATCCTGATCCGTCTTCTTCTTTCGAGCCTGAATCTTTTTTTCTTCTTTTTTGTAATTTTTTCCCATCCCTGACTATGTCGTGCGTCTTCTAATTGTAAAGGCAAAGAGACCTTTTTCTTTTATATATTCTTCTTGCTTGTTTCACGCATAGGCTGAGAAAGAGTCCTTTTCCATTTAAGCTTCAAGTTGTGGTCCCCCTTTTGACTTCTTGTTTGCTTCAACCTTCACGTGCGTGCCTCTCTTCACTCTTTTATCAACTTCTTCTTTTCTTTATATTTTATTTCTGCAAGCAATGGGTCCCACGACAAAGATGCTTTTGTGTTCTACTTCAATTGTTCTTCTTTACATTTGTTTTGTAATTCTTACAACGCACAAACTCTTGCACTAATATACCATTTAAGCTCAAAATTAATATTTAAACAATATTCCACAATTAAATGTAAAATGCAAGAATTAAATCCTAATAAAGTATGATAATACTTATCTTAATAGGGAAAATAAGCACTTTTAAGCTATTATCAGTGACCAACAAGACATTGCTGAGAACGTTGAAGTTGAAGCTCAACCAGAAAAAGGGTGCATTGATGGAATATGTCCCGGAAGTCTTGTTGTCATACCAAACCACAACTCGGACATTAACTGGAGTTACTCCTATCTCTCTAACTTATGGGACCGACGCAGTCATTTCGATCGAGGTTGGCTCCCCAAGCTTTAGAGTGTCTCACTATAACCCAGGGTTGAATGATGAAGGGATCAACTTGCACTTAGACTTGCTGCAAGAGCAAAGGGAGGAAGCACAGATTACATGGGCAACCTACCAGGGCCGGGTAGCCCAATATTACAACAAGATGATGAATCCCAGGAAGTTCCAGATCGGAGATTGAGTTATGAGGAAAGTGAATTTGATTACCAAAGATCTCTTGGAAGGAAAGCTTACAGCCAAGTGGGAAGGACCGTATTGAGTTGTCAAATGCCACGACAAAGGAGCCTACCATTTGGTGACAGCTGAAGGGAAGCCCGTGTCGAGAGCGTGGAATGCAAAGCATTTGAAGAAGTATTATCTATAATCTTTGTAACTTTTTTGGACATTTTAGATGAAGAAATGTCGCACATCTATTTCAGCTTGTCATTTATCAATCATTATGGCGAATCTATCTTCGGACCGACGACTCTCAATCACAAGAACGCTGAAGAGTTATCCTCCTTCGGATAAGGAAGATAACTTGGAAGTCTGGAAGTAGCTATCCTCCTACGGATAAGGGGGTAGCTTGGGTGCTAAAAGGATATCCTCCTTCAGATAATGGGGGTAACCCGAAAGCCACTATTCTCCTTCGGATAAGGGGATAGCTCGGGTGCTGAAAGGTTATCCTCCTTCGGATAAGTGGGGTAACCCAAAAGCCACTATCCTCCTTCGGATAAGGGGGTAGCTCGGTGATGAGTGTCAAATATTGTATAATTGAACCCCCTTAATTTGCATTTGTTATGCCTTTAATTTTGTTATTTTCAAATATTTTTGTTAGTTTTTGTGTTTTGCAGGACATTGAGATAAATGACGGTATTTTAAGTGAAATTGCAAAGAAGAGGAAAAACCGTCTCAATTTGATACAAAATGTGGAGAGAAAAGCATATATATAAGACAAATGAGTGAGGCACAAAACGAATAGCACTGAAATCACGTGCTTCTTTATACACATTTGTCATGGTGACCGGGCATGGGTAATAACCCAAAGAAGGAACACAAGACTTTCAGGAAAGAAGGAGTCAACTAGTCAGCACGTGAAAAGAAAACATGGAAAAAAGAAAAGAAATAGAAGGAGTCAACAGCACATGTGACCTGACACTTCTTTATCCCTAAAGACCTGTAGGAATTCCGGCCAATTTTTGAATTTCTTTTCAGACTTGGCAGCACCGAAGAAAAAGAATAAGTCTTATGATGTATTTTTGGTGTTCTCTTAGAAGGCCACTACAGCTACTTGAGTGGAGGAGGGCAATTTAGACTTTTGTTGTTTTTTCTCTTTAGTTTTTGGCAATCCTGGAGCCCTAGAACCTGCATGCAATATTAGTATTTATGTGAATCATTATCTCTTGAAAAAGGGGAGAGGGGGGCGTGAGTGGAGGCTATGCCCTTCACTCGTTTTTCCCTCCTCATAGCCTATTATTATTATTATTATTATTATTATTATTATTATTTGTAAAACTGTGAGGATGAAGTCTCACCATTGAATATCAACACTATTTTTCATGTAAGTTTATACTATCCGATCTGACCTGTCTACTATAAATATTTTTAGATCATAATATAATAAGTAAGGTTTAGTAGTTCCGTGGCTAAACCAATTTTTATTTAACAAGAGGGAATGGGTTACCTTTAAGAGAAATGATACACTTACTTAGATGTACAAGAAATGTATAGGAGATGTAAAAATATAATTTCTCTATATTAAAATAGGTTGTTTTGAGAGTCTTTATATTTACTATTTAATAAAAGTTTTACCCATTAAAAATAGCCCATGGGGGTGGCCGCGCACCAAACATAGAGGCGGTAGTGGGTGGAGCGCGGCCACCCCTAGATCCCTTTGAGTGAGGCCAGCCGACCATCCACGCCCTTGGGGTGGCCTTGTGCCACCCTTGGCCACCTCTGGGGGTGGCGCGCAACCACCCTCATTGATTGGGGTGGCTATCCAACCGGCAGCCACCCCTTTTGTTTTTTCATTTTTTTTTTAAAAAAAAAATTATTTGTTTAGTTTTTATATTTATATTTTTTATTAAGAATGTCACGTGTTGTCATCTTATTGGCAGTAACATGACACCTAACAAAATATGTCAATTTCTTTTAACAGTATTTGACTGCAGGGAACAATTTCTAAATTAGACCAACCACAGTGATTGATTTTGTACTTTTGTCTTATTTTTATACCGTATGGATCGATTTGTATTTTAGGCCAATTGCAGGGATTGATTTTGCATTTATAAAAAAAAAAAAAAAAAAAAACATAGTTTTGTTTTTGTTATTTTTTTGGTATTAATCCACCCCCTTGGTTTTGTTTTTTTTTTTTTTGTTTAAATAATAGCTTTTTTTATTAATTTTTAGGAGAATAAGGGTATTATTGAAAAAGTTGCATTTTTGGCACACCTTGATAGTTTGAGGATAAGGATCCTCTCCATTTGAAATGGAGAGTATTCTCTCCATTTAGTGTAAAAGTGATAGTGTAGTTGTCTTTTCACATTCCCAAATTCGTAGTTTGATGGGTCACTTTAGCACACTTAGAAATTCATAGAGCTATTTTAAAATTAGATGTTAGTTGGTTTTTATTTTATATATATATATTCCCTAAATATAATATATATAATGGGTATGCTGATACGGTTATTAACCACACTCGCATACACTAAAAATAGGCACAAAACATTTTCAAAATATTTTAAAATAGGCTTTAATAGAGGCTTGAATAGGCCAAAAAGGCTAAAATAGGCCCAAAAGACCAGTTATCTGATATGTGGATAGCGGTTGATAACCACATTCAATAACCACAATAACTGCGTGGATAGAGGTTAGTGATCGCATGATGTGGATGTGGTTACCTAAAAATGATAACCGCAAAATACAGATGTGAATGTAGTTATTTCTAATAACACATCCCCATGTGCATCCTTAGCAACCTATGAAGAATTGCATGGTTGTCTATAAAAAAAATCAGGGGGTTAGAGAACGAATTACACAATTGTTCTGCCTAGGGATGAAGCCTAAATTTTTTATCGAAATGGGTCAAAGTATGAATGTGAAATATATTAAAATACGAGGGACAAAGCATGAATGAAAAATATATTAAGATTGAATATTAAATTTATATATATAAAATTAGTATCAATTTAGTGTTAACAAAAAATAAACAAAATAAAGGAAACAAAATAACTGTTTCTTAATATATTTCAATACTTAACTCAAACACCTATCAAAATGGAATCCCACATTCTTTCAGATCTTGAAAATCATCTATGATTGTTTTCCTGATGGAAACTAAGCTTAGACAGAGTAAGATGGAGGTAATAAAATCCAGACTTGGCTTTGAGGGTCTGTTTGTGGTTGATTGTCACGGACGTAGTGGAGGTTTAGGCCTGATGTGGAATCGGGGTGCTCATGTGAGTATACAAAATTATAGCAGAGGCCATATCAGTGTTGTAGTTCAGTCTAGGGGTGCGGGAAAGGAATGGGAATTTATGGATTTTTATGGAAACCCGAATGTGGCCAAGAGATAGGACTCGCGGGCTCTACTTCGGCATCTATCACGCCTGACCCCTGAACCTTGGCTTTGCGTAGGTGATTTCAATGAAATCACCACTGCCTCAGAGAAATCTAGCTCTACTATTCGGCCTCATTACCAAATGCAAGTTTTCAAGCGGGCCCTGGAGGACAGTCACTTAGCTGACTTAGGCTTCTCTGGACCTAAGTTTACCTGGTGTAATGGGAGAAGTGGTAGTGCTTATATTAGGTAGAGGTTGGACAGGGCAGTGGCAAATGTGAGCTGGACTATGATGTTTGATGTGGTGGAAGTTAGTGTTTTGGCACAGAGTACTTCGGATCACCACCCCATTGTGGTGGATTTTTCTAATAACAAAGATATCAGATGAAATAAGAGCAGATTTTTCGAATTTGAGGCTAGTTGGACAAAACAAAAGGAGCACAAGGAAATCATTAAACAAGTGTGGAGGGTTAAACAGAAGGTGCAAGACCTGTGGCATACCTTCCACAACAAGTTATTTAGATGTCGAAGATCCTTAAAACAATGGGTGAGAAAGCAAGCCAACATAGTAGAGGAGTGGATCTAGTCCATAGAACAAGAGCTTCACCTTCTACTGGAGCAAGAGCTAATGGAGTTTCCTGTGTCTAAAGCCTCTCTCAAAGATGAAATGCATACCTTGCTGGAACAGGAGGAGCTGAAGTGGAAGTAAATAACGAAAGAAAATTGGCTGCGATTCGGAGACCGCAACTCCAAGTTTTTCCATGCATGTGCTAGTCAGAAGCACGGCCGGGGCAAGATCTTGGATATCAAGGATAAGGATGGCAGACTGTGTAGCTCTAAAGAAGAAATTGAGGTTGCTTTTGTGTCTTACTTCCAAGAGTTTTTCATTGCTAGAGAAAATTTGGAGGTGTCAGCATGTACTGCGGCTTTGGAATGCAAGGTTACAGAGTCTATGAATTAGAAACTGGTGACAACGTTCACAATGGTGGAGATCTCAGTGGCATTAACCCAGATGCCTCCCCTCAAGGCCCTGGGGCCCGATGGTTTTTTTTGTGTGCTTTTATCAACATAATTGGGCTTCGGTTCACCCTGAGGTTTGTTCTTCTATTTTACACTAACTCAATACTGGTAATATGGATGCTAGGATCAATACTACTCACATAGCCCTTATTCCAAAAAAATTGTCTCCTGCCTCTATCATGGATTTCCGTCCTATTAGCTTATGTAATGTTATCTATAAGCTGATTTCAAAAGTATTGGCTAATAGACTGAAGGTTGTTTCGTCTGATATTATTTCTCCCACACAGAGTGCTTTCATCCCAGGTCAACTGATTACAGATAATATCCTTGCTGCCTATGAGACAACGCACACTATGCAAACTAGGATGTGGAGTAAGACAGGATATATGAGCCTTAAACTTGATATGAGTAAGGCATATGATCGAGTCGAATGGGAGTTTTTGGAGGCGGCTATGAGGCGGTAGGGCTTTGATGAAAAATGCGTGAATCTGGTAATGACATGTATCCGAACAGTGACCTATTTGATGGTGGTAAATGGAAATCTAGTGGGAAACATTCGACCATCAAGGGGCAAAAGGCAGGGGGACCCTATCTCCCCTTACCTTTTTCTCATGTATGCAGAGGCCCTCAGTGCACTCCTCCACAAGGTGGAGCAAAAGGGAATTATAACCAAGGTCCCTACTTCCCGACGATAGCATGTTGTTTTGTATATCAAATTCTGTGGAGTGGAGAAGACTAATCAAAATCCTGGCTTCTTATGAGGCGGGATCAGGGCAGAAGCTAAATCTGAATAAAACGTCAATCTTTTTCAGTCGTAATACAAGCCTTGAGAGGAAACAGGAGATCCTTTCACTTTCAGGACTGACAGAAGCACATCGTATTGACAAGTGCTTGGGGCTACCATCATTTGTGGGCAAGTTCATAAACTTGGCATTCCATGACATTATTGACAAAGTTGCACAACGGCTTGGAAACTGGAAGGTGAAATTTCTATCTCAAGTAGGGAAGGAGGTCCTATTGAAGGCGGTGGTCCAAGCAATCCCAACCTATTGTACGGGGGTATTCCAGCTCCCTATCTCCCTTTGCAAAGAACTCAACCAAATGATGCAGAATGTTTGGTGGAACCATATGTCCCAAACTTCAAAAATTCATTGGATGAGTTGGGAAAAAATGGGTAGATCAAAAGCTATTCGAGGACTTGGTTTTAGAGATTTGGTACTCTTCAACAAAGCCATGCTCACCAAGCAAGGTTGGCGAATATTGTAGGAGCCTTCCTCTTTGACGGCTCAAATACTTAAAGCCAAGTACTTCCCAAGGGTATCCTTCTTGCAAGCATCGTTGGGGTCTAGGCGGGTATCATTTGCATGGCGGAGTATTTTCAATACTAGATCATTACTGAGTAAAGGGTTGCTGTGGAGAGTGGGAGATGGCAAATCTATTAAGGTGTGGGGTGAACAGTGGATACCTACGCCTACCAGCTTTGCGGTTTAGTCCTCTCCTAGAATACTAGATGAAAATGCTCTAGTAGCTGATCTGATAGACACAGAGATGCAGGGCTGTAAAGTTGATCTAATAAGAGCAGTTTTTTAGGAGGAAGAGGCTACGGTAATCATTAATATTCCCCTTAGTTCAATACTGCCACGAGATCGGCTGATATGGAGGGGCACTGAGAATGTCGCTTTCACTGTTAGAAGTGTGTATCACTTGGGAAAGGAACTACAAAACCAAGAAGGAGGCCAATGCTCACAAGGGCACAAGGGACATGAGGTATGGAAAGCTATATGGTCTTTGGAAGTTCCAAACTCGATGAAGCTATTTATGTGGAAGGCCTGTAATGACTTACTACCAACTAAGGCCAACCTTTTTCATAGAAGGGTAGTAGAAGCAAAGAGTTGCCCGTGTTGCACTATAGAAGATGAGACTACCCTTCATGCTCTTTGGTCCTGCCCAGCTGCAAGGGATGTTTGGGGAGGTCATCTTTCCTGTTTTCAAAAATGCTACTGCGAAGGCACTACATTCAGGTTTTTAGTTGAGTACTGTGTGGAAAAAATGAGCAGGGAGGAGCTCGATCTTATGGCAGTTGTAGCCCAGAGGATATGGCTTTGGAGGAATACATTAGTGTTTGAGGGTACGTATGTCCATCCTGATATCGTGTACAAAGAAGGGGCAACTTCATTGAATGAATTCAAAAGATGCAATGGGAAGGAATGCATAGAACTCTCACCTGAGGGAACAGACCCCAGCCTTAGAACCACTTCCTGGACTCCACCTCCCAGTGGTATTTTTAAAGTAAATTGGGATGCCTCATTGAACTTGAAAAAAGGATGGATTGGGCTTGGAGTGATTGTCAGAGACTGTAATGGAGTCTGTTTGGGGGCTAGGAGTGTGACAAAGCAAATGAAGGTAGACTCCAAGACAATTGAGGTTATGGCGGCTTTATTTGCAATGCAATTCAGCAAAGAAGTGGGCTTCTTAGATGTTATCTTTGAAGGTGATGCAGCCCAAGTGGTCAAAGAAATAAATTCTGTGCGTCCATATGTTTCACGAGTTGGCCATTTTTTAGAAAATATCCATCTTGAAAAGGGCTGCTTTTTGGTTGGTGTGTTTTTCTTATACTCCCCTGTGAATGTAATGTTGTAGCCTATGTTTTAGCTAAGGAGGCCTCTAGTAATAACGTAGATCTATGTTGGTTGGAAGAGACTCCTAGGAGTGTCAGTGATATTGTTCTTAGGGAATTTTTTTGTCCCTAGATCCTTTTTTGAAAGGATCAATTTTTGTTCTCTTGAGTAATGAAAGTGGTGATGATTATTTTGTTCAAAAAAATAATAAAAAAATCATCTATGATTGAATTTATACTAAACTTTGCTGAAATTTCTCTTTCGACGTACAACATCAAAGAATCAGTTTGAAACTCATCTTTAATTTTGTTGCAATGCCTAATTTTGACAATATTCATGATTGAAAATGCTCGTTTTGTAGTTGCAGTAGAAAATGAAAGAGTAAGCCTACATTGTTGTTTTGCCGTGTTAAAAACTCTTTTATGTTGCTCCTTAAGGCTATTGCTCATACCTAATTTGTTTAATGAATAAACTTGAGTTGTTACTCATGATAGATTTGGATTGTTTAAGATTTATGTATAAAACTATTTTTGTTATAATAGGATAGAGGCCTAGTATTTATTTTTTTTTTTGCAGTGCCAAACTTAATTATTTTGCCCCAAATATATGAAATTAGTTATTTACATACTATAATAATAATAATAAAAAAATTCAAAAGAGGAAGAGGGCTAGGGCCAATACCCGCCCTCCTGGCCCAGTGTCTAACAAGAAAAAATTCTTTCATTGACATTTTCTCCAAAGAGCCAACGTATTTTAGATTTAGAGTATTCACCAAGACTTAACTTATTCTATAAGAAATCATAGACACCATTAGCCAGAGGTAGAGCTATGACCACCCTTGGAGGGTCCCCAGCAACCCCAAATATTTTTTAAACGCTTATAAAAATATTACTTTTAATACTCTGATTTGGCTATTATAAATATTTTTAGATCATAATATGATAAGTAAGGTTTAGTAGTTCTGTGGCTAAACCAATTTTTATTTAACAAGAGGGAATGGGTTACCTTTAAAAGAAATGATACATTTACTTAGATGTACAAGAGATGTATATGAGATATAAAAATATAATTTCTCTATATTTAAATAGGTTGTTTTGAGAGTTTAAGGATAATTGCACTACTAGTCTTTGTGATTTGCCTAAATTACAAATCAATCCATGTGGTACAAAAAGTTCATGGAGGGATCATGTGGTAAACTATAATTACGAATTACTTTTTGAACCCATTTTCTGTCCACCAAGTTAACAACTTCTGTTAGTTTACCATGTCATACTTAATAGGAAATCGACACATGGCCACCCCAAGCCTAGGGGAGGCCGTGCGCCACCCCTAGCTGTGGCCGGGCCACCCCCGGTAGCTACCCATTTGCTATTTTCTATTTTTTTTTTAAAATAAAATATTTTTTAAGTTTTATTTAATTATATATTTTTTTATTGTAATGGACACATGTCGATTTCTTAATGAGTATGACGTGACAAACTAACGAAATCTGTTAATTTGGTGGATGAAAAATGGGTTCAGGGAGTGATTCGTAATTGTAATTTACCATCAAATTTATATATATATATATATCTATCAGGGAGTGACTTAGTTTTATAAATATATATTTTTAAAATATTGATATTTTTTATTAGTAAGAGTGATATATGTTATCATTTTATTGGTGTTGTTATTTTTTGCCTACCTTGAAGACTTTTGGATTATTTTTTATTCCGCATTGAGGGATTTGCAATTTAGGCCAACTACATGAATTGATTTTTGAAATTTATCCTCTTTTTTTTTTTTATTTATTTTAATAATTGAGTTTAGTTTAGTTTTTTTTTTTAAGAGTAAGAGTATTAGATGAATATTTCGATAAAAGTGACATTTTTTGGCACACTTTGATAATTTAATGAATCACGTTAGTAAACTTAAAAATTTATAAGACCATTTTAAAATCAGAAATTAATTCAAAAAGCTCTTTTATACTTTTTTTTTTTCCTTCTTATTTATTTATATAAGTTGGAAGCTCCACACAAAAAGTTTTGGTTCCGTTTGTGCCATTAGAGCATTGAATCCCAAGTTGAAATGCACCTCCGGATGGAAAATGTCATTCAAACCCTTTTAGCCTTTTCAGTGACGCCTTGCATTACTATTTTTGTACTTGTTCAGCAGGATCTATTTTACCCTTACTTAAAGCAGATAGACATACAATTATAGTAATTTCCCTTTATTTTTTTATTTTTTTATATATATAGATAATTATAGTAAATAGTTACTTTACTCGTGCATTCCTTAAATTCACTAACGGTAAACTCCGATCAAACATGTTAATCTATTCACAGCTCTTATCAGAGAATAGAAAAGTAAAAAAAAAAAAAAAAAAAGAACAGAAGGGCTTATCATAATAATGCACATTCACCCCACGGTAAAAAAAAGAAAGAAAAAGGCCTGGTAAATGAAACAAAAGAGGAAAGAGCAAGAAAAAGAAAGAAAATCCAGAAAAAGGCTGCAAAAGAAAAAAAGTAGAAAATAATATAAAAATAAAAAAATAAAAAAATAAGCAAGTTAACGGCCAAAATTCCACCAGCAAGCAGGAAGCAATTGATGGCGGCTATCATGAGAAAAGAAGGAAAAGGAAGAAAAAAGAAACCGACGAAGGGTGGAAGACTATTCTGTCTGTGTGTAAGGAGACGTGGGGAAGAGAGAAAAGCAGAGAAAGAGAGAATGAGGAAAAAGAAGAAGAAAGGAAAATTTGGGGGGATGGGCAGGCAAAGGCAAGGGGGGGAAGAAGAGAGAGAAAGGAAGAGGGTCCTCGTTCTGCCACGTGGCGAGTACTAAGTGGTCGAGTTGCTTTGGGCTTCAACAACTTACGGCAACAACAACAACAACAACATCGACACCAGCACCAAAACACACACGCACACACACTCTCTCTCTCTCTCTATCTGCTGCCATGTCAGAGCGTAACCCCGTCCTATGACCCCGGCGAATCCGTATTTGTATGCTTCTCTCTCTAAAATAAAAAGGCTCTCTCTTTCTCTCTACCTCTCTCTATTTATTCGTTTGTCTCCTATTCGCTTTCTCTCTCTCTCTTTCTCGTATCTCTCATCTATTTTCCAAGTTTCCATACCCTAATCTCTTTCCCTCTTCCTCTCTCAATCTGAGGCTGTCTTTCACTATATTGCTCTTTGATCCGTTTATATGATTGGTAAGCTTCTGAATTCATCTGGGTACTGTGTTTTTATCTGTTTTTTTGCTTATTTCTTGGTCGGTACTTTTGTGGGTATCTGTTTATTTGTATCATCTCAGCTGACCCATATGTGCTTTCATGCCCATTTTGGTGGGAATGTTGTTTGATTGTTGAGATACTGGGTTATGGGTTCGATTTTTGGTGCAAATGTTGTTGTCTTTGTAGAGTTTGGTGAATTGGGTTTTGGAGTGGGTTATGGAATGAGTGGTTACTCAAATGGGGGTTCTGGGTTTGAGTGTGAGTTGAATGTGTGTGCATGCTGAAGTTGGTGTGATTTGATTCTTTAATTTCAGCATTATCATTCTTCTTTGTGGTGTAGGTAGTAATTTGATGACTAATGGTTTGAAATAGATGGTTAACTAGATTCTAGATTCAACAATTGGGTTTGTTGTATGTTTGGATTTGGCTGTGTTGTGTCAGTTTAGTAGTTGGTTCTTGGCTTTTTGAACGGGTTTTATGTGTTTTCTAGTACTACTAGTATTTTGGGTTTGGCAGACTATAGCAGATAACTGTGAATCTTATGCTATATCGAGTGAACTTATACTTGTGCTTTGGTTATTGGTTAAAGAGTTCTTGAGTTTGGTTCTTTTTACTGTGATAGCCATGAATCAATTGCCAGGTATCAGATTCTAAATAAGTCTTGTTGTAATGTGTTCTAAGTTCTTTTCTTGGAGCTAATTTCCTGCTTCTGCTTCAGGCTTGGTAAACTACAGATGAAACTCTCGTGTGAACCAGTAGTTTTGAAACTTCTATTATATTATTTTCAATTTAAGCTCCAATTCTTACATTCTAATTTTTTTTTTGAACTGATTGACTTTTGGTCCCATAGTTCCATTTCCTGTAGTTTAATTGATGCTCTGCTTATGCTCCACCTGATGAAATGTGTTTTGGTTATAAAAAGCGATGTCTTTATGTGACCCTGTACTCTTTAGTTATCTAAAGTTAGCATCAGTTTACAATCAACCCATGGTCGGGCCATTTTATTTTCCCTTTTGTCACTAGGTTCCTATGTTTCCCCTATGGGCACATGTTTCACAGTAATATTGGTGGTAGTTGATTCAAATTATAATTTGGAGTCTTATGATCTGTTTATCAAACATCTGATTCCAATATTTTTTGAAGTTGAACTTTGTTGAATTACTATTTTTAGGCTACTCGTTGTGGTTGATTATTGAGCTTTCCTCAAATTTAGTTTTTGTGATATAAAAGCAGTTGACTACAGGGTTAACTGATTGTGTCATTAGTTATTCATGCCCTTTCTTTTCTTTATTTCTGTCTCTGTCTCTTGTTAGTGTTTGTTTTAATCTTTCTGCTGTTTTGCTTCTAAACCTTGCCTAATATCCAAGCAGGAACAGAGCGTTTAGGCCTTGCAGCAGAATGCTGTCTAGAAGCTCTGACATGTCAATCTTATTGTGGACTCATGATATACTTCTGTAGCTTTTAACAACCAATGTAAGGCCCAGGTTGAAAGATGAAGGAAAACGGTTCATCAACTAGTAAAATGATTAACAGAAACTGGGTCTTGAAGCGCAAACGGAGAAAGCTCCCTTGTGGACCAGTTCTATCCAATGGTAAAGAAGAAGATAGTTCTGTGGTATCAGAATCCCCAATGAACACTTCTTCAGCTAAACGCAGGCTGAAGAGTGAAATTAATTCTGAGCGATGTTCATCCAAGAAGAAAGGAAATGATGGAGTGAGTTATCTTTTGTGCTTTTTAGCATTTCCTCCCATTTATTTTGGTCGTCATCATCATCATTTTTTTATTTTTTATTTTATTCATGGTAGCTTCTCTTTCAGCTAGTTTTGAAAAATATGGGTAATAGATTGCTTTTCTCAATTTTTCTTGTGAATGTTTTTCAATATTTTACTCCTTTTTTTTTTTAGTTAAAAATGTATTGAAAGGGAAATTTTTTTCCACATGCTGGAAGTTCGATGCTGAGTTATGTGTAATGAGATTGACCATAACATTGCGTAATCTTATTACTCCTTTCTCCTAACTCAAAGCACTTAATAGGGACTGCTGTTGTCAGACTTACTATCATTTAGTGATGGCTTTAATTTTTTTATGTATTCCTTGTTCTCTTCCTGTATGCAAGGTTTATGTCACAATTGCTTTCGTGGTTTTTCTTTGAACATCTTCAACACCTGCTGGCAAAGAGTATTTTGAAAAGCATTTTTGTGGGCTTACCGAAGTTCTTTCTTGAGTTCTTGGTTGTTTTTTATTTGCTTGATGATGTTTCTCTTACTCATTTGGAACTTTTAAAATTTATGCTTACCAATATATTTGGAGAGTTTGTACAAAGGATTATGTACGTGGTAGGTTGGGGGCTTAGATGAACTGAGAGAGGAAAACTTAAAACATTACCAATGGTTCTACAATTTTTGTTAACAAAGATGGAGGCAACCATGTTAAACTCACTTGAAAGAAACTTAGTTTAATTCACTTGCATCCACTCACTGAAGTTATTCCTTTATGACATTTGAGCACTTTTTTATTTATTTTAATATGATGAGATAGTTTGATATAATTTAAGATAGTAATCCTTGTTAATGATAGCTTCTTTTGCTTTATCTGTCTCTTACGATATTGGCAGCATTTTAAGAATTCACTAACTACTTCTGTCTTCTGTTCTACTCAATTTCTTTGTCTTCCAGTATTACTTTGAATGCGTGGTCTGTGATCTTGGCGGCAACTTGTTGTGTTGTGATAGTTGTCCGCAGACATATCATCTCCAGTGCCTTAATCCACCGCTTAAGGTATGTTTAGTTAATCTATCTTTGAGCTAGCTGAGTGGTGTGCTATCTAATTTATTTATTTTTCATTTCTAGTGATTCATGCGAACATGCAATTCTTTCTTGTTTTGATTTTTTTCTTTGTTTGTTTGTTTGTTTGTTTTTTTTGTTGGTATTTTTAATCACGTGAAGCGTATTCCAATGGGTAAGTGGCAATGTCCAAACTGCTGTCAGAAAATTGATCCATTAAAGCCCATAAGCCAACTTGATAGCATTTCAAAAAGAGCAAGAACAAAGATAGTCACTGGAAAATCAAAAACTGGAATTCAGTCATCAGACATGGAAAAAGTCTCTCGGATTTTTGGAAGCTCTATTATTGCAAAGAAAAGGTCCTCCAGCAAAGGAAAATCTGTCAAACTCCTTGAAAAGAAGCCTGTCTCTTCCCAAATAGATGTATTGTGTAATACCAAGCCAAGTCATCGATCCCTTGCTTTGCTAGAGGGTAGTTCATCATCTGTGAATGTTGATGATGAGAAAAAATACAATTTGTCGCAAATGGAGCCCCCTGTAGACAGGAAGTCAGCCTCTCCTGCTAAGGAAATTTCATCCAATTCTAAAGTTACAAATTCAGAGGCAACTGATGAAGCTCCTAAGGGGAACGCTGATTTGTCTAGTAACGATGTATCTCCAGGAAAAACACTTGTTCTTGCTATCAGTGCTGCCACGATGAAGCATAGAAAAAGAAAGCAGAAAGTCAATGATGATAACAGTGAAAAGAAGCGTAGAACTGATAAGGGAAAATTTAGAGTTAGTACTTCTAAGAAACGTGGATCTAAAGCAAATACTTCAAGCCCTGGAAATAGTAAATCGCATCAGAAGCACAAGTCGATTAACAATGGTGTTTCCACAGCATTGTCAAGGGAAGATCTTGGAACAAAGATTTTAGATGTGCATAGCAAAAATGAGGTATCGTCTATTTCTGTCTGAGTGAGTGTGTGTGTGTGTTATACTTTGGTTATCTATGCCTTTCCAAGAAAGGTTATGTTGATATTTCTCCTTCGAAAATTAGAAAGTATGGAGAATAAAAATGCTAGTTGCTCAATGCTTTATTAAAATGTCAAATGTATTGTGTGCTGCAGAATCTCATTACCGGGTGAACTAAACTCTCTCTCTCTGTCTCTCTCTCTCTCTCTATATATATATATATCTGGCTGGCTGTCTATTGTTTCCTCCTTTTTCTTAACTTAATTTTGAATATCTTATATTGGGCAAACATGAATTGTCAAAGAGTTTTAACGGTGCACACATAGGATGCTTATATGTGTTCCTTGCATTCTTCCTTCAAGAGTTTGAATGAGTCCTTTGGTATAGCATATGGAAACTTTGGAGAGAACACAATGCTTGAAACTTCGAAGATTGTGAGAGGACGATGTTAGAGTTAAAAGCCATTATGCTCAAATCTCTTTATGTTTGAATGGCTGCTTATACCTATTCTCGCTTTCTAATTTCTTAGAATTTCTTGATTTATGTTCTTCTTCTTCTTAGTTGGGTGTTTCTCTTGTATACTTCCAGTGTACTTGGGTTGCACCTCTTTGTTCTTTTGAATAAGATTGGTTTACTTAAAAAGAAGAAGAAGGATATGGAAATAAAACATTTGGTCGTAGTTGATGCTCCTTTTATCTGCATATTTGCAGGAAAACTTTAAGGTGGTCTCACATGGCATAGGCTTGGAATAAATAACTTTTATTTTCAATCCCTCGACTTTTGAAACAGAGGACTACAAAGTTTTTGTTTTGCTATCTCAGATCTGAGATTCTCTCCGTCAATTTAATCTCTAATATCTGAGATTCTTTTGGTGGGACTATGTGGACATAGAGGCCTCCATTTGTGAACCATGTGTTTGTTTTACTTTGTTTCTTTACATACATATCTGCTGCTTATTTCTTATTAGCATATAGAGTGAAAAATACTTATTGAGGAATCCTCTCTCGCTGTGTATCTGTGCACGCATGGGAGAACACAAAAATTACAGCTTAATATTGAATTATGGTATAATACCTTAAGATTATATAGTTTTGTGACAGGATTGATCATTGCTTGAGTCAGTTTTTTGGCACTCCGATTACCATTTTTCTTGTTTTCCATTTTGCGTCCTATATTTTATATCAACATGATACAATTATTTAGCTTCTACTATCTATTTCTATATTCAATTTGTGTTCGTTCATATGTACGTTTCTATAATTTGTGATTGATGACTTTCTCATTTTTTGCTTGTTTTAGAGAATAAAATAAAAAAAGAATTTGGATATCTTTTTATCATATTTGACCTCTTTATAATCTATGGTAATTATTGTTATTACCAGAGTTGTCATTGTTGTCATTGTTTTATTTTTTTTGTCATTAAGTTTGTTGTCATTTTTGTTCCGACTGCAATATTTCTGTTATATTTGTGTTTGAATATGATTATAAATATGTTTACTTTGGTTACTTATCAAAAAAAAAATGTTTACTTTGGTGCAGAAACTTCCTCAGGAAGCAACAAACCTATCACAAGAGTTAAATAAAACTGGTCATGTGGATGAAACAGAAATCTGTGTAGAACGTGTCCCTGCTGAACCTCTGCAGGTAAACAAATCTTCTTTAGCCTAAAATTTGTGTTAACGTGTATTACTGTCGTAAATATAGACTACATGCTATATTCACGATGTCGTGAATAACACGATGTCTTTTTGTATTTCTTATATGTCTACATGCAGGTTGATCGGGTTCTGGGATGTCGAGTTCAAGGTGATTACTCGGGATCTTCATGTCACTTATCTGCGACCATTGCTGATGACCTACCCTCTGATGACTTACTAATTTCAGAAAATCAATACAGATTATCAGAGGAAAATTCTGCTTGTGATACTGATTTAGATGTAGCAGCTGCTGAAAATCTTACTGAGGGTTGTCAGAATATTGTCAAGAGTTTTGATAGGGAAGAAAGCCTGAAGAATGAATTGAAAGTGGATAAGATACATGTATACAGAAGATCTGCAACCAGAGACTGTAAAAAGGGAAACACCATTGAGTTTTTACAAAAAGGCATCAAGGATTCAGATTCTAGTACCATAAATGGCAAAGGTCAAGATGAATCTGCTGTAAGTACAGAAGATTTGGAAAAAGAAAATGAAAAGTTGGTTACAGAGGAGAATACTGATGTTAGTTTGGGAGATCATGATAACGATGAAGTTCCAAAAAATTGGGAAACAGATGTCTCTAATGAAGCCAAAGGCGACAAAGAAGTGGATTTAGAAATGGGAATGAGAAGCTCTTCAGAAAACAAAATTCAGGAGCCCACCCTGGCTGAACCTGCATGTGCTGACGGGGAGAGGGTATCTTATGAGTTTTTGGTTAAGTGGGTAGGGAAGTCTAATATTCATAATAGTTGGATTTCTGAATCTGAGCTAAAAGTTCTGGCAAAGAGAAAACTAGAAAATTACAAGGCAAAATATGGGACAGCTTTAATAAATATCTGTGAGGAACGGTGGAAGCAGCCTCAGCGGGTGATTGCTCTCCGTAATTTCAAAGATGGTAGAGGTGACGCTTTTATAAAATGGACTGGTCTTCCTTATGATGAATGCACTTGGGAAAGATTAGATGAACCTGTTCTTCAAAAATCTTTGCAGCTGATTGATCTATTTAATCAATTTGAACACCAAACATTGGAAAAAGATTCTTCTAAGGAAGCTTCACCAAGGGGGAAGGGTGATTGTCGGCAAAATGAGATAGTTACTCTAACAGAGCAACCCAAGGAACTAAAAGGAGGTTCATTATTTCCCCATCAGCTTGAAGCACTCAATTGGTTGCGTAAATGCTGGCATAAGTCCAAAAATGTGATACTTGCTGATGAAATGGGGCTTGGAAAAACAGTATCTGCTTGTGCTTTTATTTCATCACTGTATATTGAGTTTAAAGCTACTCTGCCTTGTTTGGTATTGGTTCCACTTTCCACAATGCCTAACTGGCTTGCTGAGTTTTCATTATGGGCTCCACACTTAAATGTTGTGGAGTATCATGGGTGTGCAAAAGCAAGAGGCATCATTCGCCAGTATGAGTGGCATGCTAGTGATCCAAGTGAGTTGAATAAGAAAACTGCTGCCTATAAATTTAATGTTCTTCTAACTACATATGAAATGGTTCTCGCTGATTCCTCTCATTTGCGTGGAGTTCCTTGGGAAGTCCTTGTGGTCGATGAGGGCCACCGTCTGAAGAATTCTGGGAGTAAGCTTTTCAGCTTGCTCAATACATTCTCCTTTCAACATCGTGTACTGTTGACTGGTACGCCTCTTCAAAACAATATCGGTGAGATGTATAACTTGCTTAACTTCTTGCAGCCAGCTTCATTTCCTTCTCTATCTTCATTTGAAGAGAATTTTAATGATCTTACAACTGCGGAAAAAGTTGATGAATTGAAGAAACTTGTTGCTCCACATATGCTTCGAAGACTTAAAAAGGATGCAATGCAAAATATTCCCCCTAAGACTGAACGAATGGTTCCCGTTGAGTTGTCGTCCATCCAAGCTGAATACTATCGTGCAATGCTGACAAAGAACTATCAGATATTGCGGAATATTGGGAAAGGGGTTGCCCAGCAATCAATGCTAAATATTGTGATGCAGTTAAGAAAAGTTTGCAATCATCCATATCTCATACCCGGTACTGAACCTGATTCTGGATCGGTTGAATTCCTTCATGAAATGCGGATAAAAGCCTCAGCCAAGTTGACTTTGTTGCATTCTATGCTTAAGATTCTATATAAGGAAGGTCATCGAGTCCTTCTTTTCTCACAGATGACCAAGCTTCTTGATATCCTTGAAGACTATCTAACTATAGAATTTGGACCTAAAACATATGAGAGAGTCGATGGCTCTGTTGCAGTGGCTGATCGTCAAACAGCAATTGCACGCTTTAATCAAGATAAAAGTCGGTTTGTCTTCTTGTTATCAACACGCTCTTGTGGCCTTGGGATCAATTTGGCAACTGCTGACACTGTCATTATTTATGATTCTGACTTCAATCCGCATGCTGATATCCAAGCTATGAATCGTGCACATCGAATTGGACAGTCAAAAAGACTTTTGGTATACCGACTTGTGGTACGTGCTAGCGTTGAAGAGCGCATCTTGCAGCTTGCAAAGAAGAAGCTGATGCTTGATCAGCTTTTTGTGAATAAGTCTGGATCTCAGAAAGAAGTCGAAGATATTCTGAAATGGGGAACAGAAGAACTTTTTATTGATTCTCCCAGTACAAATGGGAAAAATGCAGGGGAAAATAATAATAATAAAGATGAGAGAGTATTAGATGTGGACAATAAGCATAGGAAGAGGGCTGGTAGTCTTGGGGATGTGTACAAGGACAAATGTACAGATAGCAGCAGCGGGATTGTGTGGGATGAAAATGCTATTCTGAAATTGCTTGACCGTTCAAACCTTCAGTCTGGATCAACCGATAATGCTGAAGTGGATTTGGAGAGTGATATGCTTGGCTCCGTGAAGGTGAACAATTAGTCTTACGTGTAAATAATTGCACTTTTTTGTTTTTGTTTTTAATGTTAACATCTTTCGTTAGTTGTTACTTGGAATCATAATTTATTGATGTTGCATTGACTCAAAACCCATGTTAATTTTTGACATGATGCATTTGTTTTTAGGGACATTGTTGAAATAAGTTTTTATTGCCTACTCTCTCTCTCTCTCTCACTCTTACCTTGAACTTCTGACGGGACTCAGTTAGTTTTGTAAAAAAATTCTTATAGTTGTAGATAAATTTATTTAAATTCTCTCCATTTTGATGTTTGTTTTTGCTTTTTGATTGCCTGCCTACTAACATTCTTGTTTTATATATTTTTGGTGTTTCGAGGAAGTTGTTTCTTTAGTGTGACTATATCGACAAGCAATACGTATAATCTACTATCCTTTTTATTGTAAATTGTAAATATAATGTTTCTGATTGTTCTTTCAACCAGGCGCTTGAATGGAATGATGAACCAACAGAAGAACAAGGGGGTGCTGAATCTCCTGCTGTCGTTACTGATGATAACTGTGCACAAAATTCAGAAAGGAAAGAGGATAATGTGGCAACTGGTACAGAAGAAAATGAATGGGATAGACTTTTGCGTGTGAGGTAAGGAGTTTCTTGTTGTCAGTTAGTTCCATAGTTTTTTATGCATCACTGTATTACTGCTAGTCTATGACACATGCACTTTGTGATAAGTTGCCCCATCCACTTTTGAAATTTCTACATTGTATCCAAAAGAATAATAGGTCTGATAGGAAAAATGTGATTTTAACTAAGTTTGACAAAACTTTCTATTTGAAATTTAGTATGATTAGAATGTGGAATTTGTTTGGGGGTACAGAATTGAATGTACTGTACTGGAAGAAAGTGAGGTTCGGAAGCACTTTGTGTGTGTGAGAGAGAGAGAGATGGAGGGTAAGGGTTATAGAAAACCTTTTTTTTTTTTTTAGTAAGTAAGGAGAGATATCCGTTGTCATCCAGCGGTTAGGTTATAGAAAACCTAGGATTTCATGAACTCTTACATTAGACATTTAAGTAATTAACTTACCAAAAAATATAATTGGGTTGGATCATGTCTAAAGGCCTAAAACCCAAACCGCCCCAAACCCTGTTCGGTTTTGAACTTTAAGCCCAAACCCATGTTAATTACCCATTTAATCAATCCCACACCCATCCTTAGGGTTCAGTCAGTTCGGAAAACCTGCTAAACCCGTTCAACTGCCATCCCTATATAGCAACATGCATAGAAAAATCTTCATCAAATTTGGGAACTTTGGAGGTAGCGCTGCTAACAAATTGAGCCAAACCAAATATTATAGCGTTCAGGCTTGTCTTGTTCAATTCAAACCTATGTTCAAGCTTAATTCAAGTTTCTAGATTTTCTTTCAAGCTTGGCCGAGTCTGTAAATGAGCAGCAGGGAAAAGCTGGTAATCATAAATTAATAAACAGATTTATTATTTATGAAGAAATAGGAAATAGTATAAAAGCAGAGAAGGTACCAAAGCTGGATACTATATGTCGCAGAAAAAGTTTCACCACATGAAGAATGTGCGATTAATTACTAGTTCATCTTCTACTTGGCTTCTATTCATGGAAAACATTGAATTTGTAAATAGTGACTAGAAGTTTTAAAACTGTTATCTTGAATTCCTTTATTTTTATATGCTTTGTAGGTGGGAGAAATACCAAGTGGAGGAGGAAGCAGCTCTTGGTCGAGGGAAGCGGCAGCGAAAAGCTGTTTCTTACAGGGAAGCTTATGCTCCACACCCATGTGAAACATTGAGTGAGGTACTTTTATTTGCTTTCGGTTTTTAAGCATGGGGGTTTTCCTAGTCTAATTAATATTTGTAGATTGTCAGTGATGTTGTCAATGAAGATGTGACTAGAATTAGAAAGGTTGTTTCTGACAATGATACGTATTATTCATTCTCATAGTTTCTTAATGAAACAGTAAATCCTTGCATAAGGGATTCTTACCTCGTTATTGACTGGTTGAGCTTATACAAGCTTGCTCCTCTTTCCTTTTCTATTTTGCCATTGTGCTTATTTGTGTTGCAACAGCCCCTAAGCCTTGGGAAAATTACATTTGAACCTTGTAACTATTTTAAGAAAAATGAATTTATATTCACATTTGGCTTCGTTTCTATTTGTGTTGTAATTTATGGTGATGATTGCCTAAATGGAATCAGAGGTGAATTAGATGGAGACTTGCACTTAAATATTGTGGTTAATGATGCTCTGTATTCTTCCTGTGAAGGATTCATGACTACCATTGACATTGCCTAATTTGCCACCCACTTCATTTTAGGTTGCTTCACTTTTTAATGGTTAGATTATGATAGGCTGATATTTTTGCTGATTTCTTCTTTACCTTTTCTGTTCCATGTTTGATGTACATTCTGCGCGATTTGTGTATAATTTAAATGTAGCTCATTGTTTCTTTTATGTAGAGTTTAAATGTAACTCTTTGTTTCTTATAAAAGAAAGTAATATGAGGAAAGGTTTAGAGGGTATTCTTATTTATTACATATTAAATAAAAGAATGGTTTAGGGGGTACTCATTGGCACTAAAGGATAGGGAATCTCTTGGTTCTGCCAGGAGATGATCTCAAGAAAATGGGCAAAAAAATTAATGACCAGTTGATTGACCCCTTCAATCTTGTATCCATCCAATCCAAGTATTCTTTAAGAAGACAAATAGATTATCAATAAATAGAGCCTAATGGTTTGAGCTGCAAATAGATGTGGCTTCATGGTATATATTTAAAGAGTCCAGATTTGATATTAGACATGGAAATGGCTAGAAGAGGTGATTTACATCCATCATTAGTTTGCATTTATAGATTTTTTCAATGTATCATATTTCTGCATCTGTTAGTCCTATGTAGCTGTTAGACCAATAATCACTACTATGCTACTCGAGTATGAACCCCTTAATTTGATGATTATTAGTCTCAGAATTTGCAAAGATGATATAACCGCTTTCTGAACGAAGCTAAAGCTAGACTGCCTAGACCCTTCAAGGGCTGTATGACATGCCGTACAGCCACATCTCTCAAGTGATTACCTTTTGCCTGAAATGCAATAAAAGAAAAAAAGAAATAGATCAGAGATATCACCCTATGTTTTCTGTCTTTGAATTGATGCGTGTTGGGGTGTATCCTTACCCCCCCCCCCTTTTTTTTTTTTTTTTTAGTCGGGATAGATAATAAATTTGGTTAGAATGAGGAGACACCTCAGTACACAGGTGTATATTAAAGGTTCACCTGGAAGTGACGATCTAAAATTCAAAAGGGGAAGAAAGTCAAGCAAAGAAGTAGGATTGCTGCCAAATACAGCTGCCCAATCATACAATGATCTCAGAATAGTGATTTCAGCACAATTATAGAAGTCTAAATAATCCAGGGACGGTATCCCTGTAAAAACAATGGCAGTGTCGTCCAAATTTTATTTCCAATTTACTTCATCTAGATTATTAATGCATTATGTTTAACCATTCTTGCCAAGACACTTGGACATAGTTATTGCATTCATAAATGTTCTATAATCCACTGTTCTTATGCATTCAAACTTATAGTCTTAGTTATCTATGTTTAATATCACAAGTTGCACCAGAGAGAACATAGATCTGTGTAGCTAAATTTAATGCCATCGTACCTTCCTTCAATCAAATTCATATGGGTCGGGTAATTTAAATAGACTTCTTATGAGAAGGAAAGCTTGAACATGGTGAGGATGCCTCTACCCCAGCTCTTGTCTATGTATCTTGAACTTAAAAGTATGTTGCTGGCTTTGCTCGATCCACCACTGCTGGACCAAAGAAGGGTATGGCGCATTATACTGAATCAGCGTTGCCATGTGCAATACCTCATGTCCACATCAATACACAAAACTTGTGTTGATGTACACAATTTATAGTTTTATTGGAGATTGATCAGGCCTGGTTTTATATAATAACTGTTGCATGGTCAAATGAAATTATTCACTTAACCATGAAATAGACTAATTGTCTGAAGTAAGATGTGGTGCAGTTCTTTTCCAGGAACATGGTTTATTTAAAATGGGCACAGCTTTTTAGTGTGCATTCCATAGTTATCTTTTTTCCATAGTTATCTTATTATCCAAAGGGATGCCGAGACTGCTTTCTGACCTCTTTATCAAGTCTGGAGTTGGTCTCATATATAGGTAAAAAATACCTGAGCTTCTTTGAGAAGGGTCTGGGTTCAACTCTATACGGAAACTTCTTACCAACGAGACACTGATCAGTGCATGGATGTAACAAAATTAATATTTTCCCCATGTTGGAGTATTTTTTGCTATGGACAATAAAATCATAAGAGTTGTTCATGAACAGCTAGAGCTCAGCTTTATAAGTTCGCTTTGAGCTTGGTTCATTTGTCAAACAAACCGAGTTTGAACAAAAATTTAAGCTTGTTTATTAAATGATCCAAGCTCATATAAACTGGCTCAACTCGTTTAAGCTCATGAAATGCTCATATATATATTAACTCGATTCAACTTGTTTTATGCTCATTTAAAGCTTGTTACAATATAATATATTTGTTTAGCATATTTGTGCTTACTTGACTGTAGTTCCTCCACACCATTCCATGTCATCCTTGTCGGGTGCATGTTTCTTCCTCAACCTACCATGTAGAAAGCCCTTATTCAAGGGTTATCTTTTTTTATTCCTTAGTCCACCATCCAATGGCCTCCATGCTTCTGCTCTGCCTCTCTGCCACCACTATACTCGCCTTCCAATCAGCCCTCTTTCCTGTCCCCCTCAAACTCATACTTGCCCCGTCACAAGGATGAAGCGCTGCCATAACCTCCATCACCTGGACATGACAAGTCAACCTCAGCCACAGATCGGTTTATCTCAGTCGTGGCTTACAATCTTCCCTTCTTCAACTCCCTCCAGTATGCAGCTTTCTCTTAGACTCTCTCCTCCCTTTCCTCTCCCTCTACAGGTCCATCCCCTACTCCTCTTTTTGTAGCCTTCTCTGATCCTGTTGTGACAGTAAGGGAGGAAGAAAAATTGTTTAAGGAGAGTGAAGAAATTGTCGTGGGAAGAACTGGAAGGTAAAAAATGAGGCCAACATTGACGTGGCTGCTGTTTGTGACTTCATCACAAATCTGAAGGACAGCTGCCCCATTGGGTGGTGGAGTTGCTGGCTAGTTGGAGGAGTCAGTTTGAAAGTCACCGTATTATAAAAGCCTGGAGGGTTATGATTGGACGGCAGCTCACAATTGCCTTCAAGTTTCAAAATTTCTAGAGTTTTTGGAATTTTATTCTTTTTCTCCGTAGTTGGGTGTCTCTCATGTATACTCCGTGTACTTGTGTTGCGCCTCTCTGCACTTTCTAATAAGATTGAATTACTTATTAAAAAAAAGGAGTAGTCTCATCTGGTATGCAAAACCCCTCTTTGCCTTATGTGGACAATTTGAAGAAAGGGGAATAATTGAATGTCGGTGATGTAGAGCTGCCTATTATGGAGTTGGAATCTTTATTCTAGCATCTTTGTATGAGTCATCTCATACTTTTGTCACTATGCCTATTCCTCCTTTTGTATTTATAGATTTTCCAACTCTTTTTTTTTTTTTTTTTTTTAAATTTTAAATTTATTTATTTTTTAACTTATCAAAAAGATCTACAAAAGAAGGAATAGGCATAGTGCCAAAAGCACAAGAATGGCCAAATGCCAATGCATTGGTAATAGTGTCGAGCTGTCCACTTCGTGCAAAAATATTGAAGGGTAGGATTGTATCTAAGCCACCTCTCCCAAGACTACACTTAAATGGGACCAGCACTTGGTAATGAACCACAATTGTTTAGGGGAATCTTTTGTATTGATAACCATATTTGGTAGTACCAGAGTATCTGTCTGTTGTTTCCGTGAACCCTAGTTAAATTCTGCGTTATACACGTTTTAGTTATTGGAGAGCCCAAGTATTCTCTTTCAGATCCTGGAAGTGGCTCAACCTCTTGATATTGGAAGAGCCAAAAGATTCTGTATCATTTTTGGCCTTAATGAAATTCATAGGTAAGAAGAAATCCACTCAAATAGAATTTTTAATATAGTTGGGCTCTCATGTCGATTTGAATTAGCCATCTTTTCTGTAGAGGTAAATCTTTGCTTGCTAGGCAAGGGGATAGCAAGTTACAAATTCTATTTTAGTTGGACGCAGTTTTCTATTACTAAGAAATTCATAAATGTAGTTAATAGTGAGATTACCATTACCATTTTTCTAGGTCTCAGTGGGGCTTGGAAACACATAAATCTGTTGAATGGAAATTGAAAAGGGATTTGACTGTAGTTCCTTTGGAAATGGTAAGATTTTTGGTACAAGAAGAAGAGATTGATCTGTATCATCTTGGAAACCATAAGGAATACTGTTTTAGTATAACGTGTACTGCCAAAAAGCCAAATACCCAAAAGAAAAATGCTGGTAATTCTGTTGCATTCTGCATGATGTTTAAGAATAAGTTATTATCTAATAACAAGCACCTTATAGTTTACATATTCTTAAAGAAAACACTGCCATTAAGAGAAATTTGTAAATATTGTTTTTGGAGCTCGATTGACCAATGTTTTGGAAACACATTGACACACACATATAGCAACAGAAATCTACTAAACTTGTTTGCTGGTCTGTTTGTTGTTTGTGAGTAGCTCTATTGAGAGCCATATCCTCTGATGAATCTGTGGCAATCGTGTTTCATTGACCTCCACTTGCATTTTCTATGTAATTGAATCATATTTTCTATAATTTTTCTTAATTGAATCAGATCACTTTGATGATTGGTTCCAAGTAATTGCTTCCTCAGATTTAAGTACCTGAACCATCTGGGCTCGAATTGTATTTTTCTCAATGATTTTGTGAGAATTTTAAAAATATGTGCCAGTACTTGCATCAAAGTTGCTTATTTTTCCTGCTTATGTAGAGTGCTCTAATTGATAGTTTGTTAAAGCAGAGTGGTGGTGAAGAGGAACGAGAGCCGGAACCGGAGCCCGAGCGGGAGTATACACCAGCAGGACGTGCTCTAAAAGCAAAGTTGTAGGTTCAAATTCTTTTATATTGTGATTGATTTTGGTTAAAAAACCAACATAATAGAAACTTTGAGCTTGAAAATTTTACCGCTGCCGATTATTCAGATAAAGCAGTTGATAAATGTAGACACTTTCAAAAGGTAATAAAAGTTCAAAAAATTTGATGGGCAAAAGTGCAGCATGGTGTAGGAGGGAGGAGCCTTTTTTCTTATTACGAGATTATCAGAACATTTTGACAATTTTATGGAGTATTAAGAAATTGGTTTTTTTTTTTTAAAAAAAATATTTGTGATATGCATTGTAATTTTCAATTCACTCTTTAAGTTTCATTGAACAGTGCTAGACTTCGTGCTAGACAAAAAGAACGGCTTGCTCAAAGGAATGCAGTTGAAGAACCTCGTCCTGTTGAGGGGCTGGCTGGGCCTGATTCACTCCCTCATTGTCCTTCCATCAATCCCAAAGAAGGGGATGTGACTGAATTACACAAAGCTATAAGAGAGGAGATTTCAGTAATTGACTTGGAGGATGGCAAATTTGTTCAGCGAGAAGATGCTTCAAAGGGCAAGACTGACTCACCTTTAAGGCTGGGCAGAATATCAACGTACAAAATGAGCAGTCATCTGGATTTTCCTGTTAATCCACATGGCCACCCCTCTCCTGACATTTTCCTTCCGAGTCACCATGTTCAAAGCATGAAATACACAAACTCATTGCCCACCACTAACTTGTTACCAGTTCTGGGACTGTGTGCTCCCAATGCTAGTCAAGCGGAGTCGTCATATCGGAGCTTGTCAAGATCAAATGGCAGACAAATTAAATCAGGAACTGGACCAGAGTTTCCCTTCAGTCTAGCTCCTTGCCCCGGGACTTCAATTGAGATGGATTTAAAAAATCAGGACTCTACCTTAGAAAAAGCAAAAAAACTAGATGCATCTGCAGAAATTTTGCAACAGCGGCTTAAGAACAGCATCCCAGATAACTTTTCCCCATATATTTCGGTACTCTCTCTCTCTCTCTCTCTCTCAGAGTTTGTGATTGTCGTGTAGCTATCAGCTTTTATACATGCTTAACTGCCATGCTTTCTGTATGCAGTGCCTTCGGGTTGTCCAAGGAAAAGCTTCTGAACGTTTAGAAAGCTGTGGTTCTACTTTCTCTAATTTTCAAGAAAAGATGGCATTGCCAAACTTACCATTTGATGAAAAAATGCTGCCTAGATTCCCGCTTTCAGCAAAGACTATGCCAACTCCACATCTTGACTACTTACCTAGCTTATCATTGGGTAGCAAACTTGAAGCTGTTAATGGCTTTACACAAGACCTCCCAACCATATCGTTGCTGCCCAACTTAAAATTCCCGGCACAAGATGCAGGAAGATATAATCAGCAAGAGAGGGAGGTGCCTCCCACATTGGATCTGGGACAGATGCCAACCACATTTTCCTCATTTCCTGAAAACCATAGGAAGGTGCTTGAAAACATAATGATGAGGACTGGTTCTGGATCAAGCAACAACATGTTTAGAAAGAAATCAAAAATAGAAAGCTGGTCTGAAGATGAACTTGATTTCCTGTGGATCGGTGTTCGTAGACATGGACGGGGCAATTGGGAGGTCATGCTTAGAGACCCCAGGTTAAAATTTTCGAAGTATAAAACTACGGAAGATTTGGCAGCAAGGTGGGAGGAGGAACAACTCAAGCTCTTTGATGGGTCAGCTTTTCCAGTTCCAAAATCAACCAAGCCAACAAAGTCTACCAAATCTTCATTGTTTCCAGGCATCTCTGATGGAATGATGGCCCGGGCTTTGCAAGGAAGTAGACTTGCTACACCCCCAAAATTTCAGAGACACCTGACAGACATGAAATTGGGTTTTGGTGATCTTGCATCCAATCTGCCACATTTTGAAACATGTGATCCACTTGGTCTGCAAAATGACCAATATGTACCTATGCCAACTTGGAATCATGAAAAATACGGGGCAAATCTTCCTGGGGAGTCTTCTGCTGGAGCTTGTGAACGACCGGGTTCTTCTTCAAATGTACCCATTGACAAGCCATTTCTGCTGAATTCTTTTGGAACCAGTTCCTTGGGATCTTTAGGTTTGAATTGCTCAAGCAGCTTTGATGTACAGAGGAAGGAGGATGAAAAGATAGCCAGCAAGTATGGGAAGTTGCCAAGTCTCCTGGATAGGTCGCTAAATATTTTGCGTGAAACCCATCACAATTTAGGAGGTGCTGAATCTGTCAGTTCAGTATTGCTACCTGATCCTAATAAAGGGCTGAGTTTTTCGCATTTAAAGGGAGAAGCAGCTGGGAGTAGTTCTTCAAGGGACAAGCTACCCCATTGGCTGCGGGAAGCTGTGAGTGCTCCTGTAAAACCCCCAGATCCCGACCTGCCACCCACTGTAGCAGCAATTGCACATTCAGTTCACTTGCTGTATGGAGAAGATAAGCCAACCATACCTCCGTTTGTGATCCCGGGTCCACCTCCTCCTGTCCCAAAGGATCCAAGACGGACTCTAAAGAAGAAAAAGAAACGGAGGTCACATTTGTCCAGGTGGGTCCCACCCGACATTGCTGGCAGCAGTCAGGATTTTCAAAGAAACCTTCAAGGTGACAATGCTGCTTCGAGCTCAATTCCACTGTCTCCAGCATTTGCACTGCATCCACAATCAACCCCACTAACTGCAGGGCTTCCACCGATAGAGTCCGACCTGAATTTGCCTCCTCTCAATTTAAATATGATGAACCCTTCATCCTCCTTAGCACATTTACACCAGCAGAAGAAGAAAAGCATGGGATTGTCCCCCTCCCCTGAAGTGCTTCAGCTGGTAGCATCATGCGTTGCTCCAGGCCCACGTATGGCATCAGTTTCTGGCATGACAAGCTCAAGCTACATTGAAAGCAAACTCTCAGTGTCCAAGTCTGTTGATCTAGTAGGATTTCCAGACCCACAAGATGCGTTTGGAAAAAAGAAGGCTAAGCAGAGATCCCCTTTAGATGTGTGGGGTTCAATTCGGGGGGAGAAAGTAGACCATCCAGAAAGCGGAGATTCCAGTAAAACTCAATCAGATCCCTCTCGGACTGAACGGCCTGATGTGGATGATGTATCATCTGAGGGCACTGTATCAGATCATCCTGTGAGTGACCATGAATCATAGCTATAATATGAGATCGAAAAGAAAGTTGAACATAGGTATTCTTTCATGCTACTAAAGTTTCAGGCTCTTCACCAATGTGCACAAATTTTTGTAGGCATGATGAAGTGAGTGATGAACTAGCACATATAGGTTTATTAGGACATCTCATGTAAAGTTTCTGTAAGAGAAAATGAAATATAGTGTTGCTTGCTTTGTATCGCTTATTCATTGCCTTTGCCCTGCCCCAATCCATGAGCCTTCTTTTTCCTTCTTACATCTGACCGATGAGAGTATTAGCTGAGCTACGGCATCGGATCTGTGGGTCGATTCAAACAAAGAGCTGGTGGTGCCAGAATTGTAAAAGTTCCTGTGACTGTGAATGGGGCTCACCACTGGTTTCAAATTCCAACAGAGCTTGAAGCAGTGAATAGACATTCCAACAGAGCTTGAAGCAGTGAATAGACAATCCAAGAGGTTGAAATGGTACCTGCTGCTGCTGGCAATTGCAGTAGAGTGTAAGGAAGTACAGGCCATTGGGGTCCTGGAGAAGCAATTATGTAACTCTCTCTCTCTCTCTCTCTCTCTCTCTCTCTCTCTTGTGGATATGCATTTTGTCAAGACATTTGAGCATCGGGTCCATTTGCAAATGTAAAGAGCTGTGTTAGGGTTGAAAAATCAGTTGGTTCCAATGAAAATTCTAAGCGAGTAGATTGCTTTACAGGTATTTCTCATTAGATCTCTTCATACTAGTCCAAAAGTTTGTATTCAAGTTCATGGTGAGAACTCTGAGATCCCCACAGTTCATGTTGGCATTGAAAGCTGTGAATTTGAGTCTTCAAGGAGAAGTGAAATGTCCATCAATCCATGTCGCCTTCTTCATTGTTCTGTTAACAAATCTATAACCTTCATGACTCTCTTGCCATTCAAAACGATGTAATGAAAAATGAAAGGAGACACAAGTTTAATGAAAAATGTTATACGGTAGACTGTTATACAACTGTCATATGATTATGATGATATAGCAGTGAAAAATTGAAAATAAATTATTAATTTCTTATTTTATTTTTTTACAAGCTCTTATTGATTCAACAATCACCCCAGTTAAATGACAGCTATTTAACAGTCTATTAAATATCATTATTTAAGCTTAATTACTCTAACAACACATGCATACTAGCTTTTCTAGGATCATTGGCAGAACACTGTCGATAAACAAATAAGAATTTGAGATTTATATAGGCGTGTTTTAATTTGACTTAAAGAAGAATAAAGTTCGTAAAAAAAAGAAGAGAGTAAAATGTTAGACATCCATTTCTTCTATACAATCAAGTTTCAAATTTACCATTGAATTTGTGGGACTCAACTCAATGTGGATCCTACAAATTCAATAGTGAATTTAAAAATGAGATGAGAAGTGGATGAGTTTGTATTTCTCTCTTTTTTCTTTTTTCTTTTTTAATTTTTTTTTTCTACTTGTTACTGAAAAAAATACTATATATCAGTAATCTCTATTTTACATCTAATAATAGAAGTATATATATATATATATATAAGTTTAAGTTTGTTCTGAATTATATATTGGGATCAATTATGATGTTGTGTCGTCCCATTAATATTGATGGAGTCTCATCTCTTTCTGTATATATGAGTGAGGATAGTTATAGATCAAGATCAAATAATTAAATAAATCTGTAACTAGGACAGATCTACACATATATTAATTTTAATTTGGTCTTACACAGCACTTGTACATGTGGTTCATTGTGAGCATTATATGCCTATTCCTTCATGACCACGTGGTTGAGAGTGGTTTTTCTTCTCAATAAAAATTATTACAATTTTTTTAATAAGAATTATTAATAATTTTTGCTCCAGTGACATTTATTTTATTATTTTTAAATTTAATCATCTATTAAAATTTTTAAATACAATAAAAGGCCTTAAAGAATTAGATTTTAATTGACCTAGAAAAACCCTTCCTTTTTTTCTTTTTTCTTTTTTTCTGAGAAGAATTCATTAATAATTTCTATGGTTTACAAACACTTTTACAATTTTCTAAGATTATATAATATTTTAATGAGATATGATATGTTTACAACTTTTGTACAGCTCCAACAACTTTTCATTTTTTTTTAAATCAATCATTGGATATGTAAGAAATCAGATCTAATGGTTAGTTTGAAAAAAAGTTGTTAGAGTCGTACACGAGTCGTGTTAAAAGTTGTACAACAATAATTTCTTTATTTTAATGTGGTTTGAATCACATACTGACTGACATGTGTTAGTAAGTTGTAGATCAATTGTAAGTCATTACTTTATTTAGTAGAAAAATGATAGAATCACCTACAACTCTTTTACCACTTGCTGACATTCATGTGTTAGCATGTTGTAAAAAGAGTAGACCAATTGTAAGTCAAGCATTCCTTAGTATGATATATCCATGCATGCATGCTCAAAGCAAAATGTAATTTGCATATTTTATATAACACATTTATTTCACTATACGATGTGACAATATCTAGTAGTGTTATTGGATAGGTTTTTCTTTTTTTCTTTTTTTTAGCAAGAGGCGATGGAAGGGCTACTACACCTTGGTGCATCATCATATAGTGAGATAAACGTGGGATATAGATGAAAAAATTGCAATGAGATCGTCTGTGAATAATAATAGTACTATCGATGTCTAAACTCAATGCATCGGAGTAGTACTGTTCATTCACCTATTCCTTGAGATATGGAATTAATATCGGTTCTTTTTGATCTTTTCTTTCTTTTTTTATTGAATTTTCTCCCTACATCTTAAATTTTGTGTATATATATATATATATACAGAAGAAAAGCTGTCTCCCTCTTAACATATATATATATATATATATATATATATATATATATATATATATATATATATATATTTGCCTTCCATTAATCACGGCATTTTGTCCCCGAAATTATAATAACTTGTGATATGCAACAATTTTCAATAATTTTCTCGGAGATAGTACTAGCTACTCTCTTGTTGCACATGCCACCTCCCACCTTTTCCAACCAAAAAAACTCTCTCTCTCTCTCTCTCTCTCTCTCTGGGGCAGGTTCTACTTGGTCACGAGCAGGGTTGGCACTGCCTGGACATACCGAAAAATACAAGTAAATCTAAGAGAAATAAGAAGTTGAACACTTTTAAACGTCCTTGATCCTCCAGGAATGATGAATGTATATATATATATATATATATATATATATTACCCATCTAATCCAACTAAAACACAAGATCGAAAAATAATAAAAAAACTACCAAATTAACAAGAGAGAAAAGTTGACCAAAACATGCATCGATCATTTATGGGTACGTTGCTTAATTTAGCTAGGAGTTTAGATAGAAGCAGTGGGCACTAGTGTTGGACAGGAAGCTGTTCTTGGGTTGGCCACAAATCTGGAAGAGAAGGAGTAAAACTGATGGTAATCTTCATCCAACAAGCTCCCGCTTCCACTGGGATCAAAGTTGAGAGAATAGCTCAATGGATCGTACCGGCACTGAAATGAACTCTGTCGACTCGCGGCGCCCAGGCTTCGGTTCTGTCTCTTCAGTTTCTTCACTAGTTTTCTAAGACAACAACAATCTGACGACAAGCCATTGCCTGCTAGGCAAGAGGTTGACATGGCCGTGGCGGTGGCGGTGGCGGTGGCGGAGGCGGTTCCGCCACCTCCTTCTCCGCCAGTACTACTCTTGGTGGTGGAAGTGTTCTTTGGCCACCAAAGGAGCCACATTATTTCTGTTCTATATATCTTTCCGATCTCTAGATGTGTTTGTGTAAATTTGTGAAAGCGACTGAGTGGAACAATATTCAGAGATTTGGAAGTGTCTTACTTTCTTTGGGTATATATATATAGGGAAGGACTAGCTGTGTTATTTGAATATTTTCTTTTTCGTTTTTTAATATTATATTTAATTATCATATATAAATATTCCTAATTATAATTCATATTAATTAACAATATAAAGCTAAAAGTCTATGTATCTCTCTCAAATTTTGATTGCGATAATATTTCTTTCAAATTATTAAAATTTGTCAGTGTTCTCCTTTAATTTGTCATGCAAAAAGACAAAAATAACATTAACAATTTTTCAAAAAGGACACATGCTGCTATAAATTTGAGAAAAATAGAACAAAGTTGAAGACCACAACAATAATGCCCCAGTGAAATTAATTAACTAGTAATTAACTTCACGGTTTGCCTCTCAGTCACATTTTACAAGGAATAAGACTCAGATCTTTATTACTTAAAAGAGAATATTATGCAGCGGAAACATAAGATATTTCTATCAATATTAATCATTATAACTAGAGTAATCTACTAAGAATCGTTACATTAATTGAAATCATACTAAACAAATCGATCATTGATATAAAAGATTCAAATTAAACCTTCATAGACAATCGAGCCTCAAATGCTATGCTTATAACATCACCAAAAAGTACTAATTACCATAATCGCCAAACAGTCGGATTAGCCTCGAGGTCCATCTCAAATCCGACATCTAAGGTCTCGTTTGGTTTGCGGAATGAGTATTCCATTGTGAAAATTAATAGTTATTTCCAAGCTAGAATAAAAGAGAGTGAAATGGAATGATTTTCATAATCTTTAATTTGATAACAACACGTACACTTTAATTGGAATTCAATCAAAATTACTAAAAGAGCCACACATTATATATATATATATTTAAAAAAACTTAAATTATAAAAAAATAAAAACAAAAAAAATTATTATTATTTTTTTTTTGAAAAATGGTGGGTGGCAAAGAGCCAGGGGTGGCCGCAACCACCCCCGAAGTGGGCTCCTGGGGTGGCTTGTGCCACCCCTAATTGCTCTGGGGGTGGTCAAACCACCCCCGACGCCCTATTAGGCTGGCCGACCACCCCAATGGGTTTTATTTTTATTTTGGGTTTCAATTTTTATTTTTTTATTTTTTGAAAAAAAATTGAAAGAAAATAAAAAATAAGTGTTTTTTTTTTTTGAAATTGTACTCCATTCCCATTGGGATAGCTATTCCTTTCATTTTTGAGAGGAATCAGTATTCTTCTTCGTAAGAGAGTAGTTATTCCAAGGAATAGACGCCTACCAAATAAAAGAATAACTATTCTATAGGAATAATCATTTCATTCCAGGAGTTTATTCCGTGAACTAAACGTAAAGATAATCCAACTATAAAGCAACACATGTTTCATATGTAGAAAAATACAAGCTTAAGTCTACGATTTAGTGAGTAATTATACAAATAGTGTACATGTTATCATGCAGTGAACTCAATTGTTTAGCAAAAGATTGTAAATTACAAGTAATAATATAAATGAAGTCATTTGTTGAATAAAATAATTAATGACATCTTAATGCATCTTATAGTTTATTTTAAATCCAAATGTGAACGCATGCACGTGACCAGAAAAAGCATGGCGCGCAAACCTTAAAGCTCTGTAATTATGGGCTTCATATGAGTTCAAAATTCACAATTTTTTTTTTTTTTTTTCTCACCAAACAGATTCACAATGAACGTATGAATCATGAACATGATCGTATTTGACAAAAGTAATTATTTTAAAATAATTGAAACTTTTCTTCAATACCAACTTCAAGAAATTGATGTTAATTAGTGACATTTTCGGTATGCATGGTTTGAGATGTTATGGCAAAATGTCCTCAAAGAACTAACATGCTGAATTCACAGAATAATAATAAATTAAAATTAAAAACTCTTGTTTATTGTTAAATTGATTTTTCAAAAGAGAAAATGTAAAAGTAGTATGAAATTTAAATTTTGTTTGAGTACTGCTATAACTTTCTTAAATCATAACCAAAAGATTCTTCCCACTCAATGGAATATACTAAGATATTGGTCTATATTAGCTGTCTTTGACGAGAGATTGGCTCATGGTCGAGATTTAAAATTAGTGCATGTAACTGTACGTGTATATGAAGTTGATATTAATTTGTTGTTAAAAAATTAAATAGTGTAAAATTATGTGCACGGTTAGAAATACTAACTTCAAACCCAGTGGTCCCTAAGAGTTAGCTTAATCGGCTGGGGACCATGCCTCATGAAGCGGATGTCATTGGTTTGAATCCTCCTAACTCCCCCTCTTGTGTGGACATGGCCAAAAAAAAAAAAAAAAGTGTATAACAATTGACCCTGGAAGAGTCAAAACAAGATGAATCAATCTATCAATAAGATGATATCTCTCTGATTTTTCTGTCTTTATCAATCCTCGACATAATTCTGCAATGGAAGACAATTTTTATTTTTTATTTTTTTAAATTTCGGATCATTAAGCATATCAAGTTGAAAATGTTTCAACTGAAATCTTAGATTAATTTTCTCCTGCTATGAAAAATCAAGAGGATAATACTTCTCTGCAAGCCTACATATATCATCAATGTTAAAGGATTTATAGGCATCATTTAGATCCAAAGCTGAACCAAGTGTCAAGAGTTCCATTACCCCTTTACTAAACCTATTATCAAGCTCTTGCAACTGAAAGTCTATGGTAGCATTGAATATGTCAAAATGATAATGATGCTCTATTGTGATGTGATCTTGTTGATGACGACCTCGACGTTGAATATAATGAGCTCCCAAATCTTGAATATCAATTTCAAATTTCTTGCAGAAAGAGACTACTTCCTCAAGCAAACTATTCCAATCTTCATCTCTCAACTTTTAGATGGATTTTTTTTTTTTTTTTTTTTTTTTTGTATTAGCAACCAATTGCACAACAGTCAAGATATCTTGAGATTTTTGTTGCAAATGTTGACAAAGACCATCAGTAATACCCATGATTTCCTTCATCAAGTGTAAAATAAATATGAATTGAAATGAAGTAATCATTTTATAATCAGCATTAACATCACCACGTTGAGAGTAAGTGGATCCTTCATTTATAATATTTTCAAGCACTGAACAAGTAGCATTAAACATCCTTACTAGGCTACAAATAGATAGAAAATGAGAACTCCAACGAGTATCACCAGCTCGTTTCAAAGTGCCAATTTGGTTAGCTCATTTTCCAGTTTCAAGTTCATCAATAGCTAACAAATGTGCAATTTTTGCTGCTTGAGTAGCTTGTAGTTTATCATGACGTTTATCATGACGTTTACATGAAGAACCAACAACAATGATAGTGAAATTCAAATTTGAGAAGAACTCATGAACAGAAACTACCTCTCTAGATGCAGCAACTAATGCTAATTGTAGTCGATGAGCGAAATAGTGAACAAAGTATGCACAAGGACAATTATTAAGAAATAATGCTTATAATTATTTCCATCCACAGTGCATATTACTAGCACGATCATACCCTTGTCCACAAATATTTTGAATATCAAGAAGGTGTTTGTTACATGCTTACGTAACGTAGGATGAGGAATCCTAGACCTCATTGGTTGATCAATTAGAGGTGCTTGGAACTCACAAACATAAAGTTTGAATTTAATTTCATTGTTAATTTTATTCTATAGCAATGCAACTTATTTAAAGAAAATGAATACAAGAGACTTCTACTTAGAACAGGACACTAAGACTCAACTAACAAAGAAATAGAGATAACAAGCTAGAGATAACCTGATAACCTACTAACAAGCCAAATAGAATTGAATTACTAACAAAGATAGAGATAAACTAACAACAATCTACATAGATAATACTTCCTAACAGACCTAATGTTTAACAAAGACTACACAAGTAACAGTGTTGAGAAAGAACAATAGATATTTCATTCTTTAAAGTCGATGCCAATGTATCTTTAACATGAACAATTTCAAAGAATCGTTCTTGTATAAAACCATCTTTGTCAACAAATTTTAAAACAATAGCCTTTGTTCTTTCTTAGACTCATCTCGTGCTTCGTCAACAATAATACAAAATTTTGAATCACCAATTTCTTCACGAATTGCATTTCATACCCTCTTTGCCAAGACGTGTAAAATATGTTTTTAGATATGATTTGAAGTATATTTAGCATTTTGTGAAGCATTTTCTAAGATAACCTTAGCAATTTTCTCATTGTACATGGGTACAAGTTCTATCAACTCAAGGAAATTGCCACGATTTTTTTTGAATCTGGACCCTTATCATGACCTCTAAGAACACATCATTGGGATGTTAAATAACGAATACAATCAATTGAAGTCTTCAATCACAATCGATTGTTTAATTTTTGTTCCGAATTTTGCTTATCAATCACCTTTTCAATATATTGAGATTGATTCTTCAAAGTATCACAACACTTAATAGCATTATTATGAGGTGAACATGGATTCTTTCCCATATGGACAAAAAAAAGCACACTTTATACCATCATTAACCTTTTTCCAATTACTAAATCCTTCAATAGTAAATGCATTAGCTCCGAGTTGTCCTGTTGGCTTTTTACCGAAAAGATAGTAGGGCAAATAATAAGCAGCATCTTTTGTAGGTGAGTATTCTAACCAATTGAACATCTTGTACCAAGATGATTGAAATCTTTGACGATTTTTCCAGTTCCCGAAAACAGATATCCAGAACTGTTAGAAGGAATGAATCTATGTGGACCGTCTTTAAGATAAGCATGTCTAATTTCATCCTGTTGATTAACTTGATATTCTGATATTTGAGGACGTAACCCTAGATCATGTTGTATAGTAGAAATGTCAACTGACTCAATTTGAGATTCAATTCTTAGCATCTTAGAAGGGCGTTGCTCAGGAGCTAAAGCTTAAGGATTAGATGTGGAAGAAGACATTTTAGAATTGGAATCAGCATCATTTTTCTTAAAAAATGCATCAATTCTTTTTGGCTTGCCCACGATGTAATCTAAGATTTTTCAGAAACCTGAAAATTTATTTATCTATTAATTTTAAGTGTTTTTACACTAAAAAAACTCATGACTTATGACACATATTCCAATGATATTATAATTAAATTATTATAATATTATGATCACTATTAATCTAACCAATCTTTAAAAAATATCTTAATAAAAGGACCAAACAATAACAAATAACGTACATGAAAGTGACAAAAATTTACTAAAACTTATTGACATTATCAAAGTCCCAAAGTATGAAGAAAACCTTCTTAAAAGATGCTAATGTTGTTCTTATCTGAATAAGAAAACAATCATATTAAAAAAAATAATAGTCAATAAATCACATCAATGTAAAGTAAATAACAAAAAAAATTGTTACATAAAAAATAATAGTCCCAATAGTCTATAAATTTTTTTATGGTAACATTTCAAGACACGAATCTCCAATATGGAGTGACTGGAGTCCATTTTTTTTTTTTTATATATGACAAAAGACATGGTTACACGAATCTCTATAATTTTCTTTACTTTTACTCCATTGAACATTTGACTGATGGACACAAATCTCATTTATGCAGAGAACTGAGAGAAGGCTCTAGATCTATTTCTTTGCTTTCAGCTTTCGCAGTTGCCAGTTGCGGTTCTATTCCTCCATGGACGGATGGACCATAAACCAAACTCAGAGTCCAGACGGACACTGTTCATCAAAAAAAGAAGAAGATAGCAGATGGGCAAGAGAAAGACTGACCATAGTCTGCATAGACCAACAGTTTCTTGAGCGATTTTTTTTCAATTTTCATCCCAAAAGTAGCATCAAAGGCTTAGAGAAAGAAGATTAGGAAAATGTTTGTAAGTTTGTTTACTTGTTTGCTTTAGATCGGTGGTTGTAGGCTGTAGCTAGGTTAAAAAGTTTAGCTGGGTAACTTGTCTTGAATTTGTGAGATATCAGCCTAAATTTGAAGTCAACTTAATTTTTTAAAGGGCTAGGCCGGTTGATTGGGCTTAAACTTGTAGAGGCGAGATTGGACATGACTTAAAAATAGACATATAATTATTATTATTATTATTATTATTATTATTATTTTCATTTTTTTTTAAAATATGATGTAGGGGTGGGTGCCCTTGCCTGTCCCCCTGTACATCTGCCCCTAGGGGCGTCGATAAATTACTTAAAATTTTTTCTTATAAATAATTTTTTTTAAACCAATTGCGGCCTTAACGTTGCTCTGTCATTACATTCATTTCTTACACATCTCCAAACAACAAAGTTTCAAATCTACCATTGAATTTTTTGGGCCCAATATGGAGCCCATAAATCTAATGGTGGACTTGAAAATGAGATGTGTAGAATATATATTTATATCATTTTACGTTTTGTTGAGAACTCAATTTTGACGAGCTCTTGTTGAGATCTCAGTGGGGACGTGAATTAATTACTTAACAAATTTTCTTATAAAATATATATATATTTTTTAAAACCAATTGCAAGGGCTACGGCCCTTGTTGGCCTTAACATGGCTCCGCCTCTTAGTATCACTGAGTAATATTGAATTATTTACATTCCTCCGTCTTCTATCCAGCCTTCATAAATGAAATTCTGTTACATGATAATAAAAGACAAATTGTTAAGTGTTAATTATAACGGAAATACACTTACCCCTCGCAAGTTGTGAAGTTCATTGCAACTCGTCATACTACTAAATTGGTTGTTTTTTAATTTTTTCCTTGATTCATCCTTTATCTTTATAATCTATTATCTTTAATCCGCCATTGAATATCAACATTATCTTATGAAGAAACATTGGAATAATTTTTAAAAAATAATAAAAAGAAAAGACAAGTTTTATTTCTTATACTGCTCTATTGTCCTTTTCTCCACTTTTTTTTCCTGCAAGGTAGTTATAATTTTTTTTTTCAACGATTCCGTTTTTTTTGATGTAGAGAAGAGTCTTGTCGACACAATATTCATGAGTAATGATTCATTGCCACAATCCCACCTTTTTATACAACTTTTTACCACCTTGTTTATGTGGCAAGGTGGTCCCTCATCTTATTTTATTTTTAAAACTCAAAAAGTAGTAGGGGACCACCTTACCACATAAGTAAGGTGGTAAAAAGTTGTATCAAAAGATGACAATGAATCATTACTCAATATTCATATACTTTTCATTCTTTAGGGCAGTAATAGCATACTAGGTATTGGGCCAACAAAGTTTTTAGAGGTTTGTCATCTTCAACTTTCAATACTATTGCGAAGACCTCGGCAACAACTATGGCACAACAACGGTCTACGATTAAAAAAAATATATAATTAATTTTTGAAAAATAGTAATACCTTATTTTATTGTTTGTCAAATTTTAATAAAAAATTATGTGTTTGTTAATTTTGTTTTTGTTTTTTTTTTCTTTTTAATATAGTGCTGAATCAAATTTACCAACTAATTTGATACTTTTTCAACAAAATCTATTAAATCTCAAAAGACAAGACTAAAAAACTTAATGTAAAATCATTTTTTACTTTTTCAACACAAATTACCATGAACATATTAGCTAAAAATATTCTATTATTAACTTAATTGAAAAAGTAAAAGTAAAAATCTTTCTTCACTTACTGGTTGTGCGTTCATGAATGAATAATGATTCTCTTACATCTCTCACACAACTTCTACACAACCTCTAGACACATTGGGTGAGACCCACATGTGGGACCTACATGTATGAGTCCCACCCAATGTGTGGGAGTTGTGTGGGAGGTGTTGTACGTGAATCAATCCCCGTTCATGAATACATGGATTTAGCACTTCAATAGCTTGACGACATTAGTCTCACTCTTGAATCACCTATTATATTAATCAATGCAATACATTTATTAGATAGGAGCATAATAATCATACAAAATCATGCTATTCATAGATCTTCATATAAAGATAGCCAAAATTGTGGTAAACAATAATTAAAGTAAATATATTATAACTTACAATACTTTTTTATTCTACAAAGAACTTGACACAACAAGTTGACATACCTACACTATGTGGCTAAAAAAAAAATCCAATAAGGAACCGCGTGAGGGGCGTGAATAAATTATTTAACATTTTTTCTTATAAATAAAATTTTTTTTAAACCAATTGTAGGGGCCACAACCCTTGCTGGCCTTAACGTTGCTCCATCATTGCATACATTCCCTACACATCTCCATAAAACAAAGTTTCAAGTCTACCATTGAATTTGTGGGACCATATGGGGCCCATAAATCCAATGGTAGATTTGAAAATGAGATGTATGTCTAGGATATATATTTATATCATTTCACGGTTTGTTGAGATCTTAATTTTGACGAGCTCTTGTTGAGATCTCAGTAGGGATATGGATCAATTACGTAACAAATTTTCTTATAAAATATATTTATATTTTTAAAACCAATTGTAGGGGCCATGGCTCTGCTGGCCTTAACATGGCTCCGCCACTAAGTATTACCGAGTGAAATATATTGAATTATTTCTATCCCTTCGTCTTCTGTCTGGCCTTAAAAAATGGAATTCTGCCACAGTTTAATAAAAGACAAATTGTTAAGTGTTAATTATAAAGGAAATACTTTTACCCCTCGCAAGCTGTGAAGGTTGTTGCAAATCTTCATACAACCATAAACTGATTGTTTATAATTTTTTCCTTTATTCATTCTTCATCTTTGTAGTCTATTATCTGGAATCCGCCCTCAAATATCAACATTATCTTCTGGAGAAACATTGGAATAGTTAAAAAATTAAAAAAAAAAAAAAAGAGATAAGTTTTATTTCTTATACTTGCTCTATTGTCTTTTTTCTCCAGTTCATTTTTTTTCCCTATAAGGCAGCCATAAGCTTCTTCTTCAATGATTCCGTTCTTTTTGATCTAGAGAAGAGCCTTGTCAACACTATATTCATAAACTTTTCGTTCTTTAGGGCATCAATAGTCTACTAGGTATTGGGCCGACAAAGTCTTCAAAGGTTTGACATCTTCAATTTTGAATACTGCTGTGAATACTTCAGCAGCAACTATGCCACAACAACAATCTACAATTAAAAAATATATATAATTAATTTTTGAAAAATAGTAATACAATTAAAATGCCATATTTTATTGTTTGTCAAATTTTAATAAAAAATTATGTGTGCGTTAATTTTTGTTTTCTTTTTCTTTTTAGTCTAGTGTTGAATCAAATTACCAACTAATTTGATACTTTTTCAACGAAATCTACTAAATCTCAAAAGACACGACTAAAAAAACTCAATGTAACATCTTTTTTTTACTTTTTCAACACAAATTACCATTAACATACTAGCTAAAATTATTGTAGGGTTAAATACCTAATTGGTATCTGAGTTTTGACAACTTTATTTTTTGATACCAGAGTTTCAATTTCCATCACAAATAGTACATTAGTTTTGAAAAAAGACTGAATTGGTACCTCAGTCAGGTTTTCCGTCCAAAAACTAACGGTCTGCCATGTCATTGTTAGTTAGCACCACTAGGAACACAACACCTATCCCTTGCGACATGTCAACACCTATCCCTTGCGACATGTCAACACCCACATAATTGCCATTTCCCTATAAAATCAGTAAATGACGTGGGTATGTGATGTGAAAGTGTTTGGGTGATTTGGCAATTATGTGGGTGTTGATATGTCGCAAGAGACAAGTGTCGTGTTCCTAGCGGTGCTAAGTGGCAGTGACGTGGTGGACAGTTAGTTTTTGGACGGAAAACTTAACTGAGGTATCAATTCCGTCTTTTCCCAAAACTGAGGTATCATTTGTGATGCAAATTGAAACTCAGGTACCAAAAAATAAAGTTGCCAAAACTCAGGTACTAATAAGGTATTTAACCCATTATTGTATCATTAACTTAATTGAAAAAGTAAAAGTAAAAATCTTTCTTCACTTATTTGTTGTGTGTTCATGAATACGTGGATGTAGCACTTCAATAGCTTGACGACGCTAGTCTCACTCTTGAATCGCCTATTATATTAATTAATGCAATATATTTATTAGATATGAGCAGAATAATCATTAGAAAAACATGCTATTCATAGATCTTCATATAAAGATAGTCAAAATTGTGGTAAAAAATAATTAAACTAAATATATTATAACTTACAATACTTTTTTATTCTAAAAAGAACCTGACATTACAAGTTGACATACCTACCCTACGTGGCTATTAAAAAAAAATCAAATAAAGAACCACGTGTGGCGCGTGGATAAATTACTTAAGAATTTTTCTTATAAATATATATATATTTTTTTTAAAACCAATTGTAGGGGCCACGAGTCCTGCTGGCCTTAACGTTGTTCCGCCATTGCATACATCCCTTACACATCTCCATACAACAAAGTTTCAAATCTACTATTGAATTTGTGGAACCCAATATGGGGCCCACAAATCAAATGACAAATTTGAAAATGAGATATCTAGGATATATATTTATATCATTTTACATTTTGTTTAGATCTCAATTTTAACAAGCTCTTTTTGAGATCTCAATAGGGACGTGGATCAATTACTTAACAAATATTCTTATAAAATATATATACTTTTTTTTAAAACCAATTGCAGGGATCACAGTCTCTACTGACCTTAACATGGCTCCGCCACTTAGTATCATTGAGTGATATTGAATTATTTCTATCCCTTCATCTTTTGCCTGGCCTTCATAAATGGAATTTTGTGACATGATAATAAAAGACAAATTTTTAAGTGTTAATTATAAGGGAAATACATTTACCCCTCGCAAGCTGTGAAGGTCATTGCAAATCTTCATACAACCGTCAACCGGTTGTTTTTTAATTTTTTCCTTGATTCATTCTTCATCTTTGTAATCTATTATCTTGAATCCACCCTCAAATATCGACATTATCTCCCGAAGAAACATTTGAATAATTAATTTTTTTTAAAAAAAAGACAACTTTTATTTCTTATACTTGCTCTGTTGTCTTTTTTCTCCACTTCATTTTTTTTTCTTGTAAGGCAGCTATAAAATTCTTCTACAACGATTCCGTTCTTTTTTATGTAGAGAAGAGCATTGTCAACACTATATTCATAAACTTTTTGTTCTTTAGGGCATCAATAGTCTACTAGGTATTAGGCCGACAAAATCTTCAGAGGTTCGACATCTTCAATTCTCAATACTGCTGCGAATACCTCGGCAGTAACTATGGCACAACAACAATCTACAATTAAAAAAATATATAATTTGAAAAAGAGTAATACAATTAAAATGCCATATTTTATTGTTTGTCAAATTTTAATAAAAAAAATATGTGTCCGTTAATTTTTGTTTTCTTTTTCTTTTTTGTCTAGTGTTGAATCAAATTTACCAACTAATTAGCTCCTAAATAAAATCATCAAATATTTCTCGATCATGTTTTTTTATATAATTTTAGAAGTAATTGTGAGGAAGAGAGAGATGGCGAAGAGGGGTTGTAGAGAAAAAAAAAGTGTGTGAGAATATAAAAAGCATTCAAGAGTAGGATTGAAATTCAGTATTTTTTTTTTTTTTTTTTTGCCTATATTGCTTGCAAATTAGGCAGACAATTGTGAGAGAGCTCTTGTAGGACTTACCTGCCCGGTCAGGTATTCTAGCGCAGCTCAAGACCTGTTCAGATAGGTAGGCTCCGTAAGGGGCCCTTTCACATGCAATTGCCTACCCAAAGGTGTGAGAGAGGGCCAAAAAATGATTTATGTAAATGAGAAGCGTAAACTATTTTACGCCTCATAAAGGTTATTTTTCTACGCTAAAAATAAAAATAAAAAAATTACTAAAGAACATTTTATGCCGAAATAAGTTCGCTTTATTATTGTTGGTTACAAACACTTGTTCACCTTTATCTTAACGATCTTTCATTTTTACGAATTGAAAGTAGTACTAAGGATATATTTGGTAAAGGAAAATGTTTTGGCCAACTTTTATTATAATTTTCTTACAAATTTACGAGATAGTTTATATTTTATAAAGTTGAGTAGCACGTGAACTGCCACGTAAGAGTTTACATTAGCAGTTGATGTGCATGATAAGTATCACGTGAATTATTATGTCAGTTTATAAACATAATAATTAATTGTTATGTGAACTATGACAATCGTCACAGCCATTTCCTTATAAGAAGTGTGTCGTGACCTCACACTTATTTTTGTTATTTTGTAGTGTTTGAAGAAGACAGCCATTGATCATCAAAAAGTCAATGGCCATGGCATGGGAGATATAGTTAAGAGGTGGGTTAATTTACTGAATCATCATGTGGTGGGCAGAACCCAGAATTGTATGTTAATTATATAGATGGAAAAGAGACAGTGTAGACTGTGTAGTCATGTAGGCACATGGGGGGATCGGAAAACTGTGTTGATATAGATATATATATATATATATAGCACATGATTGAAGGGATTTGTCTCAGTGAGACTTTCACTTGCAGCCATGAAAATCTTTTGTTTTTATTCTTCTTCAAATGTGTATCTACTATATATGCTTTCTGAAAACCCTGCATGACGTCCATTATATTAAATCCAGTGTTCTGAAAAATCTATATGAGCCTCATGATCATTACCATAACCGTATAAAAAGGTAAAGTTCATGTTTTATTATTATATTTTATCACCTTTTTTTTAAAAAAAATTATTTATTTATTATCAGATTGATTAATTATTGGTGTTCTCGGGTTTTTGGTTTGACTGTTCAGCTTCAGTACACTTTAGTAGTAGAAAATAATATGCATTAATAGATGCCGCTAGCTACTTGCACTATTTTATACATATATTAATGTTTTCCCCCCTTTTCCTTTATTTTTTGCTCGGCAACTTTGTCATATACTCCTAAACAATTCTTCAAATCTGGAGCATTTGAACAGTTTTAGTATGACCAAGTTCCATTTTTCAGTTTAAATGCGAATAAACCTGCTCGATCTTTTCTTCAAATTACAATTAAACATATATCTTTTAAAATAGATGTCTACAACGAGCATGAAAAACATTTTTTTTTTAAAGAAAAACAAAATTAAAAGTTCAAATAAAAAAAAAAATAACTAATTGGTCGTTTTTAACAAAATTTTTTGACCTCTGACCTCTGCTCATAAGAGTTTTTGGTTTTGTCTATGCTTATGATGAATTGGTTAACATATATATGAGAAAATTACAGTTTAGCCTCTCAAACTGTTAGCCGTTTTGCAAGTAACCTCACGAACTGTCAACGCTTAGACTCTGACTCCGCAAACTACCAAAAAGTTTTAAAATGATACATTTTGTCGAAATATGCATATAATATTCCTTTCACGTGTTATTTTTCAATTAGAAAATTAAAAAAATTAAAAAAGCTAAAAAAACTAAAAAACTAAACCAAACTAAAAAATCAGATCGTCGTCGGAGACGGACATGCGCTTCAGCCTTCAGGTACACCTTCTCGAGCCAGGGGTAGGCGGTGGCCATGTTGTTCACCCAGAGCGCGAAGTGGGCCCCCCAGTCCAGCGGCATCAGGTTGAAGTCAGGCCGTGGCTCGACAGGGCGACACCGAGTTGCCGTTCCCGATGAAGAGCTCGGATCGGGCCAATGCCTCCACGCGGAACCCCGACTTGCACACCAATGACGCCTTGTTTCGGTCTCGCCATGTGCTCAGGAACTGGAGCACGTTTTCCAGCACGTTCTGCAGCAACTGGTCCAGGTACGGCGCTTGGAACTCCATGGAGCTCGGTCCAGTTACTCCGCTGCAATTCCTTGTCTTGCTGGACAACTCGACGATGTCCGCTCCGCGAAGATTCAACGGCAGGGAGCGGACAATGTTACAAGAAAATTGATAATTTAAATATTGTTTAAATTATAAAGGGAAAATAAGTTAGAAAGAAGCTGGATTTTGGAAGAAGTTTAAAACACGTTCTCCACATCCCTTGTTTCGTCGTCCAAAAACAGAGCATGATAGAGGCCATCCCACGTTTTCATATGTTGTCTTCTACATGTTCTATTGTGTGCATTTATTCATATGGTGTCTTCTACGTGTCCTTGAAGAGCAATCACACTCTCCAAATCATCTGGGTCTCCAAATCAGCATCATGCAATTATTCGTTTTTGTAAATTAAGGTAATGGCCTTGGGCTCTTGAGGTTCTTCTTCTTCTATAACTTGATGGTCATTGATGCAGGGGAAGTAATGGTGTTTGCGCTTTCACACGTGGAAAAAAAAGAGAGGAGCAGGGCTGTTGCTGCAAGAGAATTCGTATTCGTATTCTTGATGCAGGGGAAGCAGAGCTGTTGCTGTTGCTACGTTCTTAGAGTGAGGGTGATGGGAAATGAGATTGCTTAATGATTTTCTGAAGAGCTTCCCTCTCTTCATCATCAAATTCAGCCAAAGAGGAGAAGACGGAGTAGACGGTGCTTTGATATTACTGTTTTCTTTTTCTTTTTTGTTTTTTAAGTTTTTTTTTAAAAAAAATTAATTTTATTATTATTTTAATTGAAAAATGACACGTGGCAGGGGTATTATAGGCATATTTCTATAAAATTAGCATTTTTGAAACTTTTTAGAAGTTTAAAAGGCCAGAGTTCAAACATTGACAGTTCGTAGGACTATTTACAAAACAGTTGACAGTTTGAAAGGCTAAACTTTAATTTTTCCTATATATATATATATATATATATATAGTAATTTTACTCATATGGAATATTTTGTCTATACATGTTCTTATAACAATATATAAACGGAAAATAAAACATTTGGGTCGTTGTTGATAAGAAAAATAAAACAAAAGGACAATAATGCTTTGAATAGTCAAAAGAATAGTATGAAGATAGAATGGTGAATTCAAAATTTACTGTGTAATTTATTAAAAAAAACACACACATTTCCCTAGAAAGAATATGGCTGCATGCCCTGCCCGAGTTTCGTGGTTCTAAAAGATTGACAATAGTAGGCTTCTATGGCGGATTTTGGTTCTACTTTACCTGGTCAAAATGGTAGTGAAAGAATAAAATATAAAAAAGTTAAAAAGAAATTATGTTTGACTGTGCAGGCAGTTACTTGAGACTTTTACTGTTCTTTACTTCTTTATATATATATATATATATATATATATATATATAGCTGCTGTCCAAATTAGGGTTTGGGAAAAATATTTGTTATAAACACTCTCTCTCTCTCTCTCTCATGAGTGATCATGTGCATGAAAGTGAAAGAACGTGGTGTTTGGTAGCATGCATACAAGAAATAAAATAGTTTTCGTCCGGTTAAGGAGCATTTGATTGTACGATGCAGGGACGGAGGGAGGGAGGGGGGGCTGGCAGGGGCCATGGCCCCCCCTCCCCACAATTTCCTTAAAAAAAAAAATATTTTTTAGATAGAAAAAAAAAAAAACTCTAAAAAATTAAAAAAAATATAAGGTAAAAATCAAAATTTAGCTTATTTGGCCCCTACCAAAATTTTTTTTTTTGCCATCGGCCCCTGCCCATAAAAACTTCTGGCTCCGTCCCTAGTACGATGGATTCTACATTCCAAGCCAATAGACCCCTAGTAGAGCCAGGAGGCAATCCAAATATTGGACCTATTTTAGGGTAAGTGTTGTCTTGTCTCTCATAAATCGGTAACAATGTCCCATGACGGAGTTATATATAAGAGTAATGCTATATATTATCTTTGTATTCTTTTTTTGTCTCTCTAAAATTGATGTGAATCTCACATCAATTATCAATTCAAATTGTTAGCAATTTAGACAGTTATTGTTAGAGAATCTATATGAAATCTAATTGTTTAAACAAAATTTTGGACTGTACGATCACTTATTCGGACAACTGAGTCTTAAAGGAGCCATCTTACTATAGCTGTCCAAAATGCTAGGTAACAGTACCATCTTTTTTGTTTCGAGTAAGGGAACAAATTAAGAAGAATGAGTTTTTACAACTACATATCTATTGGGAAACTAGGAAGGGAAAAAAAAATTAATAGAGTTAAGAATGCTTCCTAAAAGAAGACAAAGGAGAGAGAAAGAGTTTTTTTTTTTTTTTTTTTTTTGAATAGAATAAGGATTGGTAGTTAATTAGAATATATAATCATATATAATTAATTTTATTTAAATTTGATTGTAATCTCTTATTTTTATGTAATCAGATTTGATTATATTCAAATCATAATCAAATCTGATTGGATATTATCTCCACATACCATATCTATATTATCTTCACCCATTCCAATTCTCATATAAAATAGAAGCCTTTTGTATTGAAAACCTAATTAAAAAAAATAAGATCAAGATGTACGTACTTCTTTGGGCTATTTCTTAATGGTAAACGTAGGTGTCTAACACCGAACCACCCCAAAAGTCTCAATTTTCTATTTCTTCCGCTATTTTATTTATTTCCTATTTCATTATGAATTTCTTCGAGCTACAGTGCCAATCAATATATTGGGTGGTACTGTAGCTGCTGGATGGAGGTTTTGGAGGAAATTTGATCTAAATTTAAGAAAAGTAATCTAGCTTAGGGAAGTTACTGTGAGTACGTACTCTACTCTAAAATATAATATGAAGGAAGCGATCCATTTAACGAGCTATATTAATGTGATCACGTTTAGAATGGAATCAAAGATCTCGAAAGAATTTTGTAGAGAAACACCACTCTACTACCATTACTATACATAATATATATATATATATATATATCAAAAGTCGAAAGAACAGCTGATCGATCTGCACACTTGTTTACTTCAAATACAACAAAATTTATGGACTATCCATCCATTTATATATTTTTCATATTTAATTAATTTCTTGACTCTTGGAATTTACTCTTTTAACTTGTTGAATGATTAATTGCAAAGTATAAAAGAGAAAAAGAAAAAGAAACAAAGGATTTAATAGATCAGTGAGAATAATTACCTCCCATATAAATATTTTTTATTCTACTAAACCGTACTTTCTCAACCTTGTTAAAAGAAATGTACAAAAAAAATATTGATTTTGTATTTCGATTCTTTATTAATTATCTCTCGAAAAAGTAAAAACAGTATCCAAAAAGAAGAAGAAAGAGAAATCAAGAAAAAAAAATCTGCATGTCTTCCAAATTTTGCCATAACATTTTAAATTGCAAGCTACTCTTTTTCCTTAAATTACAAGCAAATCACCATGCAAAATATAGAAATTTTACTATATTGTGCATTTACAAATAAAAATAAATATGAACTTGTTTTATTAACTAAATTAACTAAGATATACCATGTAAGGCGTGAAGCGTCATTATGTTTGATAAATTGAGATTTTTTGGCCTGAATTGAGGTCTGACTTTCCTGTAATTATATATGGCTCGATCCTTTATATCTTGGGTTAAAAGCTAGAAAATGAGCTGCACAAGGCGATTTTTGAAACAGCCCAAGAGATTAGGCTACTTGAAAGTTATTGCAACGGCAATAGGAGGCCGTTGAAGGAAGAGCATTGTAGACGTTTGAACTAGAGCCATCGAAGAGGAGGATTGATCTCCGGTTGAAAAAGTCTCCACAACAAACAAGAAGCACTTATAAACAAGGAGCCTGTAACCCACATAACAAAACATGAACACCAGAAAAACAAATCTAATAAAAAAAAAAAGCTCCGGCATTGAAGGGGTCGGTGGTGTGACAACATATTATATTATTATTACTATTTTTTTATATATATAAAATAGAATTATCATAGTGGCATGACGATTAGTCACTAAGCCAACACATCGTACACATCCCATAATATATACCTGGTATATCAGATTATAGCATCTATGTAGCGGAAAACATTATTGCAGTGGAAATTAAATCTTATAAAAGTATCAAATGTTAATTACATCAACAGAGCCAGAACATCGTCTATCTGTTAAAGGCTTAATAAAAGTAATAATTACATATCGAAAGAATGGCTTTACAAAAGAATATGTCACGAGCGACATAAGCCATATACAAAAGTCTCTACAAAATATGGACTACCCTCGAGTTCGTGATATATAATTGTCGCGATGTGCTTCAGTTATAGTATCTCAAATATAAGGCCACTAGGTCATCATCTAAATCCGTTGTACTTGCAGCCAAAGCATCATCATCTACAAGGTTATGGTGGTAGCCACGTCCGCATAGGTGAAAGTGTGAGTTCACCAACTCAGTAGTATATATGTTTTCGCATTGATCTGAAATTTATTTCCTTCTATCATTCGCTTACAATACCAGTTACCATTTATATAACACTTCCTTTTAAAACATTTCGTAGCTGTTAGGGTAAATACTGATATTTTATACATAAATCAAATTATACTACGCAACTGTGAATATATGTATTCCAATCTCCCGCTTAGAAGCACGTACATATAAGTCCATTTACAACATACTATTTTCTTTTACATACATACTATGTAACTCAGCTATACTTGTATACAAGCTTTCCAACCTTTGAAAAATACTAGCATACATGTACGTCTAAGTAAAAAACAAGTGGCATCATACCTAGCTATACAGAGATACGAGCATTTACAAACCTATGGGAAATACAAGTATCTAAGCACAATTAAGCTTAGGTCCTTTAAAACATCATATGTACTCTAACCATAACAATATACATATGCTCTGTTCCATTCAAACTTATAGGCATGCATATTGATACGTCTAGCACGAAAACTCATTTAAAACATCACATAAAACATCATATAAAACTATGCCATGCATACTTTCTTTCTTATCACTCAGGGACTTGTCCTGATGGCTTCTAGGATATCCTTTCGCATACATACTTAACATCATGTGGGATTTGCCCCTAGGTAGTCAGAGCTTACAACTCACTCCTTTCCAGAACTTGTCTTATATAACATTATTTACAGCATCGAGAGCTTGCCCCCATGGACTTGTCCATTAGTGTGCTGCTGGGGACTTGTCCCAATACTTTAGTTTCTTATGCACTTTCTCATTCACATCCATGCTCATACTTTATGTTATAAAATCACCTTCCTTTCTTTTTCATGATCACGCTGTCAACACATATCTCTTTCATAATTCATAAACATCACATGACATCATTTACTCATCATAAATCACATAAATCATATTTCATTCTCATTATACTTTAAAACTCATCAAAACATCATTCAATCCATACTTTCATACTCATATCTTAAAACACAAAACATCATTATCATATCCCAACATATTTGAAAGTATTGAAAACACTCAAACACATATTATCATAAAATATCATCGGCTTAGATTAAACAAACATATTATTTAGTATTACTATAAAATACACAAAACATAGTATCTTTCTTAGTGAGTAGAATACTCACTTTGGTTGCTCGGTATTACGATTAATGGTGGATTCATAACCAATGCCTTGCAATGTATCTATCTATCAATACATTGCATGACACATTAATATTTCCAATTCTAAACTTCCAAATAGCTCTTGAATTGCCCAATGGCTATACCTATGGAAAACCTATAGAATTTCTAGGGACCCATTGACAACGCAACAACAAATAATACTAACCCATAAGATAAACTTACGGTTAGATACTTAAAACCACAATTTACATACTTAAACCAAAAACTTGGGTTTTGGGACCTTTACCTTAACTTCACCAAAGTGTGACCCAAAGCTTGGAGATCGCTTAGGATACTCCAAAATACTCAGAACCTAAAGAAAATGGAAGATTAAACTCAATCTCTCAAGATTTAAACCAAAACTACAGAGATTTAGAAATTCCATACTTACCTCAAACCGAATGGTGAAAACGTAGATCTCGTTTTGTAGAACACGTTTCCGGAGTTAGATTTGAGATTGGAGGCTTGGATCTTCAAGGACCAAGGGTTTTAGACAAAAACCATGAGAGAGAGAGAGAGAGAGAGAGAGAGAGAAATGAGCTTGAAAGCTCGCAGAGGCATTTTCAACCAAGGCTTGTCCGGACACAATAAGAAAAAGAAGACAAATCAAAGGAAATAAAAACAAAAGAGGTAGACATTGGACCCATGACTTAGCACCATTACATGAAATATGTAACGAATAACAGTGAAGTAAAAGTGGGTTCAATACAAAAGCATCTTTGCCATGGGACCTATGACTTAGAGGGTGAAAAGAAGTTCAAGTTCTTGATTGAGATGAGGATCATACTAGCCTACTACGGGAAAGGTGCAAAGAAAGACCAATTGAAGAGACTTGTACGGAATTGACTCCTCTTGATGCTCAATGTTTTGGGATCACGTCTCCCCTCAGTCTCTTGCACTCTTGAATCTCGTTGTGATAAAAAGGAAAAGAAAATGTTGAACCAGGGTTCAACATTTTTATCAACTTAGCTTTGTTCTTATTTTTCTTGAGAGTTTATTTTTATTTTGCTAGCTTAATGTTTAGGACTTTGATGATAGAATTTATTTTCGTAGTCATATGTAGCTAAATCTCTAGCTAAGGTTAGGGGTGGTACTTTTAATGAAATTATAGTATTTATTATTCAACTCTTCCATGGTTGTTAATGTATACTCTTTTTAATTGATTGTATGATTTATTTTTAAAAAGGGTTTTTGTTCTATAAAATATCTTGATTCATTGTTAAATACGGGTACAATGAATGCTTGGAATTCCCTGTAAATCAAATAACAAATTTTGCGTAGCGAAATCAATCAATTTTAAGATTAATCTTTTAGTGATATTTTCTTTTTATCATGACTGCTCTATTTTTCGATTGTGTGCACTCCTTAACTGTCTCTCAATTGAGTTATAAAATGAGTTGAGGAATAGGTATTACGGTTTTGTTAAAAGTAAAACCCTAATGCCTTAGCAATTTCATTTAATTATTTTTTTTCCTTATATCTGTTATTGCATTTTATAAAAATCATTCAACCAAATCAATTGTCACAGGTTTTTCCTAATCTTATTTTGTTAGTTTTCTTTGTTCCCCAAATCCCCATGGTTTGACACTCGAACTCCCGAAAATTTATTACTTCGCGACAACGTACACTTGGGATTGCACACTTAAGTTGTCAACAAGTTTTTGGCGCCGTTCCGGAGATTTCGACATTGATAAAGAGCATCGAGCTGCCTTAATGAGGTTCGCTTTGATTTGCGATTTGTCACGGATCCGGTAAACTCGTTCCATCTTTTATTATTATTTTCTAATTGTGTGTTTGTTGGTGTATGAACGCTTGGTATCGTGATCAGAGTGGTCATTTGATAATTTGTTTGAGTCTTTAGTACATTCTCACACACTTAGCACGATGGTTGATGATGGTAGTAATCATGGGGAGAATAAAAATATGAATCTTAATGGTCCACCAATGCGGACATTGTGTGAATATTTGCAACCCCCTTAAACCAGTACCCATTCTTGCATTATTTTTCCTCACCAAGGTAATAATTTTAATTTCAAACCAGGTACGATTCCAATACTTCCTAAATTCCATGGCGTTGAATCTAAGAATCCTTATTTGCACATAAAAGAATTTGAGGAAGTATGTTTCACTTTTCATGACCAAACTTGTAGTGAAGAATCAGTTAGGCTTAAATTGTTTCCTTTCTCCCTAAAAGATAAAGCAAAGACTTGGCTTAATGCTTTGAGACCTAGGTCAATAGGCACATGGCAAGAGATGCAAACTAAATTTTTCAAAAAGTTTTTTCCTATTCATAGGACCAATGATCTTACAAGACAAATCATGAATTTTGTTCAAAAGGAAAATGAGACATTTTATCAATGTTGGGAACGTTTTAAAGACTTGATAAAATCTTGCCCACATCACAGTTACGAACTTTGGCGCATCATTAATTTTTTCTATGAGGGTTTGATGCCCCAAATGCGCCAATTCGTAGAAATGATGTGCAATGGTAAATTTTTAAACAAGGACCCTAATGAAACTTGGGAGTACTTTGACCAACTAGCTGAAAATGCCCAATCTTGGGACACAATTGCTCCTTTTGAAAATTCTAGTAAGACCAAGCCTCCTATCATTACATCTAGTGGGGGTATGTATTACCTTAGGGAAGGGGATGACTTAAATGCTAGATTTCAAGTTTGACTAGAAAAGTTGAAGCCATGGAATTAAGGAAAGATCATGAAATCAAATCTATACAAAAAGAGGAAGTGTGTGGCATTTGTAAAGTCATTGGACACACAACACATGAGTGTCCAACTATTCTAGCTTTTAAAGGAGTATTGCATGATCAAGCAAATGCCATGAATACTTACGAAAAAGCCTTTTCAATCTCCATATTCTGAGACACACAATTCGAAGTAGAGGAATTACCCAATTTTTTAGTTGGAGACAAGGGAATAATGCACCACCACCACCACCTTATGGTCCCCCATATAAGAGGACTCTTGAGGACACTTTGCAAACGGGCAAGCAAACATCACAGGCCATCGATGATATAAGAAGCACTCTCACCAAGTTGACCTCATTTTTGAGCATTCAAGAAAAAGGAAAGTTTTCTACTCAACCACAATAAAATCCACAAGGTCAGTTTGTTTTGAGTGGTTCTAATGCTTCTGAAGGAAAACCGGAACACATCAAGTCTATCACCACTCTTCACCATAGAAAAATTATTGATAAAACTATCCCACGAAAGGCCTAAGAGCCTGAGGAATTTTCAAAACCAAAGAGTAATGATAAACTTGACAAGTTTGAGGCTAGCAAGGCTGTGAAATGTCATATTCCCACTTCATTCCCCCAAAGATTACAACCATGTCAAAAGTTGAGCCAAAATTTTGAAATTTTGAAGCAAGTAAAGATCAACATCCCTTTGTTGGATGTAATAAAACAGATTCTGTCATATGCCAAATTCTTAAAAGAATTGTGTACAGTTAAGCGTAAACTTCATGTACAAAAGAGGGCATTTTTATGTGAACAAGTGAGTGTCATCCTTCAGCATAAGACCCCGCCTAAGTATAAGGATCCTAGTTGCCCAAAAATTTCGTGTGTCATTGGAGATTTCCGGATAGAGCAAGCTTTGCTCGACCTTGGGATTGGCATGAACCTTTTACCTTTTTTGGTGTATGAGCAGTTAGGTCCAGGTGAGCTGAAACCAACCAGCATAACACTTCAGTTTGCTGACCGTTTTGTGAGAATACCAGGGGGAGTGGTAGAAGATGTCTTAGTTCAAGTAGATAAATTCTACTTTCCAATTGATTTCATTGTCTTTGACACACATCCGATTTCAAATGTTGGCATTCAAATTCCTATCATCCTAGGTCGTCCATTCCTTGCAACTTCTAATGCTTTAATTAATTGTAGGGGTGGTGTAATGAAACTCTCTTTTAGCAACATGACATTGGAAGTAAATATTTTTAACATTTGCCATCAATCGAGAGATGATGAGGAGATTCATGAAGTATATTTGATTGAGACACTTGTACAAGATGAATTTAATGTCTCATGTTTTTTTGATCCTTTAGAGGCTTGTTTAGATAATTTTTGTGATTTTGGTAATTATGAGAACTATCAGGTTGCATATATTTATTCCTTGTTGGAATCGTCTCAGGTGCTAGAGGCAAACGCATGGAGGCCAAAGTTTGAGGAGCTACCACCTTGCAGCATGATACCAAAACCATCAAGCATGCAAGCACCCAAGCTCAAATAAAAGCCATTCTCAGTTGAACTCAAGTATGCATTTCTTGGACAAGATGACACTTTTCTAGTGGTAATATCCTCTAAACAAGAGGATAAGTTGATGAGAATTTTGAGAATGTACAAAGGGGCAATAGGATGGACCATGGCTGACAACAAGGGAATTAGACCCTTGATATGTACCCATAGAATTTACTTGGAGGACAATGCCAAACCCTCTAGAGAGAGGCACCGTAGGCTAAATCCTAACATGAAAGAGGTTGTGAGGTCTGAAGTTCTTAAATTGTTAGATGTTGGGATCATCTACCATATTTCTGATAGTAAGTGGCCAAGTCCTACTACCCAAGTGGTACCAAAAAAATCTGGAGTTATTGTAGTCAAGAATGTAAAAAATGAGTTAATCCCAACTAGAATCACTACCAGTTGGCATGTGTGCATTGACTATTGGAAACTTAATGCGGTAGCTAGAAAAGACCACTTCCCTTTGTCTTTTATGGACCAAATCCTAGAAAGGGTAGTTGGACATGAGTACTATTGTTTCCTAGATGGATACTCAGGGTACAACCAAATAGAAATTGCACTTGTGGATCAAGAAGAAAACACATTTACATGTCCCTTCGGTACATTTGCTTACCGAAGAATGCCATTTGGGTTGTGTAATGCCCTGGCCACATTCCAAAGCATGATTAGTATCTTTAGTGATATGATGGAATGTTTTCTGGAAGTTTTTTTTGATGAATTTTCTGTTTTTGGTGATTTATTTGATGACTGTTTATCTAACTTGCAGAAAGTCTTGATTAGGTGCGAAAGAGAAAAACCTTGTGCTAAATTGGGAGAAGTGTCACTTCATGGTCGCAAAAGGGATTGTGCTTGGTCATATTGTCTCCTCCCAAGAAATTGAAGTAGATAGGTCTAAGATTAAATTGATAGCTAATTTGCCCACTCCAAAGACCATTAAGGATGTTAGATCATTTTTGGGACATGCTGGATTTTATAAGAGGTTCATTAAAAACTTTAGGCCTCGTTTGGTTCACGGAATAGACTCCTGGATATAGAATAATCATTCTTTTGTTTGGTAGGGGTCTATTCCTTGGAATAGTTATTCCCATTGGAATACCTATTCCTTTACGAAGAGGAATACCTATTCCTCTAAAAAATGAGAGGAATAGCTATTCCTTGGGGTAAATGGAATATTTTTCAGAAAAAACCATTTATTTAATATTTTATTTTTTTAAAAAAAAAACCAAACTCTTCACTAGCTGGCCGACCACCCCAATGGGTGCCCGACAAGCACATGTATGGAGCTGGGGATGGCCTGTGCCACCCCTGATTCTCATTGGGGGTGGCCGCGGCCACCCTGGGTTGGCTTTGGGGTGGCCGTGGCCACCCCCGGCTCTTGGTGGGTGGCCGACCACCCATTGAATTCCAATTAAAATATATAAGTTCTTACCAAACTAAAGATTAGGAATAGCCATTCCATTCCGCCACCTTCTATTCCTAGGAATAGCTATTCATTTTCCTAATGGAATAGCCATTCCGCAAACCAAACGAGGCCTTAGTGTTACATCTAGACCAATGTGTAACATCCTCTCTAAGGATACACATTTTGAATAGACTGAGGCTTGCCAAGAAGCCTTTGTAAAATTAAAAGGTATGCTTACTTCTGCTCCTATTATGCAACCACCTGATTGGAGCTTGCCCTTTGAAATCATGTGTGATGCTAGTGACTATGTAGTTGGGGCCGTTTTGGGGCAATATAAGGATAAGAAGCCCTATGTTATTTACTATGCAAGTAGAACATTAAATAATGCTCAAATGAATTATTTAACAACTGAAAAGGGACTACTTGCAATGGTATTTGCATTGGATAAATTTTGAGCTTATTTGGTAGGATCACCTATTGTTGTCTTCACTGATCATGTAGCTTTAAAATACATTTTCACCAAAAAGGGTGCAAATGCTAGATTGCTTAGGTGGATCCTCATACTCCAAGAGTTTGATCTTTCCATTAAAGATTAGAAGGGCGTAAAGAATGTGGTGGCTGACCACTTGTCTAGACTAGCTAATGATTCTTTGGAGACAAAGCCAATCAAAGACACTTTTCCGAATGAGCAACTCTTCAATATTTATAATTTTTCTTGGTTTGCTGACATTGTTAATTTCCTTGTTACATGGCAACTCCCATCTCATTGGACTACATAAGACAAGAAGAAATTTATTGTTGAGGTAAAACATTTTTTTTTTTGGATGATCCTTATCTTTTTAAATATTGTTCAGATTAAGTCACTAGGAGATTTGTACCTAACAATGAATTTCTTAGTGTCATCTCCTTTTGTCATTCAGAAGCATGTGGAGGTCATTTTTTTGCCAAGAAAATAACTGCTAAAATTTTGCAATGTAGTTTCTATTGGCTTTCTTTTTTAAAAGATACTTACGAGTATTTCAAAGCGTGTGAATGTTGTCAGAAGTTGGGAGGAATAACCCGTCAAAATATGATGCCTTTGAACCCGATTCTGGTTATTGAAATATTTGACTGTTGGGGCATTGATTTGTAGGACCATTTCCTCCTTTTGGGTATCTGTATATTTTGGTGGCTGCTAAATATATTTCCAAATGGATAGAGGTTGTTCCATGTCGAAATAATAATCTCAAAACTGTTTTGAAATTTTTAAAAGAAAATATTTTGTCAAGATTTGGAACGCCACGAGCCATTATCAATTATGGGGGTAAACATTTTTGTAATAGGCCTTTTGAGGCATTGATGCAAAAATATGGAATCGCCCATAAAGTCGCTACTGCCTATCACCCACAAACAAGTGGACAGGTTGAGGTATCTAATCGGGAGATTAAACATATTTTAGAAAAAACGGTTAACCCAAATCGCAAAGATTGGTCCTTGCGACTAACCAATGCACTTTGGGCATATCTTACGGCTTTTAAAACCTCAATTGGTATGTCACCTTATAGACTTGTCTTTGGAAAAGCTTGTCACTTGCCTGTGGAATTGGAACATAAAGCTTATTGGGCAATAAAGTAGTTAAATTTTAACTTGGACAAGGCTAGCTCGCTTCGCAAACTCCAGCTTGATGAGTTAGAGGAAATTAGGAATGAGGCTTATGAGAATTCTTGAATTTACAAGGAACGGATGAAGGTATTTCATGACAAGAACATTCCCCTTCACAAAAATTTCTCTTGTATAATTCAAGGCTGCACTTGTTTCCAGGTAAGCTTCGTTCTAGGTGGACCGATACCTTTGTTGTAAAGATTGTATATCCTTACAGAATCGTTGAGATAGAAAAATCCAAAGAATGGTAACATTTTTAAGGTAAATTGACAATGGTTAACCATTTTTGAAAAACTTTATCCTGGAAGTTGAGTCCACCCCTCTTATCAACCCTGTCTATCAAGATTGATTGGTATGTTCAAGTTTGGCTGAAGACAGTAAACTTAGTGCTGATGGGAGGCAACCATTTCCATGTCATTTTTGTTTTCATGTTTCATTTTATTTCTTTGTTCTGTCAATGTGTTCATGTGCTCTAATGCTTAAATCTTTGTTGATAGCAATCATGTGACACAAGCTCAACCAGGTAGTATTTTTCTTATTTTATTTTGGTTCTCGTTATCAACATCCTTTTTATATTTTTCATTTAAAGTGGACACATTGAGGACAATGTTTGATTTAGGTTTGGGGTGAACATAGTTGATTTTTGGTTTTCTTTTTGTTATTCTCTAGAAAAGAAAAAAAAGAAAAAAAAGAAAGAGGAGAATTTTGTGCAATGATGTCTTGATTTCTTTAATGGTTATGTTGAACTCAAATGCTTGAGTATGTCATTTATGAGATTGTTGTGGAACCTCAATTTTTATTTGAAGTTCATTGGCAAGCTTAAATTCATGAATACGTGATCATGTGAATATGAAAACTGAATTATGTTGCTTATTTTTGGATATTGAATATTTCACTTGTTTTACTTTGAACTTAGCACAAGCACACTAGCATATAGTTGTGGGGTATGAAATGTGAAACCAAATATACATGTTTATATCTTAAGTTCATTTGGTTGACTTGTTGGATGAGTGACCTTGGCATGGAATTAATGTTATATATATATATATATGAAAAATGAGTTCTTCACCATTTTGAGTTTTTTGCTGAGTATCCGAGCCTCTTGCCTCAATAAGCAGGGATTGTTCGCGTCAAAATGTGAGAAATTTGGAATGGTTGATGCCATGTTGTGGCTAGTTTAGCTTCGTAGTCTTTTTTACTCGAGTTAGTAAGCCCGTTGGGGTGTTTCTACTGGTAATGCCCTAAAGCTCTTTGGCTTGGGAGTCATTGGTCTAAAGCTTGATACATTGGTCAATTAAAAAGCTTAAGGGAGCTAAGCATTGCACAGTCCACACATGATAAAAAAAAAAAAGAATTAAAAAAAAAGAATTTTGGGGTATTGAATCATGTATATAGGATCATGATTGTGTGACAGTTCACTTTACACCAAAGGGGACTTGTGGCTTTTCATTAGTCAATTATAGGTGATGTGACCTATTTTGGATGTCCTAAACTTGTGAAAATGGTGTTTGTTATTCTAAGCTTGTCAATGAATAAGAACTATATATTTTTTTGTCATACTTCACTTTCACTGATAACATAGTTTGGCATTTGTTTAATTTAAAGTCAAGATTGAGCAAATTGTTGGAAATAACATAACGTTTGTAGGTATCACTTTTGGTAAGCCCTCACGAGACTATAATTTGTCCATTGAGAATGCCAGCGAAAGTGGTGTAGTTAGGACTTTTATTTTAGTTATTTTTCGACATTTTTCAAAAAAAAAAAATGTTTTGTTTTGTTTTTCTTTTCTTGAGCCTTTGTTCTTTTTAGTTTATTTTTTAAATCATTTGAATTGCTATAGACTAGCAATAAGCTGGTTGAGGGTTATGATAATAGCTTAAATTTGCATATTTTTCTGAATTAAAATAAATAGTATCATACTTTATTATGATTTAATTCTTACATTTTATATTTCATTGTAAAATATTGTTCAATTATTAAGTTTGAGCTTAAATAGATATAATTCCAATGAATTATATCTATTTAAGCTCAACTTTTATAATTGAACAAGATTTTATTTGTATTAATTTCAAGGACTGTATTTTTGTTTGGGCTTATTTTTGGGGAGCCCAAACTCTTGATTTTTTATTTTTTTTTCCTTGTAACGCGTTTCCCATGCATATTGCTTAGGAAAAAAAAGTTGAAAAAAGGTTGAACTAGATCAAAAATAAAAAATAGATGACTTCTAATTTAACCCCGTGTGTGTGTACAATATGTAACAAAATAATGTAAAAGCGAAATTTAAATGACTCAATTATTTTGTTAACGAAGTGAAAACTTAGTTAAGAGAAAAACCACTCTTAGACAGCCAAACTCAGGAAATCTACTATCAGAAGACAAAGCTAGTACATAGACAGTAACACTCACATACCCGATGCAGCGATCGTATCTAGCACTCTAACACGTAACCCAACGTGAACGCCTCCCAACCAAGTCTCCTACTTGAAGGGGTCTTCTATGGATTCATTTACCTTGGGGCTCCTCCCTAAGATAGATTTCAATTAACGAGCACAGTAATAGCACACAACAGCAACGGCTTGAGAGCAAGCGGATCAACACAATATCTCCTAAAATATACTCTCTAGGCTCTAAAGAATTCAATACCGAATTTTGTAAATAATACATGCCTAAAGGCCTCTATATATAAGCTATAGAAGACTTAAATCGACTCTGATTCGGTTTTCTCTAGGTGGAGTCCGGACATAAGCTGAGGCCGTTCGGATGGACAACTGTATAACCGGCTTTCTAAAAAGCCCTAAAAATCTTTCCTGAATAAGGCCGCGTCCGGACGGTTGCACTTCTGCTACACGCAAATTCAATAATAAGGACTGGCGTCCGGACAGTGTTGCCCTGACGTCCAGATGGTTGCAATTCTTCTTCACGTCTTGCCTTATCAAGGATAGCATCTGGACGATGTAGACTTGACGCCCAGACGATTGCAACTGTCTTCCCATATCTGTGTCTGCGAAGGAAATCCTTTTACTTGTTGACGGATGCACTTGAATGCTGGATTCTTCTCGAACTCTGAAGAGTGTCCAGACGTGTTGTTGAAACGTCCGGACGGGTGCAAGCTTGAGCAATAGACACTGATGGGTGTCCGGACGCATAACTCGGCCGTCCGGACGAAAACTTAGGATCCGACTTCTCTGACATGAAAACTATACAGAATCTTCTTTGAACTTCTTGAAGTACATTTCTAAGACGAAGACTCTGAAATCAACGGTATCCCTGATCAAATGGCAACATTACATAAAAGTGATTTTGTCAAACAGAATGCAGCCAATCACAAAATAACAAAAAACACATTCCTACATTGTCTGTTAACTTAATCATTGACAAAGTTTCAAGCTTTTAGCAAATTATTGTGTCAATCAATTTTTTTTAATATTCTATTATAAAATATGGATAACTTCACTTAAGGGCATTAAACTTTCACCATTTTTAAAAGAAGATACCTGAACTTTAAACTGTCTCAAATTAGGATATTCATTTTTCAGAAAAGTCTCAATTAGATGTCCTCCGTTAGGATTTTCCGTTAAATCCTATTAAAATTCTCAAAATACCATTGTGTTTATTTTTTTAAAAAAAAATATAAAAATTTTCAAAGATTCATGCATGTGTATTTTTACAAATTTCGTTAAATTCTAACAAAAACCTAAGTCCTAACAATTTTTTTTTTTCCTAAAAATATGAGGGGTATTTTGAAAACTTTGATAGGATTTAACGGAAAATCCTAACGGGGGATCCCTGATTGATACATTTCAAAAAATTGATACCCTAAATTGAAACGGTTTGAAGCTCATGTATCTTTTTTCAAAAATGGTGAAAGTTCGACACTTTTAAGTGAAGTTATCCCTATAAAATATTATAATCATTTTGAAAATTAAAAAAAAAAAAAAAAAAAAAAAAAAAAAAAACTACAAACTTGACGTATTACTACTAGAACAATTTGATTGATCCTTTCATGGTGTATTACTTTTAAAATGATGCTTTAAATAATAACCATCTTATGTTTGTGTGTTATTGAACACATAAAGTTGTGTTATTCTTCACCATACATATATAATCAGTCAAAAACCGATCGAGTGTCATGGAAAGGACAAACGTTTGCAAATTCACACTCCGAGTCGGGAAATATGATTGAGGTAGGCCAGGTAGGTAGCATGTGGTTAAATATCATGCAATTTTATGTGAAGGCCGGTAGCCATTAATATTTTTTTTAAAAAAAATTGGTTTTTTTTTTTTTTTGCGAAGTTCTATACTTAACAATTTTTTTTTCTTCTCAAAAGTTGAATCCCAAATGATGTGTCAATTCTAGATGAAAATTACTATTTTAAAAAATGTGTCACCCCCTCACGAACCAATTTGAAAAAAAAACAAAAATTGAGAAATGAAAAGTAGAGCATTTTTCGTTTCTTATATTTTATGTTACTTATATAAAACCTAGGGTAAGTATAATATTACAAGTGAGATCGGGTCAACATGTTGACTGCAAAGTCATGTGCCAGTTCTAACATATTCTACTAAACCTCAAAATTCATGGACATGCCAAGTTAGGACATGCTAGTTTTTTTTTTATAAGCTGCTGGGAAATGTAGGATCGATTATAATACGAGAGTGAGAGAGAGAGAGAGAGAGAGAGAGAGAGGAGATCGGGTCAACATGTTGACTGCAAAGTCATGTGCCAGTTCTAACATATTCTACTAAGTACTAACCCTCAAAATTCATGGACATGCCAAGTTAGGACATGCTAGTTTTTTTTTTATAAGCTGCTGGGAAATGTAGGATCGATTATAATACGAGAGAGAGAGAGAGAGAGAGAGAGAGAGAGAGAGAGAGAGAGGAGAGAGAGAGAGAGAGAGAGAGAGAGAGAGAGAGAGAGAGAGAGAGAGACAGACAGACAGACAGACAGACAGACAGACAGAGAGAGAGAGAGAGAGAGAGAGAGAGAGACAGAGAGATTTAAGCATGCATGCTCGCATGTGACCTAGGTCATATGCTTTAGTACTTTTAACCAATATTTTTTCTTTTTTCAAAAAAGTTATATATATTGTATCGTTAATGTTATCGAAACCATCAAAACTGCCTCTTTCTTGCCATTAAATTAACACGCCAGTCAATAATCAATGAGGCAGTGCTGATGCAGAAGTCCAATTGCTTCCTAATTAACGAATATATATCATGTACCAACCAATAATTAACACACCATAGCTTATCATATCGATATTTTTTAATGGGTTTTCTCACTGCATGCTGCGAATGTTGGCATCTAAAACTTGTCAAGTTTCCATAGTCTTTTTTTTTTTTTTTTTTAATTAGTTTCTATGTGCTTGTCCAAGGCATCCTAGGTGAATGAAACAACTTGGGTTCACTTCACTTTGAACCAAAAGCCAGGGGGTGCATGCATGCATGAACCAAGTCCTTGCTTTAAGAAAGAAGATTTAAAAGTCTGTAGGGAATTGTGTTGCATGGTTATAATATCAAACATGTTTCATGCGAAACCATCACTGTTTTGTTGTTTTTTGATCTCCTTTCCTGTCTTTCCAAAATAGTGTTTAATTTACATTGTAGGATTCATGCATGTCCTTCCAAATCATCCACCTAGCTAGTTCCATACTCTGAATATATACTTTTTGGTGAATGGTGCTTGCTCTTAAAATATCGTGTTTTTCTAATGATCGAGTACTTCTATTCTCAATAAATTTTTCTTACAAACAATAGTTGGTCATTTGTTAAAATTCTTGTTTTTATGTTTTTTATTTTTTCTTCTCAAAACAAAAATATTAACAAACAACTCAAAAACAAAACCCTCTTAAGAATACAAAAATATATAATTCTTACATTTAAGTTATTAGACAAGAGTTACAAAATGATAAATTAAATTTATTGTTGTTAATGAAAAAGTAGAAGAGACTTGTAAGTTGTAACGTTTAGACTCTTTCTCTATAAACAAAGTTTTGTATACAATCAAATTTATAAAAAGGAAAGATATATATAGTTAAAGAAATGGCTTTGACGTGTAGATGTAGGTCATAGGTCGAACCACCTAAAATCTTATTTTTCCTCTTTTTTTTTTTTATCTCTCTTTAAATTATTATTAGTTCTTATATAAGCTACATATATAAAAACATTTTTTAAAATCAAAGATAAAAAAGTAGCTCTCAAAACACATTAACAAACTGAGCCACGCTGTTAATTAGCTTATGCGTCGTACGTTTGTATGGTGACATTATGGCCCATGAAGATTCTTCCAATTCAAGCTAGGTTGGGCTTAAGTTCTATGTACAGTCGATTATGCTTAGTAGTTAGTGCTGCGCCTGAAACAGCCTTTTCGACCTTCAGCATGAAGACATGATCCCTATATTCCTGCCTATGAGCATCCAACAAAAGCATCAATTTGTCCATAGCCTGCCTAGCTATGAGCATCCAACATGATCCCTACTGAGAGCTCTGGCTATCTTCTTCCTTTTTCTTCTTCTTTTTTTTTCTTAAAAAAAAAAATGAATGAAATTTCATTAACAGTGGCTTAACACAAAACAAGGGTTACACCACACTCTAGGATTAGAGCTAGATCACAATACAACCAAATTATCAACCAATTAATCTGTCTAATTAACCCATATACTAACAATATATACAACCAAAATCTGTCAATACAAGATATGAAGATATCAAGGCCAATAACTCAATTTATATATACATGCAGATTTCTACACTCATATCACTCTTTTTGAATTTTTCCTTTTTTCTAATTCTATTTTTTACATCCCAAACAATATCTTGTAAAATTTTATCTTCAGCTCTAGCAATTGACCATGCCTAATGCCTAATATCATTATGCTGCCTCCAAAGATGATTCACAGCTGCACTCCAACATAGTTTGCATACATTATCAGCCTTTAAGCTCTTATTTCTTCATTCCCTTACAGTTAGTCTCATGTTTTCTGGACAATCAGTAGGAAGATCCGGCATTAGGTTTCTCTTTATAATAGTGTTTCTATACATTCCATAAAACTTCAACAATACACACATTGCACATAGGGACTGATTTTGCATTTTTTTCCTAAAATATACGATTCTCAAATAAAGTAATTATTGGGGAAAAATATAATTTAGCCCCCCTATAGCGCCCCAGATTTTAACGCATAAAATATAATGTCTTAAACTATATTTTTAGACGTAAATAATAAGGCAAAAGAATATATATGAATATTTATAAAAATAAATATTCATTGATTAAAAAGTATTTATAGTTCTAATTTAATAAAAAATTCAAACAGACCTTAAACTTTGGAACGACTGAAATATGATCAAACAAAGTCCGTTTTGGTTGATTCAAAAGCCAGAACGCTCGTCTCAAAGTCTTCTAGTTACCCTCCAAAGTTCATAATTTTTGGACTCCGTTAAAAGTATGAAAGCATCCATGAAAAATAGTACCCCTAATTTGGACGAAAATTAGCATTAATAATTTGTGGGCCCATTTTATTCTCACATGATCAAACCCATCCCATGTGCAGCCCAGCCCATCAACATTTCAAACCCAGTACACGTTGGTGCCCAGCCCCAGCCCACACATACCCTTTAAATCAGTTTAATCACCATGAGAAACAAAGTTAAGTTTCTAAGTACCGGTTAGAAGGAGATAAGAGATATTAGAGTTTGAAATGATGATTTTCTATCCTCTTGCTGCCCACCGAACACTTGTGTAATCCCCAACCTTTGATCGATCAATAGTGACTCAAACCGATCTTGGCCTCTCAATAGTGTATAAATATAGGTGCAACCCCTCCCTTCATTCACGCATCACTCTCTTCTTCGTTCTCTCATTTTCTCTCTCGGTTCACCTGCAGTGGAGCCAGAGAGAATAAAAAGAAAAATAGAAGAAGAAAGAAACAGGAAAGAAGGAAAAAATAGAAGGAAAAAATAGAAGGAGAAAAGAGAAAGAAGAGGACCGGATAGGGAAAAAAATAAAAAGGGACAGAATAGATAAAAGGACAAAGAAGGAACAAAGTAATGAAAAAGAAAAGAGTAGAAGAGGAAAAGATAAGATAAAGAAAGAAAAAGAAATAAAAAGGACCTCTCTCTCTCTCTCTACGTGTCCCAAAAGGAAAGGAATGATGGGTGTTATATATATATATATATATATATATATATATATATATATATATATATATATATGTATTTAATTAATTGATGAAAGAAAAGAAATAGCAAAGAAAGGATACTTGGTTTTAAATAAAGTATCACTTTAATATTTGTGATTCTATGAGATTTATTATAAGTTAGCTAACTTTTTAAGTAATGTTTTAAACAGGGTTTTTTAAAGCGGAGTATTTAATTGATAAATACGTCGTCATGATGTCCGAATAAAAAGATGATATTTTATAAAAGCACAGTTATGTTGCCTAAATGCTTTTAAAATATTATTAGGCATTTAATATATGAATGCCGTTATTTTACCTAAATGTTTATAAAGGATTAAATTAGAATTATTTTATAAACTATGACAATTAGTTATATTAATTGTTATGTCTATTATTATAGAGGATATTATGTTAATAATATGTAAATAACCGTTTTTAATGAAAAATGATATTTTGGTCATTTTATAAATAAATGTTATTATAATGCCTACATGAAGTATGTGGCATTATAATTAACTAATTTTATATGCCGTTATTATGTTAGAGATTATGTTAAGGTTTAAAGGTTAAAAATGAAAATAGTGTTAATATGAGTTTATTAGTGAATTGTACTAATTTACTGTTATTGGTATTAAATTATACTGCAGCTAATATTTGTGTGAACACTTTTCTGAAGCAAAGAAAAAATTGTGAGTATTTCTTACTCACTGAGGATACGTGGTGGTCTTTGATGATGTTTTGATTTTTTATTTCTTTAATTGTATACAAGTTGTTTGGCATTTTGTTTGGAACCATGCCTATTTTATTGTCATGAATGATGAACATGTTGATAAACTGTCATTGCATATTTACTGTTAGAAGATATGAACTTGGTAATAAAAAGACCAAGGGTTGACGTCCTAAGGCACTAATGGATTATAGACTGCGGGCTAGAGTCTCAAGGCATCAACCAATCTTTGAAGGCCGAAGGTTAATGTCCCAAGGCAATGCTGATTCAGACCATAGGTTCAAATAAGACCAAAGATGGTTAGAGTCCTCAGGCACTGATCAGTAATCGCCTATAATGGTAAGACCAAGGTCTGAGTCCTCTGGCACTAATCAGGATTAAGACCGATGGCTTAAGTCCTGAGGCAATAAGTAATAAATAGACTGTATGTTAAAGTCCTAAGGCAAAGACTAAGATTATGTATACATATAACTGTCATCATAACATTGTGTGGTGTACTTTTAAATGATTCAGTATTTCATTATGTTATTGGAGACAGTTGACTCATTGTTCCAATAGTATGGAATTGTGGTATTAACCACAACCACATACGAGTTTTTGCAGGATGAAAGGAACGATGCAACTAATAGCATTTTTGTTTAAGGCTAAGACTTTTAATATGTCATATTTGATATGTGGGATAAAACAATGGTTATTTATTAAGCGCTGCATGTGGCACATATGTTATTGCTTTGAGTGTATTTATGGTAATAGAACGCATGGTTCATGTTTTAATATAATAAGGTAATTCAGTTAGCTCTATCGTGTTATGTTTCCTAGTTGTTAAAGAAAAAATATATTCCGCTGCCAATTATTTAACTCTGATGACGTCGTAATGACACATGAAAATTGAAATTTTCACTTACGCATTTTTGTAAAAAGCGGGTCGTTACACCCCCAAACTATTACCCTTTCTCTGGATGGCCCCCTAAACTATCAAGGCTAGCATTCTGATCCCCCAAACTACCAAAACCTTTAAAAAATACCTATTTTGGCGAAAGATTCCCATAATACCTCTGCCACGTGTCATTTTTCAATTCAAAAATAATTCAAAAATTCAAAAAAATTAAAAAAATAAATAAACTAAAATTTTTTTTAAAAAAAAATGGGTATTTTAGGTGGCGTTATTTCCCAACGGCGACTCGTTCTTCCCGACACCCCTCTGGTCACCATCCATTTCTCCATCAGAAATCGATCGAGGTCTTCCACAATGATGATAGACTTACTTGTCGTTTGTAACAAAACAAAATTCAGAATGTAATCATTCATAACCTTCGAAAGATCAATATCATAGACATCGAAGGATAGGAAATTAGCTATGTCTGCGTTCGGAGAGGCGAGGACGAGTTTGCCGAGCTGTAGGCGTGCATCGTGCCCAACGACGTTGCTGGAAAGAAGCAATACGTCCTCTAGTCGATCGCAATATTTTTTTAAAAAATAAAAAATAAAATTTTTGTTTTTTTTTCTTTTTTAGTTTTTAATTTTTTTTTTAATTTTTTTTTTAATTTTTTAATTGAAAAATGACACGTGACGGGGGTATTATGGGGATATTTTACCAAAATGAGACTTTTTCAAAGGTTTTGATAGTTTGGGGGAGCCATCCGGAAAAAGCGTGGTAATTTGAGAGACTAAATTGTATTTTTTTTTCCTAATTATTATTACCATATGTAAGAGTGTAATGCCCTACATAAAAATCAATATTTTTTTAATTATTTTTTTATAAAAGATTAATCCTATAATACACCACCACAGACTTTTTTTACAATTTTTTTTTTTTTTAAAAAAAAAACGGAGAAAAAGAATGCGTTAGTTAATATTTTATTTCCCCCAAACATTCCCTGTGATCCTTTGAACATTCGATGCAAACCTACAACGAACGTTTGTTATCCTTTCACGAACTATCAAAGGAACCCTAGCTGATGTAGAGATAATCATCCTTATCCTTTTGTGAACGTTCGAAGTTCCCACTAGGAACGTTCGCGGTTTCCACCAAGAACGGGAGTGGTTTCCCCCACGAACAATCATTTAAATATTGTACTGTTTGTCAAAAGGTACATCACACGCCTCAAACATGTGTGTTAGACCGTACCACAAACCATCGCGATCGTATGCTGAATGATCACCTAACCCTAAATATTACACGAACGTTTGCAATTCGCTTGTTAAACGTTCCCCAAATGGCCAGATCAATTGATCATTATCCTCTGCATTATTTTTCCTATAAATACCCCTTACCCTACGTCTTTCAACACCATTTATTGTCCATACACTTATTCTATCATACTTTTTTATTAGAGAAAAGTTATAGAGTGAGAAGGAGTTGGGTTCATAATCCACATTCATTTGAGGGAACCCTTGTTGTCTAACCCTTTTTTCATGTTGTTAATATTCTATCCTTATTGGTTCCTCTTTTGTTTTTTGTTTTTTTTTTTTTTCAATTTTAGTTACATGCAAGCCCTATAGATTATTTTCTTTTTTCAAAACAAAATGTCATTTTCAAAATATAAGTTCGTACCCACTCTTAATTTTCATAATTGATCACGATGACATGTTTTATAATGCCCTTGTTATGTGAAAAATAAATGACTTCTAATTTACCCAATGTGTGCACAATGTGTAACAAAATATTGTAAATGCGGAATTTAAAGAACACAAATATTTTGTTAACAAAGTGGAAACTCAATTAAGATAAAAATCACTCCAGGGCAGCCAAACCCAAGAAATCCACTATCAGAAGACAAAGCTAGTACGAAGACAGTAACACTTACATACTCGGTGCAGCGATCGTATCTTGCACTCTGACACGTAATCCAACGTGAACGCCTCCCAACCAAGTCTCCTACTTGAAGGTTCTTCAATTGATTCATTTGTCTTAGGGCTCCTTCTTAAGATAGACTTTAATTATGAGCACAGCAACAGCATAACGGTAATGGCTTGAGAGCTAGCAGATCTTTACAATTTCTCCCTAAAATATACTCTCTAAGCTATAAAGAATTTAATACCGAATTCTGTAAAGAATACATGCTTAGAGACCTCTATTATAGGCTTAGCAGACTTAAAAAAATCTGAAATGGATTTCTCTAGGCGGCGTTCGGACAGTAGCTGAAAGCGTCTAGACGGTCTTCTATGCAACCGGCTTTCCATAACGCATTCCATGCGTTTCCTTATTAGGGCTGCGTCCGAACGATGTTGCTCTAGAATCCGAACGGTTGCACTTCTACTGCACATAATTACCACAATAAAGACCGCATTCGGACGATGTTGTCCTGACTTCTGGATGGTTGCAATTCTTCTCCACGTCTTTCCTTATTAAGGATTGCGTCTGGACGGTCTAGCCATGTTGTCCAGACGGATGTAGCTGTTTTCCCATATACGTGTCTGCAAAGGAAAACCTAATTTTTGTCGAACTCTTAAGAGTGTCCGGACGTGTTGCCATGACATCCGGATGGATGCAACCTTGAACTGTTCAAAACTTCTTGAACTGATGAGCGTCCAGACGCATGACTGGGTTGTCTGAACGGAAACTTAGGATTCGACTTCTTTGAGTTGGAATCTGCACAAAATCTGCTTTGAACATCTTGAACCACTTTTTTGAAATGAAGACTCTAGAAAATACGGCATCCCTGATTATGTAGCAACATCACATAATAGTGATTTTGTCACGCCCCCGTTTTGGGATATAAGGGGAAACGCAAACTTGAGTGCTAAAAACAAACATTTAAATGGAAGCGTGCATTTACAACTATAAATTTAAATCTCCTACTCTCTTAAACCTTTCTATTTATAATTCTTTACAAAGTCATGAACTCCAAAAGGAACAAAACATACTATAATACTAGGGTTTGGCCGGTTCATCACGAACTATCGCTCTCAGCGAGGTCTACGCCCTTACAAGAAAAAGATTTCGTCTTACTGTTGTCATCTGGAAAGGGGTGGAGGAAAAAGGGGTGAGTTCGACAACTCAGTAAGGAAAATACAACACCAGGGGAATAAAACATGTTATAAACCTTTATGCCATAATCTTTAGTCATGCATAATGACAGATTTATTCTACATACTGATAAGAATTATTTTCACATATGATGAATTGCATAATGTAAATTGATTTATAACCTAAACCAATAGCATGTTGATTTTTAATTTATTTTAGATGAATTAAGTGTTTTTGAATATATATTAAAATTACGATGATGTTTAGAAGTATAAATATGTTATGTGATTTTAGATTGAGTATAAGTTGGAGATTCAAGTTATGAAAATTGTCTGAGAAGTGTTCTGCTAGGCTGTTTATGTTTTATAAGAAAACACATGTTAAAGCATGATTCATGAAATGAAATGTATTGTTTTAAGACATGAGGCATAAGCATATGGAATTTATAATGAAACAGAATTTATGAACTAGTGAATGAGGAATATGAATAATGGCATAAGAATGACAGTTTATGCAGAATAGCAAAATGACAATTAAACAGAATTTATAATGATCCAGTAAATTCTTTTTATCAGTTTTCTCTTTAAACCTTCATCTGTGGTTTATCCCTTTATAGACTCTACACCGCCAGTTCCCGTGAGCGGCGCACGTTGGCTTTATCCAAAGGACCTATAGACTCAGCCTGTCGTCACAGAGAAGAGTCGCCGGGTTGGGGATCTTCCCTAGGTGAAGGCCAACCCGGCCGGTAGCACACACCGTATTTTGGTATGCTTGCCATGCTACCCTATATGGTACCGAATCTAACTGTAGTAGTGCCTCAGGGTTAAACAGTTACTGCACATGAACATTTTCTGTAATACTATAGGCTCTGTTATAACTGTAAACTTTATTTCAAAACTGTAAGAGCCACTTTCATAACTGTAGTCATGTGCAGAATTTAACTTTAGATTCTCTTTCCTTTCAAAACTGTATTCATGAATAGAGTCATATACTTTGGAATGCTCTATAGTCATAACTTTCAAATGCTCTCTTTTTCATCATTGTAAGTATGCATAATTCATAACTTTGAAATGTCTTTGATCATATCTGTAATTATGCATAAATCAAAACTTTAAAATGCTCTTAATCATAACTGTAATTTATGCACAAAATTCTTGAATAATAACATATGAGTAATAAAAGCTTGGCATTAAAAATCACATGAGCAACGCTTTGTAAAATTCTCCAACACTTTTTCAAAAGATTTATAGTAAAATCTTGTTGGGGGTTTTTCGGTGTTGTATCCCCTTACCTGGATTTGCTATTGACGTCAGGATCGAGCTTTTACCTAAATAAAACACGAGGATAAATTTAGCTGAGTGTTCTGAAATTTCAATTCTAAGACTTAAATTAGACTATCTTATATGTATATTCTATACACAAAATTTCTATCCAATATAGAGCATAATTTATATTCATAATACATGCATTCGGCTATTCCAACTAAAGTAGAAATACTCTCAAAACACAGAGCATGATCCAAAACTTAGTAAATCCACAATCATCCCAATATCTAGTCTTCAAATACCACTAAACTTCCAGTAGTTGAACACAACCCGAACACTTACTAAATCACCCAAATCAAAACATCACCATACTCATAATTGGTCAATATATCCACATACCAATTTAACCAACTTAACCCAGCAATCTCTTTAAAAGCCATTAATCCTCAATTTAAGCATTAAATCAACCAACAACAAAACTCATCAATTGATTTGGTCAGAACAACCCAAATACCAACACCTATCTCTCAAAGATAACATAACTGAAATAGAAACACCAAAACCCAAGCCTACAAATCAAATAACCAAAACAGCACATAACCCAAACCCACTAGAATCCATCAATAATCGGCCATCATCAAAACAGTAGTATCAAAATCCTAAACTAAGAAAAATCTCCAAATCAGTATACCATCAAAACAGTAGACAATCCAAACATTACATATTAACATATACCCAAAATCACTTCAGCCGAAATACACAGAGTAAGGTAAATCATCAACAAGAAATATCACAAATCCAACAACTACAAATCAACCCATACACGGCCACCCACAATAAATACACCATCCGACCTTAAATCCATAACACCCAATTTTATCTAAGCATCACAGGAATCAGCCAAAAATCATAACATAAAGGTAATTATGTTCAATCCTCAACACAATCAGTTCTAACTCTAGAATCTAACATGATCTAAAATAGGGACCCAATATCAATACACATATCACTGGCCGGAACAACCATCCACTGACCGACACACACACGAGCACTAAATTGGCCAACCGAAAATGCCCAGCATCACAGTCCAACCAGAAAAACCCAATAATCAATAAATCAATTTCAAAACATCACAATCTATTTTAGCACAGTCGAGTAGAACCCTAAAATACCCAATTATCCACAAATCTACAATAATAGACTAACAAATTAAACTAAATCATAGGGTTTACTCACTTTGAGGATTTTCCCAAAAAATCCACCGAAGAAATCACCGGAAATCGGCTCTAGTTCGTCAGAGAACTCGTCAGAAAACCGTTCCTGGAGGGGTCGTATTTCACGGGTCTCGGGTCGCGGATCACTGGGTCACGGTTGCACGGTCATGGGTCGTACGGGTTGCTGGGCAGTCCACTACCGACGAAAACCACCGGAGAGCAGCCCCCCAAACGCCGGAAATCGCGCCGGACTCCGCCTCCGAAGAATCGGGTTCTCCTCTCGGGTCTGACGGGTCACCAGGTTGGGTTTTGGATCAGGGGCTTCGGGTCTTCGTGGATCGGCCGGAATTCGACCTGAGCTCCACCGGAATCGCACACTTGAGTCGACGGGTCCACCGGTCCGAGCTCTTGGGTTCGGCTCCCTCTCTCTCGATCTCTCGGTCTCTCTGCTCTCTCTCCGATCTCTCTCTCTATCTCCCGAGTCCCTCTCTCTCGACATCTCTCTCTCTCTCTCTCCCTCAGTCTCTAGCTCACTCTCTGCCTCTCCCTGAACTCTCCCTCTCACTCTCTGCGTGACTTCCGAACAAGAAGAAGAAAGAACGAACAAGAAATGAAGAAGGAAGAAGACAAGAAAAGAAAGAAAAGAAGAAAATAATAAAAAGAGTAAACAACTTGCCGTGCAAGTTTTTTTTTTTTTTTTTTTTTTTACAACTAGTTAAGAGTAAGTTACTTACTTAATAAGTTATATATATATTATTATAAAAATTGGGAATATTACAGATTTTGTCAAACAGAATGCAGCCAACACAAACTAACATTATGCTATTAGGAACTTTAAATTAAGAACTAGCACGTGAGGTTATAGTCTTTAGATTTTCAGGCATTCTGGCAACGCCGAATGTTCTCTAAGCTTTGCACGAACATTGTTGAAACAAACACTGCTCAAAGTCTGGTGGTAGAAACTGCACTTTGAGGAGCCATTTCATCTTCATCCATGAAGTCACATGCTCTTTTCCTTGTCGACCACGCGATATTAAACCTGTTCCCACCAGGCTGAAGCTTCTCCCTTGAACTTGTAAGCCACCAACTTTACCTCACGTTCCTAAAGGATTCTCATGTATTCGAAGAATTGCTCTACCTCCATCACTCAATGTAGGAAATCTTCGATGTGAAGATATCCATGAATGTGGGAAGGTCTATCTTCATCCGGTATTCACAGGATTCCTCCCTATCGTTATCCTGATGCATAGGTTGCTCTCCATAAGCACCCCTATATCCAGGGCCTCCATAGGCATACCCCATAACACCAACGACATCGTGCTCATAACCTTTTGCACCTCCATGTCTTCCACCTCTTCGCTCTGATCCAACATTCTGGCTAAACAATCCATGAGCGTAATCCTCGTCATCGCTGAAGTTGTCATAGGTTGGTGGACAATTTATGGGTGCATGAAGATGGTGTTGAATGTGTCTCACACGGATCCCATCGTCATCATGGGCAACATCATCCCTGTGATTCGAATAGGTCCCATTTGCATTCGGTCCAACGTATCTTGTAGCTGCTCGAATGACTGCTGCGTTGTTTGCTAGAACTTCTGGAATTCAGCTCTCGAGAGAACCTCCCTGCACGAGCGGCGTCGTTAAGGGGATTGTCGTTGTTGTGCTGATTGGCCATGATCAAGATAAAGCTTGCTCTGATACCAACTGGCGTAGTGAAAGACTTGGTAACAATAATAAGAAACATCTACGTCTTCTGACCAAAAGATGAAACAAGCCCACAGGCTTAAAGGAACAATAAACTCCGCAGAGTGTCGAGAAATTCTCAAGTTTGATTAATAATTCAAGGGTTAATTATTAGATTGCAAACTTATGTGTTTATGAAATATACATACTTGTAAAGAAAGTAAACCTAATCCGACTAGTAATAGTAAACCTAATTCTAGTAATAAAATAGTTGTAGAGAAAGTAAACCCAATCCTACTAAGGAAAGGAAATAATTAAATCCTAACAAAAAGTAGAAAGTCAATAAAATTGACTTTTGTGTCATACATCACCAACCAATATTCTAACACTTTTGCATATATCAACAATGAGGAGAAATATATGGTGATGCAGCAACGTCCATAGATTGGGTGATTTTTAATGTAGTCTTTTTAAAGCAAAAATATATCAATAATAAGGGGTAATTACCTTTTCCCCCCATGAACTACCAAAAAATGCGTGATGCCCCCATGAACTACCAACTCGACCAAAATAGAGCATTCAACTACGAAAGACAACCATTTTCCCCTCTTCCGTCAGTCAAAGGGGTTAAAACAAACGGTCAACGGGTCACGTGACCGTTATACACTGTTTTACCCTCATTTTCTTCCTCTTTTCCCCCATGAACTACCACCATCTTCCTCTTTTCCCCCATAAATTACTACCATCTTCCAACATGCCCCCCATGTAAAACGGCACATGACCCGTTGACTGTTTTTTTTGACCCCTCTAACTGACGGAAAGGGGGAAAATAATTGTATTTGGTAGTTGAATGCTCTATTTTGGTCGAGTTGATAGTTCATGGGTTTTATTTGGATTATCAGATCACCAAAGCCATTTTTGGTTCAAAGTGTAGCTCATCTCTCACCGCTTCTTCTGTTATCGCTTCTTGTTTCCTTTTTGTTTCAGTTCAACATCGCAAACCCCACCACTGGGTGCTAGAAGAAGCTCAAAATCGACGACAATACCAAACAGTACGAAACCCTCATTTCTGCAATCTTATTTATTCCTTACTTTTCGATTTTCATCCTGTTTTCGTTTTGTGTTTTCACGGTGTTGTGCTTGTTTTCCATTCATTTTCAGGCAACAACAAGGCAATGAAACGCCGATGGTATGGGAGATGCTCTTGTACATCTACATCCTCTACTCTCCAAATTGGCACTATTTTTTTTTTCCAATTTTTTATGAGGCATAACCTGCGGGGATCCCCGCCCCGCAACCACGCCCCATTCCCACCCGCCCCGTGCGGGTGCATGGGATTATCAGTAGGGTACGGGGCGGGGTCAAAAAATCCCCATCCCCGCCCGCCCCATGCTCAGCCCTAGATACAATCAAGCCATTGTGCTTGGATAGAGCTACATCAATACCCTACGAAGGGTTTTGGCCACTCATGACGCTGCTGAGATGGCCTCCTGTCATGATTTACTCTTCTTCAGGCCTTCAATAAGTATTTTACTGAATTTTAGCTCTAGGTAGCAATGTGTCTTTCTTCAATGTTTAGAGGCCTATCTATAGGGATTAGGAGAACCTTAGAACCCCTAGAAACCCTAGGAAAGTGAGAAGTCAGTCTCCTAGTCCAAGTAAGAGACTAAAAACCCAATCCAAGGTGGAAAAGGATTGATGTCGTGTGTTGTACGCACAAGTGCGCTCGAGTCCAAGGGAAGTGAGCATAAGGGAAGTGGGCCCGAGCGTAAGTGCGCTCTAGCTTAAGTAATGGTGCCTGCTATTGTGAGTTTTAATGAGTACTCGCAAGCGCACGAATCGTTTGCAATATAGTGTGTGCAAGTGCGAGGTCGAATCCACAGGGAAATGGTTAAAAATCAGTGTCTTCTTTAATCAACTTCATTTTAACCTAGTTCCAAAGGTTTGAGGGTTGAACAAGAACAAAAGCACTTAGCAAAGAGATGAAGTGAAATATGCAAATAAAAAGGAACTAAGGCTAAGGAATCTACCAAACCAAATCCAACAACTCACACTCTTGGTTTCCACTTGAACACCCAAAGAACATTAAGCTTTGGATGTCATTCAAATTTCTTAACCACAAACTCTAGAACCATTAAATGAATCCAACTCAAAGATAAATCACAAAGAGTACCCATTTGAAATCAAATCATCCAATGTATCCATTCAGTGAACAAATCACAATGGATATCATCATTTTCAAACCGATAAAACAATGTATCCATCGGTTGAAACACATTAAATGTCCTATATCTACCACCAACCACATTCATTGCAAAAGATAAAGCATTAAATGAATGGAACTTGAACAACAAATATGATATATCATTAAACGTGCAAGTAGTATAACAAGAGTGTGAGTGTCATCAATGGAAATGTTTCATCATCAACCTTAGTTGAGGTTACTAGCCTTCCATGACTAAGAACACCACAAGAAAATGAAGAACAAACATGGAAATAAAAGAAAAAATTTACAAAGAGAAAGTATCTAAGAACAAAAGTTACTGGAATACACTATGAAATGAACGAAATTAAACCTATCTACTGTTCTCTGAACTCTCCCAACAAGGAGGCATGGCTATGGCTTTATAGAAGGAAATTAGGGCTAGAAACCCATGTAAAATGACTCCTCTAACCCCCTCTAGGGTTCCTCTCTTGCTAGAGACAACCAAGGCCACGAAACCAGCGTGTTCTACTGCGAAAATCAGAGGAAGAACTGCTTTTTGTCAAAGAGACGCTCCTGATTGGGTGTTCTGGCGCGCTTTTGCAAAAGTAAGTTCTTGGAAATTTCAATCGATCGACTTCGGGCAAAATTTTGATCGATCTACTTTTCAGGACTTCCGATTTCCAAGTATTTCCACATGAAATTTTTGCCATTCTTCTCTTATTGACCTATAAAACACAAGAACACAAAAACTAACAAAAACATCAGAAAATAGCAAGGCTAAAGGTCTAACTAATGTAAATCAAGGGGTCCAAATATACAATATTTGGTACTCATCACCTGCAAGCACAGATGCACTTGAGCCTACCTAGTGGGGCTCTTGAGTGTAGGTGCACTCGAGCCCTTGGCTGGTGTGCTTAATCCCATGGCTGCTAGCATGCTTCCAAAGTGTCCTTTAAGCTCAATGTCCACTGAAATTCTTGTATCTGTCATATAAAACCCTAAAACACGAAAACAAAACAAAAGTAAACAAATAACAATGCTAAGGAATTAACATATGCGAGTTAAAAAGCTTGAATGTGCAACATTCGACTCTTATCACACCCTCAAACTTACATATTTCTAGTCTCTTACTAATACAAAACCGAAAATAAACTGAAAAACAATAAGATAAAACCTTATTTCGTGGGATGTACGATTGCATTTAATGTATGCAACAAGCCTTTTAAACCCCTAGGCATCCCTAGAGGATGAGTGAAGTCTTGTGAGGGTTTAACATGAATGATACCCACAAACATTATTCCTACCATGTTATTCCCAAGAATGTAGCATCATAAAAATCATGGTTCTCATTCATTAGCAAGCTTAACAAAGCAAACTCTATCTTCACAATTTTAGGGAATTAAAAATCAAGTTACTAACATGGCATTATGAATATCAAAAGGTTCAACTAGTGTAAAGTGACCTTAACACATAATCATGAGGTTTCAAAAACTAATCTCAATCATGAATGGTTTAATACTCAAAATTTGCTGGACTCCCCATAGGATAAAACAACCAAGGCATATTTTTTTTTTTTTTTTATGCACGCATTGCAGTGCTTAGCTCTCTTAAGCTTTCTAATTGACTTATGTATCAAACTTTAAGCTAATGAATCCCAAACCAGATGATTTTAGGCATTAGATGTAAAGACACCCAAAGGACTTACTAACTCGAATAAAAAAGGCTTCAAAGCCAAACTAGCCATGCTATCAATTAAAGAAAACGTCCACCTTTTGGCTCGAACACTCAATGCTAAATGAGGCAAGATGTCCGGTTACTTAGTGAAAAGTTCAAAGTGATCAATATTATTTTTGACAGTTTATATATATGTGTGTGTGTGTGTGTGTGTGTGTGTGTGTGTGTGTGTGTCTGTGCGCGCGCACCAAGGTTATTCCTCCAATAAGTTGTGTAACCGTATCCAAGATATTTACAACAGTTATAACTGATTTCATATTTCACACTCCATAGACTATGTGCTAGTGTGTTTGTGAGAATCAAATTGAAACATGTAATATCTCATGTTGCCAGAGAAAGTAATAACACTCTAAAATTCTCTAGTCAAGCGACCATGTATTCATCATGTTAAGCTCACCAATGAAATACAAATCAGAATTTCTAATCAACTGCATGTTTAAGAATAATATATGTACCCAGACCCCCAAACTTAAATCACACAATGTCCTCAATGTGTGGATAGAGAAAATAAAACAATACATGGAATAAGAGTACCTAAACTGTCACTGCAGTGCAGAAGTAGATGCCCTTGGACATGCTGGGCAGCTGCGCTTGAGCTTAGATGAAGGCGCGATCGAGCGCATATAGGAACTCTAATATGAAACCAGAAACTATAGAGAAAAAAAAATGTTACAAAATGGGTTGCCTCCCACGAGCGCTAAGTTTAACGTCTTTAGCCGGACAAGCCAGAGAAACAATAAATCAAAAACAATATAGGGGAAGGGTAAGAAAGACTCCTTTAGTCCAAGTAGATGGGATCTGTCAAGTTGATGGAATCGGCGTCTCCATTCTGTACAATGCCCTCTTTGTAGGACTGCAATCGTTGCCCTTGGTAATTCTGTTTTTTACCTTCTTGGACCATTTTGAGAGAATGTTACCTGAAAGCAGCCGTCGAGATGTTCTCGGTATGGCCAGAGGAGGAACATTGAGTCTGGTAGTAGTGTGAAGCCAGGAATTTGTTTGGCCTGTGTTTTGCCAAGTACCACAATTTTCCACCGTGATGTGAGTCATATCAGCCTCGAAGGGAGCTTTAGTTAGAACGCAAGAAGGGGACTCTGCAACCAAGTCCTCTATGGAGTCTAGAAAGAGATACTTAGCTTTATCTGGTGGTTGCTGGAAGGTATGGAAGATGTTCAATTTTACCTTCATACTCCTAAACCTAATCTTCATTATTCCGGTCAGATAGTTTATGTTTTCATTAGCCGTAGTTAAGAAAGGGCGACCGAGGATTACATGGATCATCTTAGTGGGATTGGCCACCAGTTTAGTATCAAGAGTGATGAAGTCGATGGGAAAATAGAAATTGTCAACTCGAATGATAACATCATCGATGATTCCCTGAGGTTTCTTGGTGGATTTATCAGCCAATTGCAAGATAATTGATTTGGGCTTCAATTCCCCAAAACCGAGCTGTAAATAAACTGAGTAAGCAATAGATTCACTCCAACCCCCAGATCAAGGAGAGCTTTATCAATCTTGTGGTCCCCAATAATGCAGGAGATCATGGGAGCACTACGGTTTTTGAACTTCGGAGGGAGACTATGCTGAAGGATAGAACTGACTTTCTTATTGAGAAATACCTTCTTTGGAGTGTGGGCCCTTATTTTTCGCTTTTGAGTACATAGATCTTTATGGAATTTTGCATAAGCAGGCACTTGCTTAATGGCATCAAGGAATGGGAGGTTGATTTTTACCTATTTGAAGACCTCCATCATATCTTGTATTTTCTCTCCATGTTTTTCGAAGTGAGAAGGTACCTTAAGACGTTCTTGGAATGGGGCCCGGGGATCATATGGTGTCTTAGGAGTGCGTGCAGATGATGAAGAAGCTTCAGTGTTTACTTGCTTACCTTTTTCCTTTTATAGATTTTGCGGGATCTTAGTTTGCTCATCCTTTTTTTCTTGCACATGATTGTCAACCCTCTTTCCCCTTCGAAATGTGGTGATGGCTAGAGCTTGCTGGTGATGTGAAATACCTTCTTCTACATGTAGTTTCCATTTAGGTTGGATACCGGCTGACTTGGAAGTTTCCCATCTTCCCTCTTATTGAGGCTATTAGCCATCTGTCCTATCTGAACCTCTAACTTGGCAATAGGTTGAGAGTGAGAGTTCACTATCTAATTCATCTAGCGCACAAGTTGCAACATTTGTTCTTGAAAGTTAGAATTCGACCGAAGAGATGGTGCGGCCTGAGATTGCTGTTGTGGAAGCCAGTATATGGAAGAAGGTCGGTAGGGCTACCTGTTAGATTGAGCTTGATTGTGCATCCCTAGGACCGAGTTGCCTGAAGCTTGAGCCTTCCAAGAAAAGTTTGGATGATTTCTCCACCATAGGTTATAAGTATTGGAGAACGGATCATTACCTGGACGTGAAAATGTTGCATTAACTTGCTCATGTGAAACATGAGAAAAATTTCCAGTATTAGGACAATCATGTACGTGATGCATAGTATTGGAATAGAATGAACATGGTTCATGCTGTGTGTGGATGTGATCAAACTTAGGAGGAAAACTAGCAACCATCAATTGATCTAACTTCCTAGTGATAGCATTAACTACTTGGGTAGCTACATCCGAGGAATGTCCTATTTCAAAAAGACCTTCGGTCTTTGGTGCTTTAGGTGCAGGTGCCCTACGTCTAGTGGATGCATGCTAAATAGAATTATTGCTCAAGTTTTCAAACAAGATCCATTCTTCATCCTCACTTTTCATATTAATCTCCACCCACAAGATGCATCTACCCTTTGTCTATTAGGCTCCGTCAAGTCTTCATAGAAGGTTTGCACCAGCTACCATTTCGGGTGCTACAGCTGCTGGAATTAGGCAGATTGGTGTTGGTGCGCTCAATATCACTACAGAGTGCACTCGAGTGTATTTTTGGTAGGAAAGGGCTCGAGCGCAGGGATGATGTGCTCAATTGCAGACAGCTAGAAAACTTTAGTGCTACGGACCTGAGTGAGAAAAACTAAAAAAAAAAAAAATTAGAAACCGAAATTAAGAGTAAAAATAAAGAAAAACAGAAAATAATTAAGCTAAATTTAATCTTTAAAACTTAATAATGCAACCGTTATGCAATCCCCGGCAACGATGCCAAACATTGATGTGGTCTTCTTGAAGCAAAAATATATCAATAATAAATTACCACTCGCAATAATACGAATCCCTGTAGGATAAGGTTAGATAGGGTATCGGACATCAAGGACTGCAGGGTTATTGTTATCAAGTTTATGAAGATTAAAAATAATTTGAGAAAAGATGGTTGATTTTGTTGTTGACCAAAGTGCATAAAATAAACACACAAGAAAGTTGAAATATAAGAGAGAGAGAGAGAGAGAGAGAGAGAGAGAGAGAGAGAGAGAGAGAGAGAGAGAGAGAGAGAGAGAGAGAGAGAGAGAGAGAGAGAGAGTAGAGTATTGACTTCACCACTATCCGTACATTAATGGTTAATCATATTTAATAAAAGAAATTCATTCTATGCATGTTATAAATAAACAAGAAAATACCTTATTAAAGAATAAGTATAATCCATCTTCGGTTGGCATGGACTGTCTACCTAACCACTAAGATGTGGTACGACCTGTCTTCCCTAGGTATGGATTATCTAATTCTTTAATAGGATACATACAATCAATGGAAAAGTATAACCTACCTTTCGTTGGCATGGACCATCTACCTAAATTACACTAAAGTAGGGTGTAGTACGAACTATCTTCCCTAAGTATCGCCTATCTAATACTCTTGATCATTTGTCAATTAAAAGCGTTGTATAATCATCATTCCCATAATCATAGAAAATAAGAATGATTTTGAGTTCAATAAAAGTAAAAAGCTTTCTAAGAAAAGAGAATGATTTCACCAATATTAATTTTGAATTTAAAAACAATTGCATTAGAATATTAAGAACAATATCAAATTATAGCAATGCTCATAATTATACAACCAACATGCATAAACTGAAATTCTCTAAATTAAGATATAATCAAATCATTGTGCTTGGATAGGGCTATATCAATACTCTATGAAGGGTTTTAGCCGCTTATGATGCTGCTGAGATGGCCTCTTGCCATGATTTACTCCTCTTCAACTCTTTAAGCTTTCAAGAAGTACTTTACTAAATTTTAGCTCTAGGTAGTAGTGTGTCTTTTTTCAATGTTTATAGGCCTATTTATAGGGATTAGGAGAACCCTAGAACCCTTAGAAACCCTAGGAAAATCAAAAGTCAGTCGCCTAGTCCAAGTAGGAGACTGCAAACCCAATCTAAGGTGGAAAATAATTGATGTCGTGTGCTATACGCATGAGTGCGCTTGAGCCCAAGGGAAGTGCTCCTAAGGGAAGTGTGCTCGAGCTTAAGTAATGATGCGTGCGAGCGCCTATGCGCTCGAGCCTAGCTAGTGGCGCACTTGAGTGTAGGTGCGCTCGAGCCCTTGGCTTTTGTGCTCGATTCCATGGCTGCCAGCATGCTTTTAAAGTGTCCTTTAAGCCCAATTTCCACTGGAATTCTTGTATCTGTTATATAGAACCCCTGAAACACGAAAATAAAACAAATAACAACACTAAGGAATTAACATATGCGAGTTAAAGGGCTTGAATGTGTAACATTTAGTGCTTATAAATTTTGAACAAGTTGCAAATATGCAAAAGAAAAGAGAGAGAGAGAGAGAGAGAGAGAGAGAGAGAGTCCATCGGACTAACCGAACTAGCGTTAGTTGATAGCTTTGATACCATGAAATAAAATATAAAGTAAAGGAAATTAACGACAAATCTGAATAAAAAGAATAAACACAATGAATTTTACATGGTTTGGTCTATGAAATACATTTACAAAATAAATCCCTAAGGGCTACATTATTGCTCTTATTCACTTGATGAAATTATAATACAAAGGGTTCTTGTTAATAGGGAGGTAGAGAGAATACAAAAAGGTACGAGAGATCAAATCAAATCAGATTTTAATACATTCAAATATGATTTGATTTGATTACAATCAATGCTGAAATCAAATCCCATAATATAAAGGGTTAAATAGCGAACACCCCCTATGGTTCATTTCGTATTGCATATGGTACCTTGGTTTTGACTAAAGGCGGAGATGATACTTCCGTCCAAAAACTAATGGTGGTCCACGTTAGTGCCACTAAACACCTTTAAAAAGTCAACACCTATCCCAGATGTCACATAATACATCCTACGTGTTAAATCAAAATCCATGTAAGTTTGTTTTCTTAACCAGTGTTGTCTTCCTCGCCCCATTTACCCCAAAATCTTGAAAATCATCGAACCCTAACCAACTCTAGTACGGCCGTTTCTCCCAAAACCAAATGCAAAAGCTAAAGCAGATCAGATCAATTTAGCTTCTCGTGGACGATACCAACTGTACTTCTGTCGAAACTCATGTGGACGAACCAAACGTAGAAGCTAAGTCACAATCGGACAAGATGACATCAAGTCACCCACGATATTCAAAAGGGAAGGAAGTTTCCAATGGTTTAGACAAGGTGTGTTCTTAACCCATGTTTAAATTTGCAATGTTTGGAGTTACGATCGGTTACGATCAATTAATTGTTATTATTTTTGAATCAAACGAAGTCATCATCTGGATCTTCGTCGGTGGGCCGTGGTGAGATGTCCTGTGTATGTTTTTGCAATTTACCTGCACCATTGAAGGCCTTCTAGACTAGGAAAAGAGTTGCATGCCAATTTTTCAAATGCCTGGACAAACCAACTTGTGCAAGGGGTGTGGAGGTCTTAACTGAGATTACGAAGAATGTTAAGGACCTGGAGGATGAAAATGACAAATGCATGGCAAGGATTAAAGACTTGGAATATGAAAATGACAGTTGTATGGAAAAGGTTAAGCACTTGCACAAGGATGATGATAAACACATGGAAATTATCAAGTGTCTAGATAAGGAAAATCAGATCTATAAGGCAAAAGAGAAATTTTTGATATGTTTGGTATGCCTGATGTGTATCAAAATAACATCTTTAACAATTGACAACAATTCAACCCTATCTAAAAATCAAAAGTTGTATACAATTGGTTGCACAACTTCATAAACAAAAAATACCAAAACCCAAAATATCATGTTTAACAATTGACAACACAATTGTATCCCTTACATTGATAATCTGTTTAACAAAATAACAAAACGTGTTTCACAATTGACAACAATTCAACCCTATCTATATATCAAAAGTTACATACAATTGGTTGCACCACTTCATAAACAAAAAATACCAAAACCCAAAATAACCTGTTTAACAATTAACAATAATTCAACCCTATCTATACATCAAAAGTTACGTAGGATTGGCTGCACCACTTCATAAACAAAAAAAAAAATACCAAATGTTAATGTCTCAAACACATTACAAAAGTCCAGGGTCTGTTAATGTATCAAACATATTACAACTGAAATCCCTATTGGGTTGTCCTCAACAGAACTGGTTGTGATTCTATATCAATTTTCGCATCTTGCTGTGATCCTCTTTGAATTTGCTCCACTGGTTGTGATCCCCAGGCTGCAACACCATCAACAAATTAACAAAAGGTATTAAAATATGATCCACATGACAACAGGTCCATTACAAACTTTATAAGAAGCTCACCCTTTATTTCCCTTTGGAGTTTGCAGCCATCCGTATTTGTCTTTGTCTTCTCGGTTTGCTTGCAATTTGTGGGATGTCGCCTGATTGTTGACCAATCGTGCCTGTGCTTTCGGTTGTTCTAGGGGGTAACACTATCTCTGAGGGTCCTCCCTGCCACATAATATAAACAAACGCGTTGATGACATAATTATAAAATTCAATTTTAAATCAAATTATGGTTATTCCATAAAGAAAAAAGAAAAAAGAAAAAACACCTCACAACAGTTGGCTTCGGGTTCCTAACCCTTTTGGCATACTTCTTCCTATTGGGATTTTTTGATTGGTGGCAACTCCTAGCATTGTGGCCCTTTTGACCACAGTTTCCATAGCAGATATTATACCCCTTGCGAGTGACCATAACACTTTCATTTGGCTCATTCTCATCAGCTCCTCTTTTTCTGAGCTTTCTTGCCCTACCGCATTTTTTCTTTGGTATTGGTGGCTCTATAGGATCCACATCACGGTCAACAGGCCACTCACTAGGCCCAAGCATGAGATTAATATCAGGGGTATCTGACAATATGTATGTCTCCATTAAGTACCAATTACTAACATAACTCTCAGGGACTTGTCTATTTGCATATATGGCACAAGCTGCATGTGGGCAGGGAATACCATTAAGTTGCCACCGACCACTTCCACTTGTTCTTCTTCTCAGATCAACGACCCTCCGAGCCTTATGACTATGATCAACTTTAAACTACAAATTATTACTCCATTGACAAATGTATTTCCTAACATCTACCTTGTTTCTCTCCAATTTTTTCATGATCTTAGGGCAAATTACAATCTTTGAAGTTGCTGCTCCAACCCTTTTTTGATTGAACCTATTCATCAGTTGCTGCCTTATCATCTCCAAGCAAGTCAGAATCAGCTTTTCTCTTGCTTCCAACATCCACGCATTGAAACTCTCAGAAATGTTGTTGAGCAAAATGTCACTACAACTACTCACTCTAAATGCATGCCTTGACCACATCCTTGGGTCTACTTTCTCAACGTAATTGAATGTTCTTTGGTCCATACCTCTAAACACAAAAATGTAGTACTTGAACTGTATCTCATTAGGTGCCCTAGCTGCACCCCACAAAGCATCCTTAAACTTTTTGCCCTTAAATCCTTTACTCTTGATGTTTGCGTGCAAATATCTGACACAATATTTGTGCCCCAGATCAGGCATCAAACCCTCAAATGCAACAAGCAGCCCTTGTTTTAACAAAAAAGACATGTTAAAATAATTTTGGTAATATTTAAATGATCATAAGACAATTGCATTAAATATTACCTTTTGTATGTCAGACATGAATGACCACATATGCTCCTGTGAATACCCAATATCCTCTAATAGTATTCTCAAGAACCACGTCCATGTATCTTTGTTTTCAGTCTCACATATCGTATATGCTATCGGGAAAATATCGTACTTGTAGTACAACATAGGAATATCATTGTAGTTGTACCCCAAGTAAGCTTCTAGTGCATTCGTAATGTCCCAAAAGCACAACCGGTCTGCATCCAGACCCTCTATTGTCATGACATCTCCTTCAACATATTCCATCATTGGTCCAGATAGCGACCCATGGTGGTAAATGATGAGATCAAAAATTCGATAATTCATTTCTGTACCATTTTAGTAAACATAGAGAATAATCAAACTCATAGGCAAAACATGTACAAAATGCACTTAAACTCACAGATAGAACATGCACATGCACCCAAACTCACAGACATAATAATCTATGTAAGTTAGCAGTGTTGATAATGGTCCCAATAAAAAGTATATTTGCTCGGATGTATTCGCTTTTTTTATTTTGGTGATCTTATCTTGAATATTGAATAGTAATCTATGATTCGAGAATATTCAGTAGTTGAAGCATCAAATCATAATGTGTTATATTGGTTGTCACATGTATATATGGATCTATATATGTTCTTATGCTATTTTGGTTTTGTCCCTTTTTAGAAAAATCTATACTGTGCTCCACACGTATGCTACAATAAGAGGACCTTTTCCAAGAGTCAGATCATTTTGTAACATGATTAGTACTTCAGAAATATATTAATTAGGTGTTTTTCAACTTGAAAGTTCTCATATTTCTAGAGGATGCAAATCAGTATTATGGTTTCTTCATAGGTAAAGTGTTATGTGTATATAGAGATTTTACCTTCCAAGTTTAATTATTAAAGCAAATTCAATTGAATAAAAGTGACATTACTCATGTCCTTGAGCCTCAATGCAAAGTATACTACTTTCTTTCGATTGTTCTCTTGGTGTTTTGGTTTCTTTGCCATTGTAATTTTTGGTTCAAAGGCATGTGAACAACCAACAAAAAAAAATAAAAAATTGACAAAGACATGTGGACAACCACATAGGGCAAATAGAACTCCAATAAACAAAGTTGGGGACTTTATACTTTGCCCAACAATCGATAAGAACACGTGCATTGGAGGCCCTACAGAAAGTTTGGGACTTTATACTTTGCCTAACAACCAAACATCAGTTAGTATATAAAACTTCTTGGGTGAAGTTTGTTTCGCATTGCACAAACAACATATTGCAAGTATTTTGTTCTAAAAATTGTGCATCATGAAAAAAAAGGTTCGGGCTCCAAGAATACCTCTGATTTGGGTTCGATAGTCTGTTGCGACATTGAGAAAATGAGTTTCGGTAAATCAGCTTCTAACCGGCAAATCTGTTTCTAATTGGCAAATCTGCTTCTAAACGGCCTCCGACGTGCGCAAATCCAATCAAAATGTTGAAACTTTGGGGGAGATTGAATGAACGAGATTGTGTGGGATCAGAGAGTTTGGGGGAGATCGACAAGTTATGAGAAATTAGGGCTCCGATTTTCACATAAAGGGTGGAGGGGCAAATCGGACGGAAAACGGTTTGAATTTGGAGAATAACGTTGCAAATTTTAATTTCCCTCTTAATTTTTTTTTTTCGATGATGTGGCAGCCAATCGTCTAACATGGCACTGATGTGGCATGAGAGGGCAAACTTACGTGGCATTTAGGACATGTGTCGACTTTTTAAGGCTGTTTAGTGGCATTGACGTGGACTACCGTTAGTTTTTGGATTGAAATTTGGACGGATGTATCATCTCCGTCTTTAGCCAAAACCAAGGTACTATCTGCGATACGAAATGAACCATATGGAGCAAAAACGTATTTAACCTTAATATAAAATCAAATCCCGTGATATATTCTAACAAACTACACTTATCCCCCTAAAACATTACACCCAAAAATTGCAATGTCCTCTCAAACTTTAAAAAGATGCAATTGACCTTTCAAACTACTTATCCCTTTCATTTTCCTTTTCATGTTTGAATTTTTTGTTAAATCCAATAGAAAATAGATAAAATGTCTATTATACCCTTATTATTTAAGGATAATTGCACCGTTGGTCTCTGTAGTATGCCATAATTATTTTTCACTCCCTATGGTTTAAAAGGTTCAAGGGAGGTCCTTGTGGTTAGCAATAATTACAAATCGATCCCTACAGTCAAATTCCGTAAAAAAATTTAACAGATTCTGTCAAATGCCATGTCAGCGCCATGTGTCGCCATCTTATTGGCAACACATGGCACTGACATGTCCATCTTAATAAAATAATATAAATTTATTTAAAAATAAATAAAAATACTTCTTTTTTTAAAAAAAAATTAAAATTAAAATTAAAAAAAAAAGAAAAGAAAAAGAAAAAGAAAAAAGGTGGCAAGGGGGCCACCCCCAGAGGCCGCCGGGGGTGGCGCGCGGCCACCCCTAGATCTTCTAAGGGTGGCCCGATGGCCACCCCCAGAGGCCGCCTGGGGTGGTGAGTGGCCACCCGGGGTGGAGCGCGGTCACCCGAGTGGTCGGGGGTGGCCATCGGGCCACCCCTAGATCTACTAGGGGTGACCCGAAGGCCACCCCTAATGGCCTGGGGGTGGCCCAGTCACCCCTTTGCTGCCTTTTTTTTTGTTTTTTTTTAAAAAAATAAATAAATTTATTTTTTTTAATAAATTTATATTTTTTTATTAAGATGGACACGTGTTGCCATCTTATTGGTGATACGTGGCGCTGACGTGTCATTTGACGAAATCTGTTAAAATTTTTAACGAAATTTGACTGTAAAGATTGATTTGTAATTATCGCTAACCACAAGGACCTCCCATGAACTTTTTAAACCATAGGGAGTGAAAAAATAATTATGGTATACCACAGGGACCAACGGTGCAATTATCCCTATTATTTATGTGAAAAATACAATTATGCCCTTAGATTAAAAAAATGTTTTAGACCCATGCCCCCTCCCACTATGACTTTTTTTCTTTTTTTAATGTGATGTTGGAGCATTATTATCATTTTCATATTTTTCATTAGATTTAACAGAAAATTATAACGGGATGGGCTAAGTGATAGAGCTGGTAATTTGGGAGCTCAATTGCAACTTTTAAAAGTTTGAGAGGGACAAATGGCTTTGTTTGTTAATATATTTTGTTTTATTTTGTTTTTTTTTTTGTTTGAATATTGTGTTATGATGTGACATAAAGGTAAAAATATTTTTGTGTTTGAGTTGTTTGTTAGTGTTTTTGTTTTAAGAAGAGAAAAAAAAAGAAGACAGAAAACAAATTTTTTAACAAATAGAGACAATATACAAATTGGTAAAAGTTTGAGGGGAATAAATGTAGTGTTCTTTTCTTTTTTTTTCTCTTCCACAATGAAATACTCGTCCTTATGAACGTCACTCTAAATGTCGAAGAATCCAACCTGAAGAAATAGATACTACTTCTTTGCAACGTGATTTAGAATTATATCCACAAATATGAGAATTTTTATTTTTATTATCCATTTTTATTTTACATAGACGCACATATAGAGAGAGATAGTATGTATTACCTAGGTTGATCCTACATAAAAATGAGTAATATTAAGAACCATATTATTATTCTTTCAAAGTAGATGTGACTTTTAAAATCACCATTGGATCAAAATTAAATAATGATCCATCCCAAATCTAATGGTGATTTTAAAAGCCACGTCAACTTTAGGATGATAAAAAGAGTCCCTAACATTACTCCAAAAATATATTGCTTGTTTAGTAAACTTTTGAAAATCCCTTTTCACTTCACAAGTACTAAAAAGTCTTTTCAATACCGGTCAACAAAACAGATTTTTGGGTAATACCGGGGAGAAGGAAAATTTCAGGATTTCATCCGGAAATTTGGCTGTAGAGTGGCATTTTTGTAATTATTTCAAATTACAAGAATGCCACTGAACAGCCAAATTTCCGGATGAAATCCGGAATTTTTCCTTCTCCGTAGCACTGCTCCAGATTTTTAGGTGTAGCCTCCACCACTAACACACTTTTTAATACTAATTATAACCTCTTCTAAAAAACCTCAAACTCAAAATACTTTTCCAAAAATAACTTAAAATATCGTAATTTTATAGGGTGCAGATTGCTCATGAACATTTTTTTTCATGTGTAGGGACTCTTGAATTCTATGTATTGAAAATAACAGTTAAACAAATTGTTGCAGCCGCTGCCTACTGGCGGTCCATCAAGGGCTGCTAGATCATCACCATTGTCGTGGCTAGCAGAGGCTACCGCCACTGTAGAGAAACATTTTGAATTATTATTTTTTTCTTAAAAAATATTCTCAAAATTTTACCAATCAAATTTTCATTTGTTGACCCTCCATGCAACTTTTTTATTTTTTTCAAATGTGGCCCCCACGAAAAATCAATTTTCAACTTTTATTTTTGGATTAAATGCCTAATTAGTACACGTGGTAAGAGCTAAAATCAAATAGCTATTTCGTTAGCCTAAAGACTGAGATGCACCTTCCATCTAGGTTTTGTCTATTTTTTTATTTTTTATTTAAAAAAAAAAAAACTTAAAATAAAAAAAATGTTGGGCAAAATAAGGGTAGCCAGCCACCCCAAACTTACAAAATGGGGTGATCCACATCACTCGCAAGGTCTTTGGGGGTGGCCTAGCAACACTCGTTTGGCCTAGGTGTGCTTTCGGCCACCCCCTATGATCGGTCTGGAGGTAGCTAAAAGAAAAGAAAAAACAAAGAAATATATATAAGGGTTCGCCAAAGGAATGTGGTCTAACAACACCCATGGCCTTTAGATGTGGTTTGACGACCCCAGATAAGTTATGTAAGGGTCACTGAACCACCCCCATGTCCGTTAGGGGTGGTTCGGCTACGCCCAATAGGCCAAAGGAAAAAAAAAAAAAAATTTGCTTTGGGTTGGCCAAATGGAAGTAACTGAAACCATCCTTAGGCGAAATGGTGGTGGCCGAGTCACCACTAAGGGCCCCCCTTGGCCCGGCCCACCCCTATTTTGCCCATCAAATTTTATTTTATTTTATCTTAAATTTTTTTAAAATAATATTAAAAACTCATCTAAGACATGTGTCGCATTTTTAAGCGCATTGACATAGATATCCGTTAAAAAAATGAACCAAACCTTGACGGAAAGTACATCTTGGTTTTTAGGTTGACGACACATACCATTTGTGACACTTTTTAAAACCGAGATATGCATTTGATTTGGACCCTTACCACAAGTACTAATTAAGCATTTAACCCCATATATTTTTTTTCAAAACCCAGAGTGATGAACCGTTTACAAAATTTTACCAAATAAACCTTTAGTTATGCCCCGACTGTTTCTCACTTAGAAATTAGTAGATAAAATAAAAAATTTAAAAACATATCCAATAGTATGAAAAAATATCCCCACCTGTCAGCGTGCCCAGATGACAAAGCTAAATTAAAATTAAAAAAAGAAAAAAGAAAAAGAAAAAATGACAAAGCTAAAGATATTTGGACCCGACGAAAAAGGGGGGCTTGACCTTCCGGTTGTGGTTAGGATTTAACCGAGTGGACCCAGGAGGTATCCCGGGGCGAGTATGGTAGATGCAGAATGCGAGTGCGGCTTTGGTTTCTGAAGCCCTAAGCTTGAATCGAAAAGGCAAAAACTTGATTACTCGCCTTCCTCAAAAACTGCCAGCACCATCTGATGCTCACTGAATTTACTCTTTAATCCTCATTTTAATCCTGTAATTCTCTTAATCCCCTTTCAATTTTTTCTTTTCTTTTCTCAATTCTTAGTCCTAATTATAGCTTATTTATTTTTTATTTTTTCCTAAAAAATTTCTTCTACTCTCTCTCAGTCAGTACTTACTGGCTCTGTTCTTCGGTGATTGTATTTCTTTGTTATATTTATTCGTAGAAGAGTTTTTATTTTTATTGCTAATTAGTTCTGAGAAGTGGGAATCTCACATTTTTCTTTTCTGGGTAGTCTTTGTTCTCTGCTAATTTCAATTCCCATCTTGTTATTCTAGTTACATGTTGATCAGTGTATAGTTCCGTTTGAAAGTTTCCGTTTTTGATTGTTATATGGTCTCCGAGAAGTGGATTCTGGCGTTTTACTTGTCTGGGCATTCTTTGTTGTCTGCTAATTCTAGTATTGCACTTTAATATTCTCTGCAGAATTTTTTGTTTGAAAGTTTCAGTCTTGAGGGTTATATGTATCTCTGGAGTGGGTTTTTGGCATTTCATTCTTCTGAGTGTTCTTTGTTCTATTCGAATTAGCACTTGTCATCTTGGTATTGCATTTTCTTGTCGTTTTATTTTTATTTTTTTTCCTTGAAAACTTTGCAATTTTTTACTGTAAACTGAATTTGTGAAATGGTTGTTAGGCATATCATTCTTCCAAGTACTTTTTGTTTGCCGCCATTTCCATTCTTGTAGTTTAGGTATTGCGCATGTGTTCCTTTTTTTTATTTTTTATTTATTTATCTGAAACTTTGAATTTTGACTGTTATAGGAATCAGTGAAGTGGGTTTTGCATTTCTTTCTTCTGTTTTTTCTTCTTTACCAGTTTTAACTTGTGATCTTCATATTGCACCGAACATGATGTTCCAGTTCTGGTTGAAGTAGAACCCAGGTTTTGCATGCCAGTTACATCAATCCATTGTTTTTTGCTTTTGGTTTTAAATCATTTCCAAGTGGCAGAGGCTAGGTCACATAGCCAATGTAGAAGCAACCAATTTTAAGCGCTAAATATCTTCTTTTTAGTAATCTTTTTTTTTTTTGAAAACTTCTTTACAGTAATCTTGATTATTGACGAGGGTGTTAGGGATTATTATTATTTTTTCCTAAATATTTTAATTTCTTTGTTCCCTAATTGCAGTGTACTATTACTGCTATTGTACAGATGATAATCACTGAACATAATTTTCATCTCGATGTATAATGTTGATCTGGCTCGTAATACTCTTGATGATTTCAGTTGTGATCTCATCCCCCATCTCAGTGATCATCCTAGCTTAGTTTTTAGGTGGATCATATCAAATAGAGTTCGACTCTCTGGTGGACTGAAACTTTTAGAACTAGGAGTTGATGGTGGAAGTTGTGAAGATGAAAAGGTTTTGGAAGAAATTGACAAACGCATATCAGCTGGTGTAATGAATTGCATATAATTTCTAAATTACTCAAAAAATTGAATATCTCAAATAGTTTGTTGATTAAATTTGATAAATTTGCAATTTTTGCCATGACAAATAGGTTAGATCTCCTTTCAGATTTCAGAAACTAGAAACTTTTGAAGATTTCTGACACTAGTACACTAACCACCCCTGCTTCTGTCTCTATGTCTTCAATGGGTTGCAGGGTTATATAGTTCATTACGTTCAAGTTGTAAAGAGGATTGTAAGTGTGCTACATGTGATTCTTGTTTAAGAACTATTCTAAAAAATCTGGTTCGTTAACATCTCAAAGAGCATATTTGAACTTGTTCACTTTAGGATTGATCTGATTTGTTCTTCTAACTCAATTGTCTTGTGCTGATCAATTGATTATCTTGGAGAAATAGCTAGATATATACTAAATGCTGCACTTGTTAGAGCTGTTTCTTAAACAGGTGAACTTTCCTTGTCTTTCGGGAGGCGGGGTTTTTGGGTCTTTTGTTTTGGGGGGGTGGGGGGGAAGGGGTTGTAACATTCCCCCAATCCTGTTGAAGACCAAATTTAATCTCAAATCTCCAATGCAAACCCCCGTGTCTCCACCAATCAGCTAGCTGCCAAACAGTATCTTTGAAATATATGTTATCTTCCATGTTAGATGGACACATCAACATACAAAGTTTCTGTGCGTATTACATCACTTGAGATGTGGTAATGCATCTAATCTGCTTGCTATGTTACTACCCTACAGATGTTCTAAGAGAGGAAGAAATTCTTGATTCGGTGTAAGACCCTTATAGTTCTAGATGTGCTTCTTTGTGCAATGATATCTGAATATGCGTTAAAGTATTCATTTTGGACATATGTTGGGCTTAAACTTTGCCCTAGGAAGTAGAAGAAGAAACATCGGACAGTTCTAATTAGGTCCGGGCGTGACTCAACTAAAACATTTTCTCCAAGTTTACCCTAGGTTCATTCAGATGAGGCCTTTCTCTCGTCGGGATGGGGCTCTTTAGTCCAAATATTTTAATCCGTACTCTTTTTAAGCATAATATTGTACTTTGATAATTAGTTTTTGATGAATAAGGACAACAATCGACTATTGTCGTCTTCCTTCTCCTGACTTCTTCTCTCTCCCGTGCTTCTTTTTCTTCTCTCTTACTTCTCTTTTCAGCTTTTCTCTCTTCAAACTTTCTTCTTGACTGTGCTCACTCTTCTACAAGAAGTAGGCCGTTTAAGTTTGAGAATATGTGGCTCAAGGTGGATGGATTTGTGGGGTTGGTGAAACAATGGTGGGATTCATACTCTTTTCATGGCTCTCCTAGCTTTGTGTTTGCTTGTAAACTAAAGGCCCTCAAATCAAATTTGAAGACTTGGAATGTAGAGGCCTTTGGTAAGGTGGAGAGAAACAAGAGAAAGCTTCTTGTGGAGCTTCAGGTGTTTGATACAGTGGAAGGTAGTAGGGCTTTGGTTGAGGGGGAAATTCTAAAGAAGTTGGAGATTGTCAGTGAGATAGAGAGATGCTCTCTGTTGGAGGAGGTCTGCTGGAGGCAAAAGTCCAGGGTGACGTGGTTGAAGGAAGGAGATAAATGTACAAAATTCTTCCATTCTATAGCCAATTCAAACAGAAGGTACAACTCTATTGATTCCTTATTGATTGGAGATTCTATTTCTTCTAATCCGGCAGAGATAGGTGAGCATGTGGTTCAGTTCTATCAAGATCTCTTATCTGAGAAGCACAGTTGGAGGCCTCGGTTGGATGATCTTTCCTTTGATGCTATTTTAGAGTCAGAAGCAAGTTGGTTGGAGAGAGCCTTTGAGGAGGAGGAAGTTAGGAAGGTAGTGTTTGCTTTGAATGGCGACAAAGCGCCGGGTCCGGATGGCTTCACTATGGCTTTTTTCCAAGCTTGTTGGGAGGTTTTGCGCTTGGACATTATGGAGGTTTTTTTTGAGTTTCATGCTAGAGAAGTATTTGAGAAGAGTTTGAATGCTTCTTTTATTGCTCTTATTCCTAAGATTCCTGGAGCTGTCTCTCAAAGACTTCCGGCCCATAAGCCTTGTAGGAGGTATCTACAAGATTATTGCTAAAGTTTTGGCTAACAGATTGAAGACGGTAATGGACAAGGTTATCTCCAAATCCCAGAGTGCTTTCATCAAAGGGAGGCAGATTCTTGATCCAATCCTTATTGCTAATGAATGCCTTGATAGTCGTTCTAAATCAAGGGAGCCGGGAGTCGTTTGCAAAATGGATTTGGAAAAAGCTTATGATCACGTTAATTGAGATTTTCTATTGTATACGTTGAGGAGATGCGGCTTTGGAGGTAAATGGTGTTCGTGGATAGCTCGTTGCATTTCTTCTGCAAAGTTTTCGGTGCTAGTTAATGGCTCGCCAAACGGCTTCTTCAGTAGCTCTCGAGGCCTGAGGCAAGGAGATCCTTTGTCTCCCCTTTGTTTGTGTTTGTTATGGAGGCGCTGAGTCGTATGATTACTGCGGCGGTGAGTGGGGGTGTGTTGGATGGCTTCAGAGTGGGCGATGCTTCTTTTTCCCACCTTTTGTTCGCTGATGACACGTTGATTTTCTGTGATGCTAGCTCTTCCAAGCTTCGGTCTTTGCGAAGTCTCTTTCTCTTATTTGAGGCTGTTTCGGGTTTAAAGGTTCACTTGGCCAAATCCAGTATTATTCCAGTGGGGAATGTCGCTCAAGTGGGAAGGTTAGCCGACATTTTAGAGTGTGAAGTTGCTTCTTTGCCAGTGATGTATCTGGGTCTTCCTTTGGGGGTTTCTTACAAGTCTACTCGTATTTGGGATGGAGTTATTGAGAAGGTTGAAAAACGGTTGGCTAGTTGGAAAATGTTATCTCTCTCTAAGGGAGGGAGAGTGACCCTTATCAAGAGTACTCTCTCTAACTTACCTACGTACTACATGTCTCTGTTCCCTATTCCGGTGAGTGTTGCTTCGCGCATTGAGAAGTTACAACGCGATTTTCTTTGGGGTGGAATGGGTGAAGAATTTAAATACCATTTGGTGAGTTGGGAGAAGGTTTGTACCCCAATTTCGAGTGGGGGGCTTGGCTTTAGAAATTTGGTTTTGTTCAACCGCGCGTTGTTAGGTAAATGGTTATGGCGCTTTGGCTTGGATAGAGATGCTTGGTGGAGAGTCGCGGTGGATTCCGAGTATGGTAGTTTGTGGGGTGGGTGGTGCTCCCGAGAGGTTGCTGGGGCGTTTGGAGTAGGGTTGTGGAAGTTTATAAGGAAAGGTTGGGAGAATTTCTCCAAATTCCTTAGATATGAGGTGGGGGATGGGAGTAGGACTAGATTTTGGCATGACTTGTGGTGTGGAGATACGATTCTGAAAGAAATGTTTCCTGATCTCTTTGGCATTGCTCGGGTGAAGGATGCGTCAGTGGCTGACAATTTGGAGATTTTGGGCGGGTCCATTCAATGGAACGTGAGTTTTTTTAGAGAGGCGCATGATTGGGAAGTCGATGTTTTTGCCTCTTTCTTCCAGGTGCTGGACTCCACCAAGGTGAATAAAGAGAGGGCAGATTGTCTTAAATGGGTCTCTTCCAAGAAAGGTGTGTTCAGGGTGAAGTCCTATTTTGGTTCTTTGATGTGTTCTGGAGGTAGTCTGTTCCCATGGAAGAGTGTGTGGCGGTCTCAGGCTCCCCCGATGGCAGCTTTCTTCACTTGTTCTGCAGCTCTCGGCAGAATTCTTACCTTGGACAATTTCAGGAAGAGGCACATAATTATTGTTGATAGATGCTGTCTTTGCAAGCGGGATGGGGAATCAGTAGACCATATTCTTCTGCATTGTGATGTGGCCTCAGCTCTGTGGAACAACATTTTCTCTCGCTTTGGTATTTCTTGGGTCATGCCCAGGACTGTGCTAGACCTAGTTGCTTGTTGGTGGAAGTCTGGGAGATCGGGGAGCGCTACTTCTTGGAAGATGGTGCCTATTTGCCTTTTTTGGTGTATTTGGAGAGAAAGAAACCTTAGGTGTTTTGAGAACCTAGAGAGCTCCCTAGAGAAGGTGTTAGAGTTGTTCCTCCATACCTTGTATGTTTGGTCGATGGCTTTTTTGTACCCATTATCAATCAGCTTTGCTGATTTTCTTGCTTCTTTTTTGCTTTCTAGTTAGGTGTTTCCTGTTGTATACTTCTAGTGTACGTAGGGGCGCCTTACGCTTTCAATAAAACTAATCTTACTTATCAAAAAAAAAAAACTTTCTTCTCAATTGCTTCTCCCGCATCAATTTTGGTATCAATGCATGCCAGGTTTGATTGTTTCCCATAGCAATTGAATTGAAACAGATTCCAACGCAAAATGAAGTTTATTTTACCTCTGCACGCTTTCTCATTCTTAGTCTCGATGACATGTTGGACTTGATGGCAGGAGCCACGATCTTTTCCAAGATTGATCCGAACATTGGCTGCCATCAAATTAGAATCCGCCCTGGAGACAAGTAAAAGATTGCCTTCAAGACGAAGGATGGTTTGTATGAATGGTTAGTCATGCCGTTTGGCCTTTCAAATGCTTCGAGTACCTTTAAGAGAGTGATGACGAAAGCACTAAGATCTTTCATGGGTAACTTCATGGTTGTATACTTTGATGACATCCTCATATACAACAAGTAAGGAGCAACATTTGGATCATCTCACTCAAATTTGTGCCACCTTGAGAAATGAAAGCTTGTATGCCAACGTTAAGAAGTGCTCCTTCTTCATCAATAGAGTCATCTTCTTAGGGTTCATAGTCTCCTCAGAGGGAATATCTCCTAACCCACAGAAAATTTAGGCGATCGTAGATTGGCTTGAGCCCAAGAATATTCATGACATTTGTAGTTTTCACGAGCTCGCCACCTTTTATCGTTGGTTCATTAAAGGGTTTAGCACCATTATGTCTCCCGTAATAGACTGTATGAAGCGAGGTGAATTTAAGTGGACAAGTGTTGCAACCAAGGCATACCTTTTTGCCTAAAATTAAATACTTTTATTAGTCCAAAAATGGGGATTAACTTCTTGTTTTTCCTTCTGTTTTTTTGTTCTTTTGGTGAGCGAGATGAAGTATTTCTAGTCATTCACCACCTTCCTGAAAGATTTTGGATAAATTGATATGTTTTTCCTTCTGTCTAAAATTGATATGTTAAATTGCACCCTACAAAAGTCTTAAGTTTTCCTTTGTGTAGGATACATTGCAATGAAATATGTGTTCTATCATTACTAAGGTGTAGATGACTGATTCAACATCCAGAGTTTATGAGTTCTCTCTCTCTCTCTCTCTCTCTCTCTATGAGGGGTAGCGCGTGAGTGTGGGGGTGGTGCGTGAGGGTATTGGCGGTGGAGTAGAATCAGAATTCTGAAGCTTTTGGAGTGAGTTTTGACGGGTAAAACAAATGGAGAGGTGGTGCTGTGTAGAATCTAAGACGTTTGTCTTCTCGGTGTTAGAAGGTGCTTCAGTGGTAAGAGTGGAGGAAAGGAGGAGGAGATTTTCAGGGCTAGTACTGCTTGGTGCCCAGAGCTGTGGATGGTTGCTCTCGACCCTGGAGTGTGTGATAAGTTTTACAGGGAAGGATTTTGTAAGGTCCTTTAGGGAGGGGTCCAAGGTCTTCATTGTTAGGAGAGGAGGCAACACAGCTGGAAGTTTTATTGAAGTAGCAGCCTATGCTTTGGGTGGTCTGAAAGGGATTATTTACATTCCTGAAGGACGGAATGGGTGGGGATGGAGCAGGTTTCTGGCTGAGCTGGGTAAGACCAGGGACTTTCTCTCAGTCTCAGTAGGGAAAGTTCTGGTACGGACTGGACTTCCGCCTGCGATGGAGCGGGTTCACGATAATGGAGCCGGCACTGATGCTGCTATTGGATCAACCTCAGACAAAGCACCATCTTATGCTGAAGTGCTATGCACAGGTCCTCGCCGACCGGAGGAGGAAGGGTTGAAGCAGGTTCAGCCGGAGCACCTCTTGGGTAAAGACCATCATGACCGTTACGATACTGAGCAGGGGGTCAGGAGATTTCCCAAAACGGAAGCAAAGTCCCTTGCTGTTTTCCGAGGCAAGACAGACTACTCCTTTGGTGAAAAAAGCGACGGATTTCAGAAGTTTGGAGGGAAAGACACGTTACCCTCCCTGCTGCTCTGGCAGAGCCAGCTGGAGAAGTTGAAAAATGAGGTGGACCGAGCACTGAGTAGTGTGCGTGAAGGACTGCTGCTGGTTGGGCCGGGCTTCAAGCCCAATGGTGACAGGCGGAAGAGAAAGAAGAACAGGAAGAAGAAAAAACAGAGGACTTGTTGGGTTCCGATATCTAAGCCCAACCCAAGTGTTTCAACGGCTGATCCGGCTACGCCTAAAGTAACGCATACAGTAACAGAACCGTTGGCAGTGTCCGGTTCCGATGGACAGGAGAGTGTTCCGGAGAGAGCGTCGACTTCTGATGGGTTCTGTCATCCTGTTACGACGATCACGTCCCCGGAGTCCACACGCGTCGAGTCTGCCTCCAGGCCAGAGCGGGGGTCTCGTCCTGACACCATAGAAGCGGATACAAGGGAAGAAACGGAAGAGATGGGTATAGCCAGGAGTGAGGTTCAGCCTGCGGGATGCACAGAGGCTAACGGTGGTGTTTCTGCTCCTCTCGAAATCCAAGCTCCGGTATGTAACCCCAAGCTGTTGGAGCTTGGTCCCGGGCCACTCATCAACGTGGGGGATACCAGAATGTGCCCACCTCTGCTCTGCGCCGGAGGGCAGACTGTTGTCCCTGCCTTGGAAAATTTAACTTCCCAGCCGGCTCCTAGTAATGGGTCTGAGCTACCCGGTTCTAGATGGGAGGTTGTAACCAAAATTCCGGAAGCCCCTGCCACAGTTCGAATGGGTTCAGACTCAGTGATGGTTGTCTGGGCTGGTCGGAGTTCGTTGGATCCTTTGATCTCTTCGGGCTCTTTTCCCTCGGAGTTAGAAGTTGAAGATGCCTCTATTACTCTCTTCTCCCCTTCTGGTTTGGGGTCCACGAATGGAATGAAGCTTATAGAGCCCCCGGAGGAAGAGCCGGCTCCTCTGTGTTGCTGTCCGGGTGATAATTTCAGGGGTTTTTCCGGTAAAAAATCTCCATTGGACTTCTTGAAGGCGATTTTGGAGTATAGTCAGTCGGTTGGGGTCACGTGTGAAGGCTATGAAGGTCAGCTTTCAGCCGTGTTTGAGGCTATCCTTGCTGAAAATGACAAGAAGGACACGGGTTCTTCTCTGAAAGCGGGCAACAAGTTCAATAGAGAACTTAATAGATTATCTTGTTCTATTAATTATGATGCGAGAAGCGGAAGCAGTTCTCAGAGTAGGTGTAAAGGGAGGGCGATTGGAGGTATTTTATGAAGCCAAAAATTCTCTCGTGGAATGTCAGGGGCTTAAATGAGGGTAGCAAGCGGTTGAAAGTTAAAAACCTAATTAAACAATGGAAGGCAGACATTATTTGCTTGCAAGAAACCAAATTGGAGTTCATCTCCAACAGCATAGTGAGGAGCCTTTGGGGATGTCACTTCGTTGATTGGTGTTACTTACCCTCTTGTGGGGCCTCTGGTGGTATCCTTATCATGTGGGATAGAAGGGTTGTTGAGAAGTTAGATGTGTATGTGGGGGAGTTTGTTGTTGCTTGTTCTTTTAGGAGCGTTGCCGATGACTTTACTTGGGCCTTCGCGGGGGTATATGGTCCCAACCTTGACTCTTTAAGAAGATTGCTCTGGGACGAGCTGGCTGGCCTTGCTTCTTGGTGGGAGATGCCTTGGTGTATTGGGGGCGATTTCAATGTCATTCGTTTTCCTGCTGAAAGGTCTAGGGAAGGTCGCCTTAACGCTGCTATGATGGAGTTCTCAGACTTTATTTTCGAGCAGGGCCTCATGGACTTTCCTCTCGCTGGAGGGACTTTCACGTGGTCCAATAATCAGGAGAACCCATCCTGGTCTCGTATTGACAGATTTCTTGTCTCTCCAGATTGGGAGGTCAAGTTTCCAGGATCTATTCAGAAAAGGCTTCCTAGATTGTGTTCTGATCATTTCCCTATCCTCCTGGATTGTGGTGGCATTCAATGGGGTTCCAGACCGTTCAAGTTTGAGAATATGTGGCTGAAGGCTGAAGGGTTTGTGGATAGGGTTCGGCTTTGGTGGGAGTCTTATAGCTTCCAGGGTTCTCCTAGCTTCATCTTCACTCAAAAACTTAAGGCCTTAAAGGTTGATCTCAAGAGATGGAATGAACAGGAGTTTGGCAATGTGGAGTTTCGCAAAAAATTGCACATGGAAGAGTTATGTACTCTTGATAGGCTGGAGGAACAACAAGGTCTATCTTCTGAAGAAAAGGAGAGGAAATGTGCGGTCATCAGAGACCTGGAGAACTCTATCTTGCAGGAAGAGATTAGTTGGAGACAGAAGTCTAGGGTTCTGTGGCTAAAAGAGGGTGATAAATGCACTAAATTCTTTCACCGAATTGCTAACTCGAACAGGAGGTCTAATTCCATAGAGTCGCTCTCTATCAATGGCTCTGTTTCTTCCGACCAGCAGGTTATCAGAGATCATGTGGCTCAATTCTATGAGTCTCTCTTTACAGAACCTTTCCCATGGAGACCTAGAATGGATAATATTGCTTTTGACACCTTGGATGCAGCTGAGGCCTCTTCTTTAGAACTTCCTTTCGAGGAGATGGAGGTCTTAGAGGTGGTGAAAAGCATGAATCGAGACAAGGCACCTGGTCCAGATGGGTTTTCTCTTGCGTTTTTCCAAGACTGCTGGGATGTGATCAAGACAGATCTTATGAGAGTTTTCTCGGACTTTCACTCTCATAGCAAGTTTGTCAAAAGTGTTAACGCCACTTTTATTGCCTTAATTCCGAAGAAGGCTGGGGCTGTGGATCTAAAGGACTTTCTTCCTATCAGTCTTGTTAGCAGTGTGTTCAAGATCATTGCAAAAGTCCTTGCAAATAGACTTAAAAAGGTGGTGGAGAAGATTATATCATCCCCTCAAAATGCTTTTGTGAAAGGCAGGCAAATTCTTGATTCAGTTCTTATTGCCAATGAGTGCTTGGATAGCCGAATCAAATCCGGCGAACCAGGGTTACTTTGTAAGTTGGATGTTGAGAAGGCCTACGACCACGTTAACTGGGATTTCTTATTGTATATGTTGAGAAGATGTGGCTTTGGGGAGAGATGGTGCTCCTGGATAGCGCACTGTATATCTACGGTGCGGTTCTCTGTGCTGGTGAATGGTTCCCCAACCGGTTTTTTCAGTAGCTCTCGTGGCCTTAGACAGGGTGACCCACTGTCACCACTATTGTTCGTCATTGTGATGGAGGCTCTTAGTAAGTTCTTCTCCGCTACTGTTCAAAAGGGCTACCTTTCAGGGTTTTCTGTGGGTTTTGGCAACAGCGAAGCTATCAACATTTCTCACCTATTGTTCGCAGACGATACTTTAGTCTTTTGTGGGGCTAATTCTGATCATCTGCATTATCTTCGTATGCTTCTTATTTCTTTTGAAGCTGTGTCAGGATTGAAGATTAATCTGGCCAAATCTGTTATGGTTCCTGTGGGTGAGGTGGATAATATGGACGGTCTGGCTAACATTTTGGGCTGTGGAGTGTCCTCTCTTCCTATAAAGTATCTTGGTCTTCCGTTGGGAGCTCCTTTCAAGGCTAAGTCTTGTTGGGATGAAGTTGTAGGGAAGATTGAGAGGCGGTTGGCTAGTTGGAAGCGGGTGTATTTGTCGAAGGGGGGTAGGGTTACCCTTATAAAGAGTACTCTCTCCAACCTTCCTACATATTTTCTCTCTCTATTCCCTATTCCCTCAAGTGTTGCTAGTCGTATTGAGAAGCTGCATCGTGACTTTTTGTGGGGTGGCATAGGTGACGAATTCAAATATCACTTGGTCAGTTGGTCCAAGGTTTGCCATCCTATTTCTGAAGGTGGTTTGGGCATACGAAACTTGAGAATTTTCAACAAGGCGCTGTTAGGGAAGTGGTTGTGGCGTTATGCTTATGAGAGAGAAGCTCTGTGGAAATCATTGGTAGATGCGAAGTATGGCTCTACTAGGGCTGGTTGGTGTTCCTTAGATCCCCTTGGGTCTCACGGTGTGGGGATTTGGAAGAACATTAGGAAGGGGTGGAGCTGGTTTGGTAGATATACCAGACTTATCTTGGGCAATGGTTCGAGGATTCGATTTTGGGATGATGTTTGGTGTGGAGAGACGTCCCTCAAGGAAGCCTTTCCAGTTCTATATGATATAGCCTGTGTCAAGGATTCTTTGGTAGAAGACCATTTGGCAGTGGTAAGTGGTTTCTATCAGTGGGATGTCAGATTTTTCCGTGATGTTCACGATTGGGAGGTGGACGTTATGGCTTCCTTTTTCTCCTTACTGTATTCATCCAAGGTGGCTCAAGATGGGGGGGACCGGCTTTGGTGGACCCTCTCTCGCCAAGGGTCTTTTGATGTTAGATCATACTATAAGGCTCTTGCCTGCAAAGAAGCTCCTTTTTTCCCCTGGAAAAGTATTTGGCGGACCAAGGCCCCATTGAAAGTGGCCTTCTTCGCTTGGACGGCAGCGTTAGGGAAAATCCTCACCTTGGACAATCTCAGAAAGAAGCGTGTCATTGTGATTGATAGATGCTGCATGTGTAAAATAACCGGGGAGACGGTGGATCATCTTCTCCTTCATTGCGAGGTTGCACGCGCTCTTTGGTATGTCATCCTTAGCCGGTTCGGTCTGTATTGGGTGATGCCTTCTCGGGTGATAGACTTATTTGCATGTTGGTGGTCGGGGGGACGATCCCGTAGTGCGGTCGTGTGGAAGATGGCTCCTTGCTGTCTTATGTGGTGCTTGTGGACGGAACGTAACGATAGACAGTTTGAGGACAAAGAAAGAACCATAGAGGAGCTCATTTCCTTTTTTCTTCATTCTTTGTACTCCTGGACGGCTGCGTATTTAGCTCCTCTAGAGATTAGTTATAACGATTTCCTTGTGTTGCTTTCTTCTTCTTCTTCCTAATTGTCTCTCTTGTATACCCCCTGTATACTTGATTGCGCTTTGCGTTTTTCTAATAAAAATTTCTACTTACTTATCAAAAAAAAAAAAAAAGGCATTTGGGGAGTTTAAAAAGAAAATGATTGAAGCCCCGGCCATGCGACTCCCAGATTTCACGAAAGTATTCAAGGTGGACTGGTGGAGTGCTATGCGTCAGGCATTGGTATAGGTGGGATATTTGGTTAGGAGCATCACCTGATAGCCAATTTTAGTGAAAAAACTGAATGAGGCCAAAAAAAAGTATTCAACCTACCACAAAGAGTTTTATGCGGTAGTGCAAGCCTACGCCACTGGTGCCATTATTTGCTACCGCATGAGTTTGTCCTGTTCTCAGACCATGAAGCCTTACGTCACCTCAATTTCTAGAAGAAACCCAATTATAGGCATGGTCGTTGGGTTGAGTTCTTGCAAGCCTAGTCATTTGTTTTGAAGCACAAGTCAGGAGTTGAGAACAAGGTGGCTGATCCACTTAGTCGCCAAGTCACTTTACTCTCCATGATGAGTGTCAAGATTATGGGCTTTGAAAGACTCAGAGAGGATTATGAGTCGTGTCTACATTTTGGAGAGGTATACATAACCCTAGAAGATGGACAATGCCCTAATGCAGTCGACACCTCCAAGGTGGATATTTATTCCGAGCCAACAAACTTTGCATCCTACCAACGTCATTGTGAGATTTCTTACTTTGGGAGATTCACGCAGGAGGCCTCTCAGGACACTTTGTTCGTAATATGACTATAGAGGAAGTGGAGCGCCTGTTTTATTGGCCAAGCTTGAAAAGAGATGTTGCCAAATTGATTGGTCTTTGTTGCACATGCCAGTTGGCCAAGCACAGAAAGTAGAACTAGTCCTTTACACTCCTTTCCCTATGCCGAACTGCCCTTGGCAGGATGTGAGTATGGATTTTGTGCTTGGGCTTCTGTGTACTTTAAAGAAGTATGATTCCTATGTGGTAGTGGGCTGCTCTTCCAAGATGGCCCGCTTCATTCTATGTGCCAAGACCTCAAACGCTTCTAAAGTTGCAAAGATTTATCTCAACGAGATTGTCAAATTATATGGTCTTCCCAAGATCATAGTATCTGATAGGGACGTTCGATTCATGAGTTATTTCTAGAAAACCCTTTGGCACATGGTTGGGAAAAAACTGAAGTTCTCCACTGCCTTCCATCCCTTGACAAATAGTCAAACCATAGTGGTCAATCGTAGTCTAGGAAATTTTTTAAGATGCCTGGCGGGTGACCACAATAGGAACTGAGATTTGATTCTCCCCACAACCCAATTTGCTTACAATAGTTCTGTCAATCGGTCTATAGGCATGAGTCCTTTTGAAGTCTTTCATGGTTATAAACTTAGGAAACCTCTCCTGATTTCTCCCTGGTAGGGTTTTTGAGTCTGCAGAAGCATTTGCACATGTTCAGAACTTGCATAATGAGACCAGTAAGCAAATTCAAACAAGTAATGCCTATTACAAACTTCAAGCTGATTTACATAGGCGTCACACTGAATTTAACATAGGTGATTATGTCATGGTCCAGATTAGACCTAAACGATTCCCATCTAGATCCGTTCGAAAATTGCAAGCTCATAGTGGTGGGCCATTCAAAAAAAAAAGTGTTGCAAAGGATCGGACCCAATGCGTATGTCACTGACATCCCACCCAACAATGGTATTAGCTCCACATTTAATGTAAAGGATTGTTGCTTATAGGGGCCAGCCAGTTATTCCAGATGATCCTTTTGAGGGCCCTTTATCTGACTTTCCACTCCACTCCATACCTGATCTCGTCCCATTACCTCTTCCACCAGCAAATAAATAACATATTGATGCTATTTTGGATGAGCAGGTTGTCTTTACCAGAGATGGTGAAGTTCAGCGTTTCCTAGTTCGTTGGGAAGGATGACCAGTTTCAGGCTGCACATGGATCACCAAGGACACATTGCAGCACCTTGATCTCAATCTATTGGAGTTCTACAAGAGCTGCTAGGAGTTACACTCGACGGGGTCGAGTTTTTCCCACCTGGGATAGTTGATGGGGATCCCAGACGCAAGCCACCGGTCATGTGCATATGGACGTCAACGTTGGAGGATGACCTAGTCTATGACCTTGTGGTTGGGTGATTGAGAGCTAAAGATATTATTATGGGCACTTTTGTTATTTTCCACGTTTTTATAGTTTTTATTAATTATTTTTCAGACTGGTTATGTTATTTTTCTGATTTTGGGCTTTATGTTATTTTAGTGGGTTGTTAGCCCAAGTATCACTAGGGTTAGGGTTGGGGTTTATTCCCTAGTCTATTTAAGCATAATATTGTATTGTGATATTTATTTTTTGATGAATAAAGAAAACGGTTGATTGTTATCATCTTCCTTCTCCTGACTTCTCTCTCTCTCTCTCATACTTTTTCTTCTTCTCTCTCCTCATCTAAGCTTTTTCTTTTCTCTTCAAACTTTCTTCTCAATTGCTTGTTGTCCTGCATCAATGTTGTTGTGGTTACTGCAAAATTTACTTGTTATATAGGCATCGATTAGTTATATGCATGATATAGTTTTCTTTTTTGGCTGGCCATTGGGGGATTCTACTCTTCTTTCTTGGAGTTATTAGATTTTTGTAATTTAAGATCTTAGCATTTTTTTTTTTGTAAATTTCTTCTTTGCGTATTCCTCGTATGCGTATAGTGAACTCGGGTCATCCTTTCTGATATTTTAATAAAATATTTCCATTACTAATGGAAAAAAAAAGTGTTTTCTTCATGGTTTATTCTAGGAGTTAATATCTTTCCTTTTTAAATATATTGAAACTTTGGGACTTTTTTATTTTTATTTTTTATTTTGCAAAGGAACCTTGCTTAGTGTGGTACGGCTGATACATATTTGGATCATGACTGTTATGCTGTAAGATCAAGGACTTTGTTTAGGTTAACACATCTAGTGATTATTTGCTCTCTTTCTCTCTCTGTGCAAAACTGGAATTAATTTGATATCTGGCAGGGTTCTCTATATTTTTTTAAAATGATTCTGAATGATCGTTGTTCATTCTTTAACCACATGTTGTTTTTGGTTAAAATGCTCTCTTTCTTTTTTGCTAGTAAGTAAGAAGTTTCTATTTTTTTTCTAAAGCTGTACATTTTTAATTTTGTTTGATTTACATTTGAATTATATTAATTCTGGAGCTTTTAGATGGCTTTTTATTATTCTTTAATTTAGTTCTAACAGGTGCTCATTTTCTTCTTCACTTCTCAGGTACATATGTGAATAGTTTGATTTCCAAAAGAAAATAGAAATAAGCGTTTCTTTATGGGGATAGATCTTGAGCAGCCTTCTGGAGAATACCATACGGAAGAAAATAGGCGGCCCAATGTGAATGTTAATATGGTGGATGGTGGAGATGAAGGGCATGATAGAGATGGATCAAACATAATTACTCCTAGTGTTGCTGGAAATGATAAGGAAAACACAGGACCAAATGTAAATGGAAGAGTATCAGATGGTAGAAACATGGGGCATACTGGAGAAGGAATAAACTTGAATTCTTGCAAAAGCTTAGAGCCTCATGATGGAAGGGAATTCGAATCTAAGGAGGAAGCTTTTTCATTCTATAAAGAATATGCTAAGTCTGTGGGATTTGCTGCTGTAATAAAGGCTAGCCGTCGATCCAGAATATCTGGAAAATTTATTGATGCAAAATTTGCATGTACTAGATATGGAAGCAAGCGTGAACGAAAAACAGATGAAACCATGGAACCTGTTCCAAAGATAGACAGCACAACAAATATTCCTGTAAAAAGAAGACGGGGTAGAATTAATCTATCTTGGACAAAGACAGATTGCAAGGCCTGCATGCATGTTAAGAAAAGGCAAGATGGTAGATGGATTATCTGTAGTTTCATAAAGGAGCATAACCATGAAATTTTTCCAGACCAAGCCTATTATTTTCGGGGTCATAGGAATTTAGATCTAGATGGTAGTAATGTTGATGCCTTGCATGCTATCCGGGCAAGAACAAAAAAGATGTATGTTACAATGTCCAGGCAATCTGGTGGCTATAAGAAAGTTGACAAGCAGAAAGCTGGCATCACAAATCAATTAGATTGTGGAAAACACTTGGATTTAGAAGAAGGAGATGCTCAAGTTATGCTTGAACAGTTCACGTATATGCAAGATGAGAATCCTAACTTCTTTTATGCAATAGATCTAAATGAAGAGCAGCGTCTGAGAAATGTTTTCTGGGTCGATGCAAAAGGCAGGCTTGATTATGGCAGTTTTGGCGATGTTGTTTTTTTTGACACCACCCATATCAAGAATGAATACAAATTGCCGTTTGCTCCCTTTATTGGTGTGAACCATCATTTTCAGTTCCTTTCACTTGGATGTGCATTATTGTCTGAAGAGACTAAATCAACATATGTTTGGTTGATGCGGGCTTGGCTTAGAGCAATGGGTGGACGGACTCCTAGAGTGATACTGACTGACGAAGACAAAGCCCTGAAAGAAGCTATTGCAGAGGTCTTTCCTGATTCTCGTCATTGTTTTTGTTTGTGGCATATACTGAGCAAAATTAATGAGAAGCTCAGTTATGTAATAAGGCAACATGAAAATTTTATGACTAAATTTGACAAATGCATTTTTAAGTCTTGGACAAATGAGCAGTTTGAAAGGAGATGGTGGAAGATTGTTGGTAAATTCAATTTAAGAAATGACATATGGTTTCAATCTTTGTATGAAGATCGTGGACGATGGATACCTACATATATGAAAGGCATTTTTTTGGCAGGTATGTCTACAACCCAACGATCAGAAAGCATCAACTGTTTCTTTGACAAATACATGCAAAGGAAAACTACATTGAAGGAGTTCTTAGAACAGTATAAAGCGATTATAAGGGAAAAGTGTGAAGAGGAAGCAAAAGCAGATTTTGAAAGTTGGCATAAACAACCAGGTTTGAAATCTCCATCACCATTTGGGAAACAATTGGCAACCTTGTACACACATGCAGTATTCAAGAAATTCCAGAATGAGGTTTTGGGAGTAGTTGCTTGTCATCCAAGAAAAGAAAGTGAAGATGGAGCAACCAAAACTTTTAGGGTTCAAGATTTTGAAGAGAATCAAGATTTTATTGTGGTGTGGAATGAAACAACATCAGATATATCTTGTTTGTGCCGTTTATTTGAATTCAGTGGTTTCCTTTGTAGGCATGTAATGATTGTTCTGCAAATGTCTGGTGTACACAGCATTCCATCTCAGTATGTATTGAAACGTTGGACAAAGGATGCAAAGAGTAGACAAACAACAAGGGAAGTTTCAGTTGTTGAGTGTAGGGTTCAACGCTACAATGATTTATGTCAACGGGCCTTTAAGTTGGGTGATGAAGCGTCTTTATCCCCAGAGAGTTATAATATTGCGTTGAAGGCACTAGAAGAAGCTTTGAGAAAGTGTGAGAGTGTAAATAACTCAATTCAGAGTGTAATAGAACCAAGCTCACCATCAATTCGTGGTCCTCAAGGAGTTGAAGAAGTGAACCAAAGTAACAGCTCTAGCAAGACAAATAAAAAAAACAGTGCATCCAAAAAACGACAGGTTAGTTGAGTTTTTGGAGGTTATTAATCTAACCTTGAAACTTTATTATGACCTTTTGTAGATGCATTTTTTATTTGAGCAGGTCTTGTGTGTAATTTTAGGTACATGTAGAGCCAGAGGTCATATCAATTGGAACCCATGACAACTGGCAACAAATGGTTCGTAATGTTCATTGTTTAGAGTTGCTCATTTTATTCTCTAAAAAATGCAGGTTCTGGTATTATATTTTAAAGGGACATCTTGATGTGGTTCTGTACTTGTTGTAGGGACACGCTAGTTTACGAGCGCATGTGCTTGATATGTCTTATGAATCGCAAGAGACAATGCAAGACATGGTATGATGTGGTTTAATAGCTACCATTATGCATGCAACAGGAAAACATTCTTGTTTTCTACACTTCTCATTTGAGTATGACTGTTACTTAGCATTTAGGGTTTTTTTTTTCATTTTTTTTCTTCCATATATCTATTATAGGAACAACTGAACTCAAGGGCTTCTGCCTTTGATGGCTATTTTGGCACTCAACAAATCGTGCAGGGAATGGTAAGATTCTTCGCATTAATACATACCTATTATGATGGAGTTCCACCTGGGAACCATAGTTAATTATTTCCAACAATATGACTTCTTTTACCTATCTTTGCTTCTCGTAGGGACAATTAAACTCAATAGTTCCAAGTCGTGATGAATATTACAGCAACCAACATAACATGCAAGGGCTGGTAATCGAATTTTTGGATATTGTTTTGTTCTGTCTATATAAAAGCAATGCCTAAATTGGGCTCTTTTTTGTTGTTGTTGTTGTTGTAGGGACAACTGAACTCAATTGCACCAATCCATGATGCCCATTACCTAACTCAACAAAGGTTGCATGGGATGGTATGCATTCTATCATGTTAGTTGTAGTTTTGTTGGCTGATCAAGGAAGTCATCTAAAAATGTAAATAAAGAGGATAGTTTTTCTGGGGATCCTTGGATTATTTGTATTGTTGATTATCAAAACCCTGCTACTTAATGAAAAAGAGTGTTTCTACTATGTGTTTAACTAATTAATGATCCTCTATTGCATGCAGGGGCAGTTGCATTTCAGACCACAAACTAGTTCGACTTGTTTTGACGTGCAGGATAGTTTGCCAGATATGGTAGTTAACATCATCAGTTGGGATTTGGAGCTTCTTGGTTTCCATGGATTTACTTACAATGGCGATTTTACCCTTCTTGTTGCAGGACCAGCCTAACATGGGACCCTCACAGCTGCATGTCATGCCATCCAAACATATCCATGCAAAACACCTCTCTCGTTAGTAGCTTTCTGACAGGTTGGTGATAATAATTTGTATTATATTATTATTATTATTATCTGCTTCTGCTTCTTCTTCTTCTTCTTCTTTCTTTTTAATTTTTTAATTTTTTTTTATTTTTTTTGTTTGTGTGTGCGCGCGCGCCTTGGAGTCTTAAACTTGTCAAACTTTTAATGATAACAATCTGTTACTTTCACAGGTGGAGATGAATTATCTCTTGTAGAGTATCAGCCAATGACAAGAAACTTAGGTTTTTTGGTAGTTATAATGCCGGATGCATTGTCTTTTGTAATTAGAGACGGACAATTCTTAATTATTTATCCGCTTAAAGATATGGGAAAACACCATAACCGATAAACACTGATCAATCTTCTCTCTTTAGCTAGACCTAAAAAAGCATGCGAGAAGTACATGCTATTAAAAAATTATGTACTTCTCACGTGCTAATCGACGTGTCATTTTTAGTCCCTCTTCTATATGGGCAGTTGTATCATTTCCCTGTTTTGGTGATGCTGTCATTGTTCTCATATCCACTCAAAACAAACTGTAAACCGTGTTTAATTGTTTGCAATTTAAGGGTTTCCTATTTAAACATTTTCGTTTGATTTCCCTTGATTTAACACAACAAACATTCCAAAAAGCTTCCAAAAAGATATTTATGGTTCATGTTTCTTGCTTTCTGTTATTAATCAAGGGATCCAATAGATGAGTACGTAAAATAAGAAAACAATTTGATTTTGGCCAACCTAAAACCTGCACATGAGAATTGAGATGATAGAGTGAAGACTAATCATAAACGGAGAAACACTGATCTAGATTCTCTCTTTAGCTGGACCTTCCATATGGGCAATTTTATCAGGTTTCTATTTGGCTATGAGCTGCCCCTAGCCAAAAGAAAAATAATCCCTTCTCTTTTTTTTTTCTTTTTTTTTTTTTTTTCTTTTTTTTTTCTTTTTTTTTTTATGTTTGTCGGTGGGAAAAATGCGTATGAGATGATGGTCGGAGATTGACACTTTCTACCTTGATGCGATCATAATAGCACCCTACTAGTTGGGGGTATTGAATGAGAAATGAGATTCCCTATAATTAGGCTACTTGAATTTTATAGAAATTCAGAATAAGTTGTAGGGTTCGTCTATCTTAAGCAGATGGGCTTGACACCCTAAGCTGCCTAGGGCAGGTGTGACTTGTGACCCCCTCTCTTAGACTATCCAAATTTTTATCAAATTCGAACAGTTAATTGTAGATAATCTCCATCCACCGAAAGGGAGGAGTCTAGACACATTTTGCACACCCTAGGCATTCTCTTGAGCAAGATTGAACATTAGTTTGATGTTAGTCCCACTAGGAACATTAGTTTGATGAAGTTCATAAACATTCCTAACATTTACCTCATCCTTGTTTATCTGGTTCTTCTTTTGTTGTCTTTTTCATTTCCTCGGTTCATCTCCACGGCAAAAACTGTAAAACCCTGTTTGTTTGCATCCTCTTTATCTTTGCTAATGGAGGGTCTTCTAGTACGAGGCGAAAGTCACGTTCAACAGCTTGTCTTTCTCCTTATCTAAAACACATATTTTATTTTTTGATTAGTTAAAATGCATAACATTATTGGAGATGCTTTAAATTATAAAGAATCCTATTGAAAAGAAACTCAAACAACAAGAAAAAGACAAAAAGAAAGAAAGGATATAACGGTCCGTTTAAGTTTACGATTTTAAAAAATACGATTTTAAAATGTGCGATTTAAAAACGTGATTTTTAGAAACGCAGTTAAGCATTTGATAAAATTGTCGTTTAGCTTTTAAAATCGCAGTTTAACATTTAAAATTGCACGTTTTTTAAAAAAACACTCTATTGCCCGCGATTTGAAAATTTAAATTTTTTAAAAATGTAATTCTAAACGATTCATTTTCTTTAATTTAGTTTAAAATATCACGTTTTTTCTCGTACTGGTTACACTTTTTTATAGTTATGGTTGTTTGTTAAACAGGAAAACAAAGAATTATCCGGTTTGGGTTGATCTGTCGGTTTAAATTGGATAAAGATTAGGTTCCAACAACTCTCGTCTCCCTCAGGAGAATAAAACAAAACAAAAAAAGCAAGAAAAAAATCAACAACTCTCAACTTTCTGGTACAACGTAATTAAGATTAGGATTAAGAGTCATGTGGATTCTTATTAATTGGTCAGTGGACGACCCTACACTTGAATTAACTCAAGAAGAGCAAATTTTTCTGAAGAAAACTGCTTAATAGATTACGTATATATTCTTGGTGCTTGCCAGCAAGGAAGTAATGATAATCTGTCCAATTTCAACCAAAGAAATATAATAAACAACATATTTCTGAGTACAAGACGTAAATGATTTGATAAAGATCCACAGATTTGTTCCAATCCAGCATTCTAAGTTTCAAATTCTTGTTTAGATACAAGGAATGGACGTATTTCAAATTTTTTGTATTCGCAATTTTAAATATAATAGAGAATAGTAAAATATAATACAAAAAATCGTACACCCAAACATAAAATGTTTTCATCTCAAATCATACAAATTATTTCATCTAAAAATATTTTTTGGTCGGTAAATATTTCTTACACTTTCATTTAGTTTGAGGAGTTATGAGAAAGAGAGAGACGACGAAGGAGAGATGCAGAAGAAAAAAAAAAAAGAGAATAGAAGGTATTCGAGGGTGGAATTGAAATCTAGTGTAATTGGTTTCCCATATTGTTGTCAATTATATTTGGGTAGGTAATTGTGAGAATGCCTTTGTGGGGCCCACCTTTCCGGATAGGTGTTTGGGCGGCCTGAGACCTGCTCAGTGCTCACGCATGTAGATCTCATTAAGAGCTTTCTCACAATAACGTGTCAGAAGGCGTGGAAGAGTAGTAAAAAATGATTTACGCAGATCATGATAAGCGTAAATATTATGTTGTGCTTCATGGAGATTATTTTCTTTAATTGAAAAACATTTTCAGGTTGACCAATATTAATTTTACGCCGTACTAAATACTAAAAAATAAAAAATTCTTTTTAAAAAATATTTTACGTAGAAACAAAATGGCCTAAATGAAAGTTAAATGCTTTGGTTCTCATAAAAGTTGTTCTCAATTTTTTTTTTTTTTAAAAAAGAAAAAAAGAAAAAGAAAAAGTGTTATCAATCTTCATCAAGCACTCGCTGTTGTTAATTTGACCAAAGCACCTCTACAAATCTGTTATGGCAATATTAAAATGTCATGGCCCAATCAAAAAATGAGAAGTTGTCAAGAATTTGTTGAGGTAAGCATGTGATGAAGCTAGGAATCCATTAAGACAAAAGAAAAAGCATGAGAAGATGAAACCTAACGAGGATGAAATTATGCTGTAGTTGTTGAAGATCTTTGTCCTTTGTCATATTAAATAGATAACCATTGAAGTCTGAAGACTCACTGTAGCAGAAGCATTGAACACTTCAATAACTGTAATCTATAAATAGACATGTTTCCCACCCATGCCATTGCCATCACCAAAGCAATATATTAAGTTGAACACAGAGAGCTTAATTAGATATGTCGACGAAAGGAGTCCATTTCCTTGTAATTGTTGCCCTCTTGTCTCTGGCATCCTCCCTTGTCTCTGCCTACGATCCCAGCCCTCTTCAGGACATTTGTGTAGCCATTGATGACCCCAAGTCTGCTGGTATAATTATGGTTTCTCGTGTTAACTATTTAAATTCATTATATTCTGCTAAGAAGCAACCCTATCAGTACTAGTGCTTTCTTAGTACGTAACTGTTATTATATATGAATGTGTCAGTTTCTTTTCCTTTTAATGCTAACAAAGATTACTTTCTTGCAGTTTTTGTGAATGGGAAATTCTGCAAGGATTTGAAACAATCAAAGGCTGAAGATTTCTTCTTCTCAGGGCTCCAAAATCCTGGAAATACAAACAATCCAGTTGGGTCGAATGTTACTCTTGTGAATGTGGACAAAATACCAGGCCTCAACACTCAAGGCATATCCTTGGCTCGCATTGACTTTGCACCTTATGGAGAAAATCCTCCACACACTCACCCTCGTGGCACTGAGATTCTACTAGTCTTAGAGGGTAGTTTGTACGTTGGTTTTGTCACATCCAACCCGGAAAACCGCCTTTTCTCCAAAATTCTAAACAAGGGAGATGTCTTTGTGTTCCCAATTGGTCTTATTCACTTTCAGTTCAATGTGGGACACACCAATGCTTTAGCCCTTTCTGGTCTAAGTAGCCAAAATCCAGGTGTCATCACGATAGCAAATGCTGTTTTCGGATCCAATCCTCCTATCAATCCTGATGTTCTCGCCAAGGCCTTCCAACTTGACAAGAAGATTATTGAATTTCTTCAAAAAACGTTTTAAGGGACAACAACTAGAAAAACTTGGGAAACGGCTATGAACCTTTGTCATTCAGCCTTCTTTACCTCATTCCATCATAATGATAATAAAATAAAAGGTTGCCTATGTGTAACTCTCTTTAGATGGAATTGAGATATAATTTAATATGATGTTTGTTGAGCATGCACCTACCCCTCTCTCTCTCTCTCTCTCTCTCTCTCTATGTGTGTGTATGTAAGTAAAACACAGAAAATACTTAATTTTCTAAATCCTGTCGCAAACGCTCTCAATTTCAAGCGAAAACGCTCGTCCCTCCCAAACTCTCTTCTTACTAGCCTTCCGGCTCAGACACCATGGGAGGAGGGAAGCTCTGTGCTTCCCTCCTTCCTCTCTTCTCCCTCTTCTCTTGCCCTTCTCCTTTCCCCCTCAGCTTTTGCCTCTTTTGAGGCCCCGGCCTATCAGCGAGCTCTGCCCCACGTGCATAATTTATTATGTGACAAAATAAAAAATGTGAATAATTAATCAAAGATAATTATACCATCGGTCACTGGGGTTTACTTAAATTACAAATCACTCCCTGTGGTACAAAAAGTTCATGGAGGGTTCTTGTGGTAAACTATAATTACAGATTAGTCCCTGAGCACATTTTCCATCCACCAAGTTAACAGATTCTGTTAATCAGTCACATCACACCCAATAGAAAGCCGACACGTGTCAATTACAATAAAAAAATATAAAATCTAATAAAAATATAAATAAATAAAACAAAAATATGTTTTTTTATTTAAAAATAAATGAAAAATACTAAAGGGGTGGTTGCCGGTTGGTAGCCACCCTAAGTCAATGGGGGTGGCCCACTGCCAACCGCAAAGGCATTTAGGGGTGGCCTGAAGGCCACCTCTAGCCCTAAGAAGAGGCCACGGCCACCCCCAGAGGTGGCCGGGGGTGGCGCGTGGCCACCCCCAAAGGCGTGGTTGCCGGTGGGCAGCCACCCTTTCAGTATTTTTTTTTTTATTATTATTTTTAAAACAATTTTTTTTTGTTTTATTTATTTATATTTTTATTAGATTTTATATTTTTTATTGTAATGGACACGTGTCAGCTTCTTATTGGGTGTGACATGACTGACTAATGAAATCTGTTAACTTAGTGGATGCGATTTCAACAAAAGAAAAATAAAAAAGAACACGTATGTGATCTACAATCTTGTCATTAATGCAACATATGATGATTTCAAATTCTTAGTATTATGGTACGTTTGGGTTTGCGATTTTAAAAAGTATAATTTAAAAATAACAATTTTTAAAATGTAAGATTTGAAAACATAATTTTTAAAAACGCGCGCAGTTAAGCATTTGACAGTTTAGCCTTTAAAATCATAATTTAGCCGTTAAAATTGTAAGTTTTTAAAAAAAAACACATGTTTTCAAATCGCAATAAAAAATTATTCATATTTTGTGATTTGGTTTAAAATCGTTTTTTTTTTTTCTACGAAATGACAATGCCAAATGCACCCTAAATTTCTAGATATTTAGAAAAATTCAAGCATTCTAAATTTCAAATTCTGGCAAGAAAGGTTTTTTTTTTTTTTGAACGAAAGATTTGAGTATTTAATTGATCAAAGATCACGAGTATAAATGTCTTACATCACAAAGCATAAAGTTTTGCAAAATTATAGACACATGCTATGAGGTTACAAAGTCATAAATACAAACAAAATTCTTACAATAAAGTGTTATCTATGACTTTTATCTTCCGCTACCCCATGTACAAAAATAGTTAAAGAGTATATCTGCTCCGAGCAGAGTAGATCTAAGACAAGGGTAGCTAAATATCCTAGAAAAATTTATTTAAACCTGCCGTGAGAGATAACCTTTCACAACGAACTATCCAGGCTGTGAGGGATAACCCCTCACACCTGACTAACATTCATCCCATAGATCGTCCATGAAGGTAGATCTATGAAAAAGAAAACTCTTATTCAAAGCAAAAAAACTAGCAAATAACAATAGTGGCTATGGAGGAGATGAACGGCACAACATGAAGGTAGATGGACGGGTACATAGCGGAGATGCTAAAATTACTGATCTAGTTAGAGAACACCTACAAACAAAAGAAAAAACCAGAATGTGAGGAAGATGGTAGGAGCTGGGAATAGAAAGAGAAAGGGAGAGGTGCTCCCTCCTCCTCTCATATTTGTTTTCAGAGAGTTTTTTCTCTAGGGCGGCCAGCTGCTCTTGCAAGAAAGGCAGTCTAGATACAAGGAATAGGCATATTTTGATTGGATTGGAAGGAAATTACAATAATTTCCACTAGTGTACGAACCAAGTCTTTTTATTACTTCCATTAGTCAATCAGATATAATGTGGTAACTTGTAACGCCAGAAATATAGACTTCTTGTCAAGCTTTGTTACCGTAATGCACAAGTCACTCTATACTGGAAGTTTTCAAAGACTTTTTTGGTTTTTCCATTGGGAGACCCCTCATATCACCCCTTAATGCAATAAATTTTTACCTAACATGCACTACAAATTTGACACATGTATATCAATACACGTGTCAAACGGTTTGACACGAGTATTGGAATACGCGTGTCAAATTTGACACGTGTATTCTAATACACGTGTCAAAATGTGCAGTTAATGACTTGCACATTTGACACGCGTCTCACGCGTGTCAAAATGAACGTGTCAAACTGTTGGTACAGTTTCCGGTATGGTGATGTGTCGCCTTGTGATTCGCTACTGATTTCGACCAACCACCTCAATCCTGCAAAAAGAACAAACAACTCGTCGGGGGTGCCGACTACGCCCACTCCGATGCCTAAGTCAGTTAAAATCAATTTTCTGCAGAGTATTCTGAATCTTAATCTCAAGAGCTTAGAGAATTCGTCCCCTCATACCTGGTGTGACGGTCTTTATTTATAGGCCAGACCTTCTTGACACCTAGTTGGATTAGGAGTTTGAGTCCTAGCCTGGTTGAACTTTAACCATATCTTCAGGGAATTCGAGTAGGAGTGTGAATTCTGTAGTTGATTGCGTTTGTACTTCTTTAAACTTGATTCTGTGTCAATAACTATCTTATCCCATAAATTATGGATCTGTGGTTTATCCTTGATCTTCTGGGATTCTATCCTTATCGCACTCTAAGACGAGTGTGGCGCATGGCACCTTTTAGAAGACTATAGCACATTTCAGCCAACCTCTGAGGTGATGATATCCGAGATATGTTCGCTCCGACCTGGAGATCTCGGGATATCGCCGCACCATAACGGGGTTGTGTAAGTCCGAGATGTTTCTACTCCGAGACGTTGGCACATCCAATGGATATCACCCCGAGGAGATATCACACCGACTCGATATCATCCCGAGGCGTTATTACTCCGAGACACAAATATCCGAGATATGTTCGCTCCGTTTTGACTGGGAGATCCCGGGATATTTTATATACTGTAACCTGGAATGTTAAGACCGAGACATCGTCATACCTCCGAGATGTCTTTATACCTAGACGACCTTTTCTTCGCTGGGCGGAACAAATGTCCGAGACATAACTCCGAGATGTCATCGGATCCACGTGTCTCTAGGGTTGATTTTATCCCTAACAGTTACCCCCCTAATTCTCTGATTTCAGAAATAAACGGAAATAAGAGAATTACTTTCCGTCTGCCAGTTTGTACCTGCTACTGTGAAGGGCGCGTCTTTTCAACAGTTCAAATATTTAAATCTTACCGCTTCTTTTTCCAATGACGACGTCAGCTCTGTACCGCCGCCCTTTTGTCATCATGAAACGGTATGGTCGAGGCAGTGCATTTAATTCCGGAATACGGAAGGCGCGCCTTTTCAAATTCGGAAATTTTGAAATGATGGCGCCCTTTGGCATTTCAGACACGTAGGGGAGGGGATACTTAAAGTTTTGAATACTTTTACTGTTCATTCTTTGACAATTCTTTTTCTCGATCCTCCATTGTCGCCTTCTTCCTCAACTCTTTTCTTTCCCTGTATCCTCTATTTCTTCTTTTTTTCTTTCTTCCATGGCCCCTAAAAAAGCTGGTTCGGTTGTTCCTTCTACATCTCGGGCTCGAACGAAAAGGTCTGACGGCTTCGTGGATCTCTCTCCCCTGGAGAGTAGGGTGGAAACTGCCCTTTTTGCGAAGCATGAGGGTGTCCTTCGTCTGAACTATGAAATTTCTCCAACAGTGAAGATGTTCTATCAGGCGCCTGGAGCTCGGATCATCAACGGCGGCGATATTACCTTGTATGAGAGGATGTTTCTCGCTGGGCTACGGTTACCATTTCCAGAGATTGCTCGGGATTTTGCCTTTTTCTTGATGGTTGCACCCAGTCAGATTATGCCCAATGCCTGGAGGTATCTGTTCGCTTCTTATATCCTTTGGAGACTCGTGTTGAAAAAGGAGATGAATATCCTGCAATTTTTCAACATCTACAGGCCGAGGCAAACTTCAGAGGGGATGATTGAACTTTGTGTTCGTCACCCGCCTGTCTTTATCAAGCTCAAGAGTGGGCTAACGAACAACAAATTCTGGGAGATGCAATTTTTCAGAGTTTCCTGGGAGTGGGAATGCCCCGAAGGCACTCTTCTTCCTGAAGACCGTATGATGCCTCGGACTTGGCAGTTGCTACGACCTGACTGAAGCGACCCCCCTTCACTCAGTGTATCCGAACTGGAGGATGTCAAGAAGATAAGTGGGTGGTCCGCTGCCAGGGTCAAGGCTAACAAGTTTGAAGAGGTTGATTTTGATAACCTTGTCACCGAGGAGAATTTAAGGCAATTTCTCGGATACGACATCCCGAGAGAAACAGCTGATCACCAAGAGAGGGGCTATTAAGAAGAGGAATGACGCCCCTCCATCTCCGAGGCCTGCTACTAAGAAGAGGCCTTTCAAAAGTTCCGAACAAGTTTTCGAGGATGTCCCTTCGTGAAAGAAACAGAGCATTCCCCTAGCTGCTCTAGGTGCCAGGAGGACTCCCCCTTCGGTTCCGTCATCGGGAGTGAACGTTGAAGAGGGATCGGCAAGTTTTCGGGGTTTCATTCCGGAAGTTTCTCCTACACCAGAAGCTAGTGCTGCTCCCTCTTTTGGTTTAAGGGATGAGTCTGGCTCCGAGGCATCGTATCAGGGTGAACAAGGTGCAGAAACTTCTTTTGCGGAACCTCCTCTCGGAGCTTCGACAGTGATTGCCCCGGAGCCAGAGAGATCTGGAGAAGGAGATGAAGCTGTTCTTGAGGCTCGAGACATGCAAGTCACACACAGGGTAAAGCATTGGGCCAGGAAGCGGAAGTTCACAGCCCAGGACCGAATTGCTCAAAAGCTCTTGGACGCCGAGCGGATGTGGGGTAAGGCGGTTATAAGACCTTCTGATGCCGAGGAAGTGCGCCAAGAGCCTATTGCTTCATGTGGTGAATCTCTTGAAGAGATGGATGAGGAAGTTGGCACCCCCCGAGCTGAGCCTCTTGTTGAGGAGTTTGAAGTTGAAGGTACTCCCCGAACTCCTTCTTCTGAACGTCCAGACACACCACCACTTCCCGAGGAAAACCTTGAAACGGGGCCTGCCACCCCCAAGTACCTGTACAACTTGGTACTCATACTGGAGTACCTGAGGCTGAAAATGTCGAAGAGCCTAGCGCCTCTCGGGAAGTGGTTGATCAGGAGGTGCCGGGCTCTGCTTCTGAAGTTCAAGGTGCAGGTCAACCCGAAGTAACTCCTCATCTCGGAGTGCCTGAGGAGTCTCGGATCGACTCCGAGAATGTCCTTCCTGAAGTTGGTGTGCTTCCCGAGACTTCTACTAGGAGCGAGTCTCGTGTTGAGTCCAGCCCTTCTAGATTAACATCTGATGAGTCTGAAGCGGCTCCAAGTGTAGGGACTGTACCTCCTGTGGGTCCTAGCTCCTCTTCTAGGGTCTCGGCTGGTTTCGAAGTTTTGGGCAGGGGCCTTTTGGGTCATCCAATGGAGGCTATAAAGAACTTAATTCCAGAGGAATATCTGGGAAATACAGGGGTTTCTTCTCCCGAGAAGATTGCTCAAGGCACTCTTATCTCTCATTATCAAGTAAGTTTCTGGAATCAGGCCTTTTCATTCTGTTCGCATCTTGAATCTGACTTTTCTTACTTTTTTCTTTATAGCTTCTTGTGAAGATGACCGCCCTCTGGCAGAAGTACGAGAATCGTCCTGCATCCCCGCTTGCTCCTGCCCCCGAAGTGCAAGCTCGTATCTCGGGCTTGGAGAACGAAGTTGGGGCACTAAAGTCCCTTCTTCAATCCAAGGACAAGGAACTCGCATCTCGGGACTTGACTATATCCGAGATGCGTTCTGCCAATGCTCGTTTGAGAAAAGAAGTACTGGAGGCCAATGACCGGTACACACGTTCTGTTGCCAGCCTTTCTTCCGAGCTGGATCGTGCAGATCAATTGTCTCTTCGTTTGTCAGCAGTGCAGAACGAATGCTCCGAGGCGTGCAAAAATGCTATGAACGCTGAAGCCGAAAAGGACAAGCTCAAAGATGAGGTTGAAAGACTTGAAGCCGAGAGAGATAAAGCTGTTAAGGCGCAGGATGACTCGGAGAGTCTCTTAATTAGGCTCAGGGCTAGATATGACACAGATCGGGCAAAGCTCAAGCGTTATCTGAAGCAGTTGAGCTATGCACCACACCTTCGGGATCAGAGTTGGGCTCGGGGTTGCCATTGGGGTTTCGAAAATTTTCGAACCTTGGTGACAAATCCCCAATATAAATTCGACCCCAAGACGGTTGGACCGATGCTTGTGGGTTTTCCTGAAGAAGCCATCTTGGAGATGGACGAGTTCGGTAAGGACTTCATGCCTGATGTTCCGAATTGGGATGTTGACGCGCCAGATCCCCGAGAAGATCCTCTTGACGATCCTGCAAGCTAGAAGCTGTGCTTTGTCCTGAACTTTTCTTTTTTCTTTCTTTTTCTTTTTATCAACCTGTACAAAACTTCGAATATGAAATGAAATCTTTTGAATGAAACCTTTACCTTTTAAACCTCTCTTTTCTGATCATGGCATTTGGAGGAGCCTTTTACTTTTGATATTCTTTTCAAGTCATCTGAGGAATAGACTATCTTGAATGCTCTTTTCCTTTTCTGCTCTCGGTGTTGGACTGACCGAGAGACTTTTCCTGCTCTCGGTGTTGGACTGACCGAGAGACTTTTCCTGCTCTCGGTGTTGGACTAACCGAGAGACTTTTCCATCTCTCTGTGTTGAGAGACTTTTCCTGCTCTCGGTGTTGGACTGACCGAGAGACTTTTCCTGCTCTCGGTGTTGGACTGACCGAGAGACTTTTCCTGCTCTCGGTCTTGGACTGACCGAGATACTTTTCCTGCTCTCGGTGTTGGACTGACCGAGATACTTTTCCTGCTCTCGGTTTTGAACTAACCGAGAGGCTTTTCCTGCTCTCGGTGTTGGACTGACCGAGAGACTTTTCCTGCTCTCGGTTTTGAACTAACCGAGAGGCTTTTCTTGCTTCTAAGTATAAATCAGATTGATTCTTGGATTTCTGCGATTGTCAATAAATACTGAAAGTAGACATTCTTTATTGAATATGAAATTGTTTGGAAAAAGCTGAAAAAAACAATAAATTACATAAAATATTTTTTCAGGTGCTCGGCATTCCATGATCTCGGAAGTATCTTCCCTGTCTCGGTCATCAAGTGATAAGCTCCCTTCTGATGGCATCCTATTACCTTGTAGGGACCTTCCCATCCGGGTCCCATTTTGCCTTCCGTTGGATCTTTCGTCATTAAGCTCACCTTCCTAAGTACCCAATCTCCGAGCTGGAACTTTCTGGGCACCACCTGTTTGTTAAAATACCGAGCCGTTCGATTCTAATACGCCGCCCATGTGACATGAGCGTCGTCTCTTTTCTCCTGCAAAAGATCCAGGTGTACCTTAGCATTTTCGTCGTTGAGTCCTGGATTGTAGTGAGCCACACGGAAGCTTGGAGATCCTACTTCCACAGGTATCACCGCCTCGGTTCCATACGTAAGTGAGAATGGTGTCTCGCCCGTTGGAGTTCTTCTGGTGGTTCGGTACGACCACAGCACCTCTGGAACATATTCAACCCATGCTCCTTTCTTCTTATCAAGCTTTTTCTTCAGAATCTTTACCAGGGTCTTGTTCGTCGCCTCTACCTGACCGTTCGCCTTTGGGTATTGTACCGAAGCATAATGGTTTCGGATACTCTGAACACCACTTCCGAAATGGTTCACAGTCAAACTGCTTCCCATTATCTATGACGAAAGCATGAGGAATCCCAAACCGGCACACCACCGACTTCCAGAGGAAAGTTATAACATTTGCTGTAGTTATAGCTGCTAATGCTTCTGCTTCCGCCCATTTAGTAAAGTAGTCTACAGCTACGATGAAGAACTTCTGTCCACCTTTTCCTACCGGCATTGGACCAACTATATCCACCCCCCATTTCGCAAATGGCCACGGAGAAGTGAGGGGGGTGAGCTTCTCGGGACTTGCTTTCATGATTCTTGCGAATCTCTGGCACTTGTCACAGGTTTTGACAAGAAGAGCTGAATCTTTCTTGATCGTAGGCCAATAGTAGCCCGCTCGGATGGTTTTTTGTGCCAGCATCCTTCCTCCTTAGTGGTCTCCGCACACACCTTCATGAATTTCCCTGAGAACATAATTCGACTCGGCCTTGGAAAGGCATTTGAGCAGGGGTTTGGAATATCCTCTTTTGTACAGTACCTCCCCGAGAAGGCAGAACCGTGCTGCTTGTATCTTCACTCTCCGAGCCGCAACCTTATCTTTGGGCAGCAACCCATGTCTGAGGAACTGGATAATGTCCCTTGCCCATTCTGGCTCGTCTGGTCCTGAGTCTACTTCCATAACCTTTGTCCTCGGGGCTATCGAAGGCTCGGTCAGAACAATAATTTGCCTTCTGGATGCTTCAATCTCTTCCTCTGTTCCCGACGCGATCTTTGAGAATTCATCAGCTCGGATATTTTCCTCCCGAGGTATCTTTGTGATGACGAACCTATCGAAATAGGATTGGAATCGCCGTACCTCTTCCAAATACCTGGCCATTCTATCTTCTTGTGCTTCGAATTGCCCTTGGACTTGGCCTACGACAACCTGAGAGTCACTCCGGATTCCGACATTAGTTGCCCCCATCTCTCGGGATAATGCCAAACCTCCTATCACCGCTTCGTACTCAGCTTCATTGTTCGTCGTAACGAAGTCCAGTTTTACAGCAAAACCGAACTCTTGCCCTTCGGGATTCCTGAGGAGAACTCCTACTCCGCTTCTGCTCTGTGTGGAAGAGCCATCTACAAAAACAACCCAGGTTGACTCCTTGGGAAGTTCTTCTGCTTCAGGAATGTTGCAGAATTCTACTAGGAAATCTGCTAGAACCTGTCCTTTGATAGCCGTCCGAGGATGAAACTCGATATCAAATTGCCCGAGTTCCACCGCCCAATTGACTAATCTTCCCGAGAGGTCAGGTTTTTGCAACACCTTCTTCATCGGATACTCGGTTAGAACTCTGATAGCGTGAGCCTGAAAGTATGGCCTCAATCTTCTGGCTGAAATGATCAAAGCGAACGCCAACTTCTCGATCCGAGGATACCTCCCTTCTGCGCCATGCAGTGCTTTACTTGTAAAGTAAACCGGTTTCTGAACCCCTGAATCTTCTCGGACTAGCACTGAGCTTACTGCTGAGGGAGAGACTGCCAGATAGAGATAAAGAATCTCCCCTTCGGTTGGGTGGCTCAACAGTGGTGGTTTGGCTAGATATTCTTTCAACTTCCTGAAAGCCTCCTCACACTCCTCACTCCATATAAATGCTTTTCGTAAAATTTTAAAGAAGGGAAGGCACTTATCTGTCGACCGTGATATGAAACGGTTCAAGGCCGCGATCCTTCCTGTCAGTCGTTGGAGTTGTTTTGTTGTTCTCGGGGCCTCCATCTCGAGGACAGCTCTGACCTTCTCTGGATTAGCTTCAATGCCCCTCTGTGACACCATAAACCCCAGAAACTTGCCTGAAGAAACTCCGAAGGCACACTTCGCGGGGTTGAGCTTCATGTTGTATTTTCTTAAAGTCCGAAAAGTTTCTCGGAGGTCTTCTATGTGTCTGTTTGCCTGAACACTTTTAACCAGCAGGTCATCTACGTATACCTCAACGTTTCGGCCAATTTGACTTTGAAACATCCGGTTCACAAGTCGTTGATATGTGGCTCCAGCATTCTTCAGTCCGAAGGGCATCATCTTATAGCAGTAAAGTCCTCGGTCTGTGATGAAAGCAGTTTTCTCCTGGTCTGTTTCTTCCATGTAGATCTGATTGTACCCCGAGAAGGCATCCATGAAGCTTAAGAGCTCATGTCTGGCCGTCGAATCCACCAATAAATCTATCCGAGGCAGGGGAAAGCTATCCTTCGGACATGCGTTATTCAGGTCGGTGAAATCTACGCACATCCTCCACTTCCCGTTAGACTTCTTCACCAGCACTACATTGGCCAGCCACTCGGGATAATCCACCTCTCGGATGAATCCAGCTTTCAGCAACTTCTCTACTTCTTCAGCAACAGCCGTGTTTCGTTCGGCAGCAAAAGCTCTTCTTCTCTGCTTCACAGGGCGATAATTTGGATCCGCATTCAGCTTATGGACAATAACCGAGGGATCAATCCCCGGCATATCTTCATGGCTCCAGGCAAATACATCTTTGTTGCGCCTCAAGAACGCCACCAGATCTTCCTTTATGGGTTGAGGGAGTTGTGAGCCTATATGAACTTTCTTTCCCGAGTCGCCTATCTCGAACTCCTCCAAGGCTTCCACAGGCTCCCCCAACGGTGATTGCTATTTTCCATCCTCCTTAGTTTTCTCCCCCCGACTGTGCTGCCTCGGGGTATCTTTCAAGGACAGATTGTAGCACCTCCTAGCTTCCCTCTGGTCTCCCTTTACCTCTCCAACTCCTTCTTCTGTTGGAAACTTCATGCTGAGATGTGGTGTTGAAGTCACAGCTTTGAAGTCGTTGAGAGCCGTACGTCCTATAATGGCATTGTAGGCCGAGACCTTATCAACTATTAGGAACTTCACCATAATGACTTTCTGCCTCGGATAAGTCCCGGCTGTCACAGGTAAATCGATAGATCCGAGAGGCAACACCTTCTCTCCAGCAAAACCCTGTAGCTGGCACGAGACTGGAACCAGCTTTTCTGATGGAACACCCATGTGATCGAAAGCTGATTTAAAAAGAATATCAGCCGAGCTCCCAGTGTCAACGAGGATCCCCCGGGTTTGATAATTTGCTATGGTCAAGGTGACCACAAGGGCGTCTGTGTGCGGAAGCGAGACTCCAGCATAATCATCATTAGAAAACCCTATAACCAGAGGGTTATATTTCCGAGACTTTGGGGGCTTCTGGACCGAGTAAACTTCGAAATCATCTAGCTGCCTGGCATACGCCTTCCGAGCCGAGTTGGACTCACCTCCTCCTCTGAATCCACCCGAGATGGTGTGAATGATAGGGAGATTGCCTTGCTGCGCCCCCCGAGGCCTGCTTCTACTTCTCTCCCTTCCTTCATCCCTCCGAGGCCGAGGTGCTGGCTCTCGGCTTCTTTTTCTTCTTTCATCTTGTCTCGGTTGATAGTTTCTTCTATTATCCCGATCCTCTTCCCTTCTAGGCCTCGGATAGTGGTCTCGCTCCTGTTGATTCCTCTCATTGACGAGGAATCGGACTAGCTTCCCATTCTCAATGAATTTCTTGATCAACTGCCTCAATGATACACACTGCTCGGTCAGATGACCGCGTGAATCATGGAAGGCACAGTACTTGTGAGCCAAGTGCGGAGGGGGATTTCCTGGAATGGGTCTCGGTCTCTGGTAATTCGGATCTTTCTTGAGTTCCATGAGCACCTCGGTGATGGAGGTGTTCAATGGTGTCCACTTGTAATCTCCGAAATTCTTCTTCGCCTTCTTATACTCTGCGGGTCCAGCATCCTGTATGGGCTCAGGATTCTTCTTTTTCTTAGGCTTCTCAGTGGACGGCTGTTGTTGTTGCTGGGAATTATTGAGGAGGGCTTGGAGCGTTTCTTCCTGATTGATGTACCTGTCCATCTTTACCATAAAGGTATGAAGATCTTTCGGTGGTTTCAACGCCAGTTCTGCCATCAGAGGCCCATCCTTCTTCAAGCCTTGAAAAATTACTCCATAGATGAAATCATCTGGCGCACTTTCTGTGTCCAGCTTCTCCTGGTTGAATCTCCATAGGTAGTCTTTTAGAGACTCGTTCGGCCCCTGCTGTACAGAGAGTAAGTATCCTCGGGGTTTTCTTCTAGCTCTCCCGGATACGAACTGGGCCAGGAATTCCCTTCCAAGGGTGTCGAAGCAATCAATCGACCTTGGTGTGAGATTCCTGAGCCAGTCTCGGGCCTTTCCTGACAAGGTGAGAGGAAAAGCTCGGCATGCCACAACATCTGGTGTCTTGTGCAAAGAGACACGGGATCGGAAATTGTCCAAGTGCTCCACCGGATCCTCACTGCCTGAAAAAATAGGTATATCAGGTACCTTGAATCTTACAGGTAGATCGAAGTTGGATACTTCTTCGGTGAATATCGACTCCTTGTGCTGAAAGAGGTTGTCTACGAGAGACTCCTTCCCACCACGCTTCTGATCAATCGTCTTTGACAGCACGTCATATTTTGCGCCCAGATCTTGGACCATCTTCTGCAACCTCCTTTCTGCCTCCTTGGGTGGAACCGGATTGATGGGCTCTCCATGATCTTCGTTCCGCGGCCCTGCTTTCTCTCCAGACCCTTCGGGGTTGCCACCGAGATTTGTCCCTTCACCTGCATCATGATTGAATGGCGGTGGTGTCTGCGCAGCCGTGAGCAGAGCATTTTGAGCCAACAAATCCTCCACATTCTTCTGCGCCTGGGCCAACTGTTGACTCAGTTGGGTTATTCTGGCCTCTGGTCCAGCAGATTCTGCTTCTCCACGAACATCGTCTCGGCTGGTAGGCGGTGCATCGTTTTGAATCGACTTGGAACGTCTCGTAGTCACCATCGCGGATTTGTTTTTCGTAAGAACAACTTATCGTTCCCACAGACGGCGCCAAACTGTTGGTACAGTTTCCGGTATGGTGACGTGTCACCTTGTGATTCGCTACTGATTTCGACCAACCACCTCAATCCTGCAAAAAGAACAAACAACTCGTCGGGGGTGCCGACTACGCCCACTCCGATGCCTAAGTCAGTTAAAATCAATTTTCTGCAGAGTATTCTGAATCTTAATCTCAAGAGCTTAGAGAATTCGTCCCCTCATACCTGGTGTGACGGTCTTTATTTATAGGCCAGACCTTCTTGACACCTAGTTGGATTAGGAGTTTGAGTCCTAGCCTGGTTGAACTTTAACCATATCTTCAGGGAATTCGAGTAGGAGTGTGAATTCCGTAGTTGATTGCGTTTGTACTTCTTTAAACTTGATTCTGTGTCAATAACTATCTTATCCCATAAATTATGGATCTGTGGTTTATCCCTGATCTTCTGGGATTCTATCCTTATCGCACTCTAAGACGAGTGTGGCGCATGGCACCTTTTAGAAGACTGTAGCACATTTCAGCCAACCTCCGAGGTGATGATATCCGAGATATGTTCGCTCCGACCTGGAGATCTCGGGATATTGCCGCACCATAACGGGGTTGTGTAAGTCCGAGATGTTTCTACTCCGAGACGTTGGCACATCCAATGGATATCACCCCGAGGAGATATCACACCGACTCGATATCATCCCGAGGCGTTATTACTCCGAGACACAAATATCCGAGATATGTTCGCTCCGTTTTGACTGGGAGATCCCGGGATATTTTATATACTGTAACCTGGAATGTTAAGACCGAGACATCGTCATACCTCCGAGATGTCTTTATACCTAGACGACCTTTTCTTCGCTGGGCGGAACTGGGCGGAACAAATGTCAGAGACATAACTCTGAGATGTCATCGGATCCACGTGTCTCTAGGGTTGATTTTATCCCTAACAGGGAAGATTTCTTCTGCTATTAACATTTTTTTTATATTTTCCGAAAGGAAACAAGAGCAGGACCTCAATGCATGATGATTAGGCTGCTGCTGACAAGGACACAAAAGGCTTAGATGAAGCTGGTCAAGATCCGAGGAACCTCAGAAAGAGGGAAAGGTGCCGGCCTCAGCCCCCACGATAGACCCCCATGCAGTGTTTCCAAAGGTGCCAACCTCTGCAGCTTTCCGAAGATCCACTTATCGAGTTCGCGCCTTACCATGCCGTGAAATTGCTGATTGGGCTCGGGAAATCGGTGCCAGAACACAGACACTTCTTTCAGGCACTAAACAGCAAACTATCCAGATTTTGATCCAAAGAGAAGATCCTAGTCTTCCCATCCTTTTCTTTTGTAGCTTCGGACTACAATTCCAGATCTATAATCATCAACAGCATGCTATCACACACATTATGAGGTCTCCATCTACGAGCTTTGCAAGCCGTGGGAAAAGGCCGAGAGACCCACATAAATGGGGTCCGGATAAAACCAGGTTTGAGCTCGTAGGCTTCTCAAAGCTCGTCTGAAGCGAGATTGACCCGACTGTTTCAATGTGAAGCAGCTATACCACCTCGGTTTTCACCAAGGGTCATCATCCAGCGATCACGTCCATTAGACATGGCGAGACATGTTTTCGAATGGTGTTTTGATGTGGGTCGGGGAGATCGTGATCATCCCGAGAAGGACACGCTCTTCTTAAACAGAATTCCTTCTGCTCAATTTTTCGAAGCTCAGGTATTCGTGGCAGCACAAGATCGCACCCTGACTTCTCTCGGCTGCCAAGCCGAAACTCCCAACAATACGATAAATGCCACGTCAAAGGTAAGTGCAGGCAAACAAATAAGACAAGACACGTATAGCCGAGCTTACTGGTGGAGCCCACGTGATTTGGCAAAAGAAGTTTCTTCTCCAGAGGGTCGGAGTTTACACAATCAAAAGGGTGAAACTGGAGCTTGAGGCTTGATGACCTGCACCTTTGCCAGAATCACAGATAAGTGTTCTGCTATTTCCTTTTAAGATAAAAAAACAAAAAATAGGCATGGTGTTAAAAGCTTTTTTCTGTTCTTGTTTTCTAAAGAGAAGTGAGGTGATACTGAATAGGCATGTCACATATCAAAAACACAAAGAAAGCTGATGGAAGTCTTAATTTATGGGTGTTATCTACTTAGCTTTTACGTGAGAAATCTTTTAATGTTGACAAAAAAACACACATGTAGAAAAAACAAAAATAAGAAGGCTCTTTAAGGCATTAATGGCCCACAATGGATATATGACTTTGAATCTATGCATATAAGTTCATTTTTGACTAGTCATAGTTACTGTCATTGTCATCATGCATGAGAAACCAAGGAACTCTCCCTGCGGGCAGCAAGGACTCTCACATCAAACCATAGAAGCTTTCACTTGGAAATCAGTTATGAGCATGACTCCAACGATTGGATTGGAGAAAACCAACCATGTGCTAAGTATGAGCATCCTCGCTGGCACGGCAGTGGGCTTGTCGGAGTGAAGGTGGCAACTTGATTTGATACTTTGATTTCGATGCAAACACGGAAACACAGCTAAGTTCTGGGAGAGTCATAAAAACTCTAGGACTGATGAGTCCTCTGAGGAAAAGAGTCTGGGAGAGTACCTCCTAAAAAAAAAAATCCGAGCTGATGATAAATTCCGAGCCGAGGTTAAAAAATCCGAAGCCATGAAAATCCGAGCTGAGGGTGAAAAATCCGAAGCCGTGAAAATCTGAGTCAAAGGAAAAATACGAGTTAAGGATAAATCCAACCGAGGGTCCAATTTCACCGAGAGTGAAATCCGAGCCGAGGATTCAATCTTACCGAGGATAAAATTTGACCGAGGGTCCAATTTTCCCGAAAGTGAAATCCGAGCCGAGGATCCAATTTTACCGAGGATAAAATTCGACCGAGGCTCTAATCCGACCGAGGGTCCAATTTCACTGAAAGTGAAATCCGAGCCGAGGATCCAATTTTACCGAGGATAAAATTCGACCAAGGCTTTAATCCGACCGAGGCTCCAATTTTCCCGAGGATAAAAATCCGAGACGAAGATAAATTCAGAGCTGTGGAAACATTCCAAGCCAAGGGAGCAATCCGATCGAGGCTCAATGCACAACTTCATCGAATATGGAGATAAGTTTACTCTTTGCATTTTCATTTATGCTAGCCTACTCATAAATTTTTAGACAGTCAAATATATCTCATGCATTGATCAGTGAAGTTTAAAATGAACTTCTCACCGCAACATATAAAAATGATTACACATCAAGTGCAAAAATTGGGGGGTACTCACAAACTTTTCCTCCGGTAGTACAAAAGAAATATCCTAAACTTTCATACTTAGCTAACAATTAGCTAAGTATAAAAGTTGGGGGGTGCCAACTCGGTAAAATAGAGAAAACTGAAACAGAAGACTATATCAAATCGCATGATTGAATCTTAGTGCAATTTTGCATACTTTGCACTAATAAATTGTTAATTGCTAGATTCTGCTGCATATATGCATACTTATGTGCCTTTTAGACACAATCAAGGCTAATATCTCATACCAGAGGTCTCTATCTAGCGAGATCGGAAAATTATGAAAAAATACTCATGCTTTGTCAAGCTTCTCCTACGCAGGTCTTCCTTGGCTACAAAAGTCAAGAGCTCATCAAGAGGGCCTGTCGAGAGAATTTTGATGGCAACCAACTAAAGAATATTCATTGGAAGACAGGTGGCTTCCAGAAGACCCTATGTTGCATACTAAAACGCAAAAAGCCATCACAAAAAACTCTGAGACTTGGATCACGTTGAGGGATTCAAGTCGCAGAAATGCCGAGACTTGAATCACGTTGAGGGGATTCAAGTCGAACAAATTCAGAGATTTGAATCACGTTGAGGGGATTCAAACCGGACAAATGCCGAGACTTGAATCACGTTGAGGGGATTCAAGTCGAAAAAATTCCGAGATTTGAATCACGTTGAGGGGATTCAAACCTGACAAACTCTGAGACTTGGATCACGTTGAGGGGATTCAAACTGGACAAATGCCGAGACTTGAATCACGTTGAGGGGATTCAAGTCGGAAAAACTTATATGACTCGAATCACGTTGAGGGGATTCAAGCACTACAACCTCATCCTGCCTCGAGATTACTCGGCACGATTTGAGCGGAAAAAAGCCTCGACACCAGTCAGAGCATCGAAAGCCTCAGCCAAGGCTCTAAACATCATCAAACGCCAACAACCACATTTGCTTGGAAATCAGCCTATCAACTCAAGTATGCAAACTAATCATTATTCGATACATATGTACATCTGTTCTAATAGATTTCAGGGATCCTGCTTCGGAAAAAGTCATCACAACAAACCAAACAGGGAGACAACCCTTACAAAAGAAAATGTCTCCGAGACTAAAAAAGTCTTCAAGAAGAAAAATTTTCAAGTCTGAAAATGTCTTCGAGATAAAAAATTTTCCGAGACTAAAAAAGTCTCCAAGAAAAAAAATTTCCCAAGTCTGAAAATTTCTCCGAGACTAAAGAAGTCTCCGAGACAAAAAAATTTTCCGAGACTAAAAAAGTCTCCAAGAAGAAAAATTTTCCAAGTCTAAAAAAAAATTTTCGAGACTAAAAAAGTCTCCGAGATGAAAAATTTTCCAAGTTTGAAAAAGTCTCCGAGACAAAAAATTTTCCGAGACTAAAAAAGTCTCCGAGATGAAAAAATTTTCCAAGTCTGAAAATATCTCCGAGACAAAAAAATTCCGAGACAAAAATATCCCGAGGCCGAGATAGCCCGTGTATCCCAAATAGAACATTGTCAAATGAAAAAGATTGCCATATTGACACAGCTAGGAAATCTTCTGATCTGTCAACGGCGAGTATAAGGCTTTGTTGTGCAAATATCTACCTAAATAAATAGGCAAATACTTGTACGTTTTACTCGCAAGTGCACAAGATCAAAACAATAGTATAGCAGGCAAATACGAGATCATTCCCACGAGGATTGGTATAAATTGTATTTAAAGAGAAATTCCTAAAAGCGATATGTTGAATTAAACGGGATAAAAGATTGAATTAAAAATACTATGAAGAAAATGTAGGGCTTCGATATTCACCGCTAATCATACTCAAATAAGATTCGCAATATGCACAATACTACAATCATAACATGATGCTTAATGCTTACCAGCCACAAGGGAATGGTATCTTCTCCTAAAGCTATTGATTTCCCTAAACAACGAGTTAGGCATGGTATCTACTCTAACTCTTTTCTTCCTTGAAGGATTTAGCATGGTATCTACTAAGTTGTTCTTCAAGGAAGCATAAATCTATGGAAATCGGTAAACACACTCAGATTGAAATATGGTATCTATTCCAGTTGTCTTTATGTTGATTAATCCAAGAACCTGTGTCGGGGTTCTTTTGTTACTCTATTATGCCCAGGACTCGGTCATCCAAATTGACATAAATAACAAATCCATACCACATGCATATGATGGCCAAACATAAACATATGAGGAATTCAAGAAACTAGAATTAATCAAGTTAAACATCAATATATAAATTGTAGCAAGGCAAATTGAAAAACTTAAAAAGACATGATTAGGGCTTCAATCGAGCCCTAACTAAAGTATTAGTTACACATAATTTGGATGGAAATCATCCTCATAAGAAATTAATAAAGGAAAAGAAAGAAAATAAAAACTATAAAAAAAAACCTCCTTGATGTAGCCTTTGATTCTTCCTCAAAGCTTGTGTCTTTCTTCAAAGGCTAGAGGCCTATTTATAGGGATTAGAGAAGCTTTAGAAGCTCTAGAATTCCTATTACAATTCTAAGTAGGTTTTCTAGTCCAAAAAGAATAATTACAAGTCTTCTCAAATTTCTATCCAAGTAGGAAAAGGATTCCAAAATTCGTACAGATTTGCGGTCTTTTATTGCGGGGAAATTTTGGCATGGAAAAAGTCCGAATTAGGAAAAATCTATTTCTGACATATTTGTGTCCTTTCTTATTAGCTTTCCAACGCCACCAATTTTGTTGCAATCTGATACTTGAGCCGAAAGTTATGATTAAATTACTGAGACGTGCTCATTCTGGATTCTTTCCAAAGATAACGAATTTTTGCCAACTTCTCTTTAAATTCAAAATTGATTTGGAGTTTGAATCTATCCAAAAGTGAGTTTGCTGACTTCATTATAATCTTGGAATTTGATCGGTTTTTCTTCTAAAACCTGTAAAATATAAGAAAACACAAAAACAACACAAAACATCAAATTATAACAAAACTAAGAGCTTAACATATGTAAATTAAGGGGCTTGAATGTGTAACATTCAGCACTTATCACACCCCCAAACTTACATATTGCTAGTCCCTTAGCAATGTATTGAAAATAAAATGAAAACTAAAACAATAACTACTCTACCTCCTCTGTCGCGGGAAACACAATTGCATTTAGCGTATGCAATAAGCCTTTTAAACCCCTAGGACTCCCTAGTGGACGAGTGAAGTCTCGTGAGGGTTTGTCAGGAATGATACCCACAAACATTATGCAAAAATTCATGTTTATTCCAAAGAGTTAAGTGTCACCAAAATTATGATTCTCATTCATTAGCAAGCTTAGAAAGATAAACTCCATCTTCAATATAAATTAGAATTCCAAAGTCTAACCACTTACAAACGACAAGCTCAGGCATCATAAGTTCAATTCAGTGTAAGGTGAACTAACACATAATCATGAGGCTTCAAATTAATTCCAATGTGCAATGATTCAATATCTCCAAATTCACTGGGATCCCCATCAAATTGAATAACCAAGGCATATAGCAAGAGCTTTATTTATTTATTTATTATTATTATTTTATTTATTTATTTTTTTTTTAATTTTTTTTTCAGACTGTGCAATGCTTAGTTCTCTTAAGCTTTCTAATTGACCCATGTAACGAGTGTTAGGCTAATGCACCCAAACCAGATGGCTTTAGGGCACTAGGTGTGGAGACACCTCTAAGAGCTTACTAACTCGAGTCAAAAAGGCTACAGAACTAAACTAGTCATAACTTTAACCAATCTGAATTTCTCACTTTTTGACGTGAACATTCAATGCTTACTGAGGCAAGAAGTCCAGTTACTCGGTGAAAGCTTCAAAAAAATGGTTTTCTTTTTTTTTTTTTCTTTTTTTTTTTTTCTTTTTTTTATTATTATTATTTTTTTATTATTATCTATATTGCCAAGGTATCCATCCAACAAGTCACCCAGCTTCACTCAAGACATTGAAAAAAAATACACAATTAGGTTCATATATCATACCTCACAAATTATATGCTAATGTGCTTGTGATAGTTTAGATTGAAACAAATGAATCCTTAGATGCCAAAAGTAAGTAGTAGGACTTTAGAATCAATTTCAAATGATCATGTGTTCAACATTCTAAGCTCATCAATGAAATTCAAATCACAATTTTTAGATCAACCAAAGTCTTAAAAATAACATGAACATGCAATTTCATTTTTTTTTTTTTTAACAGAAAGTGTGTGTGTGTCCCATACCCCCAAACTTAAAGTACACATTGTCCTCAATGTGTAGATAGAATGGAAAGATCATACCCGGGAGATGAGAAAATTGGTTGGACTAGGTATAGCTCGTAGCACACCCCCAAACTTGAATGCAGAAACACTTTTCTTGAAAAACAAAACTAGGAAGGGAAAAAAAAAAAAAAAAAAAATTATGACAAGATGGGTTGCCTCCCATGAGCGCTAAGTTTAACGTCTTCAGCCAGACAAAGGAAAACCAAAAAGAATAAACAAAAATCAAAACAAACAAAAAGTTTAAAGGATATGGCAATGTCAGTGCATGATGTGGCCTTAGTATCACTGATCGAGGTAGATGTGCTCGAGCCTAGTCTGAATTTCGCTCAAGAGCAGGATAGGCAGTGTTCAGAACTGGATGTAATTCCAGATCTTCTTCTTGAGGCTGAAAGTCGGTCTCAAAGTAAGGTTTCACTCTATGCCCATTCACCATGAAAGTGTGATTTTTTTCTTTGTTATGAACTTCTAATGCTCCATGAGAGAAAACCTTAGTAACAGTGTAAGGGCCATACCACCGAGATTGAAGCGTACCTGGAAAAAGTCGTAATCTGGAATTGTATAGCAATACCTTTTGGCCTACATGAAACTCTTTTCGAACAAGTTTCTTGTCATGATATGCCTTAGTTCGTTCCTTGTAGATCCTTGCATTTTCATAGGCATCATGTCTCAATTCTTCAAGCTCAACCAGTTGCAATTTTCTCTTTTCACCTGCTTGCTTCATATTGAAATTGAGTTGCTTTATGGCCCAGTATGCTCGATGCTCCAACTCCACAGGTAAATGGCAGGCCTTCCCAAAGACTAACCGATATGGTGACATACCAATTGGAGTCTTGTAAGCAGTTTGATAAGCCCATAGTGCATCATTTAAGCGCAAAGACCAATCCTTTCTGTTAGTGTTCACCGTCTTCTCTAGGATGCTCTTGATTTCTCTATTGCTAATCTCCACCTGTCCACTGGTCTGGGGATGATATGGAGTACCTACCTTATGTGCGATCCCGTACTTCTTTAGCAAAGAAGCAAAAGGGTGATTGTTAAAATGGCTTCCTCCATCACTAATGATCGCTCTTGGGGTCCCAAATCGAGTGAAAATATAATCCTGCAAGAACTTCACAACAACTCGATGATCATTAGTTTTAGAGGGGACAGCCTCGACCCATTTAGACACATAATCAACCCCCATTAGAATATATAAAAATCCACAGGAGTTAGGGAAAGGGCCCATGAAATCAATACCCCATACATCAAAGAGTTCGACCTCTTGAATATTCTGTAATGGCATTTGATTTCGGGAAGAGATGTTCCCTGTTCTTTGGCATCTATCACAAGCACTGCAAAACCCAAAAGCATCTTTAAATATAGTAGGCCAAAAGAAACCTGCTTGTAATACCTTCAGTGCTGTCTTCTTTGCTCCGAAGTGTCCTCCACAAGCAAGCTGATGGCAATGCTGTAAAATGCTGGTATGCTCTTCCCTGGGTACACATCTCCGAATGATTTGATCAGGACAGAATTTGAATAGATAAGGTTCATCCCAATGGTATTGTCTAGATATAGATATTAATCTCTTCCTTGCTTGACTAGACATACTTGGGGGAAAAACCTTTGTAGTGATGTAGTTCACAATGTCTGCATACCAAGGAGGGTGGACATTGATGGCAAATAATTGCTCGTCCGGAAATTGTTCGCCTAAGGGGAGCTCACTCCCTTCTTCTTCATGAAGCAACCTGGACAAATGATCTGCAACCACATTTTCACTTCCTTTTTTATCCCTTATTTCTAGATCAAATTCTTGCAGTAGTAAGACCCATCGAATCAATCTAGGTTTTGCATCCTTCTTTGCAAACAAGTATCTGAGAGCAGCATGATCAGTGAAGATGATGACTTTAGATCCAATCAGATATGATCTAAACTTTTCCAATGCAAAGATGACTGCTAACAGCTCTTTTTCAGTGGTGGAATAATTTAGCTGAGCATCATTTAAGGTTCTAGAAGCATAATAAATAGCATGAGGTACCTTATCAACTCGCTGGCCTAAAACAGCTCCCAAGGCAAAATCGCTGGCATCACACATAAGTTCGAATGGGAGGTTCCAATCTGGTGCCATCATGATTGGTGTAGATGTAAGTAGTTTTTTCAATAAATTGAAAGCATCCATGCACTCGTCAGTCCATACAAACTTTGCATCTTTGGCCAACAGTGCGCAGAGGGGTCTAGAAATCTTGGAGAAATCCTTGATGAATCTTCTATAAAATCCGGCATGCCCCAGAAAACTTCTTATACCCTTTACCGTCATAGGCGGAGGGAGTTTGGAGATGATGTCAATCTTTGCCTTATCAACCTCAATACCTTTGCTAGAAATACCATGACCCAGCACGATGCCTTGTTGTACCATGAAATGGCACTTTTCCCAATTAAGCACTAGATTGCAGTCTTCACACCTTTTGAGAACAATCTGTAGATGATGGAGGCATTCATCAAAGTTAGAGCCAAAAACACTAAAATCATCCATAAATACCTCAATGAATTTTTCCACCATGTCTGAAAAAATGCTCATCATGCATCTTTGGAATGTAGCGGGTGCATTGCATAATCCAAATGGCATCCTCCGGTAGGCAAATGTGCCAAAAGGACATGTGAATGTGGTTTTTTCTTGATCCTCCGGAGCTATGGCAATCTGATTGTACCCACTGTACCCATCCAAGAAACAATAGTAGTTGTGACCAGCTAACCTTTCTAACATTTGATCAATGAAAGGTAGAGGAAAGTGATCTTTTCGGGTCTCCTTGTTTAGCCTTCGATAGTCAATACATACCCTCCATCCGGTGGTAATTCTTGTAGGTACCATCTCATCTTCTTCATTCTTCACCACTGTAATTCCACTCTTTTTCGGCACTACTTGAACTGGACTTACCCATTTGCTATCTGAGATGGGATAGATAATGCCAACATCTAGCAATTTGAGAACTTCATCTCTAACCACCTGCTTCATGTGTGGGTTAAGTCGTCTTTGTGCGTCCCTGGTTGGCCTTGCTTCATCCTCAAGGAGAATTTTGTGCATGCATTTGGAGGGGCTTATGCCTTTAATGTCGGCAATAGTCCATCCTATTGCAGTTTGATGATCTCTAAGAACCCTTAAAAGCTTCTCCTCTTCCCCGAAACTTAACTCTGCAGCAATTATTATTGGTAGTGTCTCATTGTCTCCCAGATAGGCATATTTCAAATGGGTCGGAAGCTGCTTCAACTCTAAAACTGGGGCCTGGACAATAGATGGAACAAGAGTAGTATTAGTTGGCTCAAGCATTTCAAAGGGAGGTGCATACTTACTTGAATGTGGTGGAGATGCATCAAGGAATTGCACAGCTTCAATGATGTCATTAGAAAAATCCTCAGAATCGGGCTCAATGTCTTGTATCTTGAAACTGTGAGTGAGAGTGGCCTCCAATGGATCAATATGATGGACCTGAAAAGCTTTCTCCACAACAATTTGAACTTCACAAACATTAAAACAATCAAGATGATCCTGGGGTAATTTTAATGCATCAAAAACTTTGAACTCTATTTTCACCCCATTTACTTTCATACTTACAATTCCCCTTTTCACACAAATTTTTGTATCTGCAGTTCTCATAAAGGGTCTTCCCAAAATAATAGGTAAAGGCAATGGCATAGGAGATTCTTCCATATCAAGCACAATAAAATCAGCAGGTAAAATAAATTGATCTACCTTTACAAGGACATCTTCCAAAATACCTCTCGGCCTTTTAATGCTTCTGTCTGCCAATTGTAAGGTGATTGAGGTTGGTTGGAGCTCCCCCTGACCCAATTTCTCATATATAGTGTATGGCAATAGATTGATACTTGCTCCCAAATCCAGTAATGCACGATCAAAAAGTTGGTCACCAATCCTGCAAGGAATAGTGAAACTACCTGGATCTTTCAATTTTTGTGGCAACTTTCTCAATAGCACTGCACTGACCTCTTCTGTTAAAGCAACTTTTTCATGAGCCTGAAACTTCCTTTTATTAGTGCAGCAATCCTTTAAAAATTTAGCATAAGAGGGAATTTGCTTAATTGCATCTAGTAAAGGAATATTGATTTCAACTTTTCTCAAAGTCTCAAAAATATCTAGGAGTTGCTTTTCTTTCTTTGGTTTTACTAACCTCTGAGGGAAGGGTGGTGCACTCACCTTCTCTTTTTCACTTACCTTGGAGGTTGTGGCTGCAGTTGGAGATGCTGGTATTGTCTCCTCAGTTCCCACCTTGTTATCAATGGTCTTCCCACTTCTGAGGGTTGATACAGCCTTGAGTTGCTCATGACCTCCTGGATTGGGTAGTGTTTGGGATGGAAATTCACCCCTCTTTCTCTCGCTCAGCTCTTTGGCCAATTGCCCCACTTGTGTTTCCAACCTTTGAATAGCTTGATTGGTCTGAGTATTGGTTTGCTGTTGTGAAGTTATAAATTGGCATAGAACACTGTCGAGGTCATTCTTCTTTGGTTCTGGATTCGGTTGGACTACTTGTGGTGGAGCTTGATAGTTATTTCCTTGCTGGAAATTTCTTTGCTGCCCTTGTGGATTCTGCACATTCTGATTGTAACTCCATGAAAAATTGGGGTGGTTTCGCCACCCTGCATTGTAAGTGTTGGAGTATGGATTGTTCTTTGGAGGATAGTTATTCTGTCCCACATAGTTTGCTTGCTCTTGATCTGTAAAAGAAGACATGGGGCAAGTCTCAGTGGTGTGGTCAGAGTGAGAACATATGGCACATACCTCAATTTGAGCAATCTGTTGAATGGGAGAGATGTGATGAGTAGTCATGGCTTTTACTAGCATGTCCAGTTTCCTCTCCATGGTAGCCATCTGAGTTTGAACGCCATTATTGACATTTACTTCATAGACGCCCTTTCCTTTGAGTCCTTGTCTTTCTCGGGATGAAAACTGTTGGGAGTTTTCGCTTAGAGTCTCAAAGAGTTCGATGGCCTCTTCACTATTTTTCTCCATTAGCACGCCTCCACAAGCTGAATCTACAAGACTTTTGTTAGAATTATTTAAACCTTCATAAAAAGCTTGTACCTGATCGTCTTGAGATAGATTATGATGTGGGCATTTTAGAAGTAGCTCATTGAAGTGCTCCCACGCCTCAAAGAATAGGTCTCCATCTTTTTGTTGGAAGGTTTGGATCTCCCTCCTCAATTGCCTAGTCCTTTGGGCTGGAAAGAACTTTTTCAAGAACTTTGTGGCCAACTCCTCCCAATTATGAATAGACCCTGCAGCCAAAGAGTTTAACCATAACTTAGCATTATCTTTCAAGGAAAACGGAAAAAGAATTAACCTGATTCCTTCCGCGTTTAAGCCATGGATGTTTTGTGTCTTGCAAAGATCAAAGAAGTCCCGGATGTGAAGATAAGGATCCTCTGTAGGTGTGCCTCTGTAATGTGGAACCATGCTGAGCAGGTGGGGGGATAAATTGAAATTGCTTTGCACATTCGGCTGGAAAGCAATGCAAGAGGGCTGATCTAGATTCTGTGGTATGAAAGAACTCTTCATGGGCTTCCGCTCCGGTGGATTCTCTACAGGTACTTCTGCCATCTCTTCCTCAACTTTGAATATATTTTCTAATTTTGAGGTGTCTCTTGGCTGTCGAATAGTGCGTTCGATCTCTGGATCGTATGGAATAACGTCTGAATTCTGAGATCGACGACCTTGCATAGACAGAAAATTCTGTAACCGTGGATAGCAGCTTCAGTACTGCTGTTTGGAAGAACTGTGCTCGAGCGTATATGGCTTGTGCGCTCGTCCACAATACCAAATTCGAAATTCTGCAGAAAAGAACTCAGAAACGGATGAGAATTTTTTTAATTTTTAATTTTAATTTTAATTTTTTTTTATTTTTTAATGAACAGAAACAAAAATACGAAAAATAAAAGGAAAGACTTTTTAAAACACAATTAACACAATCCCCGGCAACGGCGCCAAAAACTTGTTGTGCAAATATCTACCTAAATAAATAGGCAAATACTTGTACGTTTTACTCGCAAGTGCACAAGATCAAAACAATAGTATAGCAGGCAAATACGAGATCATTCCCACGAGGATTGGTATAAATTGTATTTAAAGAGAAATTCCTAAAAGCGATATGTTGAATTAAACGGGATAAAAGATTGAATTAAAAATACTATGAAGAAAATGTAGGGCTTCGATATTCACCGCTAATCATACTCAAATAAGATTCGCAATATGCACAATACTACAATCATAACATGATGCTTAATGCTTACCAGCCACAAGGGAATGGTATCTTCTCCTAAAGCTATTGATTTCCCTAAACAACGAGTTAGGCATGGTATCTACTCTAACTCTTTTCTTCCTTGAAGGATTTAGCATGGTATCTACTAAGTTGTTCTTCAAGGAAGCATAAATCTATGGAAATCGGTAAACACACTCAGATTGAAATATGGTATCTATTCCAGTTGTCTTTATGTTGATTAATCCAAGAACCTGTGTCGGGGTTCTTTTGTTACTCTATTATGCCCAGGACTCGGTCATCCAAATTGACATAAATAACAAATCCATACCACATGCATATGATGGCCAAACATAAACATATGAGGAATTCAAGAAACTAGAATTAATCAAGTTAAACATCAATATATAAATTGTAGCAAGGCAAATTGAAAAACTTAAAAAGACATGATTAGGGCTTCAATCGAGCCCTAACTAAAGTATTAGTTACACATAATTTGGATGGAAATCATCCTCATAAGAAATTAATAAAGGAAAAGAAAGAAAATAAAAACTATAAAAAAAAACCTCCTTGATGTAGCCTTTGATTCTTCCTCAAAGCTTGTGTCTTTCTTCAAAGGCTAGAGGCCTATTTATAGGGATTAGAGAAGCTTTAGAAGCTCTAGAATTCCTATTACAATTCTAAGTAGGTTTTCTAGTCCAAAAAGAATAATTACAAGTCTTCTCAAATTTCTATCCAAGTAGGAAAAGGATTCCAAAATTCGTACAGATTTGCGGTCTTTTATTGCGGGGAAATTTTGGCATGGAAAAAGTCCGAATTAGGAAAAATCTATTTCTGACATATTTGTGTCCTTTCTTATTAGCTTTCCAACGCCACCAATTTTGTTGCAATCTGATACTTGAGCCGAAAGTTATGATTAAATTACTGAGACGTGCTCATTCTGGATTCTTTCCAAAGATAACGAATTTTTGCCAACTTCTCTTTAAATTCAAAATTGATTTGGAGTTTGAATCTATCCAAAAGTGAGTTTGCTGACTTCATTATAATCTTGGAATTTGATCGGTTTTTCTTCTAAAACCTGTAAAATATAAGAAAACACAAAAACAACACAAAACATCAAATTATAACAAAACTAAGAGCTTAACATATGTAAATTAAGGGGCTTGAATGTGTAACATTTAGCACTTATCAGGCTTCAACTGCGAACAGCTTCGGGCATTCAAAATTACTACCACATGCAAAAAGTCACAAGCACAAGGGGGTAAAAGCTATGCCGCTTACTAGACACTCCGACAACCATGGTCTCCACAAGCGTCTGACCATCAACATTGAATCCTCATTATCAACGGACAAAAATAGCCCCATCTGCAAGTACAAAAGAAGATTCCCAATGCCTGACCAGTTGGACAAATCAGCCAATGGGAATCGGGGGGTATCTGTTAGGGAAATTATCATCCCCTAGGCAAATGGGTCTATACTTGAACCAGGGCCCAGTTGATATTGCTGGCCCAACTTGACCCGCTCAGTCACTAAGGCTTAACAGAGTCTTATAACACCTTGAAGGCTATGTTTGGAACACATGGAATAAATACATTATCCCATGAGGAGTAAGTTTCCCACTCTCCCACTCTCCCACTTAACCTCTATCTCATCCCACTAAGGGTCCCACTCAGCCATGACATAATGGTGGAACAATGCGGTTGAGAATTATGTGCTTATAAATAAGCTGCTACCCCAGGTACAAAATACACTTTGAATATATACTGAAAATATACAAAACTCTTGACTCTCAATACTCTCCAAAATGACCCACTGACTTAGGCATCAGAGAGGGAATGTCGGGAGACCCCCCCTCTGACGCATTGTTTGTTCTTCCTTGCAGATTACGAAGAACAAGGCGAATCAAAGATCTACACGTCACCAAATTGAAAACTATTCTAACATGTAGAAAGTTTTGTACCTAGATAAAGAATTAAGGAAATAGAAGTTCAAAGAATTGATGGTCTTGTAAGATCTTGAATATTAAGAGATAGAAATAAACGTAGGAAAATATTATTTTCTTACATCAATTTTATTAGATTAATTAAATAATATCGAGGAAATTTGTTAAGGCCATGAAGAGAACCACGATGTTTTGAGGTATAGTAGCTAATCATTCAAGTGTTTAGATTTATATTGCTAGGACCTAACAAGGATAATGATGTATGACACTCAGGAGGAGTAATACAATCAGATGATTTTAATTATGTTTAAAGGAAAAGAATCACCAACTAAAAGTTTTGAGATAGGAATTATGTGACAACCAAGGAATTGATCACTAAAGGAAATATTAATATCTGAGAATTTCATATTGAGGTATAGATTGAAATCAGTTGTATAAAGTGATTAGGGTTGATTTGTTTTTAAGTCATAAGTCGGAATAAGAAGTAAGATTATAGGTTGCGGCTTACATTTGATTAGTTGTCTTCCGCTGCGACCAAACAATAGTGGCAAAGAGAACAACATTGATAAGAACACAATGTCTATTATCAAGAGAGGATTTCCAAACCATTCAAGGATAGCGGAAGCCCATGCGTCTTGACAAGCCTTGTTTTTTATGGTGAGAGTGTCGACTCCAAAAATATTTGTTAACTGAGGGTCGGCTCTAAACCAGTGGAGTGAAAGAAAATATATAAGATTCTGCATACAAAACTGTCATTACATCATATCATTGCTTTATTGCGTTATAAATGTATATATATAGAGACATGCGGTTATATTATATATTTAACTCTTCAATGTTTATCTTATCAGCTATGTTAATAGTTTCTATTTTGGAAATATATTTAGCTGATACTATAACCATAGGAGGATGATATTTTCTTATTTTGTGCTCCTAAAGAAATCAATGACCATTATATCATTGAAACAGTTAACTCACTTAATTGCATATGTGATTGTGGTAATGTCCACAATCGCATAGATAGATGTGCAGGTATGAAGGAGGAAGATCAGGTCGGCCAGGATTCATATGTCGATCTTGATATCTATGGATAAGGATATATGTTGCCTTGTTATGAAAGACTACTATATCTAGTTGGTCTTTTGCTATGTATCTACTTTTCATTACTAGGCATTTGTTTGCTATATTGTGTGTGAACACTTCATTTGTATTTGATATTCTGTCGCCTGTGGCACTTATGTGTAATTAATGCTCTAATGTGTTTTTAATCTATTAGAACACATTTTTATATTTATTTAATTGAGGTTTATACAGTAGCTCTGAAGTGTTATGTGAGGGTTATCTAATGTTTTAAAGAAATATATATATATATATTCCACTGTGAGATTTTATTTTCCTCCGATGTAATAATGTCACATGATTGATCAGATATCACCCTTTATGCATTTTTGTAAAAGGCGGGCGTTACAAGGTGTTTACAAAATAATGTGGAATTAAAATTTTATTCGCCACACAATCATTCACCAAATATTATGAACGCACAATAAAGCAATTAACACAAGTATTTGGTAACAAAGTAGAAACCTTCTGAAGAAAATAACTCTTCAAAAGTAAAACCAGTATTGACAACCAAACCCATGATACTCATTTACTATAAAAAAAAAAATCAATTACAAGTAGGAATGTAGGATGTACTTACAAAAACTTGGTAACAAACATCTTACTTGTACCAAAAAAAGGACCCATTTTTTTCTACCGCAGTAGCTCTAAAAACCCTAGGCAATTCTTCTATCAAGTTTCCTCTTGCATTCTCTCTGGTAGCTAAAGGTTTTATATGAAAAACATGGTTGTATGGCTTAACAAAAATAAGTCTAAGAAAGGAGTAGCATGAATGCTCTAGGAACAAGGAAACCACTCTTAGCACAAAGCTCTATAGCCTAAAGGTGAGTCTATAGACGTTCATGGAGAGGCCTTTTACAATTTTTAACTCGGCCCTCAAACTGAATCATAAGTAGTTCGAACGAGTGTAGGGTTATAGGGAAAGAAAAAAACAAGGATTTCTATAGAGGCTTGTTCGAATGAGATTTGGGACGAGCCATTCTCTAAACTGTCTGCGACCACTAGGGGTTCCGGCCGAGTGCTGCCGCTATAGTGCAACAACTTTTGAACTTTTTTATAAAAATATTTCTCAATTTTTAGTTTCACTACAAAAAAAAAATATTTTCGCCACTTGCAGTTCGCCACGTGTACGGTCACTGTACACGTGGCGAACTGTTGGCCACGTGCAAGTGGCCACGTAAATACACGTGGTGAATCCGGTTGACACTAACTGCACAGTTGGCCACGTGTATTTTAATACACGAGGCCAATTGGCCACGTGTATTAAAATACACGTGGCGAACATGGCCTCGTGTATTAAAATACACGTGGCCAATGTTAAATTTATTTTTTAATATTTAATTCTGTTTTTTAATTTCTTTTTATTTAATATATATATATATATATATATATATATATATATATATATATATATATATATATATATATATATATATTTTGGTAGAATTCTCCAAATTTATTTTATCCAAAAATATCACAAAATCAAATTACACAAATTAATCAAAACAACAATATTTAAAAATTTAAATATCATGTACTAATAAATGTATTCGTTACTAACAACAAATATTTACACAACAATATCAACAAATTTGAAAATCTTGATCTAATAAAATTATTCGTTACTAACAAAAAAAAAATACAAAATATCTACAAATATGGAGGACGTCGCTGCGGATCACGAGGTGCAGTCCCGGGCGTGAACTCGCCAACCGGCGATTGTCCCGCAAGAGATGGTGTAACGGGCGATGGAGTCCCGAGAGGGGATTGTTGGCTCAGCAATTGTCCAACAGGCGACAACGGACCAACCGTTGTCGCATTACCTGCAAGTAATAAAAACAATTAACCTAAATAATATTATATGCAAATTTAAACAAGTAATGAGAACAAATTAAAAATAAACCTAAGTGTATACATAATATGAACCATACCTGCAGGCGCACTACTAACAGACGACGTACTACCTACGTGTGCAGGTGAAGACTGCTGAACACCAGGGCATACAAACGATAATCATGTAGAGGACATGAAGGCCTCAAACTGTCGCATGCGCTGCTCCATAGCATCAAACTGTCGTATGCGCTGCTCCATGCTGTCAGCCCGCTTTCTCTCGGCCAGCACTATGCCCTCCAACCCGTCATTCCTCTCTCTCTCGGCCCGTAACATGATATCCATCTCCGCAATTTTGTGGGCAGCCCAATCTTGAGACGTGCCCTCGGCCGGTCCCCCTCGTGTGCGGGCCCTATACGAGAAACAAGTCCAGCGAACAGGAGTAACGTTCGGCCCAACCTGCCGAACCCTACCCGCATACTCGGGTCGCCCAACCGCCTGCTCGTAGGCGTCACCAGGTGCCCAACGCACCGTATCTGATGAGACGGGATCCGTGGCAGCAGGATCAGTGGACAAACTCTGTGTCACCCGCTCCTGTACGTCGTCAACATACAATACACTGGTAATTAATAAATACTTTATCACACGCATAACTAAATAATATTAATAACATAGACCAGTAGCATACGCATAGGTCCCGTGTCCGCTCGTTTAGATAAGTGCCGTCCTTCCTTGTGTGCGTCTTCACAAACGACTCGGCGCGAGTGGGGGGTGTGCCAGATGTAGATGCCTGTCGCCATACAGTTTAAATATATAACAAACATTGGATATTCATTTAATGTTAAGAAAGAACAATTACGCACAAAGATGAATTAAAACATTTACATATTGTTTCATACCTCATCGTGATTAAATCTAGCATAACTTTTGGACCCCAGACTATGGGGGATGCCATTCTGCTCCCGCAGCCGCTTCATTCGTTCAGGCCTCGCATTTGCATTGAACATTCCGAAAAAAAATGTAAGAATTGACACACTTAATTACTTATGTGCTATGATTAAATGAATTGTTTATTAAAAAAACACAACATTATAGTAATACAATCAAAGACCTACATACCCGATTTCTCTCAGTGCACCACTCGTGCAGTACATCCTCCACATCCGTTTGGTCATACTTATCAAAAAACCTATCTGGCATTCTCGCACGTATTGTCAATGGCGTGTCACCGTCTCGAATATATAGCTGGGTCCTCAACTTCGACTTCCACGAACGGTGCTTACGGCCATATCACTCCAGAATTCGTTCTGTGCCAGGCGCAGGTCGACGGATACGGGTACATAAAATTCTTGCTACACATTCAATTTAAGGATTAATTTTACCAGTTCAACAAAAACTTAATCTTAACTTTAATTTCACTAAATACATATATTAGTTTCATAAACATACCATTATGGCATCCCACATAGCCCGCTTAATCTTCTTATCTACCTTTGCCCATTCGTCCCGCAAGTGAATGTGGGACCCGCTCCGTAAAAGCTTGCCCTCAGCCCATCTATAACGATTGCATGCTCATCCCACGGGTTGTGTTGCGGCATTGTACTGCAACACAACTTTCTTCCCCCTCGGGAGTACCCAATTTCTCTCTGGGTCCCTAATCACCTCAAAATAGATGCTCCCGTCTGGCTTATACCCTAGTCAAAAAATATAAAACGTTAATATTAAAAAACACTAAATAACTTAATTATATTAATAAATTAAAAATTCAATTTAAATATTATACGAACTTACTAAATAAAATTTGGTAACATAATATAAGATATAATGATGTATAAAAATGTACTTACCCATCAACCGAATCTAGTCGATCCCTATGAGCTCGGTCGCTGGGTCGCCCGCATGCTCCTCGCCTACCTCATCTGCCGGGTGAGGCTCATCATCATGATCGTCATCCGAAGGCATATCCTGGGGGACATCAGGGGCCAACTGATCAAGACCCAACATCACATCGTCCCCCTCATGGGGCATCTGGCTCTCCCCCATATCTAGGTCCTGACTCTCCACAGAAAGCGGCAACTGGCTCTGCCCATAAATAGGCACCTGGCTCTCCCCAGGTGCCGGGCCCTGGCCCCCTGCCGGTGCCGACATCTGTCCCGACCGCATAGCCGGCATAGGCATCTCCCCTGGCTGTGACAGCGGGAATCTGTCATCCTGAGTCTCACTATCGGGGTTGACTGGCATAGCTGGTGTAAGGGGGTATGGATAGTACAGTGGGAATCTGCTCGGATCATGACACTCTCGTGCCCACCATCGATCAATATGACCCGGTGAGGTGATCCCCAACTGCGAGAACGTCGGGTATGGAGAAGGAGAATATCCAGCTGCGCTCATCTGGCCGGGATCTGACCTGCTCATCCCCGCCGTACTCGGGGGCAATGGTCTATAAACGGCGTCCGGGTGGTGTGGCCACGGTGTAGTATGTAGTGCCGCTAACATCGCCGGTGTGGACGTAGTCGGGTATGGAGAAGGAGAATATCCAGCTGCGCTCGTCTTCCCGGGATCTGACGAGCTCATCCTCGCCGTACCCGGGGGAAATGGTCTATAAACGGCGTCCGGGTGGTGTGGCCACGGTGTGGTATGTAGTGCCGCTGACATCGCCAGTGTGGATGTAGTCGTGCAAGGCACGGGTAGGCGTCGTGCACGATGTGCGCAAGCAGAGGGTCTCTGGTCCATCGAAACCTGCGAACAAATGTAGACAAATTAATTAAAAAAGTAAATTTTGCCATCAGCAGCCCTACAGTTACGAACGGCGAATGACACGAACGCTCTACACCCGTCGTTATACTGTGTCGTACCCCTAGGTGCTGACATTCACGACTTGTCCATATTCCTCTGTACGTGAGTTAACAGTTTGTGAACGAAATATGTTATTTGATTACAGCAAATAAAGTGCTTGTTTGCTTAATGTTTGTTTTAAACAGTTAACTCAAAGTATCGGTTTTTTCTATTTTTTTAGGGTTTAGGGTTTTTTTTTTAGGGTTTATGGTTAAGGGTTTAGGGTTTAGGGTTTTTATTTTTTCTTTAGGGTTTAGGGTTTAGGTTTTAATATTTGTAGGGTTTAGGGTTTTTAGGGTGTAGGGTTTTAGGGTTTAGGGTTTAACTAAAATAAAAGAGTAAGAAAAAAAAATTATCTCTCTCTTTTTTCTTTTTTCTTTTTTCTTTTTTCTTTTTTAATATTCTTCTTTCTTTTTTTAGGGTTTAGGGTTTTTGGTTTTTTTTTTAGGGTTTAGGGTTTAGGGTTTAAGTTTTTAGGGTTTAATTTGTAGGGTTAGGGTTTGAAGGTTAGGGTTTAGGGTTTAACTAAAATAAAAAAGTAATAAAAAAAAAAAGATCTCTCTCTTTTTTCTTTTTTAATATTCTTAGGTTTAGGGTTTAGGTTTTTAGGGTTTAGTTTTTAGGGTTAGGGTTTAGGGTTTAACTAAAATAAAAAAGTAATAAAAAAAAAAAGATCTCTCTCTTTTTTCTTTTTTCTTTTTAATATTCTTCTTCCTTTTTTTAGGGTTTAGGGTTTTTGGTTTTTTTTTTTTTTTAGGGTTTAGGGTTTAGGTTTTTAGGGTTTAGTTTTTAGGGTTAGGGTTTAGGGTTTAACTAAAATAAAAAAGTAATAAAAAAAAAAGATCTCTCTCTTTTTTCTTTTTTCTTTTTTAATATTTTTTTTTTTTTTTAGGGTTTAGGGTTTTTGGTATTTTTTTTTTTAGGGTTTAGGGTTTAACTAAAATAAAAAAGTAATAAAAAAAAAGATCTCTCTCTTTTTTCTTTTTTCTTTTTAATATTCTTCTTCCTTTTTTTAGGGTTTAGGGTTTTTGGTTTTTTTTTTTTTAGGGTTTAGGGTTTAGGTTTTTAGGGTTTATGGTTTAGGGTTTAGGGTTTAGGGTTTAGGGTTTTTGTTTTTTCTTTAGGGTTTAGGGTTTAGGTTTTAATATTTGTACGGTTTAGGGTTTTTAGGGTGTAGGGTTTTAGGGTTTAGGGTTTAAGTTTTGAGGGTTTAGTTTGTAGGGTTAGGGTTTGAAGGTCAGGGTTTAGGGTTTAACTAAAATAAAAAAGTAATAAAAAAAAAAGATCTCTCTCTTTTTTCTTTTTTCTTTTTTCTTTTTTAATATTCTTTTTTCTTTTTTTAGGGTTTAGGGTTTTTGGTTTTTTTTTTTAGGGTTTAGGGTTTAGGGTTTAGGTTTTTAGGGTTTCGGTTTGAAGGTTAGGGTTTAGGTTTTTAGGGTTTAGGGTTTTGGTTTTAAGATTAGGGTTTAGGGTTTTATGGTTTAGGGTTAGGGTTAGGGTTTAACTAAAATAAAAAAATAATTAAAAAAAAATCTCTCTTTTTTTTCTTTTTTTTTTTCTTATATTATTCTTTCTTCTTTTAGGGTTTAGGGTTTAGGGTTTTTGTTTTTTCTTTAGGGTTTAGGATTTAGGTTTTAATGTTTGTAGGGTTTAGGGTTTTTAGGGTGTACAGGGTTAGGGTTTAAGGTTTATGGTTTTTGCTTGTTTTTTAGAGTTTAAAGTTTAGGGGTTTGGTTTTGAGATTAGAGTATAGGGATTTTTGTTTTAGTTTTGATTTAGGGTTAAGGGTTTATTGTTTAGACTTTTGTTATAAATTGAATAATAAAATAAATTATTGTAAATGGTAGACGGTGGCCAAATTTATTTTCCTGTATGTATCCAATAATTGTTAGATACGATCATTTTATTATAAAATGATGGCGAGTTTACTTTGAAATGTTTTTTTTTTTTGGTAAAAAAATTACCTGAAAATGAACTATTAAACTTTTTTTTTTGTTCTTAAAAAAAAAAATTGTTGAAATAGTACCGCATACTTATTTATATTTTATTGGTTTGCGTCATTGATTTTATGATGAAGTTAATAAAATAATGGCGAGATTGTTTTTTCTGTTCAAATGTTTTAGCATAAATTGCCAAAAATAATAATCGCAACACAAACTCGTAGTACAGTAAAACATATCACAAAAAAAGAAAAATAACACAACTGTACGAATATTTTTCATGCATAACGACCAACCACATCAAAACACATAAAATTACACAACAATAGATATACAAACCCAACAAAATCAACAGCATTGCATTGACCATTATTAATTGCTAAATCCACAATAATTATATGAAACAATTAAAATAATTAGGAACAGATTTTAAACAAATTAATTTAAATGCACCAAGTTTAATATAGCCAAAAATAAAGAAAAAAAAATGTCAAAATTACTCACAATTTATGCACAAATATTTTTTGGAGTGTATTTTATGCTCCTTAGCCAAATTGTACATGCATTAAAACAATATTAGTCAACATATAATATCCCCCACTGTCGAGGTTTCAGAGAGAGAGAGATGTAGAGAGAGATAGAGACAGAGAGATGTAGAGATTACCCCAAAGACTGTGGTTCCGACTGTGGTTCTGTTAGAGAGAGAGAGAGAGAGAGATAGAGAGAGAGAGAGAGAGCTAGAGAGAGAGACAGAGAGATAGAGAGAGAGAGAGAGATAGAGAGAGAGAGAGAGAGAGCTAGAGAGAGAGACAGAGAGGAAGACAGAGGGCTAGGTTGGTGCACGCGTGGTGCTGTGACGGCCGGAGAGGGAGCTGGCCGGAGAAGACAGCGGAGGGGCGGTGGTCGGTGCGGACGTGCATGACGGAGACGGAGAGGGAGAGAGAGAGAGAGAGTGAGAGTGAGAGAGAGATCGAGAGTTGAGGGAGAGTCTAAGAGAGTGAGAGAGTGATCGAGAGGTAGGGAGATAAATGGGTAGCTGAAGCTACCCATTTTTTTTTTTTTTTTTGTAATTTTTATAATTAAAAATTGGCCAGGTGGCGCACGTGTATCAGTATACACGTCTCTAAATTGGCGACGTGTATACTAATACACGTCGCCATTTGCTTTTTTTTTAAAAAAAAAAAACGAAAAATTATATATATATATATATATATATATATATATATTTGTATTTGTAAACGCAAACACAAACACAAACCCTAATCCGACCCTAAGTGTATGTAATATATATAGTGTTAAACCCTAAGCCCTAATATATATAGAGTTTACATAAACCCTAACCCATAAAACTAAACCCTAAAACTAAATCTTAAACCCTAAGTCTAAGTATATATATATATATACTGTGTATATAAATTTCTTGACGTGAATACTTTATAATATTCTATATAAATGATATATTTCATATATATATATATATATAGGTACGGTCCTATATATATATAGGGTTATGGTTTTATTAGATTAGTATTCCATTAACGCAAAGCTTAATTAGAGTTAAGGTTTACTTAATTATAAGTATACCATATATATGTAAAGTACTCAACACATAAAACGTAAATATACTATAAACATATTGCACATAGCCCATAAACCCTAACCCTATGTCTATATAATATATATAGCCATAAACCCTAACCCTAAGTGTATGTACTTTGTTATGTTGTATATATTTTTTTGTTCCTCGCCGTATAATTATGCATATATATATATATAACACAAATTTGGTTTAATTATGCATTTAGTACTATATATAGACATAAACCTTAACACTAAGTGTATATACCTATTATATATATCTATAAACCCTAACCCTAAGTGTATATACTATATATAGCTATAAACTTTAACCCTAAGTGTATATACTGTATATAGTTATATAAGTATACTATATATATATATATAGCCATAAACCCCAATGTTAGGGTATATACAAGTCGTTATAAATGTATATAGTTTCGGCACGCCGTTTACATGCATGCATGCATATATTATATATATATGTATATAGTATTATGGATAGGATTTTTAACTTTGTTATGTTGCATTTTCTTTTTTTTCTTAACGTAGATGGTTTACAAAACCAAACCTTAATTTGGTGTTATAATATATATACCAAACCTTTTTTTTTTTTATGCTTACAATTTGAGAAAATTCATAAATCAACATTATGGGACTTGAGCTGGTAACAAATACTGTTTTCACCCCCGTGGAGTGAGTTAGTCACAGTTTGATACACTTTTGAACATTGAACTGGATCAAATGATAGAGGCATGCAAAATTATATTTGTATAATGTATGCTATAATGATCGGGACCACAAGGCCAACACATTGAGATGCAATGTGAATGTACTGTACACATTGCTAAACCCTAAGCCATAAAACTAAACCGTAAACTATAAATTAAAACTAAATCCTAACCATAAATTTAAACCCTACCACTAAGTATATATATATATATACTATACTAAACCCTGACCATAAAATTGAACCCTAAAACCCATAATCTTAAGTGTACATACTATATATAAGCCATAAACCCTAACCTTAACCCTAATCTTAAGTGTATGTACTATATATAGCTATAAACCCTAACCCTAAATATATATACTAAATATATAGTTATAAACCCTAACTCTAGGATCAAATGATAGTTCGACTAAGTTTTGAACATTGAACTGGATCAAATAATAGAGGCATGCAAATTTATACTTGTGTAAGGTATGCTATAATGATCGGGACCACAAGGCCAACACATTCTGATGGATGTTCTATTTGACAAGTTTGGCTTCTCTGCAGGTATTAAAATACACGTGGCCAACAGTTCGCCACGTGTACAGTGACCATACACGTGGCGAAAAACTATTTTTTTTGTAGTGATCAACCTGCATGTAAACTCTAAAACATAACAATAAGTACAATACATACTATATATAATTATAAACCATAACTAAATATAGCACAAATCTAAGGTTGGGGTATATAATAAGAATTTTTAATAAAAATAAATTCAAAAAAATTTAAATACAAGTATTTATTTGAATACTGTACAAAATTAATTAGTTTATAAACTCTAATTTGGTATAGTGTACATAGTAATATTATCATGTACATATTATTTGTTTGTTTTTTTTTTTTTAAAAAAAAAAAAAGAATTCCAAAAATATTTTTTAAAAAAACACCAGTTGGCCACGTGGCGTACTTACACGTGGCCAACAGAATGCCACGTGTATTTAAATCCACGTGGCCAAATTCAGCCACGTGTATTTTTACACGTGGCCATCTCGCCACGTTGATAAAATACACGTGGCCAGATGGTCACGTGTATTCATGCACGCGGCCAATTGTTTTTACGCCACAGATGGCCACGTGGCCAGTATAAGACGTGACGATCTGGCCACGTGTCTACAGTAACCGGTACTGTAGACACGTGGTGATTTACGGTGTTTTTTGTAGTGTTTGTACAAAACACTTCCAAAATTTTACCAAACCAATTTGCAACTTTTGTCAAATATGACCTCTACCGAATCTATCCTTAACTTTCACCTTCTTTGAAACTCTTTTCAAAGCCCAAAACTCAACCTTTGGCAACCACATTTTGAGTGAATGAAAATCCCACGGTTGGATCAACTGCATCGTTGATTAAAAAAAAATAAAAAATCCAAAACCACTCTCACAAAAATGGGAAAACATGTTAGGAATGTAATTAAATGGAATATAATACAAAATTCATGTTTGGGTGCTAATGGTTTTTGGAGGTTTTTTTTTTTAACTCCTTTCATTTTTATTTATTTATTTTTTAATTTTTAAATTCATGTTTGGCTTGCAATCGAACTCACATTAGAATTCACATTGAGTTGGGTTGAAAAAAATTAGGATAATCCGGTGATTCCGATTGAATTGAGTTGGGTTGAAAGTCAAAGATTAATTAAAATAAAAAAATTGAAAAGAGTTGAAACTTTTACATTCAGCTCCTAATTCGGTGCACCGTTGCGGAATCGTGCCTTCGATACTTGTCCATAAATACTTTAATTGCATCATAACCGTCTATTTCGTGTACAGGTTTCCACTGCGAATTAGGAGAACTGGGCTACCGCTTTTTGGAGAGATATCGAGTATAGTACGTTTTGCAGCCGCTTTTTCAGTGAAAGAAAACCCCACCGTTGGATCAAACTCGATCCATCGTCGATAAATAAAAAATAAAAAATAAAAATAAAAATCAATCCAAAACCTACTCTCACCCAAACATAAATTCTAAAATATATTTCATATTGGATTCGGATAAAAGTGAAATAAAAACCTTTACGTTTTCTTATTGCACAAGAAATAATTCAAGCCCTATTTTCCCCTACGGCTACTTTTATTTCCCCACATTACTATCCTCTTGTGTTGTTCTCACGCTGTCGTTCGCTAATCGTTGCCCCAAAGATGCCGTCAAGCAGCAACAGCCTCTACGGTTTCAGATTCAGAGTGGGGCAGCGACGCCATAGCCCACCCATCAACAATCTCTCGCACGCGCACCCCCACATGCCGGACGAGGTTCCCATCGAATTTCACGTCACCGAGTGCCAGGAAATCAAGAAATTCATCGGCGATGACGATCGTCCAGTGTCGATAGCGCTGATGCGGTCTCCGACGCGATCAAGAACCTTCTGGGTCCCCAAATACGCGGCTCTGTTGTGCGATGGTGGAGCTCGCATGTTGTCCTTGCTTTCGGACGTGGGTGTCCCCGCAGACCACCGCGAAGCGGTTTTGCGAGATATCTCATTGGCGGCCGCTGCTCGATCCGCTGGGACAGAAACGTCGGCTATCGGGGTAACCCTTGAACACATGTCTATGGTTTTTGTGGAGGTTGATGACGATGAGTCCGAGGACGTTATGGATATAGTTTTGAGGGAGTCCATGGCGGTCGATGTGCTGAGACCCATCCCGGCCACTCGATCTGCGATTGAGCGGTTGGAGAAGGTAACATTTGAAGATGGGTTTGAGTCGATCGGAGAGTGCATCATTTGCACGGAGGAATTTAACGCTGGGCTCGAACTCACTCGGCTGCCGTGCTCCCATGTCTATCACGGAGATTGCATTGTCAAGTGGCTGGAAGCGAGTCACTTCTGTCCCCTCTGCCGCTACCCATTGCCCCATGTCCACTGAGATTGGCAAGGATTTTAGTTTCTTTCTCAGTTTTTTTCCCCTTTTGTAGGGTTTCATTTTCAATTAGTTTTTAATAGGAATTATAACTTTTTATGCAATTTTTGGTTTCTTTATTAAGTTTTCATCTTCATTTGTTTGTTCTTTTTAAGGATTAGTTCTTATTATTTCTTTGTAAACCAAAATTTTGATGTTGGATTCAAATTTAGTTCCAAATTATTTGACCAACCTAATAAAATCGTACAGTTCTCCAGAAAATTCAAGTTTTGTGTTTGTTTTAATTTGTTGTTGAGTGTTATTAATGTTTATCTTGGGATATATAACATCTGCTTTATGCATCTTTGTTTCGTGAGGACATACTAGTGTCTTGAGTAAACTGGACTATAACAGTTACTTTTCAAATTATTAGCAGTTAAAAATATTACCGATTATATTGAAGATTAATTTTGATCATCAATGAGAGTATTGATGTAACGATCCACCCCCAATGACACAATATTGTCCGCTTTTGGCTCCCCATACCAGACTTCCCAGGAGGTCACCCATCCTGGGATTGCTCTCGCAGCGGCTCGCTTAACTGCGGAGTTCTGATAGGTTCATTGTAGGGTTGGCAATTTTTGACACGACCCGCGAACCCGGCACGAACACGACACGAAAAAATCGGGTTTGGGTTTATTATAATCGGGTTCGGGTCGTAATCGGGTCGACCCGATTACGACCCGATTATAATCGTGTTGGCGGGTCAACCCGCGGGTTGACCCGCCAACACGATTATAACCCGGCTAAAAAAAAAAAAAAAAAAAAATGAAAGATGAAAGTATGAAACCTAGCCAGTACTCAGTAGCGCCGCACACTTTCATTTTTCACTTTCCTTCGTTCGTTCAGTTCGACTCTCCGAGACTCCGAATCAGTCGGTCACCCGCCGTTCACGCAACCACGTCCACGAGCCCATGACGGCGACGACGCCTCCCAGAGTCACACACAGCCACGGCGCCTCACAGTCACGGTTTGTGCTTCAGCCGGTCAGCCTTTCAGGCCCTTCAGACTCACAGTTCGGTGACTTCGGTAATTCAGTTCACAGTTTGTTGATTTTGGGTTCAAATTGCTGTGGGTTCTTTGTGATTTTCGGTTTCTAGTTCTTTGGAGTTGTTGATTTTGGGTTCAAATTGTTGTGAGTTGTAACTATGATTTAACTATTTAAGGTGGTTCATGGTTGGTCCTTTGTTGTGGGTTGAGAATGGCTGAATGGGTGGAGAAATTTTTGGGGTTTTTTCTTGTTTTCAGTTGGGGAACCGAATGGGTTGAAGCCTTGAAGGGGTTTTTTCCTGTTTTGCTTAGAAATTTCTTTGGGTTGTTCCTCTTACAGTCTTACCCATAATGGCCGAATGTGAATTTTTTTTTTCTTTCAGTTCTCTTGTTTTTCGGTTGAGCTACCGATCGTTGCTTCTCTTCTGGTTTCGGTGCCTTCTTGCAGAGATTGTGGAAAATTTTGGGTTGTTCGTGTTTACCGGGTCGTGTACGGGTAACACGATTTGGAAGTGGGTCGTGTTCGGGTTCCATAATCCAACCCGATTAATAATCGGGTCGGGTTCGTGTTGAACCCGATTATGTAATCGGGTCAGTCGGGTCGACACGAACCCGACCCGCCGACCCGAATTGCCAACCCTAGTTCATTGCCATCACGGCTTTAAAACGCGTTGTGTCATATATGGTGCATTTATACATATAAGCACATCCTCATTCCCAGGCGATGTGGAACGTCACAATCACCCCCCCTTGGGACCCAGCGTCCTCGCTGGCGACCCTCATGGGATCACCCCATTCTTGGCATCCCAGCGAGTGCCCGCCGGCAACCCTCTTGGGCTTGTGCACGCTCCCACCATCTCAGGCTGGGCAATGGCTCTGATACCATTTGTAACGATCCACCCCCAATGACACAATATTGTCCGCTTTTGGCTCCCCATACCAGACTTCCCAGGAGGTCACCCATCCTGGGATTGCTCTCGCAGCGGCTCGCTTAACTGCGGAGTTCTGATAGGTTCATTGCCATCACGGCTTTAAAACGCGTTGTGTTATATATGGTGCATTTATACATATAAGCACATCCTCATTCCCAACCATTTGTAACTATCCACCCCCAATGACACAATATTGTCCGCTTTTGGCTCCCCATACCAGACTTCCCAGGAGGTCACCCATCCTGGGATTGCTCTCGCAGCGGCTCGCTTAACTGCGGAGTTCTGATAGGTTCATTGCCATCACGGCTTTAAAACGCGTTGTGTCATATATGGTGCATTTATACATATAAGCACATCCTCATTCTCAGGCGATGTGGAACGTCACAATTGAGATTAAAAAGTCCAGTGCACATGTGATAACTCTATCTCCCAGAGTTAGAATAAGGCATCATTGGGATTTGAAGTGGCAGCACAATCTGAAAACAGAAAAGAACCAAAATTCAAGTTTAGTGTTTGTTGTTATTTTCTGTTGAGTCTTGTTAATGTTTGTCTTTGGATAAATAACATGTCCTTTATGTATCTTTGCTTGGTGAGGACATGCTAGTGTCTTGAGTAAGCTGCACTATAAAAGTTGCTGTCCAAAAGTTTAGCAGTTAAAAATATTAACTTGGATGAAGCATGAGTGGGGCCTGATGCGAAAAATTTTAGGGCTGCATCTTGAATTGGGATTAGTATATCCTCCCTAATAATATCATACTCTCTTGTTTCGTTGTTCAAAGCAACTTCTTTGGGAATTTAGTTTCATATTGTACGTTGGTTCCCCATCTTACAATTTATTCCATATTTAACGTTTATTTGGGGTAGACAACAAAGTATAGAACCATTATTTACATAGAAAGTTTACATTGTTCAAATTACTCTGTGTTTATTTGTTTTAGCCTCGTTTGGGTGAATTATGAATGACTTACAGTTGGGTGCTTTTGCTAAACCCTCAAATTGCAAACAGCCACAAAGTAGATCTGAAATAGTACAGATCTGAAACGCTAAGATGGAATCTTAAAATTTTGATTATTTTATTATTAATAATCGATTAATTATGTTTATAAGGTTGAGGGGACCTTTTAATTGGGACAAACCTTGCCATTCAGTTAGTGATCTATCACAAACCATGAATAGATTTCTAGTCTGCACAGGAATGAGGGCCAGAGCTCCCCAGAAGGCTCTCAGTTGGTTCAGTTTTTTCAATCTCTCAAGCTATTTTAGTGTGTTTTCTGCAAAGGAATACAGCTTTTCAGTTTCTGGGTTTGTTGAAAATGGTGGGAATATTGCTGGCTTTGTGTTGCTTTCTGAGAATTATTGTCATCCCACATTTCAGAGTGTTGGGTTTGTTTTTTCTCTTGATTTTTTATATTGTGGTGCTGTGTGGTGATGGGTTCTGCATTCATTTCTATGCCTATAGATTTCAGTCACAGATGCATGGTGCTCTTGTGATGGTTGAGGTTTATATATTATAATTAAGAAGAAAAAAGGGAGACTGTGGCTATATATTATGCATGTACGTATATACAGCATTCTAGTTTAACATGCTTGTCATAGATTTACTGTTGAAGTAGATCCCAAATAGTTAGTATGAGGCTTATATATATTCAAAGTAGCAAGGTTGGCTATTGATAATTTCTGCAAGTTAAAATAGGAAATCCTCTTCTTCTCTTAATATTGCCACATAGAAAAGTTAAAATTTCGTTTTCATGCCCTGTTTGAGTAGCTTATTTTGGATTGAAGATCGTAGACATGCAGAAAGTTCGATGGTTAAACAAAAATAGGATTATGTTTGTCAAAATGGTTGTAAATTCTGCATATACTAATGTTTGTAAATGGAACGAATTTTGATTTTGTGGCTTTTTGTGCTTCTTTTAATACTCAAAAGTGGGTTACTTTTGTTTTTGTCTCTTGCGTCTGGTGTATGTGATCAAAAGGTTAAGCCCACTCCAAGGATATGTAGTTGATAATTTCTTATTTGCTTAAAAGAATGGGAAAGATTGCCCTTCAAATGGAGGCCATTCAGGTTTGTTTTCCAGATCGAGGTTGTGAATATGATCTGTTAGCTCGTTGAAGATATTGTTGGAAAATTCCAAAATTACTCAAACTCTTTTGGAGTTTTTTTTCTCCAGTACTTACGTACTTGCTGTTGATGATATGTTATCGATCTGCTTTGTGTAGATGAAAATTGTATTCAATAGTTTTTCAAAACTTCCACCCCAGATCAGTCAGGACGATTGCCTGCATAATGCTCTCAAATTCTGCAGCCCCTATATAAAGATTGTTAAGGGTTTGCTGGATAGAATTAGAAGCTCTGTGTCATGTTCATATATATTGGGGTTTTTTTGGTGCGCGCAATCTGATGAGTCCTATAATCAACTCTTGGACCAGTCTTTATTAAAGAAAGCCTAATTTATAGAGTTAATAAGAAATAATTGCAGACAAAGAAAGAAAGAAAGATTGTTAATTCGTAACTGATCGATCACATTGACAATTATAATTTTTCTAAACAAAATTCCTAATCAAAACCGTGCCAAAGAATGTGATGCTCGATCATTGGCGGGGAGGCAACTTGAATCGACAGAGCGGGCAGAAATTAGTCCTCTCCAGCCAATTAACGATGCAGTTTTGATGAAATAGGTGCGAACAGGGCATGCGAGCGGCAGCCGGAGCAATAAGGAGCTCTTCCAAACAGATACTACACGTCTCCCTCCTCCCTTCAATATTCTCCACCTTCTCCAACGCTTCAATCGACGACTTACTCGCCGGTACCAACCCACAAACCTGGTCGTCCGAGGGCAACCCTAAAACGTAACCGTCGTCATTAACAAAATCGGGTAGTACTTCATCCATGCACTCCGTGACCTCAACGGCCACACGCATCCTCAGAACCTTTCGACCGGCGTAGAGTTTTTGTGTCGCCATGTCCCTCGCGCAAGCCAAGATTCTCTGTAGCATGAATTCTTGAATTCCTAAGGGAACGCAAACCTCGAAAAGCATGCCGGATATGGTAGACCTGGACGTGCTTTCATGAAGAAGAGCATCGCACTTCACCCGGAATGTTTTCTGGAACGTCTCGCTGTCAAGGTTATCAAAATCTCCTGAATCATCTTCAAGCACGGAGGGAAGCACGTAGGTATGTGTAGCTTCGACCTCGACAATGAAGTCCACGTCGGAGGAGGCTTCGTCTTCGGGCATCACAATATCTACCGGCCATGCGTAGCAGTAGTGATCCAACAAGTCCATGTCGGTGATCGACGGCGGGTAATTAATTAATTAAGAAGAAGCTACAAAATAATAGGGTTGGAGATCGATGGAGAATTAATATATATATATATATATATATATATATATATATATATATATATATATATATGTGGGTGTTTTAAATCCTTGCAAGATAAAGAAAGTAGTCTGGAATTCAAGAGTGGAATAATTTGAGGAATTTCCAATAGAGTCGGTGGGATACGTTTTTTCTTATCAAATAGGCTAGGGTGCTAAATATTAAATAACTTTTTCTTTTTTCTTTTTTTGACTTATTTTATAATTTTATTTTAGAAGTTATTAGTTATAGAGGGAAATAAATTTATCCTTTTGCTTTTGAATTTTAATATTCAGTCCAGATAAATACTTTTATTTTATTTCAAAATTTTCACTCTTTTTGCTATTACGTACGTACACGCGCGTTGTATGCTATAGTACACATGAACACAAGTCGTTCATGATCTATATTCAAGGAAAGAGATTATTAAAGGTCGTTTAGTGCCCAACTTCTAGTTCTTCTTCTTCTTCTTTCTTTTTTTCTTTTTTTTATTATTATTATTTATTTTTTCATGTGTATTAGTTTTTGTCCTTATTTTATAATTGTATTTTAAAAGTTTTTAGTTATAGAGGGAAATAAATTTATATATCCTTTTGCTTTTGAATTTGAATACTCGATAAGTCAAGATAACACATTTATTTTATTTCAAAATTTTCACTCTTTTTGCCGTTACACGCGCGTTGTATGCTATAGTACACATGAACACAGGTCGTTCATGATCTATATCCAAGGAAAGAGATTATTAAAGGTTGTAGGGCCCAACTTTTTTTATTATTATTTTTATTTTTTATAGCAATGCTTCTTCTTTATTCATTTCATATAAATAGAGCGTATTACTCTAACAAAACAATATCATAGATATAATGAGGAATTTCTTCAATCTAAATCTGATCTATGCGCATTGTTGAACTCGATCTTTGAATGTCACCGTACCAATCAGTTTCTTGATCTGCAGCATTTTTTGGCAAATCACTTCCCTTCCCACTGCCCGGTCCATCATAACTGTACTTTAGCTAGCTAGACAGTGATTTTCTTGCTTTTCCATTTCCACTACAAGCGCATTCCAAAATGTAATCCCCTTTGCTGCTCTTACCATCAATGACAATTCTTCCACATTTTTGATAACTCATATGCATCGGTTAATGATTTTCTCCTAGAAAAGAACTAGAGAGAAAACGAAAGACAGACCGGAGATCTAAGATCGCTACTCTTAGTGATTCGTGTACACAAAACCTTAGAAAACAAATAAAATGAATCGAAACCCAAATTAAAATAGTAGAAAAAAACTTCATCCTGTAAATCACTGCAGAAAGCAAATCTAGAGATAAGGCAAACAGTAACCACTATGTTATCCAGAAGAAGAAAAGAGTTGGAGGTGAATTAATGTCATCTTTAAGTCCTCCCAAAATTGATGTGACTTTTAAAATCACCATTAGATATATGATAGATTACAAATGAATTTTAATCTAATAGTAATTTTGGAAGTCACATTAATTTTATGAGGACTTGGATCCTTGTTATATTATTACTCTTTAGCTTGATATATATTGTGACTAATTAGCCCAACATTATAGATCAGGAACTTTTATTTATCTGCGTTTTGTTCCCCACTGAGTCTTTATAAATCTACTTGCAAAAGAACCAAAAATTAAAAAAAAATAAAAAAAATTACTTTTTGTATAAAAAAAATTACAAATTTGATGACGCTGTGACCGAATTTTGATAACTCAAAATCACTTATCAAAAAAGCCTTAACTCAAAATTTTAAGCTTTTAATTGAAAATGGGAGATATAGTTAGAGATTAATTTAATTATTTAATTTATATTCTAACACTCTTTCTTACCTTAATAAGTGAGTTATAACACGTAAAATATTTAATTAAAATGGGGCAGGGTGAACCGGAGAATCAATATTCGAACTCATAACTTTTTGCTCTAATACCATGTTAAGAGCATGTCTATGATTGCGTTGAGAAATAGAGTTTATGTCTATAGAATTAAAGAGATTTTTAGAATAAGCAATTTTGAGCTTTTTAGAGCAAAAATGTAATTTATATATATATATATACTTGTTGCTTGACACGGATTTTTATGTACTAAAGGTACAATTTAAACTTATTTTTAATGCAAGAGAAGGGATACACATACATGCATCCTACACATCTCATATCCATCTCCATACAATTAAGTTTTGAATTCGTCATTGTATTTATGACACCCACGTACATAAATCTAATAATAAATTTTAAATTTAAAAATGAGGTGTAGGAGATATACATAACATTACTCTTAAAAGAGATATAGCAAAAAGAAAAGAATGGATCGAAAGGACATAGCCCATCCAAGATTTATGTAGGTGTGGAGAGAATTAAGGTTTCCGTACGTGAATGCCACGACTACTTCTTGTTTAGGTTGTTGTTCACTGAAATGGTCGATCCTAATTCCTACACTTGCATTAACTCAAGAAAGACAAATTTTTCATAACAAAATTGCACCGTAGAGATTGAGTGCTTCCTTTAATTTGTTAGTATATATATTGAGCAAGCACCGTACCCTTTACAGATATGTTACGTACGCCGGCGTTGAAGTGCCATGCATGGCTCAATTAAATCATGATCAGAACTTATCAATTACTCGTGGATTTAAGCAAGCATGAGAAGAAGTATTCCATCAAGAAAAAAAGAAAAGAAAAAGAAAAGCATGCGAAGAAGTAGCCAAAACGTGGTTAAAAGTCTGCAGTAGTTGTTGAACAACTTCGATAACCATTGAAGTCTAAAGACTTGGTGTAGCAGAAGCATTGACCAGTTCAATAGCTCTTATCTATAAATAGACACGTTTCCCATGCAAGATTTCTCACCCATGACTAAAGCAATATCGTAGAATAGAAGTTAATTAAGCACGTACACAGCTTAGATATGATGAAAGGAGTCCATTTCCTTGCAATTGTTGCTCTCTTGTCACTGACATCCACCCTTGTCTCTGCCGAGGATCCCAGCCCACTTCAAGACGTGTAGCAATTGATGACCCCAAGTCTGCTGGTATTTACTTATTTATCAGGCTTCCATATATATAATTATGGTTCCCATGTTAAGTATTTAAGTTCATTACCTTCTGCTTAGAAGCAAGACTATCAATATTGCTTTCTTACTCTTATATGCATGCCATCTTGCAAACTATTACGATGAATGTATCACCCTTTTTTTTTTCTTTTTTTTTTCTAATGCTAACAAAGACCTCTTTTTTCCAGTAGTGTTCATTAATAAGAAATTTTGCAAGGATTTGGAGCTGGCCAAGGCCGAAGATCTTTTTTTTTCGGGGCTCCAAAATCCTGGAGATACTGACAATCTAGTTGGATCCAATGTCACTATTGTGAGTGTGGATCAAATACCAGGCCTCAACACTCTAAGCATATCTTTGACTCATATTGACTTTGCACCATATGGCGAAAATCTTCCCCACACTCACCCTCGTGGCACTGAGATTGATAGTCGTGAAATGTACTCAATTAGTTGGTTTTATCACATCCAACCCCGAGAACCACCTTTTCACCAAAGTTTTTAACAAGGGAGATGTCTTTGTGTTCCTAATTGGTCTTCTTTCAGATAGGCATGTATACGAGCTGAACTCGGGCGAGTAGTGGTTGTTCAAGCTCGGCTCGTGGAGAATGCACATAAGGTCGAGCTCGGCTCAAGTTTGTGACGAGTATCAAAATTTGGGCTTGACTCGGCTCGCCAAAGGAAATTCCTAGCTCGAGCTCGAGCTCGGTTTTTTGACTAGCCGAGTGTCTTATCGGGCACTCGGCTCGCCCGACTTGCGAGGAAAAGGATTCTGAGAAAAAAGAAGAAGGGAAAAACAAAATGTGAAATGCTTTACCAGATTCCATCCATTGCTCTTTGTTTTTGTTAAATGATACGAAACAAAGAGAGACCGAGAGAGTACGTAAGAGATTCACAACAAGATTACTTACACTATGACTCCTGTTAAAGCAGGCTCAAATTAAAAGAGAAAACGTGCAATGAAAAGAAGAACAAAAACAAATGTGTGAACAACAAGAAAGGATGAACATTGAAAAGGTAGAAGCTTGAACAACATGCACGGGTGAATCTGAAAAGGTAGAAGGTTGAAGTGTTGAAGAAGAGAAAGAAATGAACTTTGAAAATTGATATTCTAGAAGCTCCGAGAGGCAAGAAGATAAGGTGGTGTGGTCTGTTGTGACACGTGGCAGCAGAGAGTTAAATAAAAGTAATATTGCGGAACAGCTGGAGAGCATTGGGTTTGATCAAAACGGTGCGTAGAGGAGAACTTAGGGAAACTTTGTTTGTTTCTTGTGAAACACCTGCTTACGCACCAAGGGTACCTGATATAGAAATGGGTAGTCCACTTCAAATAATAAATCAATTTATTCAAATGAATCTGCAACTTTAAAGAAAAATAAAATAAAATAAAAAATAAAAAATTAGAGAAAGACAAGGCGCTGGGCCTAGTGGCAGATCATACATGGAAGAATTTTTAAGTTATATGTTTTTATAATAGTCCTTTGGATTGAAGAAGTATTTTTAGAATTTTTCTTTTTATTTATTTATAATATGATCAAGATCTTTTGTAATTTTTATACTACATTATTGAAAAAATATTTTAAATGAAATATGTTTGGTGTTATTTTCTTGAGTAATTTTATATGTCATATCCATGTCCATCTTGTATCCTTCTAATAATGATGTGGCTTTTAAAATCACAATTTTATCATAATTCAATAATAATTAATCACAAGATTAATGCTAGAAGTTATTCTTTTGTCAGTACTCTTGTCTCACTCAAAAAATAATGTGACTTTTAAAATCACCATTAAGCTTATGATTAATCACTATTAAATTTTGATTAAGTGATGATTTTAAAAGTCACATCATTCTTAAAGGGACACGATAATGACAAAAGACTGACTTCTACAATTACTCTTAATCACACAATGGTGATTTTAAAAGTTAAATCATTATTATAGTAACACAAGAGTGACATGGGTACGACATCTAGAATTACCCCATTTTCTTGCACATCTTTTTTGTAAATTCACACTATTAAATTTGTAAAATTCACGTGATCCCACATATTCAATATATGGTAGATTTGCACATCTTATGGGTAAGATAATTAAATCAAACATTTTTCTTTTTTAAAATTTTGCTTTCAAAAATGAAATGATAAATTTGTTATTATATTAATATTTATTACTTCATTATTTCTTATTGATAATATATTTGTAACACCTTGGTCCTATGTTGGAAAGAGATTAATAGTTTACATAGAGTGAGTGATTTATAAAGATGAATAACTCACCCTGTTAGTAACATATTTACTAATTGATATAATTTAGATTATTATATCATACTTAGACAATAGTCATACAAAATAAGTGTTGTTTATGATATGAATTATGTGATTATTGCATAATTTAGATTATGTAATGAAGATACATTGCACCGTTGGTTCCTATGGTATGCCATAATTATTTTTTACTCCCTATGGTTTAAAAAGTTACTGGGAGGTCCTCGTGGTATGCAATAATTACAAATCGATCCCTGACGTCAAATTCTGTTAAATTTTTTAACAGATTCCGTCAAATGCCACGTCAGCGACACGTGTCGCCATCTTATGACGACACATGTCCATCTTAATAAAAAAATATAAATTTATTAAAAAATAAATAAAAATACTTATTTTTTTAAAAAAAAAATTCAAAAAAAATTCAAAAAAAAATAAATAAGTATTTTTATTTATTTTTTAATAAATTTATATTTTTTTATTAAGATGGACACGTGTCGCCATCTTACACATGTCGCCATAAGATGGCGACACGTGTCGCTGACGTGGCATTTGACGGAATCTGTTAAAAAATTTAACAGAATTTGACGCCAGGGATTGATTTGTAATTATTGCATACCACGAGGACCTCCCAGTAACTTTTTAAATCATAGAGAGTAAAAAATAATTATGGCATACCACAGATACCAATGGTTCAATTTTCCCTAATTAAAATTCAATATATACATTTACAAATTATTATTCTCTCACTATTGTTAAATTGTTACTTAATTAGTAATATACTATATAAGTTATTTTTAATAATTAATATATATACATATATTTATTAATTAATATGTATATATATTAAATATATACGAGCCGCGCTAATAAGCGAGCCGAGCTCTTATACGAATATGTTTGCGAACTTTAAACGAGTGAGCCGAGTTTTATGCGGGTATGTATCGTTTAATAATCGAATATAGTTTCATGTCCACGAATAGCTCATTTAATAACTGAGTCGCGCACGAGCCGAGCCCGAACGAGCTCACGAGTAGCTTTGCTTCGTTTATATCCCTACTTCCAGTTCAACGTGGGACAGACCAATGCTATAGCCATTTCTGGTCTAAGCAGCCAAAATGCAAGAGTCATCGCGATTGCAAAAGCCGTTTTCGGATCCAATCCTCCCATCAATCCTGACTTTCTCACCCAGGCCTAGCTTCCAACTTGACAAGAGTATCATTGAAAAACTTCAGAAACTATTCTGATTGGACAACAATTAAAGAAATGTACGAAACTATTATGAATCTTTGTCAGTTTCCTCGTTCTATCTTAACAATATTAAAATAAAAGGTTTCTTATGTAACTCTCTCTAGGTGGACTTGGAGAATAAAAAAATATTGACTTTTGTTCGGGATATCTCTCTCCATGGATCTGGGTTGAATTGAAGGCCATAACTTCTCTTTGAATGGCCACTAGGAACAATTGTTGCTAGTTTGAACCAACCGTATTTGTCAAATCATTTAAAAAAGAAAAAAGACTGATTCCAACTTGTCCAACTTGTCAATATATAGAGGTTACTTGTCTATTTAAGATTGAATTGGTTTAATTTCTCATAATATTATTTTAAAATTTTAAACTCATCTTTTAACTTGAATTCAAACTTCATCGTGTCTATAAAATGTATTTTAGAAAAGAGACGCATTACATGCACATCTCTTTGTACATCTCTTGTACATCATTTTTCTAAATCAACTATTAAATTTGTAGGACCTACATGTGGATTCTTGTGGGTCTTATAAATCCAATGATTAATTTAGAAAAGTGATTTAGACAAGATAACAAGAGATGTGCAAAAATCATTTCTCAATAAAATTAGAGGGGGAGTTTCAACACAATAATTATTTCCCTTATGATCTTTCATATTCTTAAGTACATCAATTTGTTTCTTATTTATTACAACGTACATAGTGACCATGTGACCGTCATGTGATTCACTTCCCATTAAAAATTTAGCATGGGGTATTATAGAAGACTTTTGCATTTTTTAAAAAGTTTGGGGATTGATAAAATGAACTAAAAACTTTAACTTAAGGTTTAATAGTACAATTAATTAGCCTCTAAAGATTCGATCCCGTGGTTGATGAGTAAAGAGGTGTCACTACCAAAAATCGTTTTAAGTCATTTTTTAGAGTCAGATAAAAAGCAACTTAACATATAGTGTTTGGACTCTAGGTTAGAGTTGTTTTACTGTTTGAAAAATAAATTTAGACTTCTAAATAACCTTAACCAAATATGTAAAGCAGTAAAAAGAATTAACACAGATATTAGGTTACGAAGTGGAAACTCTTTGCATCAAAAAGAAAAACCACTTTAGAGCAGTCAAACCTATGAAATCAATTATCAGAAGAAATAGTTAATTACAATAAGTTCGTACTCACAACCCTTTGCAGTAGTCAGTCTCTTGAATTCTAACAAGCGCTTACTTGTCTACCTCTCTCCCAGACCCTTCTGGAAAGTTCTTCTATTGACTTCCTTAATTGGAACTCCTCTCCAGTTAGACTTTAACGGTTGAACAGTTACAACAATTACAAACAGAAAAAAAAAAACTTTAAGAGAGATACATATAAACGTTTATGCCTAATAAACCTTATTTTAGCACAATGAAATTATCTACAGGAATTCTTAAAGAAATAGTGTCTAAAAGCCCCTTTAAATAGGTTTTGAAAATCCTAAAACAAGTTAGGAATGGATTTCTAGGCGGCGGTGTCCGGACATATTCTCTAGAATATTTTGTTGCTGAAAATCCAAAAATTTAGAAACAAATAATTATGCAAAATATTTTCCAAATCATAGCTCTTTTTTTTTTTTGACAAATATTCTGCAATATCTCCTTATTTAGCTCTTTCATTTCTTGATTAATATATGGAATATTCTTCTTATTTGGATATTTTATTTCTTAATTAATATTCTACAATATTCTTTTCACTTGGCTCTTTCCCCTTGGATAAAACAAATATGTTTTGACACCGAATTCGCCAATGTTAAAAATCCAACAAACTCTCCCTTTTGCAACATTTTAGTGACAAAACTCAATTACAACAAAAAGCTCAAGTAAAAAACAATTAAAACCCAAACCCAACATAAAGTTATATGAAATTCTGAGTCAAACTTGTTCTCTGAAACAAAAACAAACCATTAAACGCATAGAGATTTGAAGTAGTAAAACTGTAACGCCCCGCTTTTACAAAAAGCGTAAATGAATTTTTTTGAATTTTCATGTGACATTACTAACTTGTCAGAGTTAAATATGGCAACGGGTTATATATAGATATAATACAGACTTCGGAATTAAATAACACTTCAGAACTTCTACTGAAATATCTCAAAATAGATATAGTAAGCCAGTCAGTATAATTATACACAAGCAGTAGCTGTCATGCCTCATAGGGCAAGATAGTCATACAAGCCAAAATATCTACATAACTGTAGAATTATAAATATTGTCTTGAGCTAGGTTAATGAACTACAACAGGATAATTCCCAAAAAGAAGGCAGTCTAAGAATCTGGATAGTCCTGATATTCTTCTTCTTCATAACCTGGATTATCACACAATACAAGGAGAAGACAACAACATGAAATACTAAAGTGAGTCCGCTGTTTCCAATAATAATATGAGTGCTGATTTATTTAATAAATGCACCATAATGCAATGGCTTTATAATCACATGTATATGCAAAATATAATCTATGGTCGCGAATCATAGACATAAATTAAATATAAACATAATTCTAAAGCATTGATATGATAGTTTTAAATGCAGAGTTTTAGGTATTTTCTTTTTCCACTCCTCTGTTGGCCTAGGCACGGTTACGTCTTATTTGAAGCCTGGGCTTCCTCACTTAAGTTTTAATTATATTCTTTTGGAACCTGGGCTCTTGGAAACCTTAATCTTCCCTGGTGACCTGAGTACATCAATTTTTGTATTTATTATTCTCTTTTTCGGTACTTCTATATTCACTGTACCTGGGCCATCAGTGAATCGTCATGTACCACTGTGGATCTGGATCCACATCTTGTTGTTAAGCAGATTATTAAAATAATAAAAACACACAAAGTCACATGCGCAAAAAAGTAAATAAAGCAGTAGACATAATATTATAGGAAAAGTCAACCAGCTTCATCCTCAGTAAGTATAGAGATACTTACTAGTTTCTCCTTTAAAGATTTTCCCAACAACTGCATAATTACATTGTAATAACAATAGATTAATAAAAAGCACTATAACAATATTTATTATTACTATACTTATTCTCAAGAAATTATTATAACAATTATCCTAATATTTCCATTTATAAATTGGTTGACGGTATTGATGTTTGGTTCTCCAAATCAAGATATTGAACGCCATCTTAAATTATTGAGTAATGAAACTTAATTATCTTCTTTTATTAACACTTAATTCCAACTAATATATAGATATATTTATTTACATATAACTCACACACATATATGTATATTTTCTTCAAGCCTTCTAAATTATCACACACTTTCATTGTCTCTCCACACAAGTATATTTCTTTTTATTACTCCACTTCTCTTTTCCAATCTCATTCTCCTTACTTATTATTTGTACACACATATATATCTCTATATATATTTACATATTATAAGTTAATAAACCCAAACACACATACATTCCTACAAATCACATACCCATTTCCTTACTATATATATCACATATCAAAACCTCAACACACATTCTTACATTCATATTTTCTTGATCCATTTTGAATACAATTCACTCACTCCAACTTACTTTCCTCATGTAGTAAACACACACACACCCACATGCTTACACATATACACATATATACATAATATAAATTAGCAAACTCTCACACAACATACATATATGTACATAATCAAAGCAAGAACAAATCATAGTTTCAAAATAGCAATATAACTACTTGTTCTTTGAGAAGTTTAAGGGAGAAGATACTTACAAAAGTTTCTTTAAAGTGGCCCAAATGGTGGAGAAGAGTTACTGTCGAGAAAAGGGAAGGTACTAACAAAGAGAGTGATGCTTTATTTTGGATGCAAAACAGAGATTGTTTAAGCTCTAAATTCCCTACTGGTTTTGTGATGGATTGAGAGTGGTATGAGGCTTTAATTGGGCTTACTAGGTGTTAGAATGTAAGGTGAAATGAGGGGAATTTTCGTGCTCCAGCTACTGCATTAAAAGATAAGATGAACAGTAGGTTTACGTGAGATATAGAGAGGAAGAGTTGCTGAAATCTAGTCACCCATGCATGCTATATATAGAAATCTTGAATGGCTGAGTTCAAGCCAGCAAGAAAACACTTCAATGGCCAGATTTGAGCCAAATTAATAATCCTCCAAATCTGCAGCCCAAATCTCCCATATCTTCTAGAATAGGATTTTCATATATTTAGGTAATAATTACTAAATATCTATGAAAATCTAGTTGGCTTTGAACTGAATTGGGCTAACTAAACTAACTAAAAGAGGTTATGGTCGTCTGGAATTGAGAACACGGTGTGGGTTCAAGAATCAAAGGTTGAAAATCGCTCATTGCTGTTTACATGTAAACTGCGTCGCACTGGATAATGAAGTCGCTCGATCGATCCTATTTACCCACAAATCTTAAGTCCCTCGATCGATCTAATATCCGATCGATTGATTTCGCTCCCAAAGTCACTCGATCGACTATAGAGTCGCTCGATCGACTTTGGTTAGTAATTTATTTACTAACCCGATTTCTCTACATGTATAAATATATAATTCTATTTAAACTAACAATAATAATAATTAAGCTTTATACTTATGCATGCATATGCACATATTTTTTTATTCATGCATTATTATCTTAAGCATAGTATTTCCCCCGGGTATTACAAAAACTCAGATTAACTTAATGATGGATCATTGAATATATATCCAATAAACACTGTAACGCCCGGCTTTTACAAAAAGGCGTAAGTGAAAATTTCGATTTTCACGTGACATTACGACATCATCAGAGTTAAGAATTGGCAACGGAATATATATTTTTTTCTTAACAATTAGGGAACATAACACAATATAGCTTATTGAATTACCTAATTATATTTAAATATGAACCATGTTTTGCAATATAATAAATACACTCAAAACAATAACATATGTGTCACATGCGGCACTAATAATAAATCATTGTTTTATTCAACCTATTAAATATTACATATCAACATAACAAGTCTCAAATAAAATTAACATAATAATTCTAGATGTTCATCCTTCGTCCGGACCTGCATAAACTTGCATGTGATTGTGGTTAACACCACAATCTCATCCTATATTTGTGTCAGTCAACAGCTCTCAATAACATAAGAAATACTGCTCTATTCAAAAGTACATTATACAATCAAATGATGACAGTCATATATCCATAATGCAATGACAATTCATAAACACAGTCTCATATATTTTCTTTTTGCATTCAGTCTTTCTAAAGCTTTGTGCTTGGTTATTGTTTATCTATGAGCTTTGTGCTCCTTTAACTGTTGAACCTTGTGATCCTTTAATTATAAAGCTTATTGCTCTTTGAGGCCTTGTGCTCGTCAATCTATTATTACTTACGGGAGCCTTGTGCTCCCATTGTGGGCTTTGTGCCCACTAGCTTTATTATTAATATATCTTTTCGAAGGCCTTGTGCTCCCACTGTAGGCCTTGTGTCTGCCAACTTTGTTCTTAACCCTTTGAACCTTAGGTTTATCCGTCGGTCTTATCAATGTATCGACGCCTTGGTACTTAAACTTTTGGTTTAACCATTGGTCTAATCAATTTCTTGACGCCGTGGTACTTAAACCTCAGTTTAACCTTTGGTCTAATCAATTCACTGACGTCTTCGTACCTAAACCTCCAGCCTTTTTCATTAACAGGTTCATAATTCATAACATTTAAATATACAAAACAATACAATATGCAAAACTGTAACATATGCAATACTCAAAACAAAACATGTTACACACAACTCATGTCAAATGCCAAACAATTCGTATACAATTAAATAAAACGTAAATTACTATGCTAAAGAAAGCAACCACGTATCATGCATCATCAGTGAGTAAGAATACTCACAGTAGTTCTTTTCTGCGACAAAGAGTGTTCCAGAAACAAATATTCGCTGCAATATAATTTAATACAAACAATAGTGAATTAGTATAATTCACCACAAATTCATTTTAATCCTATTCTCATTTCTGACTTCTAAACCCTTAATTCCTATTTTCACTTGACCATTACCTCCACATATAAAATTAGTCCAATTACATTTTATTACTAATTTTTTATGCGGATCTTATCACGGCATTTATTGAACCCATTAAACATAATATTTCTTTTTACCATTTTTTTTTATCTTTCATTAATATAATGTCATTTGACCATTAATTATAACGATATATAAAATGTATTAATTATAATGTCAGTCATTTCTTGCAGGCATTATAACTGTATTTTTAACTAATGACTAAAATACAATTTTCAGTAAAAATTATATGTAGGACCCACATGTTGAAAAGCAAATCTAGTGGTTACTTTAAAAAAAATGTAGAACAGAAGTTGAACCACGGTTGGAGAAGTACTAGGATGTAACGCCCCACTTTTACAAAAAGCGTAAGTGAAAATTTTTCGATTTCCACGTGACATTACTAACTCATCAGAGTTATAAATTAGCAGCGGAATATAATTTTTCTTTAACAATGACACATCAGAACTGACTAAATAACCTCAATATATAAAAATAATAACATTTTGTTCTGATATAATAATTACATCCAAAATAATAACATATGTGCCACAAGCAGCACTTAATAAATACATAATTACTATCTTCTCCAACATAACAAATATTACATATTAAAATAATTATTCCAGTAGCCTTGACCTTCGATCCACCCTGCAAAAACTTGCATGAGATTGCAGTTATCACCACAATCTCATGCTGTGGTCAAATGAGTCAATAGTCATTGACCACAGTGAAATACTGCATTATTCAAAAGTACACTAAGCAATCAAATGATGACGGTTATATGAATACACGCACAACCTTATATACTTCTTGCATTAACCTTAATAAGAACCTATGTTCCATCCATTTGAAGCCTATGCTCCGTTAGATTGAAGCCTATGCTTCTTTCATTATGAGCCTATGCTCAATGCTTATTAATGGAAGCCTATGCTTCATTAAATCTCTCAAGGGGCCTATGCTCCCATTGGTGGCCTATACTCACCAGCTTTGTTATTAATCCTTAAACATTTGGTTTATCCGTTGGTCTTATCAGTGTATTGATGCCTTGGTACCTAAACTTTCGGTTTACTCGTTGGTCTAGTCAATTGCTTGACGCCTTGGTACGTAAACCTCAGTTCATCCGTTGGTCTCCTCAATTCACTGACACCTTGGTACCTAAACCTCCAGTCTTTTTATTAACCCATTCATAACTCATAATATGATTATGCAAACAACATCATATACATCATTCCAACCAGAGCATGTTAAACATATCAAATGTCAAACCATATGCATACAATTAAATAAAGCAGACTTCAACACATAATCAAAAACCACCACACGTATCATCCCCAGTGACTAAGAAATACTCACAATAATTCTTTCACAGATATAATCACTGCAATATAATTTAATACAGAAAATAGTAAATTAGCATAATTCACTAAACATAATCCTATTCTAATTTCTGACCTTTAACCATTAACATAATCTCCTATTTAAATATTATCTCTTATTTTCGCTTGAACATTACCACGACATATAAAATTGGTCCAATTACATTTTATTACTAATTTTTTATGCGAAATTTATTACGGCAGTTATTAAGACTTTTAAATATCTATTTATCCAAACAAATCTCATAATACCATTTTTATAAAAATAGGTATAATGGTTAAAAGTCACAATTTTTACAATAAGATTCCGCAACCCAAAATAATATAACATTTTATTAAATAATATTAAGGCAGGCACTGTTTCAGTTATTTTAACTAAAACAGTGAGATACCAAAATATGTTTAAGCCAACATATGGCTTATACTAAATAAACTTAATAACTTCGTTAACATAATTAACGTGTTTTATACTTTAAAAAACAGGTGGATTAGAATAACTACATATTTGATTCCATTGTTATCTTTTATAAAGTTGAGTAGAATAACGTCATCATTATTATTAATGCCTAAAAATATTGTAAAACAATTGAGCGGCGTAACGACGCTTTTGTAAAATAGTAATTTTATACTCGGGCATTATAACGACGTGATTTATTATCTAAATACGCCACTTGAAATACTCTGTTAAAACACAACTTAAAATATTAGATACTTAAAATAATAAAAACTATAAAATCACCAAAATATTAAAATAATACTTTATTTAAAACTAAATATCATTTTCTTTATATTTTCATCTTCTTTCTTTTACCGTTTCCCTTACCTTTTCCTTTTTTATCCTTATCTTATCTTTCTTTATTTTTTCCTGTCTTTTCTTCTGTTGCACCACTCACACACGTACAAAGAGGGAGAGTAGAGACACATGTGTATTTACCTTTTTCGTTTACTTAGCAAGTTGGCCGAAAAGGGGACAATTGGGTTCCATTATTTTCTTTTCCTTTAAGATCTAGAACGATTTATCTCTTTTTCTTTTGGGATAAATATATTTTAGCCCTTCAAACTACAACCCTTTTTTCGGATGGCCCCTCAAATTACCAATGCTTAGATTCTGACCCCCCAAACTACAACTTTCTGATTTTTTGGCCTCATCCGTCCATCCGTCCATTTATGCCGTCAATTTTAAACAAAAATCCGAAAATACTTCTTCTACACTTTGAAATTCTTACTGTTAAAGGAGGGGTATTTTCAGATTTTTGGCCAATTTCCGTTAGAATTGACTGCATAAATAGACGGATGGGGCCAAAAAATCAGAAAGTGATAGTTTGGGGGGCCAGAATCTAAGCATTGATAGTTTGGAGAGCCATCCGAAGAAAATGCGGTAGTTTGGAGGACTAAAATATATTTAACCCTTTTCTTTTCTTTCTCTCTCTCTTTTGTTTTTGCATAGCCAAACACACGCACACATACACTGAGAGAAGAATAGAGAGTTGAAGGAGAGACTTACGGTGAGAAAGCTTGAGCTTCACGTGTAAAGCCAAGAGGAAGCCGAAGAGAGATTCTGCAACTTAAAAGAGAAGGTGCTGGGTTTTCTACTGCTGGTCTGTACCGAGGGAGAGAAGAGAAGCGATCTTCTTTTCTCTGTTTTGCTACTGATTTTCTGATTTAAGAGAAAGAAGATGGATTGCTACTGTGAGAGATTAGAGAAAGGAGAAGAGAAGAGAACTTGGGTGAGTTTCTGCGGAAAATACAGAGGAGAGAGGGGAGAGTATCTGGTTTGGCTCCACCTTTCTTTACTGATTTTCTGCAGCAAAAAGGAGGTGTACTGCATCCATCGGCTACTGAAGGGAAAATACAAAAAGAGAAGCAGAGGAATCAAGAAGAAGAGAAGGCTTAGGCGTGAAAATACATTGAGAGGTGCCTTCTATTTATATACAAACGAGAGGTTAGGATTGCTTTGAGTAGAATTGATCAAGGGCTGAGAGATAAACGTGGAGAGAACGGATGTGGACGGCGGGCAGTGAACATAGAAGGAAGGCCTCAAAATCTTCAAGATTTTCTTCCAAATCAGCTTCTTATCTCTAACAAACTAGCATTTAGGTTTTAACATAATTCTAACTTAGTTTGCTGGCCAGTTCTCTTGTGATTATTGGAGGCTGGGTATTAACATGAAGGCTGGGTATCTTCAACGTGGGCTGAACTGGGTTGCAATGTGGACTGGACTAGGGGCTGGGTTCATCGAGAATTAAAATGAGCCCATTAATTACATAACTGAATTTTCGTCCTATTCAGAGGTATAATTTTTCACGGATGTTTTCGGGTACTAAATGGTGTCCAAAAATTATGAAATTTGTAGAGTAGCTAGAGGACTTCGAGATGAATGTTCTGGCTTTTGAATCAACCAAAACGGAGTTCACACTACAAAAATCACAACAATTGGACGCGTGTCTACAGTACCGATTACTGTAGACATGCGTCCAATTAGACACGTGTATCTTAATACACGTGTCTAATTGTACCGTGTCCACAAATGGACGCGTGTATGTAATACACGTGTCCAATTGGACACGCGTATTTAATACGCGTGTCAAACTGTTATTTTTTTCCAAATATAATTTTTTTTAATTAAATAGAATTTCAACAATTGGACACGCGTATTTAATACGCGTGTCCAATTGGACGCGTGTATTTAATACGCGTGTCCAATTGGACACGTGTATTAAATACACGTGTCAAACTGTCATTTTTTCCCAAATATAATTTTTTTTTAATTAAATAGAATTTCAACAATTGGACACGCATATTTAATACACGTGTCAAACTGTTATTTTTTTCCAAATATAATTTTTTTAAAATTAAATAGAATTTAAACAATTGGACATGCATATTTAATACGCGTGTCAAACAGTTATTTTTTTTCAAATATAATTTTTTTTTAATTAAATAGAATTTTAACAATTAGGGACGTGTATTTAAATACACGTCCCGGATTGGGCACGTGTACTCAGTACACGTGCCCAATTGTTTGGCCAGGATGTGTATATGTGTTTTCTCCCGGTTATATGTGCTTTTTCCCGCTTATATATGTATATATATATATAATTTTTAAAATTCAAATAATATAATAATATAATAATAGATTAAATATATATATATATATATATATATATATAGATCGGAAATGGGTAGCAGAAACCCATTTCCGATCTGAATTCTCTCTCTCTCTCTCTCTCTCCCTCTCCGTCACAGCCGCGCCGGCCAGCTTCCGGCCACCGCGCATCAGCCCTTCCTGCCGGTGAGACGCCCTCTCTCCACCTCTCTCTGCTCGGTTCTCGGTCTCTCTCTCTCTCTCTCCCTCTCTCTCTCCCCCTTCGTCACAGCCGCAGCGGCCAGCTTCCGGCCACCGCGCATCCGCCCTTCCCGCCGGTGAGCCGCCCTCTCTCCAGCTCTCTCTGCTCGGTTCTCGGTCTCTCTCTCTCTATCTCTCTCTTCCTCTCTATCTCTTTCTCTCTCTCTTCCTCTCTATCTCTTTCTCTCTCTCTCTACCTCTCTCTCTCTCTCTCTCTCTCTCTCTCTCTCTGTATCTCTCCCTAACTCTCTCTGCCTCTCTCTCAGTATCTCTATGTCTCTCTCTCTACTCTCTCTCTCTCTCTCTCTCTCCCTATCTCTCTCCGCCTCCCTCTCTCTCTGGATCTCTACGTCTCTCTCTCTCTAATAATGTACCGTTTGTTTTTTTTGTATTTTTGTGGTCGAAAATAATAAAATTTGGAAAAAAAAACAAAAATTTATTAACCCAAATAAATTTAAATAAACAATAACAAAATTAAATTGAAAAAAAATTCCAAATTTAAGTGCAATTAGAGTGCAATTAGAGTCTTGCACATCTGACACGCGTAAGACGCGTGTCAAAATACTCGTGGCAAACATTTTGACACGTGTACAGTGCCGTACACGTGTCAAAATGCACGTGGCAATTTGACAAAATTTTTGTAGTGTCATTTGACCCTATTTTCGTTATTTCAAAGTTTAAGGTCCGTTTGAACTTTTATCAAACTGAAACTATAAACGTTCCTTAATAAATGAATATTTATTTTCATAAATATTCATATTTATTCTTTTACATTATTATTAGGTCATAAATCATATTTTAAGATATTTTATTTAATATCTTAAAATACGGGGTGTTACATATGAGGTCTCTCAAACTCCAAGGGAAGAGGTTAAAAGTTGTTTAGGCCCAACTTTTAACTTGATATACTGGGATCAAAATACCCAACATTGATAAGGTAGTTTTTTATCTGTGTTTTGTTCCCCATTGGACCGAGTCTTTGGTGGGATATTACTTCGCCTATAGTATCTTTCAGTTAATAAGATTAAATAAATCTACTTGCAAAAAGGAAATCACGTCTAGACTCCACCTACTAACCATAATTCATAAACAACATATCTTGTCTCCCCCACTTACTTACAAAAAAAAAAAGAAAAAAAAAAAGAACGTACACTATATAGTTTTTTCCTCACAAAAAAAAAAAAATCAACTGTATTTTTTTCTTTGAAAATAAAACATACCCCAATCAAGTTAACGCCTAATTTTGTTGTGTTTCCCCAAACTATCAATTGAAGCAATGTTCTCCCTAAAAAAATATATATTCAATGTACTCCAAATGACAAAATTAACCTTAATAATTTTTTTTTAAAAAAAAAAAAAATTAAAAAAACTGTTGACTCAAGACAGTGTCGTGGGCCACAAGACCAATGCCCATCGTGGGTCTTCAGTACTAGACCCATGGTGACCCACGTCAGTGCGGCGAGGGAAAAAAGAAAAAAAGAATTTTCTGGCATTATCCGGCGAGGGCGAAAAAAAAATTATGATTTTAGTGACTCAAGTTCGGGGTATTTCTCAATGCGTATTTTGAGAGTGAGTAAAGCCCATAAAATTTAGATTAATGGTGGATTTACGTACGAGTAGTCCACTGTGAATATTCATCAATCTACGTATGTACACACTGAATTGAATAGCCCATACTCCAGAGAGAAGGTTGATTGAGGGTTCTTGAAATCTTCTTTGCTTTCAAACCTTGGCAGCTCAAACGGTGACCTATATATGGCCAACATCAAGGGTGGTGAATGGTTGCATGTATTGAATTATGAATTATGATGATTGTAGTGAATCTAGTGATGATAATATTGGAATATAATTAGAGATAGTGACAAAACGATCTGCCCTGCAGAGTATTAATTAATATTTCTAGGAACTTTTTTTTTCTTTTGTAATTATCCTTCCATCCTGAGGTGCCAGTCCCAACTTATTGTTAAATGTTTTATTTTTTGTGTTAACAATGACTGATTCAAAAATTGATTAAGACATAATTGTGAGATAAAAATATGATTTTTAGATAGCATTACTCTTTTGTATAAGCTACATGCATGGTAATATTACGTACACTACTATTTTACTATGCTAATATGACATTGCTTACCTATCCTTAGATCAGTCGCCCATGGTAAAAGAAAAGAAAAAATCAATAGTAAATACGTAACATTTCTCAAAATAAAATTATCATGAATATTTATATTATTAATTTTTATTGTAATAATTTTGACGGAGCTACGTACCTACTTTGTATGTATGAACAAACGGCGTCCATATTCATCAAAGTCAAAGGAAAGAACAAATGCTCAAAAAATTTCAATGCCTCGTGTGGTTAGTTGTCCGAACGGAGTTTCTACTTATTATATAAGAAACTCCGTACGTTGTTCTCTACGTTGTTTTTGAATTACATTTTGTTTTTTCAATTGGGAGACCGGTGACATCTTAATACAATAAATTAATTATATATGTTCTATCTGTACGTTGTTATCTTCTTTTATTCTACTTATCTTTTTTATTTATTTATCGATGAATTAAGTTTTCATAAACAAGTTAATTAGACCGTGTCAGTTGACATCTTCAGCAATCTAGATTAATTTGTGTGCTTCGGTTGTTAATTAATTGACGAAAGCTCCTTTTACAAATATGTTACGGGCGTTGAAGTGGCATGCATGGCCCAATTAAAATATGATCGAGAACTTGTCAATTATTTATTGAGTTAAGCATGAGAAGAAGTAATCGATCAATTAAGAAGAAGAAACCAAAACGTGGTTAAAAGTATGCATTAGTTGTTGAAGAATATTGATCGAAGAAGTTCATGCGTACTTGTCATATTAAATCCATAACCACTCAAGACTTGGTGTACGTAGTTGAAGCATTGACCAGTTCCATGTATGGTGGTTAATTATCTATAAATAGACGTGTTTCCCATGCATATAATATATCTCACCCATCACTCAAGCAAAATATTAGAGATCGGGCTAAATTAATTAGATATGTCGACCAAAGGAGTCCATTGCGTTGTAATTGTGGCTCTCTTGTCACTTGCATCTTCCCTTGTCTCTGCCTACGATCCCAGCCCTCTTCAGGACATTTGTGTAGCAATTGACGACCCCAAGTCTGCTGGTATTTACTTTTTTTATTTATCAACCTTCTACATATATATATAATTATGATTTCTAATGTTAACTATTTAAATTCATTATATTCTGCTTAATTAGAATTGAAGCAAGCCTATCAGTACTATTGCTTTCTTAGTACTCTTGTATGTCATCTTACAAACTGATATATTATCTATGAATGTGTCACCTTCTTTTTCCTTTAATGCTAACCAAGATTTCTTTTCTGCAGTGTTCGTGAATGGGAAATTCTGCAAGGATTTGGAAGATTCCAAGGCTGAAGATTTCTTCTTTTCAGGGCTCCAAAATCCTTGAAATACAGACAATCCAGTTGGGTCGAATGTTACTACTGTGAATGTGGAAAAAATACCAGGCCTCAACACTCTAGGCATATCTTTGGCTCGCATTGACTTTGCACCATATGGCGAAAATCCTCCCCACATTCACCCTCGTGGCACTGAGATTCTTGTAGTCATAGAAGGTACCTTGTTAGTTGGTTTTGTCACGTCCAACCCCGAGAACCGCCTTTTCACCAAAGTTCTAAACAAGGGAGATGTCTTTGTGTTTCCAATTGGTCTCATTCACTTCCAGTTCAATGTGGGACACACCAATGCTATAGCCATTTCTGGTCTAAGTAGCCAAAATGCAGGTGTCATCACGATAGCGGACGCCATTTTTGGATCTGATCCTCCTATCAATCCTGATATTCTCAGCAAGGCCTTCCAACTTGACAAGAATATTGTTGAATATCTTCAAAAGAAGTTCTAATGGGACAACATTTAGAGAAACTTATGAAACAATATTTATGCTAGTTTGCCTCATTCTATGTATCGTAATAATATTAAAACAAAAGATTGCTTATGTAACTCTCTCTAGGTGGAGTTGGAGAATAAAATAATGTTGATGTTTGTTGAGCATCTCTCTCTCTCTCTCTCTCTCTCTTTCACTCTCTCAATAGAGTTGAATCAAAGGTCATATCATGAATTGAGACTTTTAAAAATAAACCTTTATTACATAATCATGTATCATCAATCCTTGACTCAGAGCCTCCAAACAGACATTACTAAAACAAGTAACTACTAATTTGCTAACCTGACAACAGGAGACATCCACTTGGCGAATTCTCACTCTAACGCCTTTCAACCCACTAAGCCATAAACACCTAAGTGTTCGACAAGTGGAACAAATGTAATTGGGTAAGTTCATGACTTAGTAAATAAATTATTACAATATTGGCTATGCAATGAACCTTAGGTAACCATATTAAAATAAAATGTTGCTTATGTAACTCTCTCTAGGTGGACTTGGAGTATAAAATAATAAAAATATTTACTTTTGTTGAGCATCTCTCTTTCTCTTTCTCTCTCTATCAATGGAGTTGAATTGAAGGCAGAGGCGAAGTCAAGAATCGATCTTTGTAAGGGCAATTTTTTTTTTCCTCTTTATATATTATGTTTCTACCGTATATAAAAAATATAATAAATACAATTTGAAATAGAGACGAATTTTTTATAAAACGTGTAAAAAGAGATATATCCATCAAATTTTGTGTAGATGGGGTTTATAAACTCCCCCACTGAAAAGAGAACAGTGATTATAGCTCTATATACATATATGCGTTGAGAAAATCGATCAAGGAATTTTAAATTGAACACTTCCCATTCATCACGATTAACCAACAAAAAAAGTCTCGTGCCATGTAGATTTTCCAATCACAAAACTGATGAGCTCAAATACTCTAATATTGATTGCACAACATTATGACTTTGTTATAGTTAACCAAATGAGACTTCCCCAAAAGAGAGCACCTCTAGCTCTGTGAGTCTTTGAAAGTTTATTTGGAGGAGCCTTACTATCTTAGCGAGTAAAACTCATACGAATAGTTGTGCTGGTTTATTTTAATTGATTACATTATGTTTGACAAAAACACTTCCATAACAGGGACGTCCTTATTTTCAGAGGACTTCCAGAAGAATGTTGCATAATATTAATTCCAATATGGAAAAGACTGATCATGGCATGGATCTGCACAGAATATCTTTAAGAAGGCAAGTTACTGTTGAAGGAAATGTTTCTGAAGACTATACAGCTCAGAAAGTCGGTTTTCCCTATAGCCCATTCGGACGCCCAAATGCAAGAGTCCGGACACCTAGCTCAGAAAGATTTGATCACAATGCTATAGAATCACGCAAGAATGTAGTCCTCAAAAGTTGATTCATACCTCCCGAAATATATAACTCGGTATGATCAAATCCTTTGATACGCAACCTCCTAAGATTAGACTATAGTGTCTAACTTCATTAAAGAAACATTTTCAAGAACGAAGTCTACTAGAAGAACCCTTTAATTTGCTTGATGAAAAGCCATGCACATAGAGAAAACACAAAGAATAAAGGACACTAGGTGAACTTTTGTTTTATGTAACTAGAATTAAGCAAAATCGAAAAACACATTCCAAATAAAATTGGATTGAATATATACATATATAATAGGGGTAATTACTTTATCCCCCCATGAACTACCAAAAAATGCGCGATACCCCCATGAACTACCAACTCGACCAAAATAGAGCATTCAACTACCAAAGATAACCATTTTCCCCCCTTCCGTCAGTCACACGCCGTTTTACCCTCATTTTCTTCCTCTTTTCCCCCTATGAACTACCACCATCTTCCTCTTTTCCCCCCATGAACTACCATCATCTTCCAACATGCCCCCATATAAAACGGCACATGACCCGTTGACCGTTTGTTTTAACCCATTTGACTGACGGAAGGGGGGAAAATGGTTGTCTTTGGTAGTTGAATGCTCTATTTTGGTCGAGTTGGTAGTTCATGGGGGCATTGCGCATTTTTTGGTAGTTCATGGGGGAAAAAGGTAATTACCCCTATATAATATATATCTACTTATAATGCTCTTTGGTGTGCTATGTATGTAGTCACGTTTTTTTCTTATTACGCAAAGATGGTTAAAACTATTTTGTAGATGTTACAATGACTAAACGGTCAAAAAAATCAAATGCCATAAAATACCACGAAGAAAGAAAAAAGTTGGCATAAAAAAAAAAAAAAGATATTTGGCCACCCAGGTACATAATACAACTATATATTGACTTTTTAAAATAAATAAATAAAATAAAAAATAGTCTGATTTGAGGTCATTTTAAAAAAAATAATAAATAAATAAATAGGAAGAAAAAAAAAAAGAAGAAGAAATGTTTGGTTTCATTATTATTTACATCTTTTGTCCATTTCCGTACAAAAGATATACAAATCTACCATTGAATCTATGAAACCATAGATGAGTTCCTCAAATTCAATGGGAAATTTCCAAAAATACGTGTAAGAGAATGATACCAAACACATCTCAATTTCAGATAAGAGTCGTAAATCCAGAGCAATTATGTCACCCTATTTGGAAGCTTTATAATAAAAAGGAATGACAAAAAGAAAGATTAAATTAAGAAGGAACCGAATTAAATAGAAAGACACGAGCTGCTTTCCTCCGTGTGCATGTGTTGAAAAAATATTTGGGGGACTAGTGCCCTCCAATGCCAGGGGTAATTCCAATCCTGATGAAAATCGCGACGATTAGAAACTTATTTGGTTTGAAGATGTTTTTAACTTTTTTATTATGATATGACATAAATATAAAAGCTAATTTTGAGTACTGTTTTATGAATGTTTTATGTTTTGAAATGTTTGATAATAATTTTATTTTTTTGCTAAAAATAAAAGAGAATAACTTTTATAGAGACTTCACATAAATAAGATCTTTTGTACCTTCCAATGAGAGAATGACATATCAGCGTAGAAAAAAAAAAGGATGGAAAAAGAGGAAAAAAAAACCAAATTATTTGATAATATGGCTACTCTCTTCTAAAGCAAATCCAAATTATTTGATTTTTCATCAATATTAAAACTGGAGCTAGCTATTAAAAGTTATATGATTGCAATATTTATAAATTTGACATTGGTTTATTTTTAAAATGAAGATTTTAAGATTAAAAGTTGATAAAGTCGCCTAAATTAAGAAATTAAGAATTATATATATATATAAATATCAAATGATATAAATTATTAATTTTCAAATAGAGCTATTGCATGAGACGGCCATTAGTATGGAATGAGTATAATAAATGGGTATAAAGAAAGAGGAGTATTATTTTACTCCGAAACATCTGTTGTACATGAAAGTATATATATTGTTTTGAACTTAAGGGTTGTTGTTTACTTTCCTCTTTCGCTCTCCAAGCATAATGTTTTCCTTGGGCTATAGTCTCCTTCCCTGTAACCTGACTTAGGCTTCTGTATTTAGAAAAATTAACATAGAATATCCTCCCAAACTTTAAAGTTTAATTATTTGTCATTTAATACTAACCCATCCATGTTAATTATTTAAAATTATTCCGAAGTACGTGTTATAAGAGCAACTAATTTCGAATTGATTGTTTTCTCACTGTTGTGAGTTTTAATGAGTACTCGCAAGCGCACGAATCGTTTGCAATATAGTGTGTGCAAGTGTGCGGTCGAATTCACAGGAAAATGGTCAAATATTGGTGTCTTGTTTAATCAATCTCATTTTAACCTCGTTCCAAAGGTTTGAGGATTGATTCAAGAGCAAAAGACTAAATAAACGAGATGAAATGGAATATGCAAATTAAAAGGAACTAAGGCTAAGGAATCTACCAAACCAATTTCAACAACTCACACTCTTGGTTCCCACTTGAATACCCAAAGAACATTAAGCTTTGGATGTCATTCAAATTTTTTAACCACAAACTCTAGAACCATTAAATGAATCCAACTCAAAGATAAATCACAAAGAGTACCCATTTGAAATCAAATCATCCAATGTATCCATTTAGTGAACAAATCACAATGGATATCATCATTCAAACCGATAAAACAATGTATCCATCGGTTGAAACACATTAAATGTCCTATATCTACCAACAACCACATTCATTGCAAAAGATAAATCATTTAAATGAATGGAACTTGAACAACAAATATGATATATCATTAAATGTGCAAGTAGTATAACAAGAGTGTGAGCGTCATCAATGGAAAGGTTTCATCCTCAACCTTAGTTGAGGTTACTAGCCTTCCATGACTAAAAACACCACAAGAATATGAAGAACAAACATGAAAATAGAAGAAAAGCTTTACAAAGAGAAAGTGTCTAAGAACAAAAGCTACTGAGATAAACTACAAAATGCACGAAATTAAACCTATCTACTGTTCTCTGAACTCTCCCAACAAGGAGGTATGGCTATGGCTTTATAGAAGGAAATTAGGGCTAGAAACCCATGTAAAATGACTACTCTAACCCCCTCTAGAGCTCCTCTCTTGCTAGAGACAACCAAGGTCACGAAACCAGCGTGTTCTGCTGCGAAAATTAGAGGGAGAACTACTTTTTGTCATGGAGACGCTCCTGATTGGATGTTCTGGCGTGCTTCTGCAAAAGTAAGTTCTCGGAAAGTTCGATCGATCGACTTCGGGCAAAATTCGATCGATCGATCGAGTTCTTCAGAAATTCCGAATTTTCCAAGCAATTCCACATGAATTTGCCATTCCTCACTTATTGACCTACAAAACATAAAAACACAAAAACTAACCAAAGCATCAGAAAATAACAAGGTTAAAGGTCTAACTAATGTAAATCAAGGGGTCCAAATATACAATATTTGGTACTCATCAAATACCCCCAAACTTACATTTTGCTAGTTCCTTAGCAAAACAAAATGGAAAAGAAAATCAAAGCATGAAACATAAATCCTCTTTCGTGGGAGAAACGATTGCATTTAGCATATGCAACAGGCCTTTTAAACCCCTACGACTCCCTAGTGGACGAGTGAAGTTTCATGAGGGTTTGCCAGAAATGATACCCACAAACATTGAAGTACTGAATTATCAATTGAGCAAAAATCATCATTCAAACACATGGTACACACATCATGAATATATTTAACAAAATGAATATCATATTATCATGTTATCAAAAATCGATCAACTCATAGATGAAAAATTGAGACAACACATGTTCAAAAGTGTAAGGTGTGAATAACATAGAGTCATGGGGTTTCGATTTTCCTCAAAGCACATATATCCAAAAATTCGCAGGACTTCCATCAGATTAAAATAACCAAGGCTTAACTTACATTTATTATTATTTATTATTTTTGTGTTGCCTGTGCAATGCTTGACTCCATTAAGCTTTCTAATTGACCCATGTAACGAGTGTTGGGCCAGTGACTCCCAAATCAGATGGTTTTAGGGCACCATATATATATATATATATATATATGTATATAACAATAAGCCAAGGTTTCATCAACAAGTCATCCTACAAATCTCAAGACACATAATTTTTAATTCAAAGCTCATACCCCACAGAAACAATGCTAATGTTCTTGTGATAAACATGTCAAGTTTCTCTAATCCAAAGATGAGTCAAAAGATCTCAGATTTTAATGATATGCAAAATTCAACATGTTAAACAAACCAATGAGATGCAAACCATAGTAAGATGTTACCATGCTCAATTAACAATAAGGTATATATATTAACAAGTATTAACAAAGCAAACATTAAATGAAAACAGACAGAAATGTCTACCCCACCCCCAAACTAGAATGACACATTGTCCCCAATGTGGCTAGAGATACAATACCGAAATGGTGATGCAAGTTGGGCACACTGCAAGAGAAGCGCTCCCCCAAACTTGAATAGCAGACACTGTCCAGAAAATCACAACTAAAACACAAGAAATAAAATCAAATGATAAGGAAAAATGATGAGGGTTGCCTCCCACAAGCGCTAAGTTTTCAGTGAGGGTTGCCTCCCACAAGCGCTAAGTTTTCAGTCTTCAGCCAGACTTTCCATCCTGACGACAATCACTCCGAGTAACTAGGATCCTCTAAAAGGGTCGTCTCAACCTCCGAGCTCTGTAACTCCAAAAATGGCTTCAGCCGTTGCCCATTCACCTTGAATGTGTTGCCATTCTTTGGATCATAAATCTCAATGGCCCCATAAGAAAACACTGATCGAACTATGAAAGGGCCTGTCCATCGAGATCGGAGCTTCCCTGGAAACAGATGCAGACGTGAATTGTAAAGAAGGACTTTCTGACCGGGCTTAAAAAATCGCCTCAATATGTTATGGTTGTGAACCTTCTTCATCCGTGCTTTGTACATCCTAGCACAATCATAAGCATCATTCCTCAGCTCTTCTAATTCATTGAGTTGGAGCTTCCTTTGTGAGCCAGCCTTTGTGAGATCAAAATTCAGCTGCTTAATGGCCTAGTAGGCTCTGTACGCCAACTCCACAGGCAGGTGGCATGCTTTCCCGTATACTATACGGTAAGGTGACATGCCAATCGGCGTCTTGAAAGCTGTCCGGTACCCCCATAATGCATCGTTCAACCGGAGAGACCAATCTTTCCTTGACGGGTTCATCGTCTTCTCTAAAATCTTCTTGATCTCTCTGTTTGAAACCTCCACTTGTCCACTCATCTGAGGGTGATAGGGAGTGGCAACCTTGTGCGTGATGCAATATTTCTTCATCAGCTACTCGAACACCCGGTTGCAGAAATGCTTTCCACCATCACTAATAATTGCTCAAGGAGTACCAAAACGAGCAAATATAGTGTCTTTTAAAAACTGAACCACAACTCTGTGGTCATTGGTCTTGCAGGCAACCGCCTTCACCCATTTGGACACGTAGTCCACTACAACCAGAATGTACAGATAGCCGAAGGAGGTTGGGAAAGGTCCCATGAAATCAATGCCCCATACATCAAAGATCTCAACAATAAGAATCGGGTTGAGGGGCATCATATTTCGGCGTGAAATACTCCCTAGCTTCTGACAGCGCTCGCATGAAACACAATAAGTGTGAGCGTCTTGAAATATGGTCGGCCAGTAAAAATCGCATTGCAAAATCTTTGCAGCGGTCTTCTTTGTATTGAAGTGGCCTCCACAGGCATGATCATGATAGAAGGAGATGACACTGGATTGGTCAGGCTCAGGAATGCATCTCCTAATGATCTGATCGGGACAATACTTGAACAAGTAAGGATCGTCCCAGAAAAAATTCTTCACCATGGACATGAATTTGGACTTATCTTGCCGCCCCCAATGCAAAGGCATTTGACCGGTGACAAGATAGTTCACTATGTCAGCAAACCATGGTGAGTGAGCACGAGCAATATGCATCAATTGCTCATCGGGGAAGGTCTCAGAGATGGGTACGGCTTCTTCCGTGAAGTCCACGGTAATCCTCGAGAGATGATCAGCCACCATGTTTTCGGAACCCTTCTTGTCCCGAATCTCAATGTCGAACTCTTGTAAGAGCAAAATCCACCGGAAGAGGCGAGATTTAGCATCATTTTTGGAGAAAAGATACTTCAGTGCCGCGTGATCCGAGTAGATGATGACTTTCGATCCTAGTAGGTAGGATCGAAACTTATCCAGAGCAAATACGACTGCCAACAGCTCCTTCTCAGTGGTCGAATAATTCAGCTGGGCGTCGTTCAGAGTTCGAGTTGACGTGGGGAAGTTTGTCAATTCGCTGCCCCAACACAGCTCCAGCGGCGTAATCGGACGCGTCACACATGATCTCGAAAGGTGTACCTTAGCTCGGGGGCCGAATGATGGGTGTGGATGTCAGAATTGCCTTCAAGGCCCCAAATGCCTTCTTGCAGTCCTCGTCAAATATGAAAGGGACCTCCTTCACCAACAGTTTGCACAAGGGCCGGACGATCTTGCTAAAGCCCTGGATGAATCGCCGATAAAATCCTGCATGGCCTAGAAAAGAGCGAACCTCTTTCACCGTTCGTGGGGGCGGAAGGTTGGATATCAGATCTACCTTCGCCTTGTCTACCTCAATCCCCCGATGAGAGATGACGTGCCCTAGCACAATTCCTTGTTGTACCATAAAATGGCACTTCTCCCAATTGAGTACCAGGTTCTTCTCTTTACACCTCACCAAGACTAACGTGAGGTGGTACAAACACTCCTCAAAAGATGAACCGAAGACTGAGAAGTCGTCCATAAATACCTCTAGGAAACGCTCCACCATGTCAGAAAAAATGCTGATCATGCACCGCTGAAAAGTATCGGGTGCATTGCATAGCCCAAAGGGCATGCGTCGGTAGGCGAATGTCCCGAATGGACAAGTGAAGGTCATCTTCTCTTGGTATTTAGGGTCCACAGGGACTTGGTTATATCCAGAATAACCATCCAAAAAGCAGTAATACTCGTGCCCGGCCAACCGCTCCACTATTTGATCAATGAACGGAAGAGGAAAGTGATCTTTCCTGGTGGCGGTGTTCAGCTTGCGGTAGTCGATGCAGACTCTCCATCCAAATTGTACTCGAGTCGGTACCAACTCTTCCTCCTTGTTCTGCACGACCGTTACTCCAGCTCGCTTGGGCACGACATGAATAGAGCTCACCCATTTGCTGTCAGAGATTGGGTAAATGATTCCTGCATCCAATAACTTGATTACTTCTCCTCTGAAGACTTCCTGCATGGTAGGGTTGAGCCTTCTCTGTGGCTCCCTCGATGGTTTGGTGTCTTCCTCCAGATGTATCTTGTGCATAACCACCGAGGGGCTGATTCCCCTAATATTTTCTATGGTCCAGCCTATAGCTTCCTTATGCTCTCTCAAAACGTCTAACAATTTCTCCTCCTGAGCAGCATGTAGATCCGAAGCTATAATTACAGGAAAAGTCTCGGCTGGACCTAGGAACTTATACTTAAGGTTGTCCGGTAGGGGCTTAAGTTCCTTCTTAGGAGGCTCAGGTACTGTTGCCTCCTCTTCTTCCTTGCTCTCCAGAGGAGCAAACTCTAAAACGGCATTTGCTTGCTCAAGTAACTCATCCAAGTCCAGATCCTCTCCGAACTAAGCAAAGCATGCCTCCAAGGGGTCTTTAGTACTTGATTCTTCCTCTATGATCTCCTCAATCAAGCAGGCACTTCCGATCTCATCGCATTCCCTCGGCCTCTTGTTGACGTCAAAGATGTTCAGCTCCACTGTCATATTGCCGAAGGAGATCTTCATTACCCTCGTCCTACAGTTGATTAGGGCGTTAGCCGTAGCTAAGAATGGTCGCCCGAGGATCACCGGTATTTGAACTCCAACGTTCTGTACTGGCTCAGTATCTAGCACTATAAAATCCATGGGGAAATAAAACTTGTCCACCTTAATCAAAACATCCTCCAATATTCCTTGTTGTATCTTAACTGACCGGTCAACCAACTGCAATGTCATGGAGGTGGGCATCAATTCTCCTAACCCCAATTCCAGGTAAACTGAATAGGGTAGGAGATTGACACTGGCTCCAAGGTCTAGCAGTGCCTTCTCAATGTGGTTGATGCCTACTGTACAGGAAATAGTAGGACATCTGGGGTCCTTATTCTTGATAGGCAGCCTACACTGGAGGATTGAGCTGACTTGCTCGGTCAAGCAAACTTTTTTCGGGACACTGGTTTTTCGCTTTACAGTTACCAAATCCTTCAAGAATTTGGCATAAGACAGAACCTGCTGGATGGCATCAAGAAACGGGATGTTAATCTGTACTTGCTTGAACACCTCCAGAATGTCCTCAAATTTTCCTCCCTTCTTTGGCGCGAAAGTCTATCAGGGAATGGCGCCTTAGGTATGAACGACCTAGGAGGAGTCTCTATGGTCGGAGCTAATGTAGATAGCTCGGCATCTCTCTTCTCTACGCTCCTGCTTCCTTGTCCTTCTTGTGCAGCAGGGTTCTCCTCAGGGTGAACCAATTGGTTCTCTACTTGTTTCCTTGACCTAAGTGTGACAACGGCTTGCACATGCTCCAACCCATGCACTGCATTTGATGAACTTCCCTCATGGAACTACAACTTTGGATTTGGCACAGGCTGACTAGGGAGCTTTCCCTTCTCTCTCTCCCCCAGGTGACTAGCAATTTGCCCGATCTGGGTCTCCATCTTGGCAATAGCTTGAGTGTTCACCATAGTGGCGTTCTTCACATCGCTAATGGATTGGCCTGTGAGCTGGATGAAGGCCTTAAGAGTGTCTTCCAAAGAAGACTGTAAAGAAGAGGCAGAGGATTGAGCAGGGGCTTGGTATGTCGGTGATGGCTGGGAGGGACGGCTTTGATGGTGAACCTGCTGATGAAAACGGGGGGTATTGAGTATGACTTTGGTGTGGCGCTCCCCCTTAGGTCATCGGCTGGTTCTGCTTCCAAGAAAAGTTAGGGTGATTCCGTCACCCTGGATTGTATGATTCGGAGAAAGGTCCATTGGCTTGCTTCCTATAGTCGTTGAAAGTGTTCACTTGCTCCATTGGTGACTCGACAAAAGCTGGTAAAGATGGGCAAGTCTGTGCTAAGTGCATGAGACTAGCACAGATGGAACAGCAGTCAACATGGAATGGATTGGCAGCATTCATGGATTTGCTTACAACTAGGGCTTCGACCTTTTTGGTAAGGGCATCTATCTTCATTTTTAATTCTACATCCTCCTTAACCTCGTAGATGCCTCCATTCTTTGAATGCGAGCAGCTTTATCTCGACCGCTTGAAAAATACCACTGTTGGGAATTGTCAGATAACTGATCTAAGGTCCTATACGCCTCCTCTCCCGTCAAACTCAGAAATGCGCCTCCGTTCATCGACTCGATCATGCTACGGTTGGATTGAGTTAATCCTTGATAGAAAAATTGCACGAGTCTCCACTTCTCGTATCCATGTGGAGGGCACTTAATCATCATATCTTGAAATCTCTCCCAACTCTCAGAAAATTTCTCATCTTCTTCTTGAGTAAATGAGCTTATCTCTTCCTACACTCATTGACTTTGGACATGGGGAAGAATTTGTTGTAGAACTTGTTTAGCAAGTTCTCCCAATAATTGATGGAAGTAGACATGTTTGAATCCAACCATGCCTTGGCTCTATCATGGAGTGAGAAAGAAATAGCCTAAGATGCACAGACTCTTCAGAAATTTTTGAAATTTGAAGGTGGTATAGATGTCTTTGAATTTCTTCACATGGCTATAAGGATTTTCGAGGTCCAAGCCATGGAATGCAGGTAGGAGTTGGATCACATGGGGTTTAAGGTCAAAATGAGTAGCATTTGTTGGAGGTAACACTATGCAAGAAGGTGAATTTGTTGCAACAGGTGCAAACAAATCCCTAAGTGTTCTAGTGTGATCGACATTTTCTCCCCTGTGTCGCTCGTTCTCACCCCCGTTCATATTATCTCCCATTTCGATAGAATTTCTAAGTCCCCTCCTAAGTGTTCTTTCGATCTCGGGATCTAAAGATGTTAGGTCTAGGTTCAAAGATCTTCTACCGAGCATACAACAAACACACACAAGTATTTAAAAAAACAAAACAACAACAAAAAATTTTAAAGAAAAGAAATTGCAAGTGGGGATCAAAATTCTCCAAGGTACAATCTAGGTTAGTTCCCAGGTAGGTTGGGGGGGTCACACTGGACACACTTAAATCCCAAGACCTTTCATTGCCAGAATTCACCTTGTCATTGCCCTTAGATAGCTAAGTAACCCACATTAGCAAAAATGTTTTTTTTTTTTTTTTTTTTTTTTTTTTTTAAATCAAAAGAAAAATAACATAACTAAGATAAAAGGTAAAGACTAACAAACATGCATACAATTTACACAAAGATAGCAGCAAAAGTAAAATAAGAATACTTACAAATTGGGACCAAAAATAATTTTTGGTAAAAATTTCTCCTACTGATCTTATCCAGGAGCTGCCTTCTAAGTTGAGGTCGATCAATCGAATATAAAGTTGATCGATCGAAAATAGATCGATCGAAATTGTAGTAGATCGATCGAATCTTTGAAATGTTGCAGGAACAGAAACGGGAACAAAAACATAACAGAAACTCTCTTTTTTTTTTTTTTTTTGTTAGAACAAAACAAAACAAAACAAAACAAATTAAGGGTAATATGAAACACATACTACACAAAATTTGAACTAAATTATAATGAACTAAAAGAAAGATAAAACAAACAGCAAAATATTATCAAGCAGAAACAAATTATGAACAAAAATGAACAAAATGGACTAAAAGAAGTACTGGAACAGCGATACTCACCTTGTTCCGAGCTGCTGCTGTGCAGAAAGTTCGTTCGATCGAAGTCTATTTCGATCGATCTAAATTCGATCAATCGAATATATTTTGATCGATCAACTTTATATTAGGCAGATACTAACTTGATCGATCGAAACTCGATCGATCGAATTTATTTTCGATCAATCGATTCTTCAGGACACCCAGTAAGTTGCAGAAGCTGCTGAACAGATCCGGGAGAAACAAAGAAAGAACTTAGAGTACAGAACAGAAGCTAAACAACAGAAAAATGAAAAAAA